>JAKGUB010000332.1:13665000-14280000 GCA_026261675.1 Hippocampus mohnikei | reverse complement strand
CTCCACGCGACACGTAACGTTTCCGCTGACCAACACAAACAGCTCAGCTGTAAGTGCCCTACAATGCGCCTCTTGTGCGCCCGCAAACGCTTGCAGGAATGTCTTGAGGTGTTCCACTCTCTGCGCCTCCTCAGGAAAGAGAGATCACGCTGCAAAATCCAGCCGACGTTCCCGTGTACGTCCAAGTGCTCCCGCTGGCGCTGCTGCCCAACCCATCGATCTTCTCACAAAAGTTGTTAGACAGGTGGGAAGTCACTCGCAATCTCTTGCGTCATCTCAGTTTGTCGACATGCATCGTTTACAGACGTGCTCAGCTTGTTTTATTGACCCAAACTGTTATTGGTCTGCCTTGGATACGATAGTTAGCGCTGCCTTCACTGGGCCTCCTAGGCTGATTTTACACTGCAGGTTCACATACCCAATTGTAATTTAATGCCTACAGGATCCCCCGTCATCCAAAATGTGCCATATAAATTGAAGGGGCGGGGGTTGTCACTAGTTGGAATGAAGCCAGCCTAAATATAATACCATGTACTATTCATAGTTCCAAACTTGATGAAGCTGTACGACTAAATAGCTCACTGGACGAACTGATTCATCACCACCACCTCTAAAACTCTTACACGGCTTATAAAAGCCGACTGTTGTCTGTATTTGCCCTCGCTGCTATTTTGTATGAATGGCACAGCAACAAAATTAACTGTGTAAATGTCTGGAATCCCTCACTCTGCTCAGGAATAACATTTGGCGACCTTCTCTTATCGGGTCTTGTTCCGATAGATGTGTTCGATGCAGTTTGATTTTTGTCAGACGACTCCTCTCTATTTGTCAGATGGCAACTCGAAAATCTGTCCAGCATCAACATTGACCCACACACGATGGAGTTCCAAGTGCAAAGAAACCAGGTGAGTAGTTGTGGAGATCCCGGGGACCCTGTTTGTCTCAACTGACATTTTTGTCTGCTCGCCAGTCGACTGCGGCGAAGAGCGTCATCGGTTTTGCGGAGGGATCAAGCCGGCCCTTTGTCTACAACCTGGTCCTGATGCCCAGGGAGGTGAAGTCCTTCAACGTAAGATTCACGCCGGTCCGCAACCACAGCGTCTCCTCGCTGCTCATCGTCAGGTGAAGTCCTCAGCTTGCAAACGCAATTCTCTCTCTACCTTGAGTGTTGCTGTCTCTTTAAAGTCTACGGTCTGGCTTTTCAGGAATAATCTGACTGTGATAGACGCCATCGTCCTGCACGGCCACGGCGCCACCGAAAGCCTCAAAGTGGCTGGGAAATCTCCGGGACACGGCAGCTCGCTGAGGTTCAAGATGACGGAAACGCTGCTGAGAGAATGCACAGACAGTGAGTACCTGCACCGAGGCCAAAAGACGTTCATGCTGAAATTTTACCTACAACTCCCCGACTAGGAGGCAATGGTGCTCAACACAAACCAGCTAAGTTAACTCCAATTGATTTTAGAAAAAAGAATCAAGGATCCTACTTTCACGCTGAAGAGGACGTTCCGCGTGGAGAACACGGGCCTGCTCCCCATCACCATCCGCTCGGTGGAGATCAACGGACAAGCGTGCGAAGGATTCGGATTCAAGGTTCTGAACTGTCAAGAGTTTTTACTTCAACCCAACACGTCCGAAGACCTCGTCATACTGTGAGTGACGTACGACTGACAAGTTCCAAAATATCCTCTCTAAAATGACATATCCTCGCAGATTCACGCCGGACTTCACCACATCGCGAGTGATACGCGAGCTCAAGTTGGTGACGTACGGAGGCTCGGAGTTCCTGTTCGTGATGAACGCCTCGCTGCCCTATCACATGCTGGCGGCGTGCGCTGAGACCCTGCCCCGGCCCACCTGGGAGATGGAGCTCTGCATCATCGTGGCTGTTGTCATGAGGTGAGATCAGGAAGTGTGTGTGTATATAGAAGCTTTGGTAAGCTGGGTGAAAACTGACGATTCAAATCCCCTCATACTTCATATTTGCCCTTCAGTTCTATGTTTCTCTTGGTGATCGGCACGGCCTACCTGGAAGCGCAGAGCATCTGGGAGCCTTACAAGAGGCGTGTGTCTGTCGAGACCAACTGCACCTTGGAGACGGGGAGGCCATTTAATCTCAGGGAGATAGTACAACTGCACAGCGAGTCAAAGTGAGTGAACGAAGACAACACAAAACGGGCCGTGTGCTTATGGACAGGGTTAGCTTGAGCCAGCTAGCATCACCACAGACGGTACATCTCAACTTCAGATACACCCGTATCCAGCTTGCCACCGCAGTTTATCTATTTTATGAACACCGTTAGCATTAGCTTTAGCAAACTAGCGTAAGATAGCGCACATCTGTTTTGCTTCTACCATTAATGTTACATTCGGGGGCAACACGGCTGTGGTGGTCGAGCCGTAGACTCGCAGCCCAAAGGTTGTGGGGTTTGATCACGAGCCGCCACGGAAATTAGCTGTAACGCATGACCACTTTTATGTTCCAGTGACTCATCTCAGACCTCGAGGGGCTTGTACGCGTCCACCAACGGAGCGACGCGTGGAGGCCGACATGGCAACAGCCGGACCCTGTCTGACTCTGATGTCCAAGACAAGCGCTCCAGGATGAGCCTGAGCCGCTCGTCTATGCCTTTGCAAGCCGCTTCCTCCTCCAATCTGCCCAGAGGGGGAAACTACACCTCCGGCCAGGAAGGCGCCACGCCGCCCCCTAACTGTCAGCTGACCAACCGCAAAGCTCGCAGCGCCAAACCGGACCTTCAGGGTCCAAGTTTAGCCACATCGTCGCCGCCGCCGCAAAGAGGGGGCGCCTCCGACACGGAATACGCTAACCTGGTCAACGCCATGGATACAGACCGCCAACGTCCAGAGTCACTCGTACAAACGCTACACGACCAAAGTTCACAGTTACTTCACAACAAAGGTGCTTCATCTTGCAGATTGGAGTATCACCAGTCCCCATGTGTACCGGATGCAATTTTTTTTTTTTTAATCGTATTGCAAACCGAGCGCTTTTGTTTTCCTAGCGTTGGAATCCAAAGGGAAACTGCGGGGCAAAACAAAAGTGCAGCGGAAAAAGGAAGAGAAGGTGAAGAAATCCACAGTCAAGACGCTGGGCGATGAGCTAAAAGACAACTTGGCCGATAACGACGACACCTCCTCCACCACCACGGAGACGTCAAATCCGGACATGGAGGCCAGCATCAAAGAGGTACCGGTACAGCCCCCCTCCCAAAAAACGTTTCTCATTTTCATAATACAATTTGGCCACAGTCTTTCGCTGTTATATGCACACTGAAAGGGTACGAAAAGGACAGCGTGCATCGGCGAACTATTCCCTTTTTTCAACCAAAATGCAGCAATTTGGGTGTCTTCTTGAAAAAACAATAATTTGGGTTGCTTTCCTGCCAGGAACCCCTGAAAAAGAAAGGAAGGGCAGGAATTCCAGCAAAAGAAGAAAAAGAAGAAACAAATTCACATTTCCTTATCAAACAGAAACCCAAGAAACAAGGAGCCGCAAAAAAGGAGGTCCAAGTTGAAAAAGCCAGGTCTGGATCAAAATATCTGCCCGAGCCTTTGAATGCTGTGATCATTACAGATGTTATTTTTCATATATATCAGTTTCAAATCAGTGGTAGCAATTCACTTTTCTGCCATCTTGAATTTAGCGTGGCGCCATTTGTTTGAATGGAAAGTTGCATGGCTTGTATTGTCAGTTCCCTGGAGTTGCCGTACGTGACGCCGCTGGAAAACAAACAGCGCAAGGGCTTCACGTCCAAATCACACCAACCCCTCACCAGCGCCCCCAAGACGAGACCGCTGCAGAATCCCAAATGTGAGTCTCCCCCTGCACACTCTTGCATGTGACCTTGTCTTATTATCGTTGTCACCTTTGACGAGTTTGCCTCACTGTCTTCCCACAGTCGAAGCAAAGCCGGACGAAGGTCGCCCCTCTCTGTTCGCCAAACTGCTGTCAAGTTCCGTGCAGGAGCTCGGACACAGCAGCAGCTCGGAAGGCGAGAAGGACTTCGCCTCCCCCGAGTGGGACATCCCCGTTTGCAAAAACAGCGTCCGTAAGTGCACATCCGCTTCACTTTTGGTTTTGAAATAAATGGTTGTGATTCCCACGCAGCGTTCTTTTGCATTAAACTGGATTGCCCTCCAAAATAGCGAATTGAACCGAGCTGTTTAAATGGAGTGCATAAATGCGGTTCTATGTCTCGTTGAATGCGTAGAAGCAGACAGTCTCCAGCAGATCTCCATACAGACATTAAATGCAGACCCCTTCCTCAAGCGATCCTCCACGGCGGGGGCTTGCTCTCCACCGCCCACCTCCCCCAGCCTGCTGTCCCGCGGCACCTACAGCAGTGTCCTCAACAGCAACAGGTGAGCATCGCACACGCACGAGCTCACAACTACGCGGCACTCTGCGCGGCGTGATTCAAACTCCGCTTTTGTTACAGCGACGTAAACCACAATAAAGCTCCAGGAAGCAAAGCTTGCTGCCCCACGCCACTTCCCGGCAAAAACGGAAACCCCACCTTTGCCGCTGTTGCCGCTGGTTATGACAAGAGTCCAGGCAAGAATTTGTGACGGGTTTGTGTATCGCAGGGATGTTAAATTTTTCAACTGAACGTCACGTGGAGAAAAGTAGAAGGTTGCAAGGGCCCCTTGGACATGCTGCAACTTTGATTTGAACAATTGTATACAGGGATGGGGAGCAAGCAAATCACACTCATCAAATTTTACTCAGCGATAGCTTTACGTCCCGACAAGGATTTTTGATGCTGAAAAAAACAGAATGAAAACTACAGAAACGTAGGTCTGAAGTTATTTGTCGCCACCAGGTGGTTCTGGATCGGGCAGGGTTGAAGGCCAATCGAGGAGTCTGGCACATACGACGTCAGTCGAGAGTGACAGCTCCGACAGGTACTGACAACGAGAACAAGCATTCGTGTGACACACAAATCCTAACATTGATGTGTTTTGTTTGGTTGTGTTGCAGCTCAGGGTTATGGAGTCCCATCGACACAATTAGCGGTTCAAACTTTAACTCCACCAACTCCTTCTCTGCTTTTGGGCCCAATAACTCCTTCAACCTGACAGGAGGTAAAAGACTCACATAGGTTGACACTATATAGGTGTGTGTGTGTGTGTGTGTTCTAAAGTACTTTTATCGTCATATTTCAGAAAAAGATTATTTTTGACGATTTTTCACTAAATTTGTGATTTGGGAGGACAGCTAAAAAAACCCTTCACATTCTCCCCACAAAAAGTTGATCTTGTGGAACAACTTTGTCAGTTAACAATATTCATGGTTGAAGAGATAAAACTCCGGCCTTCCTGTGTGGAGTTCGTAGATTTCCTCAGCCCTACGTGGGTTTTCTCCGGCTACTCCGATTTCCTCCCACATTCCAAAAACATGAGCGGCAGGTTGAACACTCCAAATTGTCCCTAGGTGTGAGTGTGAGTGTGGATGGTTGTTTGTCTGCGTGTGCCAAATGATTGGCTGGCAACCAGTTCAGGTTGTCTCCCGCCTACTGCCCAAAGACTGCTGGGATAGGCTTCAGCATCCCCCGCGACCCTTGTGAGGATAAAGCGGATCGGAAAATGGATGAATGGAGAAAAAACTCCCTTAAGATTACAATGCTTTTGAGGCGGAAAAAAAGTACGCCTTCATTTCCCTGCACACCCCTGGATAAAGGACTTTATGGAAGAGTAAGAGTTATTTTTTAAATAAATTTTAATGAAAGCCTTCTTCATTAGTTTTCAGCGGAATGAGCCTCCAGAAGCCATCGGAGCCTCAGTTGAGCTGGCCTGACTTCACCACGGTGCCGTCGTCCATCTGGGACATGCCCAGTGCGGACCCCCTGCACTCCTGGCCCACTAGCTCCAGCTCGCCCACTGCACCCACCTCAGTAAGATGCTTCCAGTCCACCACACCCGCCCCCCCTGTTGCCTCATGGTAAGTTAAATGTGTTTTGTTTTGGGGGGGGGTTTCGTCACAGTCACTCCTGGGAAGCAGCCACAACCCGTGGTCCGCCAGCGCCGCCTTTGGCAACTCCATTTGGTCGGCGAGCACAGAATCGTCGCTGCACCCCTACTCGCCGGCCGTCAATTCTCCCACGTTGACGGACCCCCTGGATCCTTCCCTGTCGCCCTCGGCCGACATGAGCCGCACGTACAACCCGTGGAGCATGTGGCGGCCCACGCTTGGCCGGCGGAGCTCGGAGCCCTGGCCCAGTCCCTCAGAGGACGCCAATTAGAATGGCACTTAAGGCGGCGACCTGATATGTTTTTCTCAAGCGCGACGGGAACGATTTCGATCACTCGCCATTCTCTGTTAGTTTTTCCCGAAGCATTTTATTCACGGGGGGCCGACCCTTTTATTTGTTTTAACAGAGGTGCACCCCCTCTAAAATGAGACGTTACGGCAGGAAGTTTGGTTCGCCGTGCAGACGCTCAGTTCAGTATTAAAAAGTTCAACGTTTTTCAAGAGTTTTATTGCAATCAGTTTCATGGACTTTCAGCCAGGCGCGCAGCAGCTCAGATTGGACAGCGACCTTGGCTCTGATTGGACGTTTCATGAAAAGGCTCCCCGTTTTAAAAGTCCAACAATTACTTGAGTTTGAGGTTTGAATTACACCAGACCTTCATTTGTCAGAAAATTACAATAAAGAATTTCAGCACAGCACCTCCTTCTGGGTCTCAATATTTTCTGATTTGCAGCGATTGTGGTTTATTCATGATATTTGCTGCCATTTGTCCTGAATGGGCATAGATGTCAAGTTGCACATTTACTGTAAAATAACAAATATTTTTTTGCAAAACCAAAAGATGCCAAATCATCTACGTGGGGCACGATAAAAGGTACTAAGTGTGTGGGTGTTAAGTGCAGTACCGAGTAACGGGTAAAGAGATTTTAACATGAAGAAATAAGGAGTTAATAGTATTATTCACAAGATTTTACAATTGGTTTTCCCAAAAAAGTGGCCACTTGAGACGAACAAGAAATGCTACACGCTTTTTCAATGTCATACTGCCCCCAAGTGGCCAATGTGTGCACAATCGCACAATGTCAATTAATGCAAAAGTCAGAAATTATGTAGAGCAAAAAAAAAACCCTGCTTGAATAAAAAACAATTGAAGTCATTTCTTTTTACTGTCTAATTGTAATATATTTTATGTAAGTACAATACTTACATTTTCTTCGAATGTAGTCTTGATTGATTATTGGATGAAATTAATTTGGGAATTTATTTTCCAGCATCTGGGTTCCCAGGGGCTGCCTGAGCGACTCGAGCAGCAGCCTCGCCAACCTATCCTTGTTGCATTTGGTAAACACTGTCACGCTGTGCTGCTTCTTGAGCCTGCCCACGCAGTCCAGCACCATCATGCCGCGGCACATGGCACCCTGCAGCTCCACACGCACAGGACAGCGCACGCTCTCGGCCACCACGCCGGCGTCCACGCAGGCTGCCACCGCGTACGAGTCAAAGGAGACGAAACCAGCCCCGAAGTGAAGGCCGCGCTTCTTGCTTAGAGCCTCCTGGGAGTAGGCCCAGCAACGGGACGTGGCGGTCTTCATAAAGCGGGACGCTTCCGTGTCTTGGCTCGTCAGCTCCTCGAAGAATTCCTTCATGGGGGAGAAAAAAAAACTCAATTACGTCATCCATAGGGTAAGGCATTTATTACCATCTTGTTTTTTTCAAGCAAAAAAGTTCTACTTGTTGGATTGTATATCTTGAGAAATATGCCATTTTGGCCTTTTACAGAAGTCAAGTCCAAAAAATGTATTTTCAATAATAACTTCTATGCAGACCCATTAGTCTAAACACATCTTTCAGATTAATATTGCGTTTGTGGATTATGATCATTTGGTTTTATCCATCTCTGCTTCGACTGAAAAAAATATCACAGTTGCTCAAGTAGCGACCAATCACAGTTCACCTATTTTCACAGTTTTGGTCATATGACATTTGCAATCCAAGCCCGATGGCATTTTTTTTTTTTTATCAGTGCCGTAGTCATTGAAAAACTTTTTTCTCATGCGAGTATAACTTTTTTGGAGTATGGTATCTAAAAAAAATACAACTTTATTCTTTAAAATATTATTCTCCTAAAATTTGAAGGATTCATTTTCCAGAAAATCTTAACTGCCCATTCCCAGCATCATACAGACAAGTGATGTTGCTTTTTTTTTTAACCTAAGCGGCACATAAATCGTGGCTAAAAGACTCTTGCGAGTCAATAAATACGGGAATTTGTTTGGCGCATCTTCCCATCTCACCCACGACAGCGCGTTTCTGCAGGCGTATTCCCACGTTGCCATGTAGGTTGGGCATAAAAACTCCTCCAGAACCACGTAAGCGGCCTCGGGATCCATGGCAAAGTTGAACTCGGCACACAGGGACACGTTCCCTTTCCCTGGATGCGCGCGCACACACACACACAAAACATAAACCGATTTTTTCCCCCAAAAAAATTCTTAATAAGGCAATATAAATTCTTGAACTTGTAAGAGATGACTGTGACTTAATTTTTAACTGCCCACTCTTGTTCCCAGTGGTCTAAATGATAATTTCTATCTTTTTATTTATTTATTTGACTCAACAAACTCCCTTGTGTATTGCGTTTACCTTCCATGTTGCCGCCCATGATGTAAAGTTCTTTAAGCTTTCCGGGGAAGCTTGGGTCCAGCCTGGCGGCCAGCGCCAGATTAGTAAGTGGACCCAGGGCCACCAGTGTCACCTGTGATTGCCACGCTTTCTTTTCATGCCAATCACTGAGCGCCAGAGGGAACCGCAAATACTTACCTGCATGGGGTTCTCCGCCACCAGACGCACCATGGCGCTTACCGCGTGTTCCCTCTGGATTTTCGCCTCCCACTGGGGGTCCTTGTCCTTGAAAACATCCCCAAGGCCATCCGTGCCGAAGTGGTCGCAGGATGTGTCGGTGCCGGTGGTCCCGAGCAGGGGCCCGGCAGATCCTCGGAACACCGGGATCTGCCCAGAGCAAAACCGCACAAGGCTGAAGAACTTTTGAGGTGTTTCAGGGCATTATTCAGTGAAAATAACGGTGTTATTTCGGGTAATACACAGTAAAAATGGGAACTGCTTACATTTTGTGTGTGTGTGTGTGTGTGTGTGTGTGTGTGTGTGTGTGTGTGTGTGTGTATTATAAATCAAATTTATGAGCTCTGTGAGAAATGCGACAACAGTACTTTCCTCTAAAAGTGTAAAAAAAAATAAGAATAATAAGGTCACATGTTAAAAATGATTTAAGATTTCAAAAGAAGGAAACACATACTGTACCTGCATCGGGCTCCCCCAGTGACCTGACCCGGAATTGCTTCGTTTTGTTTAATAACAAAATATTAATACTGAAACATTTGCTGACAAAGCCGACTTTTTTCTTCAATGTTAACAGTATTATTCCCCCCTTGACTTGTTTCCTTAAGTATGATTTGTCCAATATTTCAGAAAAATTCTCTTTAAAAATGAACACAATTTGGGTTATGTGGTGTATCTCCCCCTTCCTCTATTTCAAATAAAGTAAAAAAAAGAAAATGAGAGATTCACTTTGCTTTTCCATCAAACCAACCTGCTCACGCTGACCCACTGCAAGCACCCTCAACACATTCTGGCACACATCGTCTACAGACGCGTTCCCGAATACACAGGTGGCTGCCAGGACGCGGACGTGCGGCGCCGCCAAAGCCACCAGGATGGCCTGGGCGTCGTCGATCCCGCAATCGGTGTCGATGACGAGCAATTGCTCGGACATCTTTGCTTGAAAAATAAAAACGAAGGGTCACTTTGCAAATGAAGGATTATAAATTAACTTTTCCGAGCAGAGTTGAACCTCTCTTCCCAGAGGAGGCGAGACGCAGGATTCTCTCGTTTGATTGGCTCGAAGTGGCGTAATCACTCCGGGGGGCGAATATGGCGTCGATATAAAATAGTCAGTACAATGTTACTAAATGTAATAAAACAAACAAACATTGGATGGATAAATCGTAATAAAATTGTTCACCAATAGTCCCCACGCGAGGATTATTTAAAATTATTTTTTTGTCCGGCAAGAATCTGAATCGAACCCGTTCTCCAGAATGGTTCAGTCCTGTTCAACTAATCCGGAAGTGTACGCATCGAGGGTTAATTGACGTCTTAGCAAGCTAATGTTGTAAATGTGTTATCAATACGACTTTGCTTGTAACATTTTAACAATAAACATTGACCTCGCAAGAGGACGATTTATAGCACACATCGCGAGGAACCTACCCGCTTTCCTCCCGAGCTGATGCGCCTTCATCAAGTCTTTGGGTAAAATGTGATTTTCTTCTGGGGGGTGTTATAATTAACGATGCAATTTTGTTTATAAATATTTTTGGGGTGGGGAGGGATCACGAGAGAAATGCCTTCGAAGGTCGTCACTGTAATTAATTATCCCTTACTACTTTATTTTCCAAAGGAAAATATCCTTGGAATAATACACATTTTCTTACGAATTAAGAAAAAATAAACATCTCTTGGATCAAACATTCCTCGAAGAAATTGCAGACTTGTATTTTTTTTGTAATTGCACTGATTTTTTGTTGTTGTTATTTTTACTGGGAGTGGGGGGGGCTTTCCCCAAACCTAAAGGATATAAATACTATTTTTAAAACGTTTCTTTAAAATGTAAAAAAAAAAAAACAATTTCCAATACAGAAGTTTTTAAATTAAACACAATGCTTTTTCCTCATAAAACTTTCAGTCCTTTTACCATTGGAAAATTAATGCTATGGAAATAATCACTTAAAAAAGGTGATCCAGGAAACTTGAAAGTAAAAATACAAAATATAACTTTGTTCAAAATGTGACTTATTAAAACATTTGATAAATTATGCTTTTAATTTTGTTGTGATTTTACTAAAGGTACTGGATGGTTTTCTGGAAAGAAATATGACTTAAAAGTTTCTTCTTGGAGAGACACGTTTTATTTGAAATTATTAACAGAATCTCTTAACTAACTTTTTGCATGGATATTTTCTCAGGTGAAGTGTGTCATCCATGCCAAATACATCAAAAGATCCCGCCGGTCCATCAGAAGTGTCAAGTATGCAAAAACAAATCATGGGCAGGGAAGAAGAGGACCGCCGCCTGATTGGCTCATTGGCCCGGGACACCTCTGTCGCTCTAACCCGACGAGCGTCAAGTGGTGAGCTCCAGCTGCCCCGCGCCTTCCCGGTCACGCACTCTCGGGAGAAGTTCTACACCGTCTGCTCGGACTATGCGCTGCTCAACCGGGCGGTGAGGGCGCAGGATGACGGGGACAAGGCCACCCGAGACTTCCAGTCGGCGGCAGCCTGCATGGTTTCCGACAGTGACTGTGACATGGAGGACCTGACGGCCGGCAGGGATGCCAAGACCACGCTCGCTTGGGAGATTGACACCACTGACTTCAAGGCGGTGCTCACCCGCAAAATTAGGAAGGGTAAAAAAATTCACAGCCCAAAGTTTTATGGAGAATATGGGAGGAACTTATATTAGAGTCTACCTTGGTTTATAAATCGTTTTACTTTTTATTTTCTTGATAAAGAATGCCTTTATTCTAAAGAAACTACAATTTTGATTTCATGAAAATTTTGACATTTTCCCACAAAAATCTGACTTTCTATTTTCTCAAGATTACAGCTTTTTTTTCCTCAAAAAGTGAAGGTTTGCCTTTTTTTTTTTTTTTTTTTTAGCCTTGGGTAAAATGTTACTTATATCCTGGAGAAGCTATGCATTTTTTTTACCCTGAAGAAACCTTGATTTAAAAAAAATATAATTGTATGGGGAAAACAAGACTTTAGTATCACATTTTTGTGTGTGTGTAAATCTGGCTGTTTTTTTCTCAATAAAAATGAGCATGGATTATTTTATTACTAGAATTGACTGTTTCAAGTCAAATGTTTTTCTTTTATTTAATTATTGCTTATTTATTTTGCATTCCTTTTAAGGCAGCGTGAAGAAGTGCGGCAGTAAGAAGATGAAGCCAGACCGAGCCAGCCGGAACCTTCAGGACGTCCTGCCTCACCCCTCGCTAGAAGACGTCAAGCAGAGAAAGGTTCTCGATCTCCGAAGATGGTAACTCAAGTAACTCTTTCTGCACATAGCATACCTGGATATATATTTATTTTATATGCAGCGGTACCTCATCACGCGAGTGACGACTTGTCCAAGTCACCTATAAAGAATATTTGTGGATACTATAAAACCTATAAAGAATATTTTAATCTTTGTCAGCTGGTATAAACTCATAAGTGCACATTCATGAATCTAAAAATGTTCTTGTTTTGTTGCCAGGTACTGCATCAGCCGACCACAGTACAAGACATCGTGTGGTATATCGTCACTGGTGTCCTGCTGGAACTTCTTGTATAGCGCGCTTGGGGCAGGAAGGTGAAGACCACCATTGTCGGCACCTTGGCGTCATCGCACATAAAACGTTTCCTGCTGACTAAGCGTTTCCTTGCCAGTCTGCCGCCCATCTCCCAGGAAGAGGCGCTCCACATCCTGGGCTACCAGCCGCCATTTGACGAGATCAAGTTTGGGCCCTTCACGGGTAACGCCACCCTCATGCGGTAAGATGAGAAAACACTCAATAACGTGTCATAAAAGAATAGTATAATTGAAATTGAATACAGAGAAATAAACAGTTTGTACCATGTTTTGTGTTGAGTTCAATGGACATTGTGCTGCTCCTTTAGTGCATGCCATTTGGGGGCAGTAGAATAATCTTATCCATCCCTTATCTGTGCTGCTTATCCTCAGAGATAAGGACATACTGTACATAGAGACAGACACAAGTTACTCACCTAAATCCAAAGTCGTTGTCGTGCTTTGAAGAAGATAAAGAATACATGCTCATGAGCATTGTTATAATAGCACCTGGATAAAGTGGATTTCAAGAAGAATTTTAATCTCTCAAAATTATACTTTATATTCTGAAAGAATGCATAAATGCGCCCAAAAATAGAAAGAAGTTTGGAGCGACAGACTCATTCCTCGCGATCTCCCAAGGTGGTTCCGGCAAATCAACGACCACTTTCGCGTGCGGGGCTGCTCGTACATCCTGTACAAGCCGCATGGGAAACATAAGACTGCGGGAGAGACGGCGGAGGGAGCCTTGGCCAAGCTGATGCTTGGCCTCAGGGACGAGACCATGGCCTACATATACCACTGCCAGAACCACTACTGCTGCCCCCTCGGATTCGAGGCCACGCCCCTCAAAGCAGCCAAAGCGTACAGGTAGTTAACGGACCACATTTACTGTCACATTTGCTCACTAACTCAATGTAAAACATAATGTGGAATATATTCAAATAAAATGTAATGTTGCATTTTGCTAGGGGTCCTCTGCCCACCAACGAGATGGAACACTGGATCCTGATCGGAGAACCCAGCAGGAAGCACGCGGCCATCCACTGTAAAAAGTAAGCCCCTGTTGTCCTCCCGCTTGCATTTCACTCTTCTCCGACACGTTTTGTTTCTTGCACAGGTGGATGGACATCGTCACCGACCTCAACACCCAGAATCCAGAATATTTGGACATACGCCACATGGAGAAGGGCATCCAGAGGCGAACCACCAAGAAAGTATGCTTTCCCGTTCCTAGTTCCTAGTCAAATTTGAACTCACGAGGTTTTGTTTTGACGTATGACTCTTTGGACAAATTAATTGATAACCCTTTGTTATAAGTTACATTTGTCCAAAGGCTGTGTGATATTTGGCTATTAAGTCATCAGATGAAGAAATATTGCCAACGCGGTCGCATTATCTGGAGCGTCCTCATTAAGACCTTGAATTTGAGATGCGACTCGTATCCCCTTTTTTCTCAGTCACTAGACCAAATTTTGCCAGAGGGATGCATGCTTTTGTCATCACATGAAAGTCTATTGACAACATATGTCTAAAAAGCTCTCAAGACTTTTAATTTGACTTACTACTTTTGCCTACTTCATTTACGACCCCGTGACCCATATTTGACACAGAGTCGTTTCTTTTTTCACGACATCATCACACAAAGGCATGTTGATAAGATCATTACCGATCTGTAAACTACCCATCAAGACGTTTCATCTGAGGTGCGACTCTCACCAATGAGTTGCAAATTGATGTTTTGCCCTACGTGTCAAATTTCATTGATGATCACGTTACAAGTCAAATTTAACTTGTGGCTACAAAATATTAGGTCATTATAAAAGATATCCAAGCACTCATAAAAACCATAACGTTAAATGTGATAGGCAGCTGCATTTATTTATTTTTTTATTACATCATCATATTCATCAACATATGAGGGCATGTTGACTAAATAGTTACAGATCGCGTAAGCCCTCACTGAGACCTCAAATTTGAGGAATGAGTCTGAGCGGTTTCTTGCCAATAGATTCATGACCGCATTACTTGTTTAATTTTCCGGGGGAAAGAAAAAAAAAAAACCGACAACGTCGTGGGTTCTCAGGTGGGTGGGAACCTGCACTGCATTATGGCCTTCCAACGCGTCAACTGGCAAAAGATGGGCCCCTGGGCCCTCAACCTGGAAAACCTACGGCACGCCGGCGGCGAGGAAACCAAGCGCCTTGCCGAGCTGGGACGCTCGCAAAGCATGGGCAGCCACAAGGACGCCCCCTGGAAGCACATGTCCAATACAGCAGACAACAGACAGAAGAGCTCGCCCGACAGCGACATCGACGAGGATGATGCCAACTGAACACGAGGACAACAAACGGTACGAGAACTAACTGATGCTGGAGCGACGACAGCACGATACAATTTCCTCTGGCGCAGTATGACACATTCGGAAAGGTCATAAATGCAAATGACGATGAATACGCACATGATTACAAATACTGCTGTTCCATTTTGATGAGCCGCATTGTTAATTTATTGTTTGTACAAAACACATAGCATTGAATGAAAATGAAAAATTACTTTTTCCTCATCTTTGTCATTGTAGCTCAAAACTTGAGAATTTTTGATTTTCAGTTGTTTGCCCCATTTTTTTTTTTTTTTACTGTATTTTTTTTTTTTTAGTGTTACATTCCCAGGTCTGCTTCCTCCTCCGTTGGATGACGTGTTTTTAAGTGTCGTCTCAGCTCGCCAATTTGATCCGGACGTACACGACAGCAACCACCTGACAAGACAAACATTTTCAAGTAGGGTCGTGCGTGTCGATTTTCTCATCCAGCAAATGGTGCTGTGGTGGAAAAAAAAAAATTCATACATGGTGATTTGACGATGAAATCAATGTGTAAATAAACTTGCCATATAATCAATTTTTCCAGTGTCTGACTTCATTTGAAGTATGACTTTGTGCTCGCTTAACTCTTCGATACCTTTGAATTAAGGTTGAAGTTGATTTATGGCTCCATTACCAGTGAAACTGGATCTGGAGTTGCTTAGTTTCTTGGTGAAGGCATCATAATTACTTATAAATGTATGACCCAGTTACCAGTAAGATTATACCTGGTCAATCGTCCTGTGTGGGGAAATTGACGAAATTTAAATATATGAGAATCCCTTATCAAGACCTTTCATTTGAGCTAAGACTCCATGTCGTTTGTTGCAGATTGATTTATGACCCTGTTGCTTGTCAAATTTGATGTAGGACTGTTCTGTTTTTCAGGTGTTAAATCATTAGGTGCGCCTATCGAAATTGGTTACAGATCTGGAGAGCTCTCATGACGTTTAAATTGTATTTATTTATTTATTTATTTTTAATGCAAAATGATTTGTGATCCCTGATCCAAGTCAAATTGGTCTGAGGCTACTTAATTTTTTTTTTAACATCTTCACATTGAGGAAAAATATTGTCATATCAAAAGTCCTTATCAAGATATTACCAGTTGACTACATGTGATTTGGTCAGAGGTAAGCTTCATAATTAGATAAAAATTGTAACCTTACCGATCAAAGCAGCCCCTTGCTTGATCCAAGTGTCACTTAGAGCCGGTATGGTTGCTGTTGTTTTCCCTGATGTCTGCCATCTTAAACAAAATGTACAAATCAAAATGACTCGATAGAAATTGTAAAACATAAAAATTAATCCATGCAAACCAATTCTATTAAGGAATCCATGCTAAATGTCTACAGTTTCTTAGGTTTGTATTGTACTTTTAGGCAAATTGATTCATGACCCCTTTGCAGTTGATCTGAGATGTTTTTTTTTAAATGACCTCATCTGTTTGCGTGTATATTGATAAAATAATCAGACAAAAAGCCCTCGCTAAGTATATGTAGGGGTTGTTGGAAATTGATTTATGACCCCCGTTAATGGTCAAATTAGCATTATTGGCCATTGTGAGGATAAAGCTGATTGGAAAATGAATGAATGTTCTCATATGAGAGCACATTGACAACATTATGTAAAGTGCTCAATTTTTGTTTTGAGCTATGACTTGACGGGGCTTGTTGAAAGTTGGTTAAGGTAAAATAAGCAATTTATAACAAAATTTTAAAAGTGGCTATTGTCAACTCACCCCTGCTCAGCGTCCCACTCCTCCCCGCTATTGGGATATATCACCCATTTCCTATCTGGGCTCCTCAGGGCCACAACAGAGTCCAAGAGAGGCTCCACCCATTCCGGAGGACAACAGTTGATGCCAACGGCCAGCACCTGCGTGGACCTGCCCACCACACGGACGCCATCTTGCAGCAGGCGGCCATCCGACAGATGCGTCCCATCCTGACACCATGGCACAAAAGGGCTGATTCATTTAGTTGACGAGCCGTAATGATTGGCCTCTCATTACCTTGCAAGAGAAAGAAATCCAGGCATTGCAATTTGGGAATTCCCGGAGAACCTCCGCCAATGCTCCCGCCTCTTTGACACTCGGGATGGTCTCCAAGGCGAGGACCTCCGCTCCCGCCGCTGCCAGACACTCCAGCTGAGGCCGATGCCAAGCTTTCAACTCCTTGGAATTCAAGAGCTCAAGTTGAAGGAACTGATCTTACTGTTGAGCAAGGTAAACCATTTTTTTATGGCAGTTGACATTTGATTTTTGGAAAAGATTCAATTATACTTGGTTGCAAATTGATTTATGTCCCTCATTACCGGTCAAATTTGGTCCTTGTCTAGGTTTTGAGGTGTGATTCATTAGGGTTTATTAAAGACTGATTTACTATGACAAAAACCCTTCTCAAGACCTTGTTTTGAGGAATGATTCTTTGATTTTTAGTAAATTGATAAATGATCTTGGTACAAGTCAAATTTGCATGATTTTCTGTTTATGCGGGTGTGACCTTATTTGGAGAATAACATGGGCCCAAGAATGGAGCCCTGAGGGACGGCACAGCTTATTTATTTTGCTATGCATCTCACCTCTATGCTCATTTTGTCAGCATATGCTCCACTGTACTCTGAGCCGTCATGAAGAAAGGCTCCGTAGGGTCCCACGGATGCTGCGACTGCCACAGGGCGGGTCGCCCGCTGTCCACAACCAAACGCCATCACCACCTCTTCGGCCAGTCGAAACCCGGATGCCAGCAGTTCTCTGGCGGCGTCCGAGCTGACACCCAAGTGCTGGATGAAGCCTTGAATGGTGGCCTGGTAAGTGGCGCTGGTGATGACGTCGGCACCGCTCAGGAGGAAGCTGACGACACGTCACGTTCTTGTCAAGCAGCAGTTAAAGAGACATTATTTAACACTAGACATACCTGTGATGAGCAGCTTTGATAGCTTGGGGGTTGGTGTGCAACAGCCTGGCACTCCATAATGGGTCTCCCTGTAATATTGATAATAAAAATAATGAAGTGAGACCTTTACCTATGATTTAATTCGTTCAGTGACCATGCTCATAGCTTAAATTACTAAAGTTTATTGCTGCTATCAAGAGGCGAATGCTCCAAAACTCACTCTTGTAACTCAAATTTTGGCCCACAAGAAAACAACTAAAAGAAGTTGACCTAGCGATAACTAATCACACACACACACACACACACACACACACACACACACACACACACACACACACACTCACACACACACACACACAATAAATAAAAATCACAAAAATCATCAAAGTTTCGGCACTGACACAATCAGGATAGCAAAGTCTTTAATAACTTATAATTTATTAAATTAAGTACCGGTACTTATAATTTACACTAGGCGGCCCGGTAGTCCAGTGGTTAGCACGTCGGCTTCACAGTGCAGAGGTACCGGGTTCGATTCCAGCTCGGGCCTCCCTGTGTGGAGTTTGCATGTTCTCCCTGGGCTTGCGTGGGTTTTCTTCGGGTGCTCCGGTTTCCTCCCACATTCCAAAGACATGCATGGCAGGCTGATTGAGCACTCTAAATTGTCCCTAGGTATGAATGTGGTCATGGATGGTTGTTCGTTTCTGTGTGCCCTGCAATTGGCTGGCAAGCGATTCAGGGTGTCCCCCGCCTACTGCCCGGAGACAGCTGGGATAGGCTCCAGCACCCCCCGCGACCCTACTTTGGATCAAGCGGTTCGGAAGATGAATGAATGAATAATTTACACTGTTACTACCTGGTCAACTTATATCCCCTGTGCGCCTTAAGTGTGTTGAAAATGTTTTTAAACATAAATCTACATGATTTAAATTGCTCACTATTAACCTTACCCAGAAATGTGATAAAAAAATATTTACAGAGTAAATGATATAAAAATTCTCTAGTACTATATAAATGAGAAACGTTAAAAAAGCTCTTTTATTCATTATTTGTAGTATACAGTCATAAATAACATGAATTAAATTTTACAGCATTTTTTACCTGTAAACGTGCACCTTGTGCTTCCAATTCTGTGGCTAATCCGCCATCCAAAAGCAAAACTCCCCCATTGTCCGAGTCATTTCTTAGTCGAGCTCGTAAATTCATTAAAAACAACAATGACGTAAAACAAAAAATAATACAGTGGCATTTATTCGACGCTTAACTTCATAAACACAAGCTGACAACTACCCAACACTTTTCATCAATGTTGTGCTTCCGGGTTCGAAGCAAGTTCAAGTGTTGCGTTTACGAACTTAAACCACCATGAGTGTGATGACTTTCTCACTGTCACGAAATTTCCAGTAGATGTCGCTGTAAGACAATTGTATTTTTATCTTAATACGAAATCTAAAGTAATTTATTTATACTGTATTTGTATTCTATTCCACGTGTAAATTGCCTTCTTACCAATCCTACTCTTCCAATCCAGCCATTCAAAATAATTCACTCACCTTTTGAATAATGTATTGGCTGAATGGTTAGATCTATATAATATGTTATGTTATAATGAAGTACTTTACTCGTGTATTATTTACGATCCACGTGATGTAATTCTTAAATGTGCTATAAATCGTTTCAATTGTTTAGTAATGCACCGGCGTCACGACATATTTCCGAACTTGTTACTATAGAAACCAATGCGGCGTTCAAAATCCTCTGAAATTTTATCTACGCATTTCATCTTCAAGTCTTAGCCCACGAGTAACAAGGACATATAATACGTCTTGAGTGGTTATAAATTGTAACATATAGTCAAAAACAACGAAAGATTGGGCATTAAATATATTTCGGAACTTTGCAACGCCCCATTAAATATCGAGGGATTCATTATAATTCTATCTTTACATTTTACATTGGAACTGGAACGCACCATGAGCACAGCCGAAGCTACCTAGCAAACACTTGCCGAGCTAAGCATTTGGGACATGAGGACTTCGTTAACGACTAAATAATGGCAAGTTGAGTTAAACTCATATTTCATATTCAACAAACAACACGAATGCACTTTCGTTAACTTTTTATTCGCCTCCGGTAAAAACAACAACAAAAAGTCGAAAGCTTTCAATTGTGTTCCCCGAAATATTGGTCTTCACGGACACCAGTTCTCCGGTTAACGCTAATTGACGATTTGTCGTCTTTTTTTTATATGATATAACCAATTGTGGTGGATTAATGAGCTGTTATCAATGTGTGATTGGTGTCTGTCTCGCGAGTTCATTTACTTTAAATTGTAGAGTATGTGAGCTTTTTTGTTGCCATGGGGAT
This sequence comes from Hippocampus mohnikei, assembly GCA_026261675.1. Lineage (NCBI taxonomy): Eukaryota > Metazoa > Chordata > Actinopteri > Syngnathiformes > Syngnathidae > Hippocampus > Hippocampus mohnikei. Next base: position 14,259,970 of record JAKGUB010000332.1, on the reverse strand, counting down.
TGTTGCTACAATAAAACCTCAGCATCATTAGCCGCACTTGCACAAACGATAAATAATTTGATAAAGTCATGATATATTTGTGCCCCCACCCAGAAAAACGAAGATTGATTAATGTCAATAGGGAGTGCTACTACGCTATATTTGTTTTGGGGGAGTTCAGTGTCAAGCATAAACTATATTTGGCTTGATAGTGAACAGTAGCATGGCAAAAGACTCCAGTTGAGTCTTATAGAAGGTAAAATTCTTAAAATGGGGCAGGGAAACGTCTGTATTGCTCTTGGTAAGTGATGGGAGTTAAAGCAAGTTGCAAAACAAAGTACAGTAAGAGTCCAACAAAATATACGTTTTGCTTAGAAAAAAATGTTTCATTGAGTCTGGAAAATGTAATAAAATGGCCATATAGCTTGTATGAAATGAGTAATTGATATGCTTAATGTTTTTGTCTCTTTTTGCTCAGGAGGAGAAGGAGCGCTTTGCCTTTTTGGCCGATTGGTACGACCCAATGGCCTCTCTGTTGCGGCGCTACCAGCTCTTTTACTACCCCCATGACCACACTGTGGAGATGGTACGGAACAGTTCTACTTATTTATTTACTTTATTTAGGAATGTATTTGCCTCCCAATCTACGATCGCACTCAGGTGAGATTTCAGCAATCATGAAATAAATAAAACATGCAAAATGTTGATTTTTTTTCTTCTGCCATTAGGTAAATAAATTGATCATCATATAGCAAATAGATTATAAAATGATAACACAACAGTGGTCAACAATTTTTAATGTATATTTTTTTTAAATCAGAGAAGCAAGTCAATGTTTTTTGTTGACCACATCAGCTTTTCATAATAACATCATACAATACAATATGTAAGAGAGTAAATATATTTAGTAATATTTATAAATTGTGGGCGACCCATAAGGCCGTCCCAGATTAAAATTTGCTGTTGACCAGTGTACTAAAAGAAAACAGTAAAAGTAAATAAATAAATACAACGGTTCTGAAACATGTTGTCATTGCTTTAACAATAAGGTCGTTGAAAAATTAAAACTAAATAATTGATCATAAAATAGAAAAATCAATTAAAATCCATGAAAAAATACACAGCTGAATTTATTGTATATTTGTAACAAATAAATTGTTCATGAAATGATTACACAAATACATAGGTTCAAATCTATTATTTCGTGTTAAAATCAGCATTGTTACTCATAACTTTGCTGCTGTGAATTGGGAATTTCTCCATTGCGAGACTAATAATGGTTTCTTATCTTATTTTATTAAGCCATTTTTAACGTAACACATTTTTTATCATTTAAATTTCATCCAATTTATACTTTTTATTGAGCCCCCCAAAAAACATCTATACATGTTGGCAAAGCATTTTAAACCTTAATGAAAGTAATCTATGAACCATCTTGCAGTTGAGTGAATAAACACCGCTGGTCGTTCCTTAAGAATATAAATATGATTTATTGCTATGATGATGGCTTATAGCGTGGTTTTTCTGTGTTATTTTAAGACAGGCCTTTTTCATGCATCATTAGCAACACATTATCACCACTGTTCCACGCTGATGGACCTTTGGTGTTTTCATGACAGTTTGACGTGAAGAACCAGCGTATTTTCCTGCGCCGGACCAAATACGGTGACCTGCACCAGAGGGATCTGTTTGTGGGCAACCGGGTCAACGTCTTCTCGCGGCAGCTCAACATCGTCGACTACGGCGACCAATACACGGCCAGCAAGCTGGGCAGCAAAAAAGAACGGTAATGGCCTCACCTCATCAACAAAAACCGCCTCGGGATTATTTTTAGAAGCTTCTTAAGCAGAAGGCCAGACGTGAGCGGGACGTCAGATCTGAATAATCACACCAGACGGGGTCAAATGATGACTGGTGTCGTTTTTCAAAAGATATTTTGGAAGCAAATCTCATCCGGATTCATATTTACTGCATATTTGTTAATCTCAAAAGTCACAGTCAGAGCATTTAATGCTCATAATAAATACAATCAAATGACGTGATGTCATACAGGACCCTTGCGCTGCTCAAGCCGGACGCCGTCAGCAAGCTTGGAGACGTCTTGGAAATGGTCATCCAGGCCAACCTGATGGTCACCAACGCCAAGATGACGCACTTGACATGGTAATTCATTATTGAAAGCATTTATTTATTGACAATAAAGTTGACTTAAACTTGAACTTTATACAAAGAGACTAGTTAGTTGTAGGTGTTCTTCAACCCGATGTGAAGTTTCAGACTTGATGCTCGTGACCATCCATGCACACATGGACTCGAACCCGTATGTTTAGGAATTAGTTTCCACTTTATTAGCCATAAACACACATTTACAATGGCAATTATTGATGCAGTTCGCATTGCCAACTAGCCCGGTACATTTTATTCATATCAGTTATTCAGCTCCCCTCATTCGTTTCTTTCTAGAAACCAGAATAGAGTGCTGTCGTGGCAACACAGCCTTTTATTCATTTTGCACACCAGTTACAATGTGTTATCATTTCAGGAGCCAAGCTGCAGACTTTTATGTGGAGCATCAGTCAAAGCCCTTCTTCAAGTGAGTGTAAATGTTGACAGCAGGTGACATGATTCGTGATGACAATTCACAACGGACATTAAATGTTCATCAGCTAGCAAAACCGGCAACGTAGATCAATAGAAATTGCTCAGATTCTTGAAAGGCCAATAAAAATGAGCTGACCGATGTTACTGGGCAGATTAGCTGCTGAATCATTCAATGAAAACAAAAGCAGGCAGTTGTGGCTCTGAGGAGTAAATTTGGGCTGAGTCCCAATTTGGGCTAATGAAACGAGTGAAGGCAGTTGTTGCTAGGCAGGATAAAATAAATCTGAATCACAATTGGCCCATGACAGCAGTTCATACAGTTGTTAAGTAGAAGAAATTGGGCTGAGTCACAACTTCACAACAGGTCCGTTAAAACCGAGTGTGCAGAGTAAAATGGGCTGTTTTGCGACTGCCCAATGGGCCAATGACAACAGATAATACAGCTGTTGCTAGGCAGAATAGATGGGGCTCAGTCATCACTGCTCAATAGCTCAATAAAAAGAAAGACAGGAACAGGAAGCCAAACGCGCACTCACTCACTCACTCACTCACTCACTCACTCACTCACTCACTCACTCACTCACTCACTCACTCACTCACTCACTCACTCACTCACACACACACACACACACACACACACAAAATGACACTGAAGTGTATGTTGTACAACATACATTGCGTTGCAATTGAAGTCACTGCTCTGTATTAAATATAACCTCCACATTAGAAAAATAATATATTTACATGTAGTATATGCATATTTTTAAGCATGTCTTTGGCTCTTCTTAACAGTTCCTTGGTGCAGCAGCTGTGCTCTGGTCCCGTGGTGGCATTGGAGCTGGTGGGCGATGAGGCAGTGTCCGTCTGGAAGAACTTTGTGGGATCCTCAGATGCGGCGGTGGCACACAAGGAGGCGCCGCAGAACGCACGTAGCCAGTTTGGGAGAGATCTGGCACACGGCTCTGACTCGCTTACCTCCGCAGCCAGAGTAAGCAATTTCATGTCCCTTCCAGGCTTTCGCAAAGACATTTTGAACAGGTTCAAAATTTGACGGCCACAAGAAACGAACCTTGACGACAAAACCTCCGTAACACTTGCAAACCACCCCAACTCGGTGAGATCTGGGCTTAATATACTACAAGTTCTTACATGATAAATAAAGTTGAATGTTAAGCGTTTACTATTAGTTCGATTCCTACTACTTGGTCTTCCTCTGCTCAGAGTAGTTTTTATATTACTGCTATGGTGCCCAAAATTAATAATTGTGGCACTTGCACCAGTGCTGTTCCGATCTTAATGTCCTCACTCATCTTATGTCCTCTAGTCCTAATGTCTACATTTGTCTTCATGTCCTCTCTTATCTAGACGTACACTCTACTTTTAATTCCCTGTCCATGGCTTGATTGAGTTTTTATGTTTGGGCGATGTGCAATGTCCTCCACAGGCTTTATGGCCCTGACAAGCCGCAATGCCCTCCGCACGCCTCGCGTTCTCTCAAGTCTGTCTCCTCCCTCCTAAATGTTGATGTCCCCTCTCGCCTTGTCTTCATGAGATCTTTGCGCCGTGTTCTAATGCAGCATTGTGTTCTCGCGGGCACAGGAGCTGGAGTTTTTTTTCCCGACCACAATCTGCCACGGCCCCCTCAACACGGCCCTCTACTCCCAGTGCACGTGTTGCATCATCAAACCACATGCCGTCTCCCAGGGTAAGAGCGAGTGCGGTCCTTCCCGTGGATTCCTTTCCCCGTTTCTCGCCGAGAAACTCTCCTACTCGCGTCTTTTTGCGCTCATTCTAAAATGACATATGTCGCCGAAGACGTGTCTAAATTGCAATGGTAGTACACTAATTGGCGTCAAGGAGGTGTGATCCCAATTTTAGCATCATAAAGGAGCCTTGAAGATGAATACATTTGGCTTCCAGGATTATGTTTTTGAAAGGGAGAATGGCAACATACAAGGTTTGCGACTGAAAGACAAAAGGTCACAGCGACGACCTTGAACACCATCTGCCACGAGACAACCCACAAAGAGGTGGTTACCTATGTTGACTTTGCAGTTTGGCTAACTGGTAGCTGGCCATACATGAACTAAGTTGCCATGTTGGTTAATTGAGAAAAAAATGAAGTTGTAATATGATTTCAAATTGTAAATTCTGTTTGCGTGGAATTACTGTTTGGCTTTACTGTTGTGACCCGCCTAGCACTCCCAAATCCTTGGACGCGGATCAGTGACGTATGAAATGTTTCAGATTTGGGATTTTTAATGCCGCGCTATCCAAACTGACAGCGCAAATGACTGCTCATCCGTACTTATTAAGACACGTCGGGATCGCCGTGGCACGCACGCACCTCACCTGCCACACCTTCCTGGAGCCGCGCCAGGGTGAAGGTTGTTGAAGGAGTTTTGCGTCTCCTGTCGAGACACGTCGATGTTTGGTTTATTCAAGATAAGCCCCAGGAGCGTGATGTTTGTTTGGCTGCCGCCGACGATTGAGCAACCGGCGCCGAATGCTCAACTGGCGTCGATGCTATGCCGAGGAGGAAGCCTGGCGTGTTACTTTCAAAGTCACCTCAGTCCATCTCCCAAAATGACCAAAAAATAGGTTGTTCATGTGAGCCTCACCAGATCAGGCGCAAGAGCTCTGTCACAAATTCACGGACAGTTTGGCTCATACTTGTAACTTTTCCTAACAGTATTCAAAAACACTGATGACTCGTTTGCATCGGCTCTCAGCTTTAGCTTTGCCGGCTGAGATGATTTAGATGTATCGGTTTATGGAGTCGATTTATTCTATTTCCTCGAAAACACTGCAGATGATTTGGTTTTATTGGTTTCGCTGACTTCCAACCAGCGGACTCGCCGGAAGCACATTTGCGATCATCAAGACTGGCATCCATCTTGTTAGAAACGCTATTGAGGTCTTATTCCAGACGAGTCCGCAGCGTCATGGCGGGCCGAGTCGCCCGCCCCGCCCACCCCCGTCGGCGGTCACGCGCGAGCAGACGCGCCGTGCAGACATGATTTGAATCGATGAAGCTCCTGTTGCCAGGCACCCATAAGTAGTAGCGGGTCGCCTAGCAACAGGAGCAGCTGTTTTTTTTTTTTTTTTTTTTTTAAAGGAGGGGGGAGCACACGAGCAAATTCACAGACTGAGCCAGATTGGCAAACGTCTTATCCTCATCCCGTGTGACCTTCTCTGTCTTTCTCTCGCTATCTGTCCCGTTTTCCAATCCGCCTCCTCCTGACTCCTGTGAGGGCGTCTGAGTGTTGAAAGAGATAACCTGTAAGAAGCATGCCGCTGCGTTCGGGGTCATCTCAGATGTTAAAAATACTTTTCCAAGATGCTGATGCTTTTTGTTTGTTTGTTTGTTTGTTTGTTTGTTTTTTTGGGCAGGGCTGGCCGGCAAGATCATCAACTCCATTACCGCAGCCGGCTTTCACATCTCGGCTCTGCAAATGGTAAACACGCATGCACTGTTATCCCTTCACACTACGGAGAAAAGTATTGGGATCCCACTCGGCGCTGACAGCTCCAAGGCCTCTAAAAGCCTAACCTGGATCTTCTCCGTGTTCTTCTACGTGTACTACCACTACGAGTAGTACAATCCCGTGCTTCTGTTACTTGATCGAGTCGTTTAACTAAAACTACCATATCGCTCGTTTTTGTACGAACCACTCCTTCTTCTACTTCCTGTACTACTACAATTACTTCTAGTTCTTCTACTACGAGTTTTCCAACTACACACAACTACTAGTTCTCCTTTAACTGTTACTAGTTCTTCTCCTACTGCTGCTACGATTACTTATTGTTCTTCTAGTTCACCTGCCACAAGCTTCTCTAGAACTATGAACTACTAATTGTTCTGCTCGTTATTTTCCTGCTACTGCGATGACTGCTTCTCAAAAAATAAAAAATAAAAAAGACGTCCACATGTTCCCAAACTTTTGTCCCCAAAGTGCACACACTCAAATCAAACAAGCACTTGTCAACCGCCCGTGTATGTTTGATTGGAATTATGATACCGTGTTGGCGCCGAGTCAAATGACTCATACGCACACTTACACAACAGCGATGTTATTCATTCATTCATTCATTCATTCATTCATTCAATTTGCCATCCGCTTCATCCTCACAAGGATTGCGGGGGGTGCTGGAGCCTATCCCAGCTTTCTTCGGGCAGTAGGCGAAGGGACACCCTGAACCGGTTGCCAGCCAATCGCAGGGCACACAGGGACGACTAACTATCCGCGCTCACACTCGCACCTAGGGACAATTTGGAGTGTTCAATCAGCATGCCATGCATGTTTTTGGAATGTGGGAGGAAACCGGAGTACCCGGAGAAAACCCACACAGACACGTAGAGAACATGCAAACGCCACACAGGAAAGCCGAAGCTTGAATTGAACCCTGCACCTCTGCGCTCTGAGGCAGACGTGCTAACCAGTCGACCACTGTGCTGCCGATATGAGAACATAAGCAAAAATAATGCAAATTTGACCATTAACTGGGGTCATAAATCAATTTCCAACAACCCCTATAGTCTTAACGAGGGCTTTTTGTCTGATTATTTTATCAATATACACGCAAACAGATGACGTAATTAAAAAAAATCCCCGTCTCAGATCAAATTTGACTGCATGAAACAATTAGCCTAAAAGTACAATACGATGCCATTAAATCTAATATAAAAATCGAATCTAAGAAACTTTAGAAATTTAGCGTGGCATCCTCAATAGAAATTGGTTTGCATAGATTCATAGCAATGTTAGCTAATGTATTTATTATTATTTTTCCCCTCTCTCTCTATGTGTGACCCCCTCCACACAGTTCAACGTGGACCGAGCCAATGCCGAGGAGTTCTATGAAGTTTACAAAGGCGTCGTGACGGAATACTTGGTGAGCGCAACGTCGACGCATCATCAGCAGGGAAGGAAAATGTCAAATGTTGACATGAGAGCGTGCACCGTGACATGATTAGCAACGTGCGTGATCGTATTTCCCCCGAAGGACATGGTGACCGAGCTGTCTTTGGGAACCTGCATGGTCCTGGAGCTCCATGGCGCCGACGTAGCCAAGACCTTCCGCGAATTCTGCGGGCCCGCTGATCCGGTGAGTCGCTAACCGAAACAGCGTCAGCTTCAGACGTTTCGCCACAAACTCTCCTTCCCCGTGTGTTAATTTAACCATCTCTCGTGGAGTAAATAGAGGAACGTACACAATTTGAAATGGCTAAGCTGCCATTACCTCCCAAATGCGTGTCGATGACACATTCCGACCATGATGTGACTAAGTGAGCGTGTGTTCACATGACTGGCGCCTTCATAGGAGATCATGTGCATTTCTACTCAAGGCTCACATATATTTCCGATGACATGCAGATTGGATTTTTGAGGCTGTTTTATTCATTTTTTTTACTGTATAATTTTCTATATATTTTTTAGGTTATGTATTGATAGTATTGTCTTTTCATTTCCTTGTATTTATTTCCTATTGCATTTATCTATTCTATATTATATATATATATATTAGAGCTGTTAAATGATTAAAATATTTAATCTAATTAAAAACTCAACTGTCACAATTAACTCAAATTAACTAAAAATTAATCGTGATTACTCACGCATTTTTTATCGTTTCTGAATTTCCTTTTATATTTTTGTCCCATTTTCCCCCATTTTAATGCTCTCATCAACAAGGAATCATGAATCAGTTTTCTATGTGCAAAATGCAAATATTTACTGAAATAACATTTTCAATTTTACATGAACATTTTTCACTTGGAGCAGTTATTCACACATTATCTCTCACACAATATTACTGTCCATCAACAACAGTGAAAAAACTATTTTGTCACACAACAGCTGCTTGAACAGCTCTTTTTATGGAATCAAAACAGCGCAATATAACATTATAAAGTGCACATCTAAGGTAAACTAGTACTCCGCCTATAATGGATTTAAGCAATGGTTGCATACTTCGTTTTTCATAAATTTGCTTTGAACACAGCAGTCAAGCTATGCTGATTCTGTTGGTCCTTCTTGCTCGGAAGTCTCTCAGCGGTTTTGTGTCGACATCATTTCGGATGCTTGTAATGGAGGCTCTCGCTGGCAATCCGTAGTGGAGTTGTTCAGTTAATTCCGTTTTTCACGGCCCCCTGAATAGGGATTGTCGGTCAGTATGGAAGGATCTCTCGTTCTGTACTTTTTTATCATTTATTGGAGCACTTTGCAGCAGAAGTAGTAGTAGTTGTAACAGAAGTATCAGAAGCAGGTAATAACCTAAACTACACATAAATGCAGTAAAAAAATTATATATTTATCTTTCTGCATCACAATGTAAATATGTATATAATTGACATTAATTAATACCTTTATTTAACAATACGTTTAATAAATAATGTAATAGACCATGATTTCACTATGTATCATTAGTCGAATCGAACAAAAGAACTACAAGTCCCAATAGTCAATCCCGGAAGTGGAGCGCCGGCATGATTTACCCCAGCTGCAATGCAATTTACTTCGTTTAAACGTCAGATTGCAGACGGACAAACATGACAACTATGCAAAAATGAGCTAAATAAAGACAGCCCTGTTCTAGCAACATTTTAGCCCACGCTATTTAAATTGCCGATTGTGAACGGTAACTGACTGTGATGCGGCAAACAAAGCACAGCGGACACAATGCAAAGCAGACAAAGCAACCGATCATGACCGAATCGAAAAGCTAACTTTACACATCTGACTTAATAAGAAAAGCACGCGCGTAGCTTAACATTGAGCCATGCCGACGACGAAGCGAGTGTATTCACTCACGAAACAAAACGCTACTGTATTTATACATCGCGCGAACGGTCAGTGGCAGACCGCCCCTCTTAAAGCGCCGGGTGAATCCAACAGGAGTCGTTCGATGCAATGCGAATTATTTCAGCTTAAGTGGAGCTGTGGACAATGTTGACAGGCTTGCATGCAGTAGCCATATATTTAGCTATGGCTTCAGCAAATTTGTTCTTCGTCGTATCATCCATTTTCTTCGCTTTGAAATGATCCATAGCTGTCTGTCTGAGACGAGGGGGCGGAGTACCCACGTCAGCTGTGTGCTTGGCCATTAAGTGGTATTTCAGACTCGACGTGCTATGATGATAGCTCGGTTTACGACTGCAAAACATACAGGTAACTTTGGTCTTGTCAGTGGAACAATCTGGCAACTTTTTAAAAGTAAACTTTCCATTCATAAACTATTTAAGTATCCGTTTTCGGTGTCTCGCGCTGCCGTGGCTGGCAAAACAAACGTGCGTGGACATGTGCAGCGCGCTTGAAGTTTTGTTTCTGGTTTATTTATAAAGCAACGTAACATCCGCTGTGACGTCTGCGCGTTAATCTTCGAGAAAATTTTTGACCCGATAAAATTCATTTAAATTAATGCCGATAAAAACGCAGCTAAACTGACAGCTCTAATATATATATTTATATATATATATATATATAGAGAGAGAGAGAGAGAGAGAGAGAGAGAGAGAGAGAGAGAGAGAGAGAGAGAGAGAAATTTACAAATATACATATATATATATATATATATATATATATATATATAGAGAGAGAGAGAGAGAGATATATATATATAGAGAGAGAGAGAGAGAGAAATATATCTATATATATATAGAGAGAGATAGATATCTCAACAAAATATACATTAGATCAATGCGAAATAAATACAAAGCAAATGAAAAGACTATATTATCAATACATAACCAAAAAAATAAATCTAAAATAAAAATATATATATATACTATCACATTTATTTATTGCTTATTTTATGTTTACATTTCTATTTTTATTTATTCATAATCCTTATTTTAATTAAATTATTCTTTCATTTTAGTTGGATTCATTTACTTTTATTTTGTATTGGCCATTTTTAATTTCTTGTTGTATTTATAGTTGTATTATTTGTAGTTTGTTTGTATTTAGTTCTGCTTTTATTGTTATTTAATTGATACGAATTGATCATTTATTCCCGTCATGCGCTCGCCACGTAGCGATGTCGTCTGTGCATCTGCTTTTGCGCGTTCCCCCCTGCAGCAACTGCCGTTTTTGTTTCATGGATGATATTTCAGCAACAGAACTCGGAAATGACACTCTGCCTCTGTCTGAAATAGAACAGCTATTGTTGTGCATCTTTGCATGCTGTTGTGTAACTTCCAGGCAGCTGACGACACGCACGCACGCACCAAATGTGTCATCAATGAGTGTAGCGTCTGATCAATAAAGAGGAGTGCTGTCTTTTATTATTAGCACTGACAGTGATGCAGTCATGTGTTGTACATCCATTAGTCAATAGTCCGTTCTGACCATCAGCCGCAATACAAACGCACACGGTGACATTCGCACTGCCGTCAGGGGCTCGCTCCAATTGGGTGGAGTGGCGTTGGTTAATGTGCCCTCCCCTCCCCCCGAACTGCGTCCAGCTCATTTAGAAGACAATAATGGATGTGGCCCACTATCGAGCCAACCTCATTATTTGGCCAACCAGAGTCCAGCAGGATGTGCACTCGTGTGACATGTCAAAAGGTCTCCTGGCATGGTTCTATTCCCCTCTTCGTCAGACTTTTCCTGCTTCATTGGGCTTCCATCCATCCATTTTCTAATCCGCTTTATCCTCACAAGGGTCGTGGGCATGCTGGGACCAATCCCAGCTGTCTTCGGGAAGTATGCGGGTTGTATCCTGAACCGGTTGCCAGCCAATCGCAGGGCACACACAGACGAACAACCATTCGCGCTCACAATAATGCATTTTATTTATAAGCGCCTTTCAAGACACCCAAGGACACTTTACAATAACAAAAAACACAAAACAATAATCACACCTTGGGACAATTTTGAGTGTTCCATTAATCTGCCACGCATGTTTTTGGAATGTGGGAGGAAACCGGAGTACCCGGAGAAAACCCACACAGGCATGGGGAGAACATGCAAAGTCCGCACAGGAAGGCCAGAGCCGGAATCAAACTGCGCACCTCTGCAATGTGAGGCCAGCGTGCTAACCAGTTGATCAAGCAGGCATTAAAAAAAAAAAAAAAAAAAAAAAAAAAGGAGACCAAAAACTTGCTGAAACTGTGTTGCTCATTTTTTTAAATCAAAAAAGGTGCTGAGTCACATTCCTGCTGACAAGCTCGTCGCCATGGTAACAGTGCCGGGCGTTGCACCCATTAGGTTTCACGTCACGCACCTGTAGCCCCTAAACACACACACACACACACACACACACACACACACACACACACACACACACAGGCGCGCTCTCTGTCACACACATGGCAAGGCTGTAAGTTCTTGATTAATAGAAAGGACAAACATCTGTTTCAAGGGTACAAGGTTTCACTTCATTTGTCTACTTCAGGAAAAAAAGCCCGTTGGCATGTCAACTCTGGGTTCACATCCATTAAAAAAGCCCAGACGAGGATGAAAACCTCATTTTATTCACGTTGCTATCGAGCTCTTGTCTACGTGTGATGAATACACATCAGCATATGATTATCCACTGACTGACGTCCCTGCGAATAACTGAAGGAGGGGTTCCTAATAACTTTTTGGTCCTTCCCAATATGAGCGATGATGACTGTCACAGTCCTCCTCCACCTTGTCGACGTGCTAATGTGATGGTGAGAAGAATTTGTCCCGACCTCTAACTTTATTGTCGCTGCTGTGCTGTAACGCAGAGGCCTTTTGTGTTTGTGTCAATGCAACGTCAGACTTTTATATGCTCGTACTGTGGATTATATGGTAGTACACGAAAAAAATTTAAGAGGCAATACAAAATGATCTGTTTCTCAGATGTTGCTATTTGCAGATAACATTGCAGTAAAGTAACATTTTTTGTTTTAGTCGATAATACAAAATATTTTTTTAAATCCAAATGTATGAATTCAATGTTCCGATGCCACGACGCCTTTTGCCAATTTAATCCTTGGCCTCCGAATCACTGACTTTGAAATTGCCTTTTAAACGGCGTCTTTTAATTTCCCTGCTGCATGCACGCGCCGATTGATGGACGCGGCAAGCCGTGACGCCAGCGAGGGGTCCAAGCTCTCGCTCAGTCAACGCAATCCAATTACAGTTGAGGAGGAAGGTCGCTCACCAGGAACCGACGCGATTACGCAAATGCAGCCTCCAAGGCCACTTCACCATGAGCTCCAAATTCCGAAGTGACGGGAAAACTGTACTTCTATAATGTTTCGCATCACTCATTTTCAGATTTAAAAAAATATCTGCTGTCAATATTTTAAGCATTTCACAGTCTGATCATGCTTCGCGCTGTTCGACTCGTTCACTCTCCCGAGATTCCCCCCTGACCCGTTCACAGCGCTCTCACAACAGATGCGGCTGTAACAAAGTATGACAGCGTGTTTCTGTTGCTGTCTCTGAAAGGTGAAGGGAACAAACTTGATGTGATTACACCTCTGAAAAGAAATGCGTTTTACAAGTAACGAAGATAGATTTCAAGTGACATCAGTAGTCGAAAGACTCATAAACCCGTACGTACGTCAATGGTAGCATTCGCTATGCTAACAGCCCTGAACGTAACATTAGCATGCTAACGAAGCGCGTGACAGGTACGTACGACACAGACGTAGCATCGTCAACAAAATAGAACGACACACGAAACGGCGGCTTGAATTTACTCGCGATGGAAGTACACTTCACGAGAAGATAACCGTGTTCATGTGAGAACTATTGCTAGCTCCGAAAGTTGAATAACTGCGTCACCCTCAGTATCGTAATTTATCGCTCTCCAGCCACACTCTTTTTCCTGTTTGTCTGGCGTTACGCCATTCAAGGTACGGAGGGCCCACGAAAATAGCAACTGCGGCATTCACCTGGCAAAAAAACAAAACAAAAACGCACGAGTCTTTTGTACGCCGTAAATGACATTAATCGTTGTTGGTGACTTGGTGTGTTTTCCCTGTGTGTGTTGTACGTTAAAAAAAAAAAACGATGCACATCAAAGGCGCATAAGAGCCTCTTTCTATTAGAAGACAATGAAGGACGTCGGGAATTGTGTTCCTGTGGCAACTCCCTGCCATTTACAAATGGGACCGAATTTCCTCATGATCTGGTTTCTTCGCCGGCTTGTGTTCCATAGAATTAACACTCAGCTTTGTGTGCCTGAGTGTGTTGGGACCCGGTGGGAGGGTTTCAGTTCCTGGAGGCTAGACGAGGTGACCTTCAAGAAGGACACACGAGATGTTGCCTGTGCTGCCAACACACATTTTGGGTCTAACTGAAAGACAGCAGCATTCACTTTTGGAGCCATTCATTGGGCAATGTGATTAGTACGGGATTTGTGAGTCGTAGCATGTGCAAATAATTGTCCAGGTGTCCCTAATCAAGTGTCCAGCAGGGGTCATAAATTTCAGTGTCAGGATCTGGCTGGCAGAGGGTTTCCTGATGCGAAGCTTATTTCTCCGTTTGGTCTTTCCACAGGACATCGCTCGCCACCTGCGACCGGCCACGCTGCGAGCCATTTACGGCACCGACAAAGTCAAAAACGCCGTCCATTGCACAGACCTTCCTGAAGATGCCATCCTGGAGGTAGGTGTTAAGTTATAGTGCGCACGATAGTTCTGCGAAATGGGCGCATCTTGATCAGAACATAAGCGAGAATCCACGCGAAATTCAATTAAAAAAAAAGCTGGGCAGAAATCTAATATTTTGGACACAAAAAAAATTAGTATTGTGAGGACTCATTTTGAGAATTTTTGGGGCCCTGATATCGTGCTTCGTATAAACGTGGGTACCCCAGAGGGCAAGAAATATATATATATATATTTTTTTGCCACATCGCCATTTCACAACACTCTGACCTCCTGAAACGTTTGAGCGACATCGCCGCATATCCGGGAATTTTCGCTGCTTTTGGTTTTGTGGGATCACGTGTGATCACGTGAGACGGCTTCTTGTTGTCACATCAGCAAGTGCTGAGAGCTCTGACCAAGGCTCGAGTGTTAACAGCCAAAACTAGCAAGGTAAGCCAACTTCTCTTTATACAAAAATGTACATATCTGGACACGAGAAATATTTTTAGCGTGGATCCCAGTAAATCTGGAGAGTTTATAATACGGGAGTACCAAGGACAATCAGCTTTTGACGATTTTCTTGGTGCAGAATATATACGAGTGCGCCATATACCAGGGAAATAACTACACTTGTAAAAATGTTTGCTTCGCGTGACCCATTCCTATTTGGTGCCATTTGTACACGACAACCTGGAAAAATGTTGCCTTTTCCAGGCAGTGTGATATAGGGAGTTTGTTACCCACCCCACTAAAGTCTCATGACCGCAGCGTGGGCCCCGATCCCGCCTGCCTCAGATCTCTCACAGTGTGACGGGAACAAGAATGACGGCGGGATTTGAAACAAAAGCTTTTGTGTAGCGGTGAAGTAGCGGCGGCGGGGGTGGTGGTGTTGGGGAGGGCAGGGGCGGTTGAATAATGCCTCCTTGTTAACCATTTGCCACCTGAACCTGACGGGGGCGGCCATTTTGTGGTCCACAGGTGCAGTATTTCTTCAAAATCCTGGACGGCTGACTCCAAACAAAGTCACGACACATCAAGATTTTGTTGTTTTATGTTTCTCACAGATAAGTGTGACCAGAAGACACCCTGACAAGTGTTTAATTAGAATCATCATTACTAGGGCCCAAACGATTAATCGAGCCAAAATTATCTCCTTTATCTTTGACAGAATTTTAAAAAAGATGTATAATTAGCATCCGTTTATTTTGTTCTCAACAGATACTCATAGCGTTTGAGAGCGGAGACAGTAACAAGATTATTTTTGCGATTTTGATTGTCATTATGATTCTAATTTGGCCCGGTTGTTAACTACGCTCTCGGTATGTCAAATACAGAAGACTTTTATTTTTACTTTACAGGTCATGAAACATCACTGCTCAAATGAACTATAGTTTGAAGTTTTGATTTTGATTTGAGAATTTATTTTAGTGCATAACAATCTTGTTCCGGAAAAATGTATGTTTCCACAGAATGCTCATTTTACTGATTCTAATCACGATAAAAGATCAAATTCAACTTCAACAAGATCCTAGACAGCCGATGGAAAGAAATTGACACACACAACCACCACTTGACTTTGTTGTTGTTTTATTGTTTCAGCCAGATTAAATAAAGTGACCAGAAGGCTCCTGACAAAGTGTTCAGATTATGTTCTCTTCATTTTTTTTGTCGACATGTAACAGGATACTGCATTGATACTTTTTTTTTTGTTTCGTTTTCAACTACTTTGGTATCAGATTCAAAACATGACATTTCTGAGAGAGAAATAAAATGTACAACTGCATAAATATAAAATTCTTTCACCATGAACATGACTAAAACATTCAACAGTATAAGGACTCTGCTAAGAACTACAAAAAAAATATACAAACGACAAAGGGACAAAGGGGCTCGGGGGAGATGAAAAGCGTACAAACAATGGATCCTTCCTTGATGGTGTCCAGTACCGCGCTAGTATTTCAGTTAGTCGCAAACACACAAACAAACACACGCGCAGGCACACGCGCACAGAAGCTGACGAGACGAGATTTTACGACACAAATACGTCAGTAGTAGTAATTAGTAGTAGTGGAGTTGCAGTGTTGTTTTTGTTTTTTGTTTTCCCCGCGTCTCCAGGAGCAGTAAAATTCATCATGTACAGCGGAATAAATATGATTTCATTTGCTTTGCTATTGCTATGCCACATTCTAAAAACCTGGACAAAGACGAGAGAAGCCAGTGTGGGAATGAAGCGCACACTTTTTTAATTGTTTTTTTTTTTTTTGCAAGTGAAATAAGGTCGTGTAGAGCAGTGATTCTCAACTGGTGGGGGGGGGGGCAGCACCTAAACGTGATTTGGTGGTGGACAGGGAGTGGAAAGTGGAAGACGCGCCCTCACTTTTCGACGGTAACCGACATATGGCAGTGTAGGATAAAATTATTTCAAGTAAAATTTGTAGTTAAAAAAAAAAAGTACACTTTTTTAACCAAGTAAAAATTTGTTAGAAGCCACGTTTTGTTTAGGAAAAAGTTCTTAATTTTATAATAGTCTCTTATTAATATCTCTCTATATAGTTTCAATGTTATGGCAGTTTCATGTTTTGAGGAAAAAAAAGTCATGTAAAAAATGCTTTACCTTTTTTTTTTACCTTCAGAGGGTAAACTAACTGGAAACTGGTAAACCATACAAATATGTAAGGGCCTCATTGGAGTTACGACAAAAACAACAAATTGATGGATAACTTGTTTTTAAATCAGGAGTTAAAAAATAGAAGCAGTTATTTATTCAATTCCCTTTTGAAAAGGGAGTTTGGCAAAAAACAAATTCTTGAAATATCTCAACGTTTTTAACGTGAGGACAATTTGCAATTTTGGCACAGATTTGAGCAAGAAACATCAAGTTGGCGTGCAGAAAATGATGCGGGGGGCTGGATCTGGCCCCAAGGCCTAAAGTTTGGCACCTGTGTCTAAGAACTGATTCCCAACCGGTGGAAAATTATTCAATGTCACTTCATTGGTCCAAAAATTAGGATTTATTAACCACAAATAATATGTGTTCATATATATGTGAGAGATGGAAAGTGACAGGCAGAAGAATAACATGCTCTTCCAACTTTATATAACATTTTTTGTTTGGTGATGTGCCAAGACAATGTTTTTAATTTTTTTTTCTTCAAATATTGTTACCTTAATAGCATAATTGCCCAAGCCATTTTGAACTTACTGTCACAATAGCTAGAAAATGTTTTTATTTGACCTTTGTGTAGATTCTCAGTCATCCGGGTCGTGGTAAATCTGCAAAAAGTTGAATCAGGGCAACTGGACTTGTCTTAAGTCTGTTGTGCCCAGTTTTTGAACCCCTCCCGCCCCCCCCAAAACAAAAAAACAACAAAAACAACTTGTGCAATGATGCTGTTAGGCTAACAATATTTTGAGGCAAGTAAAGAAACACGAGTTGAGAACCGCTGCTGTATAGTGTGAATGCTTAAAGACTACTAGAGTGGTGTTTTTTGTTGTTTTTTCTTCCCAATTTGGCTTTATCATCTCAATTGGCTCTACGTGTGTTTTTTTGTGGGTGGGGGGGTTGCTTTTCAAAAGAAAAACTGGTGGAGGTGAGGGGGGGTTCGGGGTGGTGGTGAGGAGTGCGCGCCGACTGACGAACCGACCGAAGAGGTCACGAGTTGATGGTCAACTTGACATCGAATCGTCCCTGATAGCGGTCCTTGTCGCTGTAATCGATGTTGGCGCCGTACGCCTTGCACTCGATGCGCACCTCCGTGCCCAACGTGACGTTGGTGAACTGGATGGCCACCAGCGGCTGAAGGTAGTTGGGGTGCAGCAGGCGGCCGTAGTACGGGTAGTACTGCAGCGGGAAGCTGCCGTCGAAGCCGAAGTAGTTGATCTCGCCGATCTTGTCCGCGTCCACGTCGCGCTGTCAAAACACAACACGAGAGCGGGATGATTCGGAGGTCCCTGAGAGCACCGTGCACCATCCGCGTGTTGCCCGGATGCCGCGCGGCGCCGAGCGCGACCAGATTTCCATGCGGTTCGATTAAGAGGAAGTGCAACAGGCAGAGGAGGTTCTCAGCTCCCCACTGAGCGGAGTGGGTTTGTTCGTGTTAGTTGCGAAGCAGATTTTCTTTGGCCCACCTCGTTTTGCATATGTTCGCACTAAGCAGATGTTTGTTCGATTCGGTGATGTGGGTTTTGGTTGGCATTTTCATTTTGAGTATAGAATGTGTCATTCTCATGTTTTATGGGTCAGTTTTACTGTAAACTTTATTTAACTGGGAGTGACAAATAACATTTTTCTTTTGTTTCCTAAAAGGGATATTTTAGGGTGCTAAGAAGTACTTCGAAATGTGTCTTTTATTACATTTAAAGTGCAAGGACGGCATAAAATTCTCTCTGAGACAGTGATTCTCAATTTGTGTGGTACAAGTACTGGCTCCTGTGGTATGCCAAAGACTAATGAAATGTCCAAACTGTGCATAATAGGTACAGAACTTATTTTGAATTGAGTACAGTTAAATATTCTAGCGCAGTGTTAATATTCCAACCGAGCATAAAATATGAATTCAAAAATTTTAGATGTAAAACCTCTGTCTCGTTTCTAATGTCAATCGTTATGGTGCTACTTGTGAAGTATTTCTGCATGAGGTGGTAATTAGTGTTGAACTTATTTTATTTGGTGAAGTTTTTGTCAGGAGTGGGAGAGAACTCTTGCAGTTTACTGTGTTCGACTCACCTTGTTCTTACAGAAAATGGGAACCGAGTTGGGCTGTATTCGGCTCTGAAGAGGCCCGGGCACGGCATTCGCGTCGGGAGCCTGCAAGCGTACAAACAAAATGGCGGACGGTCAGGAGATGCTCGCAACACACTAAAAACAAAATGGTCGACACCGAGGAGGCTGTTCGCCGTCTTCTGATTATATCAGTGCAAGGCGGGGGCACGTCAAATCAAGGCACAGTCATAAATTGTTAGCCAACGTTTGAGGAGGCCACCTGAGCAGCCATTGTGAGTGTGTCATACACGGGCGGTCATTCTGTGTGCCCCCCAGCCCTCACCCACCCTGGGCCTGAAATTGACAATCCTGTTGAGTTTGACGATGATGCAAGGGGATCCCTTCTGGAAGCCGTAGGTGGTGTCGGTCTTGCCCGAGCAGCCTTCCAGCCACGACCTCTTATAGGTGCAGGCCTTGCGCTGGCCCTGGTCGCTCTCCAGGCTGTCACGTTCGCGGTACGGCTGCGGAGTGTCTGTGCGGTGACAGGTTAGCATATTAATGGCATGGACGGGTTCAAAGCTTCAAGCTATACCACAGTGTGAAGAACCGTTTCATAACCGCTACAACTTTATATCAGAGGTATGAACCGTTTTCTAAACACTTACTTGGGAATTCATTCATCTGATATGTTCACAGTTTGGACCTTGACACAAAGCGGAAATTGGACGGAAACCATTTTTGTTGTAAAAATGAATTATGAACTATCATTACATAGTTGTTAGTATAAGTTGCGGCCGCTAAAAATTGACAGGGGATCACAAATGGCCCCCGGGGCCACAGTTTGACCACCCCTGGCCTACCACAACGCATACTGTATTTTCACTCCACATATACGTTACTCTATGTGAATTGATGTTGCCTAAACTCAACCAACTTCCGCGTTGGCATTTTCTCTTCGTCATCATCGACAAGAGTCGACTGCCCAATCTTTATCTTCCACTCAAACACTGTGCTGATCTGCGAAACCGCCTTTCCACGGCTAGCCATCGGAAATCGTCCTTGAGCCATATAGCCGTCGGTGATGGTAACGTACGTCCACACAATACGTGAGTTTGAATAGGCATTAAAACGTTTGTTTTGCTATTCAGAGCGTGGCTCATTCGGATTGCTTTATCAAATCATTCAATATCTCAAATGCGGTCCAAATCAAAAAATGTCACTTCTATCTTGGTACGTAATAAACTCTGCCTATTGAAATGTCTTTCCAGTTACGTGTACGTTTAGCTTGAAATGAAAAATACCGCAATCCGCTTAAGTATCGCAATACAGCGGTTATGCCGTGTTCGATTATGCAGACAAATGTACGTATACTATGTTATATTTATGGAACCGAAACAAAGGGATGGTGAATGGGTTGCGATTGGTAAAAAAAAATAATAAAAAAAAAAACTTGCCTCCGCAGTCTTCATATTTCATCAGGTCAATTTGGCGATCGTCGTCGTAGAGCTTGAGGAACTTGTCAATGCTATCCACGTACTTCTCGTACGAGCTCGGGTCGCTCATGCTGAATGAAATCTCAGACTTTTCAGAGCGCGGCGTATGGGACAAACCTGCAAGAAAGGAACGGGGAGGGGGGTGGGGGTGTTGGACATATGGACAATCCACTTTTTATTTGCTTGTAAACAAAATAATTTGTGTTCCGGAGAGTCATCAGGTGTGAAATGAATGACATGACGTGTTCATGTTAAATGCAAATCTGAAGTTACATCATCCCACCCGCCGATGCCGTGACAGTTCAGGCCAAACGCAGCAATTCGCAAGCTAGAGACGCACGACTAATCATTGTCGTGTCAAAGCCAGACGCGAAGCAGAGCTAAAGTGCCGTCAAATGAACAAGATTCACTTCTCGCCACGCTCACGCTATGGTCCCACAAAATTGGCGCATCGGGGGAGGGGAAGCGATAGAGCCCCCCAAGGACGATGAGCGGGTGAAAGCTGGAAAAAACCTGGGTGACCGGTATTGCTTCAGCACAAAACAGCCCTTCTCCAAACCGGATGATTTCAAGATGGCTGTTCAGAAAGGATGAAAAGTGTCCCATAATTCTTGTTTCTGGGCTATCTTAAGCATAAACATTTTACGACACCCAGGCACTGTTTAAAAAAACAAAAACAAAAAGCGGAATCTGTCTCCTTGAAGCGTTCTCTGACAGCACTTCCACTTCCTGCCGTCAGACGGGAAACACAGCAGTAGTCGTAGTAGCACCGTGCAGATTTGACACACGTGTGGCTCGTGAGCGTTTCCCCCCGCCCCTTTCACCCGTGACTCCTTCACAATGGAAACTTTTTCGTGGCGGTGTGAAAAGAAAAAAAAAGACACAACTCCCCTCTGCTTCCTTTTATCAGTCACACTGCTGTAAACCAATGTCGGCAGTCACGCTGGTCTTGACAGTCGGCAAACTAAAACTGCTCGGAGCTTCGCAGTGGCCTCTAAAAATACCGCCCGCCCAAACATGTGCCGCCGCCGCCGCCGCCACCGTTCCGAACCAAAAGCTTATGCATTACAGAGAGCATTTTGTCCCGCTAATCAACAAGCTTAGGGAGGCCTCGCGCCGCGTTCCCACAGTGCGTCGCTCGGTGCATGTGAGCCGTGAACAATTTCGCTCGCCTAAAAAAAAAAGGGGGGCGGGGGGGGGGGGACTGCATCGACAGGTTTCCATGTGAGTGAAGGACAAAATGGCCGATGCTATCTGAGGTCAGAGAAATCCTGCCTCGGGGCGCAGGTCCCTCTCAGCCGGTTTTGACTTGCTCATACCTGGGGGGGCCACGCGATCCTGGTAGGTGGGCTTGTAGTTGCTCAGGGTGAGCAACATCACCTGCATGGTCCCCACGAAGATGGCCGCCAAGAATCCGTAGAAGATCACGTAGAACAAAAAGATTTTGACTGCGGACAAAAAAAAAGAGGGAGGAGAGAGGGATCGTTAACTTCAATTATTTGTTTGTCATGTCACACGTGAAACATGATCACTTTTTGGGAAGCCCGAACTACGATGTGGCAGGCAACTAGAAAGAGTTTGACACCCCTGCTTTTACGACAATAAAATATAAGCTACAAACATGACACTCGATGTATTCAAACAAAATAAAAACCAGGCCGTCGGCTCATGTCTTTGATCATCTTTGCGAGCAAGGGCCAACGTCGGGAAAAAACGTCCGATCGCTCGCGCAAACGGCATTCTGGAAGCGGTACGTACAAAGGCAGAGTGAGCAGGCTTCATGTGATGTTTTTTTTCTTTTTCAAACCTGACACAAATTGCGATGGCTGACTTTGCACCTCAAAAAGGCGGGCGCGCACCGACATGCAAAGCGGAAGCTAGCAGAGCGCAGGCAAAAACAACATGCAGCGAGGAGGCACTTTTCTGCACACGGGTAAACATTTTTTTGGAGGGGACGCCAGAAACGTTATTGCAACATATCGGCAATTTGGCGATGCCATTTTGGAGCTTCCGAATGATCATAGGGCTGACATGGAGCCAGTCACAAGAAGGGGTTATGCCAGGCCACCGCTGACAAAACGCTTTTCATCTCTGCATTCAATGGTGCCGGCCTCTCCCGGAGATGTTATGCAGGTGTCATGTCCCAACTTTTGAACACATGACGGTACAGGAATAGGCACATGCTTAGACATCCGATTCCCGCGCATTTTGTGTGAACGACGTCACACAACACTTGGCTTTCGTGCAGTTCATGTCGGCAACGTTTGTCTTCCATTGACACTTCCGATTCCTTCACTTCAGTAAAAGTGGTCAACTCGCTGTGATCGTTTGGCTAGTTGTCCAAACGCTGATTACATAACCGTCAATATTCGGCGACTCACGGACGTCGTGGCGCAAATTAGACGTCGTTTCCGCTCGTTACGTTCTACCGTGAACAAAAATATTCGAATCGTGTCACTCAACACAGTAATCAAGCGGTAGATTTCCTCCTCGCTCCGAGTTTGCTTTTGCACTGCGTCTCGGAGTCTCGCGCCGTGAATGTTTACCTCCGCTTGTGTATTCCTAGCGAGTTCGGGCTTATACAAACACGCGTGTCGAAATACACACACTGTGTCAGAGACAGAAAATAATGTGGATAGGCTGCAGATAAATCTCAATGTGCTCAAGTACATCGATATTACCAACGGGTAACTCAGGGGTCTTATTCGGGTTTTTAAAAACCCAATTTTTTAAAACCCGAATTTGAGCATCTTCTGATTTTTGTGTGGGTTCCCATGGCCTTCGAATACCCGAATACGGCCAATATTCGTGTTTCCAAAGGGTTCTTGACTGCATGTAAACAAAGTCACTGTGTGATCTGAAAAGGAAGCGTGCGTTTGATACTTGTTAAAACGTGACGTTCGAAAAACATTCCGTTCATAATCCAAGGTTGTCTGCACTTGGTTGTGCCGGCAATTGCTCCAACCTTCTTTGGTTGTTTGGCAGCACGCTTTTAAAAGACCCGACGGCAAAACGCCGGCAACTGAGTTACGTAAAAAATGCGTCGTATGGCGATGCGAGCTTTTCATCGGAAATCAACGTCGCGATACACGAACGGTCCCCTAAAGGAGCCGCAGTTTCGCTTCAAGGACATAATGTGAACAGGAGAGGAGCATTCGCGGGAGGGAGCGACCAGTCGTTTGCGTGTAATTGTCGGCCTTATGATGAACTACAACCACAAAGGATCCCTTTCTCGTCTCGTGGCGGAAGCTTTGTGAGGGAACTATTGTGAGAGCGCCTCCTCTTCCATTCCTCTCCGGTTGCAAGAGAGGGGGGCCCATTTAGGGAAGTACAGGATAAGTCACCGGTCATTACAGACAGCCCCCCCCTACCTCCCTGCCATGTAGCCCACTGCCGCAACCGGTTTGACAGAGAAACACCACTCAACTACCTTCCAACGCCGCTTTCACCGAATGACATGAAATTGGGCGCACATCTCATCTATTTTCGCAGGACGCACAAAAAAAAAAAAATTCAAGGACAACGTGCCTGAAATTGAAAGGTTATCCAGTTTTGGTTGAAGCGACTGTTTCAGGCGATTTCGAAATTCAACTCCAGAATTGGCCAAAACTCAACTCAGCAGTGCTTTGCAGGAAAGTAAAAAAATAAATAAAAAAATACAACAACAATAATAATAATAATAATTATTATTATAATAAGCAGCTCAGGACACCACTTTCAATTCTGCGGAACTATGTAACAAAACACCATTTTTTTTTTTTTGGTGCAAATGCTATGGAGCCGTCTGGGTGCCACGGAACTATGTTGAAGTCGAAGAGGAGCTTCATTTCGTTCGTCCAATGCTTTGACATCATCTTGTGCCAATGAACTATGTTGAAATGAGGGGAGAAGCTCCTGTCATTGTTGCGAGTCCAATCGATTCTCGAGACTCGACGCCCGACCCTACACAGAGGAAGATTTACTCTTGTGACGTATAAACAAACATTATCCGGGTTTGATTTAAAAAAAAAAAGTAAACTCAAACACTACAAGAGAATCAACACATGGACTGCCTTAACCAGCTGTCCACCCACGGGTATTTTGGAGGAAAAAACAAAACAGCAACCAGATTGTCAGGATCGAACAAATAAGTAAGAATCAATGCCAGAGACAGAGAGACAGAGACTTAATTTAAATCGGAAATCCTCTAGTTCACTCAACCCAAATTATGTCTCCATTTTCATTTCAGGTTTTGAGATCTCGTTCGATAACAACTCACTCACTATCGGAAGTCCCATACGTCACATTTGACAAGCGTTTACACTGATTTATCATCGCCTTGGTTTCCCGTTGTCATGTCAGCATTCCCGAGGCGTCTTTCTGTTGCCGGTTACAATGTAGGACCCCTGGGAACCAGTCTGACGGGCCGAGCGTAGCTTCAGCCGACAAGACCTCCCGCTCCCTCTTTAGCCACCTCGGCTGGCTTAATGTCGCCCGAGACGTTTCAAGTAACAGTAGCGTGCCGGCGTGACGGCCGATGTTTTGGCCTTCCGGGAGCAGAATCCATTTTAAGTTGCGCCCACGCGTGTCATCGAAAACCTTCGGCAACGTATACTTTCTCCTTGTCACAACACTTCCTATTAGACCAAACCTGGACTTTTTGTTTTTGTGATGAGCCACTGTAAGAATCTCAGCAGCTGTTCAGAAAGGAAAACTTTTTTTTTTCACGTTACGTTTTACCAGTGGGGTTCGTGGTCATTTGTAAGGCAAATGAGCATTTTCCTCACAGTCGCAGGTGAATGAGGCGTGCCGGGACTAGCAATGGCAGCCGAAAAGTCTTTTGCTCTGTACATGTCCATTCAGAAGTAGTTCTTGAAAGTTGTGATTGCATCGGCCGTTATCGTGTTTTGGTTTGTTTTGTTAGGGCTGAAACTATCGACGAATAACTTGACTTGAATTCAGTCGAACACTGCTAGTTACAACGTATTGTCATTCAAGTTATTTGGCACAAGGATAGGCACATCAGCCATGTGCTTTTAATTGCTTTATTGACAAAACGGTAACAATAAACATGTAATAAGCACATTCATGCACCAGCCACTAGAGCCACAACTGACACGACGGCATTCGCTCAACACTTTGACAAAAACGGTTAGCCAGTTAACAGCCCAAGCTAACAACAACCGACTCGACGCTCGAATATCGCTGCCTCCCACATCACTCACCGGGCCAGGCCTAACTTTTAAAACTTCAGAATATCACAAATTTACAGATGTTATAGTGTGGAATCCATATGGTAATAATGCAAATTCAATTATTATCCGATGACTCAATCCACTTATGAAGCGGTATTACATTTTCTGTCTTACAAGTGTCTGTGAGCTCGTTCATGCAACAATCTCGGCGAGTTATTTCATCTCAAACTGCTGTAAACAACAAAACGTGTGAGGGAAAAGTGGTTAGGACTGCTCGACTGTCCGTGTTTTATGTTATGTGTTGTGTTTGTTGTTTTACTTTATGTTAACTGTTTTGTTAAGCGCTTTGTTACAGCTGCCGCTGTTGTGAAAGCGCTATATAAATCAGCATGTATTGCATTGTATTGTATTTACAGATGCCCACAACACTCTCAGTTTCCAAGAGTTGCTGTCAGGTCAATCAATGCAAGGTTCGTTTACCATTTTTTAAATGAAAATGTGTCATTTTTAGAGTGCTAACTTTGGAGAAAAAAAAATGCTGGTGTCCCAGCGTCAAAACAGTGATGCAACTTTTCTAAAATGGAGGACGTGAACATGCAATCACATAATCAAGGGCACACGGTTGCTGTTGCATGTGTGCAGCTCAAGATAATGAGGCTGACTTCTTACAGGAACTAAGCATTGCAGACACTCCCACAACTCAAGTTATCGACACAAATATACCTCACAAATATTAAATACATGCCTTTGATGGATTTGGTGTACAAACGATAGTGCCCATAGTGCTTTGCTTTCTTTGACGGAGGAACGCTCTTCAAAAATTATTTTCATTCGGACACAGAACTTGTCAAAATCCGAAAACTTGATTTTTACATGGCCAACAGCCCAAGAGAGGTGAACACACACACACACACTGCATGTGGTTGGGGATAGCCAGCTATTATCCAGCAGTTCAGGAACAGGCACAACAACCTGAAACAAGTCAATGGAAAGAGCCCCATCCCCCACCACACTGCAGCAGGAGCTTGTGGTGAACAAACCATCACCACATTCACACTGACCCCCCCCACACACACACGCCTTTTTCACGGCCTTGCCCTCTCTCTGGTGCGTTCACGGACACTCTGGTCACGTAGAAGTAGCTCCCGTCTTTGCAATCACCACTCAAACGCATTAATGCAACCAACCACATGCAGGACGACTTTGTGTTATGTAGCCGCGTCGGTTGGCTCGAGCTCCTTCCGTGGTGCGTTCACTGACAAACCTGTTGCTTTATATTTTGACAACAAAGTGACCGCCTTTCGGTGACAGCCAGACACGATGGATTCGTTAATTAGCTAGCTGCTCGTTTACGATTAAAGGGAACGTGGGTTCAATGTTGCGGATGAATACAGATCAAAAGTCAAGTTTCCTCTTTTCGGGAAAATAGAAGCTCGTGTGTTGCGGCGGAGGAAGAGGAGGAACAATGGGGGGACCCTTGAGACATGTGAGTCGTGATCAGTTCGACAGTACCGGAATCGACGCACTCAGATGTGATTAACATGCAATTCGGGGGTGGCTTTTTTTTGGGTCAAATGGGGCGGGGGTCTGAATCCACATCACGTGTTTGTTAGTCAACCACGTCAAGCTTGATGAGGCAAACACTGACCGGAATGCTAACTATTCACGGTGGAAAAAGTGTCCTTTTTTATTTCGTGGAAAAACAAAGCAAGTGGGCCCAAAGAAGCCACTTAAGCTAAAACAACAAACAAATGAACTACTTTGTCGATCAAATGCCGGAGAAGTGATTATGGGCTACCCGTTGAACACAACTTTCACCACCGGCACGAGTGAAAAGTCGTGGCCCGACATACATAGGCTGTCCTTCAGGGGTGACCTTTTTTTTAAATTAACGCCCCCACCACAAGCACGAACCAGTAAGCCTTTATTAGCCGTCTTATTTCCTTTATTACCCGTCAGCCCATCGTAGTAGACGATCTGACGTTAAATGAATGGATTTTCGCTCAAATTATGGATCCTGGTCATAGTACATTACAGTTTACTTTCAAGTCCTCTCCCTCATTTTGTTCTCTTTTCGCGCCTAAGCTGCCCATATTCGTCGATTTCCCAAAATCCAAATGACGGCGCAACTTCCAAGGGGTGGAAGGAAAAAAAACCCTGCGACAAGTCACGACGCAGCCTTGTCAGCCGCGCAGAGCTCGAACAGGTGCTGCCAGCTTGCCTTACCAAGCAAGCAGCCTTCTTGTCGCCAGAAAATAGAGGAAGGTGGTGAGAACAAGCCGCGTCGTGACATTCAACAGTTAGTAAAAATGGAAGGCTTACACCAACTGCCGCCGGTTCTCCCCAGAAACTCCTTCTTCTCGGAATTCCACACAAATCTCCTCCAGCCGCCGTCGGTGTCCTTATTCCCCGACATGTTATAGAAGTCCCCTAGCGCGCACACCGGTAAGCTCCAACTTTTTGGGGCTTCTTTTTTTGATGTTAAAAAACCAGCCCACGACCACTAGGGAGTGTTTTGCGGAGGAGACGACTGCTGCGCCTCACCGGAAACACGAAAAGGGCACTTCGTAAGCCCGCACCGACGCTTGAATCTCACTTTTCTCTCTCTCTCTCTCTCTCTCTCTCTCTCTCTCTCTAACTCACTCTTTCTCTCTCTCTCTCTCTCTCTCTCTCACGGTGCGACTCCTCCCGCAATAAGTTCCACGGCTAGAGGGAGGAAGAGGTGGGCAAGAAAGGGGGGGTGAACGAGCCAGTCATAGTGGCTCGCTGCTGTACGACGTCATGATAAAGGCGAGGAGGAGGGGGTTCACATGGGAGGGGAAAAAATGTCGCGCAGTTGCCACGAGCAGTAAGACAAAATGGGCCAGGTGCCATAGCAACCCCCCAGAAAAACACACACACACGCGCGTTCCTCTCACTCTCACCTAATGGCGGTTGGTGACGTCACTCCTTGCCAGAACTCAACGTGGGTGCTAATTTGATGCCAATTGGAGGGACAATTTGACCACAACAGTAGTGGAGATCGATTGGGGAACATGAAAACAAAATGGTGGCTGACTAACCACTTCCGGCAGTTCTTCTCAGAGGGCCACTTTGAAAAATCAAATCCCCTTACCTTTACAGATTTACAGATAAATACCCCATGTAAAGTGAATTTAGCGATTTGTTTCTGAAGACAATACAGTACATGTTTGAAGATAGAACGTTTCAGTTTTTCTTATTTTACTTGATCATGGGCAAATTGGCACACCGTAACACGCATCTGGTTCAATTGCAACATGCAACATGCCACATGCAGTTAGCTAGCTAATTAGCTACCCTTCGGATAGTCCACTGGCTTTAGAGCGCCTTGTTGTCAGTGCGCACACATCACAAAGATGGAGGAGTGAAGAAGGGGTAAATTTTAGGCCTGTTAATCATGATAGATTTTAATTTTTTTATACTGTCAATTATATTTTGGATTCATTGAAGATTTAGACCCCAAAACTGTTTAATTTCCTTTGTTCAAACAGGACCTTTTGAAATTGATGGTGCAGAAAATGCACAAAAATGGATTACCATGATTATGTTTTGGTGAATGGTTTGGTCTGTAACATGTCAGAAAATGGGCAAAAAAGATGATCCTTGTGAAGTAAGGGCAGATGTTTGCAAATATTTATTATTTTGATGAAACACAAAACTAATCAGTTTGCTTTCATGGATGACCGCAAATCTGAGAATGTTTACTGTTTAAAGGCTCTAGAATTCCAGG
Source organism: Hippocampus mohnikei (assembly GCA_026261675.1). Taxonomy (NCBI): domain Eukaryota; kingdom Metazoa; phylum Chordata; class Actinopteri; order Syngnathiformes; family Syngnathidae; genus Hippocampus; species Hippocampus mohnikei. The sequence goes on along the minus strand of JAKGUB010000332.1, from coordinate 14,230,695 downwards.
AATTGCAACAATTTTAAGTTAAACAAGTTATGTAAACTGTTGCAGTCCAGAATTATTTTTTTCCCTTACTTGACAGGGGTTTTATGATGGCTGGCATGGCCACTTAAAAGCGTCCCATTTTAACTGCATGGAAAAGCACATGCTCATTTTGTAATGCTCATTACCGCCACCTGCAGGCCCGGAGAGGAAAAACATAATCCTCAAGTTATAACTGAGGTAAATGTTTTTGTAAACCGTTAACTGATCAACAGCCTAATATGGTTTGTGCATTTTCCAGAATACTCGGTTGTTTTTGTGCTCTGTTTTGCTGACATACCAGGTTTACGTTTTTATCCGTGTGCCGGATTAAATTAAAACTACTTAAATGAGTTCCAGAAATTTTATGACGCGAGGTGCCTTGGGCCCAAGAACCAAAACAATTTTGCAACTCTGTTGTGGGTCTGGGTTAACGTGCGTGTCAGGGAATTTGTTTTCACTTTTCGTTGACCTCTCTGAGTGAGTCTTTATGGTGGAATTAGTGTAGTCTTTTTCATTTTGACAGTTAAACCTCTGGCTCACTACAAATTCCGTTCACAGCCTTTGTGTCCACTCGGCAGTAAGTTTCCACCTCCTGTGTGTGTGTGTGTGTGTGTGTGTGTGTGTGTGTGTGTGTGTGTGTGTGTGTCTGTGTGTGTGTGTGTGTGTCTGTGTGTGTCTGTGTGTGTCTGTGAGTGTGGAATATTGAGCTGGGATTTGGCTACTGAACAATTGAGAATCACACTCCAAGCTTTTCAAATCAGATTTATAATGAGCACAGAGGCGGGAGCAAAGGGAAGTTCTGATTTATGACCTGATTATCTTACAGCCTCAGCTGCTCTGACATGTAACTACCATGCACATTGTGTCTGCATGGGTATAATAGAAAGTTAGTAGTTTGTAATTACATTTTGCTCTCATGCATTCATTTCAGTGACAACTGTAACCACAACTTTTGGCCGCGCCTTTTAAAGCCACATACACTCAAAGTCGCAGACATTGTAGTGCGGAGGATGATGACCACTAAGGCTGCAACAATAATACCACCACCTCACACCCGCATTTAGTTTTTTTTTTTAAATAATGGAATTCCAGTCGAACCTCGTTTCAACGTACCCCGTAGTGAAAAGGTCTTTGTCACAGCGAACCGTGGGAAACTAACTGCCACCGCGACCTTTCTCATCAACAAAATGTACAGCGCGGGATTAGCCTTCGTTGCTTAGCAATGCTACTGATCGACTCGTACATCGTCGTACTTCTGGAGGCACGACGCGGTCCCGAGCACATGGTCTCAATACATGCGTGGTCAATGGGAACAAATCTCGCTGTTCGTGAAGGTTGAAATTGTCCCTCACTTCCAAAAGGGAGTCTCCCAGCCAAAGCTCAGCCGAGACTATGAATTGTCCAAGTCAACGATTTGGACAATAGTCCCTAAGGAGTTGGAGGCCAACAGATTGAAAGATGATCGTAAACGGCTTCAGGGAGCGACACTTATTTGTGATTGACATGTTTATACTGTATTACATGTTCATGTTTTGACATCGATAAATGTTCATACTGTATTATACATCGTATTTGGCGTACGTTTTATTGGAAATGGTGACAACAAACTACCGTTATAACGTACAGATTTGTTATTACCTCGAGGTATGTTGTAACGAGGTTCGACTTTTTATCCAATTACTTCATTCATGAATGGGATAATCTGAGGAATAATTGGCCCTGGAAATAGACTAAATTGACGTTTTCATTTCAACCCATTCTGTGTATGTGGTGTTTATACAAAGTTGCTACATGTCAAGCAAACACGGGGGCCTGTCAGTCATGCCTTGAGCAAACCATATTGCTAATGTGTCGTGATGGCGTATGTATGTTATTGTAGTCACCTCATGGTTGACTTTGTGGACTGTTGTGGTTGAACTAGAACATCCATTAAACTCCTCATTTACACAGAGAACAAAACTGGGAATATAGACCGTTGCATGCAGTCCTGCCTGGATGCAGCAGTCAGTCATATTGCAGCGGAGCGTCTTATGCCTAGAACCACAGTGGGATTCATAAGTCCTCAAATTCTACTAGCACGGTACAAATATGAGTCATTTCATGCCAAGGATAAAGAATATATGAACATCAGCACCGTTATATTGCCAGTGTACATGTTTTTGCCGCACCGTTTTCCACCATTCCATAGGTGCTAATCAGCATTAGCATTGAGGTAGCGCAATGAAAGTCACAGCCTGTGGTTGTTTTAAAAACGCAAAACGTCGCTATCTTTTTTTCTCTGTCTAGTTTGATAATCAACTTTAACTCGAGGTGGCATTTAAAAAAAACAAAACTTTTCACTCTTGTAGAGTGAGGAGAGTTGAGTTCACTGACACCACACAAGTCAAAGCAAAGCATTTGGCCAAACGACAGCACCATTGTGTGTCACGATACGCCATTATACCTCATGTGTACTATCATTTAATGGTTAAAAAAAAGAAAACAAAATTTGACTTCTGCGTGAATGGCAATCCACGGGGTCTGTCTTCGTTCCATCCAGAAAGTAAACAATATAATGCACTTCTTCGTTTGCGATGCAATTTTTATGTGGCGATAGCACAGCAGGCCCTCCGTGTTTGCACAGATCAAGGCTTAGCCAAGATTCCCAGGAGGTGCGGCATTCTGAGATGGCCTGTGGACGGAATCTGGTATGCTGGGAGCCAGCTTGACTTGAACTTGTTAACAATAGTGTGTCTATGCAGGCAGCCCACCGGGAGTAGGGGGAGATTGAGATTGACCCCCGGATTGAGTCCCCCAAAAAGTTGTAGTTGTAATCCTTTTTTTTTTGATTAACAGGAAGGTTATCCATTGCCATTATAAAAGTTTTCTTAGATGGGCGATGTTTAAAGGAAAACGATTCAGCCTATGAGGAGGAAACCCGCAGTACCCGGAAAAACCCCACGCTAGCACGGGGTAGAACATGCAAATTCCACACAGGAAGACCAGAGCCTGAAATCAAACCCTGGACCTCTGCACTGTTAGGTAGACGTGCGAACCATTCGCCCACCGTGCCATTCAATACAACAAAAATAAAAATAACAATAACCTCAACTCACAACTCAACCTTTGACAACCAGATAAATATGTGAGCCACTACTAAGAAATCAAACGACAATAAAGTCAAACTAATTACCCTTTGAAGATGCCTGAATGACACGTCACCGAGTTACAAAACTCCAAATTAAACTTAAAGTTAGGTACCCCACCCTGTACGTCAAACTATTTCATGCACATTACAGTTTTTTTTTCCCCAGGCATTATTTTTTGTACATGACCGGTTGCATATCGTATCCACACAGTTACATCTGCACTCATTTTTGTTGTAAAACCTGTTAAGTGAATTTACGTAAGCATCCACTTTGTAAACAATGAGAACACCTGATGCGAGTTGAAGCTATACATCAGAGAATGCTCTGCAAACAGTGGGGGAGGCCTTGCTGATTCACCGCAGTCTGTCCTTAACATGTCACAGTTGTGTGTGTATGAACTTGAATGGCCTGCACACAATTATGATCATCCGAACGCAAAGATCGCAAAGATCACAGGTGCCCAATACCATTGTTTTGTGAGACCTCACCAATGTGACCTCACAAACCTCACAAATGTGCTTTGGGAAGAATGGTTACAAAAAATTATCCGAATGCAATTTGAAATGTTGTGGAAAGCCTTCATGGGAAATGTTGACATCGAGCTATCGCAAGGTGTTGCCGACATGTTGCCTTCAGGGACAGTCTGAAATTGTAGCTTTTCTCAGACTTCGCAATTGTTCCAACGTCAGGTTTTGCCTTCGGTGACAGTTTGAAATAATAGGATTAATCTTTTCAAATGCCTTTAATTGATCTCTCCCGATAGCAATGATTGCCTTTCGGAACAGTCCAAAATCACCCATTTGCTCACACAACTGCTAAGCAGATACATTTCTAACATGAGTCTAAAATGGAAACTTCAATATTTGATCATATTTATGGTGACGTTGCTCACTGATTGTTTATCTTTCATTCATTCATTCATTGACCAGGTAGTAACAGTGTAAATTATTCATTCATTCATTCATCTTCCGAACCGCTTGATCCTCAGTAGGGTCGCGGGGGGTGCTGGAGCCTATCCCAGCTGTCTCCGGGCAGTAGGCGGGGGACACCCTGAATCGGTTGCCAGCCAATCGCAGGGCACACAGAGACGAACAACCATCCACGCCCACATTCATACCTAGGGACAATTTTAGAGTGCTCAATCAGCCTGCCATGCATGTCTTTGGAATGTGGGAGGAGCACCCAGAGAAAACCCACGCAAGCCCGGGGACAACATGCAAACTCCACACAGGGAGGCCGGAGCTGGAATCGAACCCGGTACCTCTGAACTGTGAAGCCGACGTGCTAACCACTGGACTACCGGGCCGCCTGATTGTTTATCATTATGTTTAAACTACAAATTTCCTGCTTAGTTGGACCATCAGTTTGAGACTTTGTTTGCGTTTGCCATTCTTCATTTTTCACTCACTCCATTCTCGGTGCTAAACCTGACGTCAATGCTAACAAGCCAACGCACAACATGAAAACTGTGGGCAAATAAACGCGCCCAAAATAGTTGGAGTGACGCTCCTTTTTTCTGCAAGGCTTTTTCATCTTATCTGAGACACCCATCCTCCTTCCGAACAACCACCCGCGTTTTTTTCCCCCCCCTAATGGTTGCCCGGAGCACTGTGATTTATCGAGGTTACTTTGTTGGCCTTTTGCCCGGGCTTTTAATTTCATCTGTAAAGCCCAATTAAGCAGGAGCGGTCTGATGAAGGGAGGGGGGGAGGGGGGGATAGAACCATGCTGGGAGACCTTTTGACATGTTCGCGCAACACCACATACCACAGATTGTTTTTGGTTTTTGTGTTCAACTCTGTCGCCATTCATGGCTGTAGCAGCGAATGTTAGCCTTTGAGTTTGTCAATGGAGGCTGTACAGTATGTACGTATACGGATACATGGTGTTAATTTAGACCTTGGAGGACTTTCTGGCCACTGTTAGGAAAAAGCAACAAATGAGTCACAGCGTCTATTAGGTCAGCGGCCATCTTGGATGCTGTACGGAAAATGTACTTCTTTGCCCGATTCCAATGGAAGGCGGATCTGCGTCATGTAAACCGTTGTCATATTCGGATCACGTTGCTGCCAGACAGGCACAGTATTAGAACCCGTAAAAATACGCTTTCCCTTTTCTCTAAAACATTGATCAAGGATTTAATCCTTCATTTTTGAATGTCCGACCACCCTTCATTTTGACCCTTCAAATTCTGCAGTTTATAATTTGATTTAGACCATTTTTATGAGGAGTTTCTTGGTGCAGGTCATACTGTATGTGTGTCGAAAATGAACAGCGTGTAAAGGTTAAACAAAACAATTCCCAGCATGCACCTGGGCTCCAGTGTCCTAAAATGCGATTACGTTTATGGCTTTGTTTTATTGTCAGTACAAGTTACGCTTATCACCATAATTGTCACAGTTTACAGTCCGAAAAAAATTACAGTAGCAAAGCCTAACACCTTACGACGTCTAGACAATCGTTTTTACAACAACCATAAGAAAGTACGAGCCAAAACCGAAGGTCATATTCATAGAATTCTTTCGGATAGGGGCCACCTGAAATTTTCAGTCTGTGGACTGTTAAAACGGTACCTTGGATTGTGCAAAACGTTTTCAAATAATATTTTTGTTGAATTTTTGTGACACCCCTTTTTTTTTTTTTGGTACACCAAATGTTTTAAATACGAAAACTGAACTAAAACTACGTAGCTTTGAAATAAAACTAAAATGACTAAAAATTAATAAAACCAACAATAATCATCCTGATTGTTACTGAACTGCCTATTTGTGCCGCTATTTATTCCCTTTTGTGAAGTTTTATTATGTTTCTAAGACAGTGTTCTATTGATTAACCCTTTCAGGGGCAGCGTTTACTACAGTGGACAACTTCTCATGTTTTCAGGTTACAGGGTGCATGAAAGTGTTAAAAACATGTAACATATTTTTTTTATAATTTCATAGGCGAAAATTGAGTCGTGCGTTTGGTTAAACACAGAAGCCCAGGCACCGTTCTGGGTGAATGAAGCCCTACATTCAACAAGCCGCACTCCCAAAAGACAACCTTAAAATAGACGGCGGCGTCTATAAATACTCGCCGGTTGTGCTCCCGTTCAGGACTCTTATTTTGGAAACACGGGCCAGCGTTTTATTCTGGGACGCTTTGAGGATAATCACAAGAGGGTGGTATGGAACGGTGAGGCCCCCCTCAAAGAACAAATGGATGCCTTCCCCTCACTAATCAGGGTGATGATAGATACTCACAGGTTGCCGCGGAGACCAGGGGATACTTGGAAACAACATGACGTCGGCGGACAGTCGCATCCTACTGGGAAAGAGTCAGAGGACTGACGGAACTAGAAACTAACAGGAAGGAGTCAGAAGGCTGACCGAATTAGAAAGTGACGAGAAAAGACTTCAAAATGGCAATTTTCTTGCGATTATGATTTCCTCTTACAAAACTACAGCTTGTAGGATTTCAACTTTTGGTGTTTTCGGTGAAGTCCCAGTACTAAAATTATACATCGCTATAAATATCTTCCACTTCATCCCACAAGCATTTTGTGACGTTAGACGTTAACGCCTTGACTTGGACCCTAACATGATGTCTATGAATTTGTTTATTTTTTGGGGGTGTAGATTATGTAAGCATGAGTGCATCCAGTACGTGGCAGGAGAATGATTGGAAATATGATACCGTGTCCAGAAAATGAGGTTTGCTAATTCATCTTTTTTCCACCCCCCACGGCAACGCCCAGTGAAAGAGCACTTAATGGTGTGTGTAAAATGGAGGCTTTCAAGCGGATGCCCTTTTTGCCCGTTTTAGGCAATTAGATTAATGAAGAGTGAGACGCCGTATTGATACACTAATCGCTCTCTAAGGCATGCTAATACTGGTTTGGTATTACTTTATTGCATGTTCGACCAGCTTTTGAAGCAGACAGAGTGAATGTCATACTCTATTTGTTAGGGTGCGCAATAAGTAGATTTGCAAATATGACATATTATAATGTTTGGACTTTTTTCCTTCCATTTTAACAACATAAAAATACACAAAGCAACAACAAAAAGTAACTGAAAAAGTGCAGAAAATGAAATAGTGACATAATTTACCAACTTACTTAGCTAGCTAAGTTGGTACCTAGCTAGCTACCCACCAAGCTATTTACCAGAAACCCAACATTCTAACATAGCATTCTAACATAACTTCTTGTTGGTATAAATCATATCGGAATTGGAGCAGCTTATCGTAACCCGCGCGAGTCATAATTGCCGTGAATCAGTGAATCTCATCATATGTTGACGGTGTCGTATCGCAGTTGGAGTAACTCGTATCACACCAGCAGTGGCTTTAATTACATATCGACAGTATTGTGTTATTGGCAGTGTCTCAGTATTCAAATCACATTTTATCCAGTGCTGAAGATGCCTTGTGTAAATCTACTTTGTCTACACGGAATGTCCCATTTGTTACAGAGTTCAGCTATTGGCTCCAGGTCCTAAACATTCATTTCACGTGTGGTCCTTTCTAATAACATCCTCTCCTGGTGTTTATATTGAAGAGAAACACGTGGCTACAATTGCTAACAGGTGACCGAGTGCATGCTACAGAGTCTAACAAAGCATGACATCAGTAGAGTGAATCGTATTGTAATTGGCATGAATCGTTTTCATCTTGCGTCATAAAGAGAGTCAATTACATCGTTAAATTTTATCATATTGGCTGGGAATTGGAGTGAAGCATATTGTATTGCATCTTAAACCTAATTCATCCTATTGTATCGTAAAAGTAGCAAACTGAATCGTATAGTAATCGGAGTGAGTTGAGTCATAATTGGGGATGAGCAAATTATAATGACAATATAATTAGATTACATTATATTGTATCCTACATGGCGTGAACCGTTTTGGGATTGGAGGGAATCATATCGTATCACATCGTAAATGGAGTGAATCGTACCGAAATGTCACTGTCCTGTCACGGCCAATTGTAAAGGGAGTGAATCGTATTGTAATCGGAATGAATTGTATCACATTCCATCATAAACGGAGTGAATCGTCGCATAATTGTCGCGTGTCGCATCGTATTTGTAGTTATGCACAAACTTATCGTATCTCAGAGTAAATTTGATCGTAACTGAAAAGAATCGTTTTGTTCCTGGATTAAATCACATCATGATTACTTTGGCTCATCATAAAGGGAGTGAATTGGATCAGAGTCGGAGTGAATTCCACCATGTCCTATTGTAAAGCAATCGTAGCATAATCAGAGCCAGTTGTATCATAATTGGCGTTGTGCCTATCCTTTCGCAGCTCAGTCGTATCGCCAATGCAGTGCAACGTAGCATCGTTGGAGTAAATCATATCTTTGAAATGTCATCTGCTTGCAAGGTCCTGTTGTCGTGCATCTTTTGTTCACGTGTCCTCTTTCCCCCAAAACAGTCTTTCATGGTGTTTATAATGAAGTGGAACACATGGCTACGATTGCTAACACGTGAGCGAGTGCACGCCAGAGGCGCTAACAAAGCATGGCGTCAGTATTCGAATTGCATGTAATAAATGGAAACCCCCCTGCCTTTTAAGGCACCACCCTGACAACGCCACAGTAGTTCCTGCGTTGTTTTCCCCGAGTCCACCTTAAAATGTCCAACGAGGTCCAATGACTTTTGGATCGAGGATCTCAGCAGCTCATTTAGATTTCCGCCGGACGCCAAACATCTGGAGGTTTATAAACAGGCGTTGTGCGAGGGAGAGTGCGCCACAAGTCCTCACCCGTCGACATGAATCTGGTTCTGGTGGCGCTGGTCTGGTCCCTGGCGGTCTCAGTCCGGGCTCAGTTTCAGCCTCAGTTGCATGAGCACCACGACATGGGCTGGGTCAACGGTTACCGGCAGGGTTTCAGCTTCCAGTGCCCCCACGGCGAAGCCCTGGTGGCCATCAGGAGCTACTTCAGCGCCGCAGACGGTTCCGACCGCCTCTGGTCCTTTGAGTGTCAGCCCACGCCCGAGGGGCTGGGACACCCCACCGACTGCTGGTGGGATGACATCAATCGTGCCGGCCTGGAGTGGTAGGTGACCTTCTTTGTGGTAAACCGGGGTTCATTTTTGAGAAAATATTGTATGTCCGCAGATCGTTAGCCTCATCGTATAAGTACCAAAGTTACTCTAAACTTACTTTTGCAGATTGCAAAAAAGTAATTCTCACAAAATTGTGGTTTTGTTCTTACATCCCTCATTCATTCATTTTTTTCTGTCTTTGATATTGAGACAAATCAAGATTTAATTCTTAAAATTGACAGTTTTTATTTGATACGACTTTTTACTCATGAAAAAAGTGTTTCTCTCAATCTTATGACTTGTTACATTTCTGTCTTTAATATTGCTACTTTGTCCTCGTAAAATGAAAATGACTTTGTGTCATATATCATAACATTATGTCGGGAGAGGATTTTGCTCCTGTTGAAATCACTTTGTTCTTCTACATTTTGACTTTGTTTTCCCTCTTAAAATTGGAACTTGACTCTCGTTAAGCTACACACGTGTCTTCTATTTGTGGGAAAGTATGAAGCGCATTTTGACAGCCCTTTGAAGGGTGCATTATCTTTTGATTTTTATTAGCCACATGCCAAATGCAAATGAGCCAAAAGCTCATTTGGACAAAGTGAGGAGCACAAAGTACAGATAATTGTTTTCAAATGTAAGGGAGTAAAAGTAAAGTAACCTGAAAAATTAAGACTCAAGTTAATTACATGTGAAATAGCAGCGGCTGCGCAACAACCCATGGATGAACCTCCAGCAAAAGGAGAGCCACAAAAGAAACGTTGTAAAGTTGAACTTCGGATTTACTGCCTCCCAGTTGACTTGATTCCAAGGCTCCATTAAGCACCACATTTACCCACCACGAACATACTCCAGGTCTAGTAGAATGACCGCCGCGGGCTGGGGGGTGGGGCTTGGGGGGGGGCAGCAACAATTACATTACAGACAATTACATGTTGTATATTTTAACCAACCAAATTGTGTTACCACAGTCCGCTAGCTTAATGCTAATACCTAATGTGAAATACCATAGTCAGGCTAATAAAGCTACCAGCAATCCATATCCGAACACAAACGGTGGAGCAACATCATTCAGAGGCACATAATCAATATCCTCGATGGACAAACGACTATTATTACTGCGGTTTACTGAGAAGTTGTGACCATGTTTTTTTTGTGTGTGTGCATGCGTGCATTATACTGCACCATAGTGGCCAAACCAAGCACTCCAGAAGGAGCTACACAACAAATGCATGAAATCATGATGCACGATCGGTCAAATGGTTCTGCTCTGTTTGGTTATTATGTTTTTCTCACCAAAATTACCCCTTTGTCTTTGCAGGACCTCTAAGTGCACCCGTAATGGCCTGGTGGCAGGGGTGCAGAGCAAGTACTTTGAGAGCGTCTTGGACCGAGAATGGCAGTTCTACTGCTGCTACTACGAGAAGCGATGTCCATACTCCTGCATGTGTGTATGCAGATATTTGGGGAAATATTTGTGTGCGTGTGCGTTTTTTTTTTTTGTGGGAAAACTCCACAGCATTTAGAATTTTCCCGTCGGCGCTAAAATTGAATTGTGATTCATTTTCATGGGGAGAAAATTGCCGTTAAATCCGAGAAAAAAAAAAAAGGGTACATATTTACAGGCTCTAGGATTGAATTTTGTTGCTTTTCGCTGCAGGAAAACCAATGACATTCCTGAATACCACCAAGAGGAAGGCGAGCTAGTGGTTCCAAGCTACGGCTACTTCATCCGAGGAGCTCAGACCACCTTTAACGGAGTGCTAAGGTCTGTGTTCCAACGGGCCCTCTGAACGTCTTGGTTTCATCTTCGGCCAGACTTGACAGTGTTGTTTTGATGTTTGCCCTCAGGGATCGCCAGTGGAAGTACATCTTGTGCAGGATGACCGACTTCGACTGTGAATTTGAGAATTTATAGACGCCTCCGATAAAAATGGCAAATTTGCCGGTACCCTTTGATATTGACAACCAATGTGGTTCGTATGGTTACTTTTTCTGGGCCGAATGCAGGTCCGTATAATTTTACTCGCATGCAACACAGAAAATGCCCATTAAAAAAACTAAAAAACATTTAAACAACAAGCGACATGAAGCTGCAATCAGTTACAGGAAGTCCCTTTCATGTCGGTTTGGAAACTATTCACGCGTATTGTTTGAAAACCACAAGATTAAAACCATAACTTCCTTCATTCCGTCGTGTAGGCTTTTTTTTATCCGATCTGATGTGAATTTCTACTCTCCCACCGCGTGGCAGAAATAGTCCAACCAAGTTAGTTAAAGCTCGAGGGGGTTTCACACACGCTCCATTTAGTGCACTTTCCTCCTTGGTTCAGTTCGCTCGGTCCGGTGCAAACTCCAGACATCAAACTAGTCGATCGGATTCCTCAAGAACTTTGGCGGTTGGGTGAGAAAACGATCCAACTGAAAGACGTATCAGTGCCTCCGGAATGTTCTAGGATTGGAAGTTAAGGGCCCAGCACTTCTGGTAGTTCCACTGGGAGGACACCACAGCCATTCCCAAAACCAGCCTTTGTTGACCGGCTTGGTCCATTGCCAAAGTGCAGTTAAATAAAAGTAATCTGGAGGAATACAATGAAGTGAGCCGGCTCTCTTTAAGGAGAGCACTGCGGTTGGGCCAGCTGCTTTTCAGCGCTTGTTTGTTTACGGCAGCTGCCGTCTCGGGGCTTGAGGCCAAACACCGCCACACTTGGCCAGCCCACTGCGCCACTGAGCCGCAGACTCTCGGCAAGCCACGCGCCCGGTGAGGCCTCCCCAACAAGACCCCCCCCCCACCCCCACACCTCCGAAAGACCCGATGTCGCTTGGCCCAGTGAGAACTTTTCTTGTTCTTTTGGGCCATCAATCTTTGACTTTCTGCCCAGTGGCCAGCAAACGTTCAGTTCTCATGGTGTGGGTGAGGGTGCGAGGGGAGGCTTGTTTGGATGAGCCCAAGTGGGTCAGCGCAATGTGGCTTGACATCACTACCGCCGGCTCCTGGGGCCTGCCTGTTTATTTTAGGGATTCTCCAGCCAGGACAAAAACAGCTGCCTATTTTGTTTTTTTTTCCCCCCACGTGGGACAACAACTTCAGCGGGGTAGCCCGGACGGTGAACCACTTGACTTGTAAAAATAACATGATAACAATAAACAGTGCATGGTTCAAGGAAATATAGGACACATATCTGGACTAACCAGTTTCGGTTGCTGTAAATTAGCGGGTTAATTTTAAAGCAGAAAAAAAGGAATTCATTTGCAACTTTTGTTTTTTTTTAAGTCCGCTTATTTTGGGGTCAAGAGAGAGGAATCTTTATTTCCCATCAGCAGCCGTCTTGGGGTCATACAAGATTTTAGAACCATACGATGAGACCCTCGAACAAATGGCACAGTGGACGACTTGATAGCAAATCTGCCCGACCTGGGAAGGTTTCAGCTCGCACGTGACCTTACTGAGGATAGGCGCTGTAGAAAGTGGATAGCTCTTTGATTTATGAACATTTGGGAGTTAAATATTGGATACCGGGCCTCTGTAAAATAGTTAAGTTCCCTACCCTTGATGATGTGTAAATCCAGTCAAAAAAAGATACACAATCATGTTCGTCACACACATCAAGTGTACCTTTTGGGCAAAATTTGTGTCCACAGCTGGAGTCCCAAAGTGACTCTTGAGGAGCAGAGAGGACTCTTGTATTTCTCCAAATGACATTAGCACTAAACCGCAAACGATGTTAAAGACGAGGACCCACTTCACCTTTATTAACCTTTGCTGCGCCCACTCAGGCACACACAAAGGCACACTCGCAGGCTGGCACAAGTTTGTGTTCCGTCCCTCCCTTATATCCCACGCACGCCATTGTGAACATCCGCAACGTTACAACGTGTTCCTGTGCGACGTGTCTTTGCATGTGGGAGGAGGGCTGGCAGCCTTTTGATGTCATTTCATATGTCATTTCATTTTCATACCAGGTTTCTCATTGGCTCGTATGAGGACTTAGGCCAAGGCAATTTATAAGAAAAAGCACAAGATGACCTCCACCAAGGCCAAACAGTCAAAAAATGTTCCACTGTAACTTACAAACATGACAATGACGCATGATAGTGATCCACTCTTTTCCTGTGGGTGGCTGTAGGATGCACATACCAAGTGTAGAGCGCCACACATTTTTCACCGTACATTTTGTCTGGTGGATAAGAGCCCCCAACTAGTCCTGATATATGTACTTACAATGTAAGTATTTGCTTACAAGGTAACTGATGAACCGACTGAGTAAACGAATCAACCAACAGCTATGAAAGGAAGATGTTACAGTGGACTGGTTTTGTAGTTTTCCGTGTTCATGCTAACAACATAACAAACTATATAGCTCTCTAAACGACTAACACACCAGATATCTAAGTAATCAAATAACTAGCTATGAAAGAAAGTCATTGGTTATCTGTTTTTTGCATAATCCTGCTAACTAATGAATTCACTTGATCTATAACTCACATACTAGCCAACTACTGTAACTAACCGACTTGTCACAAAATTCCAAAATAACCAGATAGCTAACAAGCTAAGTGACTAAGGAAATCAATTTGCGTACGCCTGTTAAGTAACTAACTAGCCAATTAACTGACTAAGAAACTAACAGCTAGGAAAGAGAGGCACCATTTATATAGTTAGCATAATCCCAAGAGCTACATATGAAACAAATTACAAAACTAACTAGCTATCCAGCTAACTAACAACGAGGCGAACAAACTAAACTACCAACACTGTCTGGTGGGTCACTGCCCCACCTGGTTCTGATGTACAAAATACGACTACGTGCTCCGTTCTCCTTAGCGGAACAATTACAATGTTACTAGCAAACCAAAACTGTGGACTAATTGATGACTGCGTGCTACTCGTAGTGGGCATAAAATTCTACTAGTGACATAAAATTCTGCTAGTTAACATCTAGCACTTCACTGGTAGTGACAATGTGTATAACGAGAAGTAAATGTGGCTCTCGGTGCTTGGTGATGGTCATAGCGCGAGTAGCACATCAGCAGTCGGGCTTCAGACAGGAGCACATGCTTGACGGCGCGAGAAGAGCTTTTGTTTTGTGTGCACACAATACTGTCAGAGCCCCGCTCGGCTCTCAGATTAACAGCAGCGCATTGCGTTCATGCCGGCTGCATTCACCTTTCACCCCTTCGCCGCCAACTCATTCCGCTTTTCCCGCCCGCCGCCGTACACGGTGACGCCCAACGAGTGGCCGAGGGAAGCTGTCTGAGAGTTTACTCCGTATCATTGATATCCAGTTTGCAGTCCATGTAAGTAGGCTACTAGTACACTCTGTGACCTCAGTAGCAGTTTGAAAATTCAGCGCACTAGGAGAACAACTGCGTACTAGTAATGTGCTTTTTCCACTGTCGAATGACATATCGGCGCACTCGAAGGACAACTTTGAGAATCTAGTAGGACAACTACATGTTACTAGTGAGCCAAAATGTTACTACTAGCACTACTACTGATGCGCTTTTTTATGCCAGTCATAGTGCTAGTAGAACACAGTTGTCAACTTGCGCGGTTCTGATTCACTCGTAACATTTTGATGTCCTACGAGTTTGCCAATAGTGTGAGGAGCGTACTAGCATCCTCTTTGTTCTTAACCATAAGACAATAAAGCACCGTAGTACAACGACTAGGGTGCACTAGTGTATTGACTGTCCTACTAGTAATGTTTTTCCACTACTAGTGCTACTTATTACCTACTAGTAAGAAAAAAAAATACAATTTATTAATAAAGTACTATACTACGCTAGAAACACTGCTAGGCCTAAATTCTAGGTACTGTATGTGTCGCACACTAGTAGCCTCCTGAACCTTAACATTAGCCATTTTTAAGTATCACAGATATCTCGATTAAGGACTAGAAAGACAATTCGGTGCACAACTGAAACAAATGTGACATATGTTGATGCATTCATTTTGCCTCACTCGTAATAACTTGTTGTCCTACCATCCTGCGCCGTCCATCTCAACCGCGCAAGCATCAGTTTTTTGTGGCCCAAACGTGAAGGCTGGGAACCGAAGGAGCAACCCGGCTCACCTTACGCCTCCCTGGTTCCCACACTGCCCCGAGGATGCTTTTATTATTATTATTCTTAACCCTAAATCTCCACCGTGATATTACCCGACACCCCAAGTTGGACATCACGAGGGCAGAGTGTAAACACTCGCGTCGAGCTCCCTCCTGAGATTTCCCAGAAGAGCGGCCATTCCCATCCCGCTTGTGTTTTTCCTCCTAAAATGACAGGGAAGGGGAAAAAAGGGACCATTCCTAAGCAATCCCCCCCCCCCCATACAAACTCTGGACATCTCTAATATACTTTATCTATGTATTTAAGGTCTATACACCGCTAATGTAACATGTTTCCATCAGATTTAATGCCCTGTTACACATTTATGTACTTAATGTAATACCTCTAATGTACAATATTTACATAATGCACACACAATACTTCTATGGACATCATATTCTATTTCATGTCCTACTGTATATGCCGGGAAAAAAAAAATCTGATTTAATGTCCTTACGGTAGTGAGTGAGTGAGTTTATTGGTTGGATACAGATTACACATTTCTTACTGGAGCAATTTGTGTCACAGTTGGCTAGTTGGCTAAACTGTTCAAATTGTGAAGTTTTGTAACCACCTGCAATTAGTCAGTCAATCGGTCAGTTTGTTGATTTGGTGGTTGGCTGTTCTCATTTTTTTTTCCATTAGTGTCCCTGCATGTGTTAGCATGCATGTCAGTCATTAAGTTAGTTGGTTGGATAACTCATTGGTTGGCTGTTCTTGTCGTTTCCATTTTTATCAGGTTGTGGTTGAGAAAAAATACCTGTAAGTTGGGAGTCGGTTATTCAATTAGTTAGTCGGATGTTATATTTTTTTCTTTTTCAAATTCCTGTCATTAATCTGTCATCAATCATTTATTTAGTTTGTTAGTTGATTTGTGAGTTAGTTGTAATGAACAGCTAGTTGGTTAGTTCGTTTATGGTTAGCATAACTCCCGCATCTGAGTTCCCACGACGACAAATAGAACATTCCTCGGTCCTTGGTAAAACTTCACAGACTCTTCTTGAGCCGACACCAAAAGTTTGGTGGGAATTGAATCGTTCCGGATCAAACCCCAAGATATCATTAAGCTAACCAACCAACACACAGCGATGTGCGTGTGTTGTGTCGAGAAACACGTTTTAGTGCCTCTGTGCTGCACAGAGTGAAAATGTCGTGTTGCTTGCTTCCCCTCCTTGCTACCCCGGCAGCGTGCTGCAATCCCAGCACGAGACAAGATCAACACTACAGAGGCTCTTTCTCACGTCCACACGCTCTCTCTCTCTCTCTCTCTCTCTCTCTCTCTCTCTCTCTCTCTCTCTCTCTCGCTCTCTCATGGTGCCACCAGCGGCCTGTCATGGAAAAGTACTGCAGCGGCAGCAGCAGAAGAAGCACCAGGGACGGCCGTCCCCAGCCGCATTAATCGGACGGCCTTGGCCGTACACACAGCAATCCAGACAATAAAAAGATAACCCGGCGCGCTTCTGGCCTTCCGCAGGGAGACGCCGTTATCTGGGCTTCAAGGCAGGGTCATTGGACAGATTTGTTGGTGCCGTCCAGCTGGAGTTGAAAGTTATTAGAGGAAGAGATTGATGAGGCAGCCCAAGGATGGATAACACACATTGCAAATGGACAGTAGCGCAACGGTATTGTGCACAGGTTGAAGCGAACAAGGAAGCGTGTGGATTACTACCGTAGCGGAGTGCTACCAAACATGCTGTCATTTTGTAGCTCAACCTAAACTGTGGTAGGAAAATGGCCTTCAAAAGTTAGGTTCAATCCACCTTGTGAAAAAAAACAACAATTGTGTTTTTCCAAGGTCATAGCGTAGCCATTTGGTGAGTTAGTTAGCTAGCAAGGTAGATTGGTTGTTGATTACACAAACTAATACAAATGTAATTTTTGTGTTTGATGTGTAAATACAGTATAGTTTTTACAAGATTTTCTGTCGAGATAAGGGAAGCAATTAACAATTTTAAAACATGAAAAAAATATATCCCTTTACTGAAAAAAAAACAGGACATTATTCAAATTGACAGTGCAGATAATACACAAATAAATTCAGCATGATGGGCAGTGGCCCAGAGCCATCGGGCCTCTGTTAATGTCGAACCTTGATTACCATTCCTCGTATGTATGTGTACCTTCAGCCTAACAACTGTTTGGTCATGTGGACCTTGCTTCAACCTTGACTAAGTCTCTCCACTTAAATCAAGTAAATAGCATCCGGCCCAAAATGGATCCCTGTGGGACACCTGTCACAGACACATTGGCCTAGTATAATATTACCCTTTCCAAAGACAGGATGTAGGTATACTGTGTGTGTGTGTGTGTGTGTGTGTGTGTGTGTGTGTGTGTGTGTGTGTGTGTGTGTGTGTGTGTGTGTGTGTGCACGCGCGCGCGAGCGAGTGTTGCAGCTATAGTGTATATACCTGTATAAACTGATTACAAAATACTGTACATGTTTTTGGAAAGAATGGTGATATAGTCCTGCTCTGACTTACTCAAGCTGTCAGGCTGCGTGAGAGACAGACAAGAGCTTTCTGTTCTCAAAGCGGAAGTTCTTTTAGTAGCATCAAAATAAAATCAAATGAGAGATCTGAACAATGGAGAGGAAATGACACTGAGGGGGATGTGAAACAGTGGCAAAAATAGCAAACAGAAACTACGTTGTTGACGGTAGGACTGGGGGGAGGGGGGTCCTGACCCATAAACCTGCTCTGTATGCCACAGAGGTGGAATGTAGTCACATATGTACTCGTCTAAAGTCTAAAGTGAACATACGTATAAAAACGTGAACGTCAAAGACATGTTAAAGTGTTTGCATTTTGGTTGAAGTTCTAACCGCGACCATCAAAACCAATTAATAGTCTAAAAAGAAAAACATGTTACATACATCTTTTTGCAACCATTAAAGCCAATTTAAAGTCTTGAATTCAGCTAGCTTTCCATTAACATCCAAGACAAATTCAGTCTTTTAAACCTAAATTACAAGTTTTAGTTCTAATGTATGACATCCATGTCCAAATGGGAAGTCGTAAACAGCAAAGACAGTTAAGGGTCTTCAACGAATTTAGTGGACACGTTTTCGTCAACAAAGGATAGTTGACAAGCCTTCACCGGTAACGTGTTTTGTAAACATTGAAGACAAATACATTTTAAATATGAATATTAATGAGAACAGTCTTTTGTCAAAACTGGCAGACATGTTTTTCTATCAGTCATCAACACACTTAGCGGACGTTTTTTCGTAAATATCAGAGACAGATTAAAGTCTTAGATGAGTTCAACAAACCTTGTCGACATGTTTTTGTGACCGTCAAAGCTAATTTAGAGTCTTTCATGCACCTAGTGGACATTTACAGACATCAAAGACAATTTAGTCTTTATCATTGACAATTTGATGTACTGTACATATTTTTCTAAACATCGAAGATGAAATACGAAGTACTTGTTTTAGTCTTTAACGAATCTAATATGTATTTGTAAACATCCAGTTCCTGATTGTAACATGTCAAGAACCAAAGCAACTTAGTCTTTCACCAACCTAAGGCGTAGAAAAAAAAGTAGTGTGTTTCCGGTAACCCGACCGACCGAGAATTTCTACCTCGAAAAAAAACTTTACGGTCGGCATTTTTTTTCAAACCTTCTACATTTTTGTGTAATAATAATAATAATAGTACATTTCATTTACAAGCGCCTTTCAAAACACTCAAGGATACTTTACAATCAAAGCAAGAACAATAAAACCACAGACAAAATTATAAATAATAAAAGGAAAGATGAATTTAGAGCGTTTACATTGGTGCAAACTCGCGATATTCACGTTGAGCGTGCGCCGTCGTTTGCCCTGTCGTGTTGTCTGTCAACAACATTGAATCATGGCGGCGGCCACGATCTCAACAACAGTTTAAACCGCGTTTTGTGTGTTGCAGTCGCATGCTTGCACCATAATATTAAGAAAATAGCATCCACTGCTGTATCGAAAAGATTCAACGAACTATTTGACGAACACCACGGGCCGTCTAGGACGCGGGACGCAGAGGTAACGAGATGGCTGTAACACCCAGCCGCTGGGTACCCAAATCTCTCGCCGCTTTTGGCGGCGAGCGGGGGTTTCAATCAGCGGCGATTACTCTCGGACTGCAAGGGAAGCTCGGCTTCCCCTAAAATGTCAAAGAATAAGTGATCAAATATATGAATGTAAATTTCATTGTGTGTACATGTCATTGACTAAATATGCTCTACAACGTGCTCAACTTTTGTTCCGAATCAGCTTCTTCTTACTGGTTACGACGCGACTCCCTTCTCATTCATCCCGCAGCTTCGCTGTGCTTTAAACGGTAGTGAGTTCAGGGTAGGTTGTCCCAATGCATTGAACGGAGACGAGTCATTGGATACAAGCTGGTTTTTGTCCCGCCCACGGACGCTCGTCGTGGGACTGGATGGCAGTGGGAGGGTACCAGACGGCAGGCTTTTCTGCATCCGATTGGATGATCTGTCTGAGCCTGTGTGCCAGTTCGGTTGACATTGAAATGAGCCAGTCACCGAGCTTTTAGTGTAGGCATCCGTCCGAGCAATTTTTCAACTCGCATTCTGTCCGAGTTGAGTTAGAGACTTCTCCTAATCATTTTAGCGACACTCTTTGTTGTAAACCAACAACTAGCGACAAATTAATACTTTATTTCTGGTGGGTTTTATTGTAGTTCCTGTAGTTGTAGGACACTAATTAAGTACCGGGAAAAGACGGCTTGTTGGTATGACAGGGTCACAGATCATTTTCTTGAAAAGGAACGGAGCTAGAGTAGAATTCACGTATAAATAAACGGACACATTTTATGATGTCAACCAAAATTGAGCTTCCCCTCTTTGACAGACGAGCATCCGGCACTGGTTTCAATGCCTCCTTGTTTTATGTTTATTTTGTTTACGTTTTTGATTGGGGAGGGAGAAAAAAAGATTTTAAAAAAACTGTCCGACCTACCGACCCTATGCTGAAATTTCATGTTACCGGAAACACACTACCGGTACTTTTTTTTCTACGCCTAACGAGTTTTGTGTAATCATCAGAGCCATTTTAGTTGCTAATTGACATGCAGCCCTGTATGTGTTTTTGCACACATCTAAGACTAATTATGACAAATTTGTTTTGGCCAAGGACGTAGACAATTAATATCGCAACCTAATGTGTTTTTCGCAGAAATCAAAGACAAGTTAATTTATAACAGACCTAATGTATGTGCTTTTGTACACATCTGACTAATAATTCTAACATGCTTTTATCAACAGTGTATACAAATAAAAACCTGGATGGCACAAAATTTCTTGAAATTCAATGAAAAGAAGACAGAGGTGATACTATTTGGTCCCAGTGGCCCTTGTACATCCCATCCTGTAGACTTGGGCCCCCTGTCTCCTTATCTTAAGTCAACAGTCTCAAACTTGGGCCTTAAACTGGACAGTGATTTCAAATTTGATCGGCAAATTGGTGCCGTTGTTAAATCCAGCTTCTTTCACCTTAGACAGCTGGCCAAAATAAAATCTCTCCTCTCTCATGAACACTTTGAGACAGTAATTCACGCCTTTGTCACATCCCGGCTCGATTACTGCAATGCCCTTTACTTTGGAGTCAGCCAGTCCTCCATTAAGCGGCTTCAGCTGGTCCAGAATGCCGCTGCTCGCCTCTTGACTGGTACTCGTAAGAGGGAGCACATAACTCCTACTCTGGCATCCCTTCACTGGCTCCCCATACATTTTAGAGTTATTTTCAAGATCCTCTTATTTGTTTTCAAATCTCTAAATAATCTCACGCCACCTTACCTCTCTGAGCTCATCCGCCCCTCGCACCTGCCCGGCGCCTCAGGTCTGCGGACCAGACATTATTAGAAGTACCAAGAACTAAACTGAGGCTGAGAGGGGATCGAGCCTTTTCTGTTGCTGGTCCCTCTCTCTGGAATGACCTCCCACCGAACATTCGTCAAGCTTCCTCACTGCCCATCTTCAAAACCCTCCTCAAAACTCACTTGTATTCTCTGGCTTTCGACTCAGCATGACTTAAATTTGTTCTTGGTTTTACTGTTTGGTGCTTTCTACTGTCTTTATTACCGATTTGTTTTACTGTTTATTGTATATGTTAAATTGCTCCATGTACAGCACTTTGTATGCGGCGATGGCTGTTTGAAAGTGCTCTATAAATACAGTTGACTTGACTTGACTTGACTTGACAATTTAGTCTTAAACAAACGTGTTTTTAGTAATCATCAAAGACAATTTAGTCCAGAATGGACCTGACGTGTGTCTTCATGTAACCACTCCATGCTACGCTTTCAATGATCGTAGCAGATATTTCACTTGATTAAATTAAATCGTTGACAAATACTGTCAATAGCTATTGATATTTAACGTTGTACTTTGTGGTCTCAGATAGATGACACAAAGTGCTTCCTCGGAGTCATTATTTCTATTTGTTTATGTAAATCTGAGCCCTGATCGTGTGCGTTTACTGTGGACACACAGGCAACTTGTCATCTGTGTCAACATGCTGGCTCGATTCGATACATTCGTGCTGACGCGTTTTGGACTAAACAAAGCTGAGTGAATTGGTAACGCGGCAGCATATTCATCATAAAGCGATCTTTTCAAAACTGCACGAGTGCCTTTCTGACTGCTCGCTATATTCTAGAAATGAATGAAATGATCCATTTGAAGTAAAAATACATACATTATTAATAGCTGGAAGTGAAATACGTTTATGCCATTTTCACCAATATGTTCCCTTTCTGTATAATTTTATGTGTTTTGTTTTCGTTATTTGGCATAGTGTACATACTTTTTTCATTACTTAACACTGACCTAAAACAAGTAACTTCTCATATATTATAAACAAAAAGTACTTAATTTTAAATCAGATATCATATTTTAATCAAAAATTAATCCTATATTTCTATCGTGGTCAGATCATAACATTTTTGAATGATTTTAAATCAGATATCATTTTAATCATAAATTAATCATATATTTCTATCGTGGTCAGATCATAACATTTTTGAATGAACACTGAAAGTGTTATTTGGTGAGACGTTTGACTACAGCGCTCTCTACCGGCGTACAGTATTGTGTTGTTTTTCCCCTCAAGGGCGGCACTTCCGCCATAAGAACGTAACATCCGGTTGTGCAGCAGCCATTTTGTCTGTTCGGGCACGTCTACTCTGACGTTCGAAAAACTGGCGTTCCACCTTAACAAAAACACTCGAATATACTCACCATGCCTTTATTTCAACTTTATACTTGCGTCTAAAAATATATTAACATCCCAAACGCGCCTCCGAGGAAAGGCAGACTTTTCGCGATAAACGCCCTGGCGTTGTAGCGGGCGACAGGGTCCAGCACCATGTCGTGCAAGGAAAGCTACTTAGCTATCTTTCGCTACTTGACGGACGAGCGGGAACCGTACGCGCCGGGCACGCCGGGCAACACCAAGCGCAAGATCCGCAAAGCGGCGGCCTGCTACGTGGTCCGCGGCGGCACCCTGTACTACCAGCGGCGACTCAAGGGCCAGGACGTGTTCACCGAGCTGGAGGTGGTCCTGCGGGACGAGCGCAGGAAGGAACTGATCGAGCAGACGCACGTCCTCGAAGGAGGAGAGCACCTCAACCAGCAGCTGACCTGGGAGAGCATCTCGCGGAAGTATTGGTGGAGAGGTAAGACCGGGAGACGAGACTCGCGGCGGCCGGTGGACGACTTTGTTGTCGGGTTAAAAAGAGAGAATGAGCCAGGGAGTGTTAGCATTTCGTATCCAACGTTTCCCTCGTCTAATGTGACTTTTACAAATTGTTTGGCGCCACCGCGTGGTCATGAAATGCTTTGATTAAAAAAGTGAACCGCCCCCAAATTATTGAAATAAAAATTACATGATCATTACGGGGTTAAGCGTTTTCCACAAAAACGAGGGTTTGCACGGCCCCGGAAAAAAATGAAACGAGTAGGTGAATCTGGTACTTAAAAAGGTGAACAGAAAGAAAAATTACTATTTTGTGACATGTGCCCACACCTCAAGTCACTGCTCACCAGCGAAGGCAAAACATCTGCCGAGCGACGACTTCAGTCACAAAAACTTGCTTGAGTGAATTGCTTTTTCGTCGTCCAACTTAGGTATCCTGAAGCAAGTGAAGGATCACATCCGCGAGTGCACCGCCTGCACTGCTCGCCGTGGTGCGGATGACAGCCCCGGGGGAGGCGGGCGCGCAAACAGTCGGGCGAGGAAGCGCAAGACGGGTGACGATGAAGATGACGACGAGGATGATGAAGAGGAAGAGGGGGAGGTGGGAGAAGAAACGGATGATAGTCTCTTCCTCACAGACCTGTCTAGTCGGAGCAGATCCAAGGTGGCAAAGACAGATAAGCACGAGCTGGTTTATGTAAGTATTGTTAGCTTTGTTACAGCTCACAGCGTTCTTTGAATTTGTTTTTTTGCGCAGGTACACAGTTCCCCCTTTCATACCTGTGTGGGGTTTTTTTTCTCTTCCCCAGGTGAACAGCAAAGGGGAAGTGAACCAGTTCCTTTCCAATCACGGCCAGACGGTGCTGGAGAAACTCAACCATCAGCGCATCAACAATCAGTTCTGCGACATCACACTGCTGATTGAGGGCGAGGAGTATCGGGCGCACAAGGCGGTGTTGGCGGCATGCAGCGAGTACTTCAACGAGCTCTTCTTCGAGAAGGGCGCCGCGTCCACGCACGAGGCCGTGGTCGACCTTGCCGGTGAGTTTGTCTTGTGTGTCCCGGTTGGGAGTGAAATGAGTCCTCAAATTAATTTGAGTACTTTGATTTAAAAAAAAAAAAGCTCGGAATTTTATTTTTGGGGGGGTGGGGGGTGGGGGGGCTCAAGTAACTCAACTCAAGTCTTGCCCCTCCATCTAGGGTTCACGAAAGACAGCTTCCTGCCTCTTCTGGACTTCTCCTACACATCTATGCTGACGTTCAACTTCAGCGTCATGGCGGAGATCGCCAACCTGGCGCGCCACTTGCTGATGCCTGAGGTGCTGCAGATCTGCGAGTCGGTGCACAAGCAGGTGGAGGAACAGAGGCTTGTGGTGTACCAGCACGAGGACAGCCGCCCCGTTGTAGCCGCACAAGTGGCGGAGTCGGCCCCCGACGAGGCGGGCTCTTACACGGTCACCATACAAAGCGACGGCAGCGCGGTGGTCACCCACGCCGGGCTCCCCGTGGCGGGGGAGTCTTTTGCCATCGTGGCACCCGCAGGCAGCGAGCAGTCGGTGGCGGTCACGACCGAGGGGGTGGAGACCGGTGAGACCCTGACGCTGATCGCGCACCAGGCGGCCCTTCTTGGCGCGGAGGGGGAAACCATGACGGTGGTCACCCACAGCGGGCAGGCGGGCGCCACCGAGTCCCTGGCAGTGGTGTCGGCCTGTCTGGCTATTGAGCAGCCGGACGGGGCAGAGACTTTTCTTTTAGACATGGAGGCGGGACAAGAGAAGGCCGCCGAAGTTAATATGGTACCTGTGGTTGAGCTTCAGACACTGGCGGCCACCGATGCACCCGAGCCGGCCGCCGATGCGCCTCAGCCGGCCCCCGATGCGCCTCAGCCGGCCCCCGAACCCCTCGTCGCACCCCCCCCAAAACGGAAACGCGGGCGCCCGCCCAAGCTGAAGAAGGACGTGGCGACGGAGGAGGTTACGCCGCCGCCCCCGCCGGAGGACGGAGAGGAAGAGCTTGAACCGTCCGCCGAGGACGACAAGCACGAAACCTCGAGCGACCCCAACCAAAGGCGATTGCGGCAGCGCTCCATCGGCGAGGGCGGCTACGCCCGCCTCCACATGGGCCTCGACGACGACGACGACGAGGGCAAGAGCGCCGCCGCAGCCCCTCGTGGCACCCCCACCCCGAAGGTACACGCTTCAAATGCCACATTCAGGGGGCGCCAATTGCTTTCACTTAAATTCATCTGAGAGGCTGTTGTCTCGGTAGGTGCTGCTCTTGTGGTGAGCAACGGTTCAGTTAAGTTTTAATTGTTTGGCGCTACGTCGTAAAGATCCACTCACCACATCCATTGCGTAGGTGGGTCCGAGGCCCGGGAAGAGGGGGCGGCCTCCCAAGCAGCTCGAGGAGAACCCCGTGGGAGGAGAACCCGAGTTGGCCCAAGATCAGGAAGCACACGGCGCGGAGGCCGAAGACGCTTGCTCGACCGAGGCCGCCGTTGCGCCGGTGGCAGCTGACCCGGATGCGGGTGACGAGGTCCCGGCCGAGGGCGGCGCGGAGGGAGAACACACGTGCTCCGAGTGCGGCATGTCCTTCCCACGCCGCTACGCGCTCATCATGCACACCATGAAGCATGACAAAAGTCGCGGATACAAGTGCAGTGTAAGCAGGCGCCGACTTCTTGACTTCAGATGTTAACCAAGCCTTGAAAACCCCTTTGCAACCCTGATACTTGCTTGGAACCTTTATTTGAAACCCTAAAACTGGCTTGAAGCCCTCATTTGAAATCTATACCAGAGAATGAAACCGCAATCCTGATTTGAAGCCCCACTATAATTTGAAATCCCAATCCAATATTAAAACCCGGATTTTAAAACATAACTCAAGATTAAATCCTTAATTTGAAACCGTTGACCCACCAAGTTCAACACCTTAACTTGGAACCCAGGCCATCTTGGAAGTCTTTAAATCCGTATTTTGAAACCCTTGCTTAGGATCGAAAGCGTAACCATTTCCTTCAACCCCTAAATGAAATCCCAGTCTTCGTTTTAATCCCGAAAACAAAATTCAAACTTTGACTTAAAATCCAAACCCTTAGTCGAAACAATTGGAACCCAATTCGAAACCCTAATGTGAAACACCAACCCTGTCTTGAAACCCCAATTTAGACTTTCCAACCCAAACTACCCCAAGGTGATCCTACCTCTAACCTTATCTTGAGCCCCCAACTTGAAACACTAGCCAAGTGCCAGACTTGACATCCAAATTCCCCCCAACAAAAAGTCCCAAGTTAACCCGTTCTGTGTTCCAGCTCTGCAGCAAAGACTTCCAGTACGCCGCCTCTCTGCGCGCCCACCTGGCCCGCCACAAGCAGCAGAGCGTCCAGCGGGCGCCCGCCCCCAAGTCGGCGTCGGCGTCCTCCTCATCCTCGCACCTCGCCGACGGCGGCCAGGACTCCAAGACGACGTGGCCCCACACCAAGCGCGAGTTTGTGTGCGACATCTGCGGCAAGACGCTGCCCAAGCTCTACTCTTTGCGCATCCACATGCTGCACCACACGGGCGTGCGGCCGCACGCGTGCAAGGTGTGCGGCAAGACCTTCGCCCACAAGCACGGCCTCAAGATGCACCGCGCCCTCCACGACGTCACCAAACAGTTCCAGTGTCAGTATTGTCACAAGTCCTTCGTCAGCAAGCGCAGCATGGAGGAGCACACCAGCCTGCACACCGGTCAGAATAATGCACAAACTGCTTCACAAAAGCAGCCCAGCCCACACCACCTGGGTTCAAACCTTTGGCTTGAAGCCATCACCTGACTTCATTTGAAACTCTTGACGGCAAATCTTTTCTTGTTGCCCCTCGACGCCTTGACGGTGCCGCAGGCGAATCCAAGTACCTGTGCAACACGTGCGGGGCGACGTTCCACCGAGCCTCGGCCTTGAGCAAGCACCTGAAGAAGCACAGACCCAAGCCGGAAGTGCGCGCCTTCGCTTGTTCTCAGTGAGTTGACCCCCCCCCCACACACACACACGCACACCCTGCCGCAAACGCTGTTGCGCGCTGACCACGTTGTGTGCTTCTCGGCAGCTGCGACAAGCGCTTCTACGAGGCCAAAGACCTGCAGCAGCACATGAATAAGCACATGGGCCTCAAGCCTTTCCAGTGTCAGATGTGCGGCAAGTGCTACAGCTGGAAGAAGGACTGGTACTCGCACGTGAAGTCGCACAGTGTGGCCGAGCCTTTCAAGTGAGTCTCTCACACACACACACACACACACACACACACACACACACACACACACACACACACACACACACACACACGGTATACCTACACCCTGTCTTTTGGAAAGCCCTGGTTTGAAGCCCTCATTTCAGTGCTTGGATACGACAGACAGACAACTGGCTCTAACAGCATGCAGTGACTTAACTTTTGCGAATATGAAGTCGGCGCTGAAGAGGATATTTGGCGCGAACGCGAGTGCGGGGACGGAGGGCATCAAGCAGGAAACCGTGTATGCTACGGAGCAGCGAAGACAAAAAAGCGGTGGCTGGCAAAAAAACCCTCGACAGAAAACTCCTCAGAACGGTACAAATCCGCTTGACAAGTATGGACGGCGATCAAAATGTGCGGTATGTCAAAGCACGTTTCATTGGGCAAAAGACTGCCCACACAGTGAGAATGTCAAAATAACGGAGGATGATAAAACAGAAATTGATGAGTGTAATGTTACACTGCTCACTAAGGAGTCGCCTACGGATGCAGAAATATTGATGACAGAATGTTTTGGCACCGCTATAATAGACACTGCTTGCACTAGAACAGTGTGTGGACAACAGTGGCTTGAACACTATCGTACAGTGTTGGGAAAGAAAAGTGCAAATACTATGAGAGAGACAGAAAAGCCAAGTCATAGACCATTTAAGTTTGGAGATGGGAAAGTGGTCTATTCGGTGAAAAGCGTGAAGATACCCGCCAAAATTGGGCAAACAAAGTGTAGAATAGAGACTGAAGTTGTACCTGTCGAAATTCCACTGCTATTAAGTAAAGCATCACTTAAAGAGCTGGAACTGTTTTGGACATGGAGCGTGACAGTGCAGTAATGTTCAAGCGGCCTGTTAAACTAGACTTTACTAGCTCTGGACATTACTGTGTTAGCATTTTGGACTGTGACAATAAAAATGACAACGTGGAGCCCATATCAGCTGCTGAAGAAGAGATACTGACGATAACGGATCAAATGAAAACCGATGAAAAGATGAGAGTTTTAGTTAAACTCCACAAACAATTTGGACATGCCTCTGCTGACAAGCTGCAAAGACTCTTAAGTAGCTCTGGCAACAAGGACACTGGCTGTGTCAACCTGCTACAGAAGGTAGTAAGTCAATGTGAGGTATGTCAGAGATATTGCCGTGTCAAACCAAAACCAGCTGTTGGCTTACCACTTGCATCAACATACAATGAAACTGTTGCTGTAGATTTGCATGAGCTTGAGCCAGGAGTGTGGTACCTACATATTATTGACCAGTTCACTCGCTTTAGTGCAGGAAGTGTCCTGACTACCAAGAAGTCTTCTGAGATAGTGAAGCATTTTATTCATGACTGGATCAGTGTGCACGGTCCCCCTAAAAGACTGTTCAGTGACAATGGTGGGGAGTTCAACAATGAAGAAGTGAGAGACATGGCTGAGAATTTTAACATGGAAGTAAAGACAACAGCTGCCTACAGTCCTTGGAGTAATGGGCTGTTAGAACGACACAATCAAACACTAACTGAGATTATAATGAAGGTTAAAACAAGCACTGGATGCGACTGGAACACAGCTATGGATTGGGCTCTAATGGCAAAGAACTGCATGCAAAGTGTCCATGGCTACAGTCCACATCAACTGGTATTCGGACAGAACCCCAACTTACCTTCTGTGTTGATTGACAAAGCACCTGCTCTGGAAGGCACCACTTAAAAGCGAATGGGTTGCAAAGCATATTTCAGCTTTGCATGCAGCAAGAAAGGCCTTTACTGAAGCGGAGTATTCAGAGAGAATACGGAGAGCACTCAAGAAACAACTGCGTCACACAGATGAGAAGTATGAACTAGGTGACAAGGTTTACTACAAGCGGTTGGACTGTCCAGAATGGAAAGGGCCAGGAGTAGTCATTGGACAAGATGGTGCAGTTGTTTTTGTTCGACATGGAGGCACCTGCATTAGAGTTCATCACCTCAGACTAAAAAGGTTACTCAGGAACATGATGATAACCCACAGACAACCTGTGATAAAGGGACCGACAGCAAGCAACTGTGTACGACTGAGGAGTTGGAAGGAGAGCCTCATGCTGAGTACACGGAGAATGATCCATTGCCAGCTGTGGCAAACACATGGACTGAAGGACAAGAGCATGAAAGAAATATCAAACTAAAGACTGGTCAAATTGTAACATTCAAAAACACAGAAACAAGTGTTCAACAAACAGCAAAGGTCTTAGGACGTGCAGGAAAAGCAACCGGAAAATATAAAAATTGGTACAATTTGGAACTTCTTGAGCCTGCTGGAGTGGCTGGCACCAACAAATCCGCAGATGTGTCGCAATTAGAGAATCTTCAAATTCAGGTGGATCAAAATGTATCGGACTTCAGAAGTGAGAATATATATGTGGCAAATGATGTATTATTTGATGAAGCCAAAACAAGTGAAATACAGAATTGGAGACAAAATGATGTGTTTGAGGAAGTTGGAGACAAGGGTCAAAAGTGCATATCCACCCGTTGGGTGTGCACTCTGAAAGAGACAGTGACCGGTGTGGTACCAAAAGCAAGGCTGGTAGCAAGAGGATTTGAGGAGCTGCAAGTTGCAGAGCTACAAAAGGACTCGCCAACTTGTGCCTCAGAATCACTGAGGCTTCTTGTAGCAGTGATTTGTCAAAACAATGGACACTTCATTCAATGGACATAAAATCAGCATTCCTACAGGGCATGGAACTATCCAGAGACATTTTTGTCAAACCTCCTCCAGAAGCTAACAGTACAGGAACACTTTGGAAATTAAAAAAGTGTGTGTATGGTCTAGCAGATGCATCTCTGTATTGGTACAACAGAGTGAAGGATATAATGATCGATGCGGGAGGTACTATATCCAAAGTTGACCCGGCAGTTTTCTACTGGTTGGACAATGAAAAAAATGTAACTGGTGTTCTTGCTTGTCATGTTGATGATTTCATTTGGGGTGGATCTCAAATGTTTGAAATGACTGTCATGGTGCATCTCAAAGCGAAATTCAATGTTGGTCGTGAAGCTCACGATAATTTTTCTTTTGTGGGTGTAGATTTTGTAACCTCTGACAACAAAGTAAAAATACACCAAGCCACATACATCGAGAATTTACAGACTATACATCTAACACCATCGCGAGCAGCTGAGCAAGCTTCACCTGTTACTGATCAAGAAAGAGATCAGCTCAGATCAAAAATAGGGCAACTTTTGTGGGTTGCAAGACAGAGCAGACCTGATGCCATGTTTGATGCCAGTAATCTGGCTGCAAATCTCAAATGTGCTACCATACAAACAATTCATGAAGCAAACAGAGTTGTGTCTAAGCTTAAGACCAAATCAGTTG
The DNA here is from genome assembly GCA_026261675.1 of Hippocampus mohnikei. Lineage (NCBI taxonomy): Eukaryota > Metazoa > Chordata > Actinopteri > Syngnathiformes > Syngnathidae > Hippocampus > Hippocampus mohnikei. The sequence goes on along the minus strand of JAKGUB010000332.1, from coordinate 14,200,100 downwards.
AGTTGAGCTTTAGACACCTTGGGAAAGATGATAGCCTAAAGTTGGTTGCATTCACTGATGCATCTTTTGCAAACCTCTCTGATGGGGGCACCCAAGGTGGGCACTTTGTTGTTTTGATGGGCTAAAGCGGCGGTTTTCTCCCATCTCGTGGCAGTCAAAGAAAATTAAGAGAATTGTCAGGAGTACACTCGCAGGTGAGACATTGGCTATGTCTGAGGGAATTGACAATGCAATTTTTCTGTCAACATTATTCTCTGAGCTCTATGCTGGTAATCCAAATTCAAACCCTGAGCTTTTGTCTGAAAGCCTGCCTTGAAACTGTTATTTGAAATCCCCAAACCTACCTTGAAAGCCCAAGTAGAAACCTCGTTGAAATCTTAGCACAGGGGTGTCAAACTCATTTATTTTGCGGGCCGCATTATAATTACCATTTCCCTTGGAGGGCCGTTTTGACTGAAACTATATAAAGAAGTCAAGAATAACGTTGTATTCAACTATTGCAATGATTGGTTTGGTCACAAGAAAATGCCGACAATATGTCGCAGATTTATTACGTCTGAAAATGTGAAATTTTGGTACAGGTTTTAGCAAGCATCGTGGAAGTTGTCATCTTTGATTTGCTTTCGCGGGCCACTTAAAATGAGGTGGCTGGCCACATCTGGTCCCCGGGCCTTGAGTTTGACACATTAGCACTTGCTTTAAACTCAGGATGGGTGAGTATCAATCACAGGTATCGGTATTTTAAGGTATCGGGTACTCATGGAGACTGCCAGCCACTGATAGATAAGGCTAAAAAAAAATTACATTTAAGTCCTCCTGGGCAGTAGTTGGCGCTATACTGCGTCAGTTTGACACATCAGCGAATCATCATCATCTTTGTCAGAATGGAAGGTCTTTGTTCACTTTTTTTTTTTTTTTGTCATTGTACTTAATGGAATTTTAGATTTCACAAGTACTAGCAGTATCGGTACTCTGTATCACCGAGTACTCAAAAGAGTGGCTACATCCCTACTTTATGAAACCGAGTCTATGAAAACGAGACTCATCCCTCCCTCGCTCCCTTTTAGGTGCAACGTGTGCGGCAAGGAGTTCTTCGAGAAGGCGCTGTTCCGGCGCCACGTGAAGAAGGCCACGCACGGCAAGAAAGGTCGCGTCAAGCAGAATCTGGAGCGAGAGTGCGAGCACTGCGGCAGGAAGTTCACGCAGCTCCGAGAGTACAGGAGGCACATCAACAACCACCAAGGTGACGGCTGCGTCCTTCGTTCCTTCCGGGCCACGCAAATAAGTGGAAGAGAATGACATTGGCGGCCTTTGAAATGCTGACCCTGGTCTTAAAACCCTAATTTGAAACCTTAACCCACGTGTCAGGCTCTAAAGCTCGCAGTGTTCAAAGTCTAATCCTGCCTTGAAACTCTGCCCTTTTTATTCAACCACTTGAAAGCGTCACCGCGTCTCGAAACCCTAATTTCAAACTCTAACTTTGGGTCAAATGTGAATTTGAAACCTTAACAACAGCTACAAACCCCAAATTGAAAGCCCACCCGTGGCTTCCAAAGAGCAACATGAAACATAACCGCAGCTTGATACCTTAATGTGGAACTCTAACTCTGGTTTAAAATGTAATTTCAAACCCATACTCTGTTTTCAAACCCTAACCGAGCCTTCTGTGAAAGCCTAATTTGAAATGAATCCACAGCATGAAACCCTAATTTGAAGCCCTCTAACTTTAACTCCCTAATTTGAAACCATAATTTTAGTTTAAAATCCAAATTTTACTATCTCGTTCCGGTTTTGTGCAAATTTGAAACCCTAATTTGGAAGCTTTACCTTGGCTTGAAACCGTACTTTGCAACCCAGCCTTGAGACCCTAACCCATGATGGAAGCCTAACTCTCGGGTTACACTGAAAACCCGACCCTTAGCCCACAACTTCAAATCATAACTCCATCTTTCCTGTTTTCAAACCTTATTTGCCAACGTAACCATATCTTGAAACCCCAGTTTGAAACCCAAACTTGAAATGTGGAAACCCTAACCCCCGCCCCTTGATTTGAAACCCCGACCAAATAAAAATCTGTTGTGGGTACAAAAGACGCAAAATAAACTTTAACCACCCGACCGATCCGTAACACGTGCGTCTTCTCCGCCCTCTTCCTTGTTTGCCAGGCGTGAAGCCGTTTGAGTGCGTGACGTGCGGCGTGGCGTGGGCCGACGCCCGCTCCCTGAAGCGCCACGTGCGCACGCACACGGGCGAGCGCCCCTACGTCTGCCCCAACTGCAACGAGGCGCACATCGACGCCCGCACCCTCCGCAAGCACATGTCCAAGTACCACGCCGACAGCCTGCCGGGTAAGATCATGCTGGAGAAGGACACGCTGCAGTTCCACAACCAGGGCACGCAGGTGGAGCACGCCGTCAGCATCCTAGCGGCTGACCTGCCGCCCGAGCTGCGACTGGCGGAGGCGTCCGACCCGGCCGCCGCCTCCTCCGCCGAGGAGATTGAGACGGTGCTCATTACCGAAGAGACAGTGGAGGCGGTGCAGGCCGTGCAGGCGGCGGAGGCGGCGGCGGCTGCCGCCGCCGCTGCCGACGGCTCGATGGCCACGCTGACCGACCGGGGCATCATGCAGGTCGTCAACTACGTGCTGGCGCAGCAGGCCATGACGGGCGTCAGGCTGGAGGAGGCGCCCGACGGCATTCAGACCATGGAGGTGGAGGTGACCGAGGTGGAGTAGATATATTTATATTATCCCGGACGATCTTCTTATTTAGCCCGCGTCGCCTTTTCTATTTTAAACGTGTAAATAGCTTTGGACAAAATGGGGCCCATGCTCACCCCGCTCTCTGGTTTTGATTCCATCATGAGATAATAAAAAAAAAAAAAGTACTGCATTATCACTCCTGTTATCCATCCATCCATTTTCCGATCCGCTTATCCTCCAAGTCGGCCAATCGCAAGGCACACAGAGACCAACAACCATCCAAGCTCACACTCACACCTTGGGACAATTTGGAGTGTTCAGTCAACCTACCATGCATGTTTTTGGAATGCGGGAGGAAACCGGAGTACCCGGAGAAAACCCACTCAGGCACGGGGAAAACATGCAAATACCACACAGGAATTGAACAGGGTACCTCTGCACTGAGAGGTAGACGCGTGAGCCAGCTGCCCACCGGGCCGCCACTCTTATTTTGCTCTCGTGTTCGTCAATTACTTCCCACGCTCACCAGGCAATAAATAAAAAACTTCTCATCCTGCCGTACGTCATCAAACCAAAATGAAGTCAATTCGTGATGACAATTGGTCATTTTGGGAAAAAAATATTCAAATAAGACACAGCAGAGTAGTCAAGAAGAGTGGATATTTATTTTGCATTTATATCAAAATAGCCTCGACATATTTACAGTGAAAAATTGTACAAAAAAAAGGAAAACGAGCCTGGTTTTTTGGTCTATTTCTAACTTTTGACGTTGCTTTATTTCCTGATCACAAAACTATACAACATGTACATACATTAATCCCACGTAATAATCCTCAACCAAATACAAATTAGGAGTGGGTAACACTTAAACTTGAAATGATGCTCCTGAATCCTGTACAGTAACACTCTGGCCTACAGGTGGCAAACACACCAGCTAAATATCGAGAAAGACGTACTTGAAATGTACAATCAGGACTTGGAAATGCATTTTTTTTAACACTTTAAACATTTCTGAAGTGCTCTCAAGAAATGGGAACCGTGCAGAAAAAGAAGAATAAGTGCACGTCTCTTAAAAAAAAAAAAAGCAAGGGAATGTTCCAGGTTTTTTTTGGGGGAGTGGGGAAGCGGGGGGGAAGTCGGTCCAGTCCTATTCTCCCTCCTCCTTGATGCGCTGCTGCTTGTTGCGGCGCGAATCCAGGTCGAAGGAGAAGTCGGACCAGTCGTCGCGTTGCGGGAAGGAGATGGTCTGGCGCAGCGTGAAGCGCACGGCGTCGATGACACGCTCGCCGCGCGCCTCGGACGAGCTGACGGCGGACGCCCCGCTGGTGGTGCGCACGATGTGGGGCGGGGGGGAGAAGTCCATGGCCTGCCGGTGCTCCAGGATGCCCTTCCAGATGGCGTGCTGGTACTCGGCGGGGATCTTGAGCCGCGACAGGTCCTAGTGGTCATGACACAGGGGAGCGTTAGCGGAGGCCAGCGGGGCGGGGCTCCACTCGGTTGTGATTGACGATTGAGGGCTCACCTCCATGTTATAGTTCTCAATCTGGTAGATGTTGCTTAGACCCTGTGCTGTGAAGTAATCCAAGCAGCCTGCGCAGCCCAGACGAATGAGGAAGCTAAGGGGCGGGGGCAAAAAAAAAAAAAAACCCAACCTGTTAGACAAATTTTAAGCAAAACCTTCTGAAAAGTACCTTGCAATTGTACACAAATAATGCTTGTTTTCAGGGATGTCGTACTGCTCTGAAACATCACGTTATTTTTCTGTGGCATGGGGGGGGCTTTTTAAAAGTCATATTTTCATGGAATGTTTCAAGAAAAAGTCATTCCAAAGAAAAAAGTGAGTTTGACACCTGTGCCATACATAATCGCAGTCACCGATGGAAAAACGGCTTGCTACTCATGACCGTCTACGCAAAAATCGATCAGCTCCGAACTGCTGCTCACAAACTGAAGGGAATACTTGATACAAACACCCGCGAGGCCGAGGTACAAGCTCCGAGCTCCGTTATCCTTCTAAGTAACTAACCCTTGCCTCAGCGGCAGCTAGTAAGACACGCTTCTAATCGGCATTTTTATCGCTAAAGGCAGATGAGGACTCGTAACATCGACAAAGAGCGGGGGAAGCCAATGCTAATGGCGAAGCTAACATTGTGCCGCCAAACACGAAAACGTAATTGCATCAGAAAAAAAAGTAGAAAAGAAAAACAAATCACAATTCAATGTTCTCTTGAATTCGCTCAGCCCTTGTCCTAAAACTACCTATTTATCTTTTTTTGTTGTTGTAATATGACAATGTTGTATCTTCCTGGAAAAAAAAAAGGTTTTGTATTTTTGGAGGACAAAATGTAAAAATGTGAGAAAAAGTAATGACCATAATTTGGGGAGATTTTTTGAGGGAAAAGGTTAGAATACTCATGGATTTTGTTTTGTGAAAATCTGAATATGATGTAAATAATGCTATATTTTTTCGAGAGCAATTTGGTGTATTTTTACTGACAAAAATTTTACAGGTATAACGTGAGATTTTATTTATTTTTGGGGGGGGAGTCTTGAAAAGGGAATTTAGTTTAATGGCCATCCCTAGTTTAAAAACACTATGATTATTTTTTTTGTATTTGTATTATTACCAGTTATTGGCTAAAATCTGAACACCACCAGGATCAAAAATTTCAACTTATTTTTGGTCTTTTTTTTTCAATTTTGGGTGGGGTACCTGGAGATGCTGCTGTCCATTGGGTACGGAGGAGGGGGCGTACAGTGTGAGGAGGGCACCAGGGGCAGCTGGGGCTGCAGGGCGTGAGTGGGGCTCAGTGAACTCATGTCAGCGCTCATGGGGATGTGAGTGCCCATCATGGGAGTCACTGCAGAGACAAAAGCAGTGGCGGTTGGGTCAGCCGGAAAAAAAAAATCGACCAGAGCTCGCTTTACTTTATTCGAGTTATGGCTGAATTAAATTGGGACTAAGTAGGGCTGGGCGATTAGTCAGTGAACAGCCACTATTTAAATCAGCATGTATTGTATTGTATTGTATTGTATTGTATTTGCGAAAATCGGTGAATCATTTACACCCACTCAAAAAAAAAATGTAATTGCGTGTAGAAACCACAAGGTGGTGGCAAAACACTTTAAACAGGATCATAAAGCATCACACACGCATCGGGCATGTACACACTCCTGAACCCATGTTACAAAAATGACTATTTAGTCGTTCATTATTCGACACGAACAAACCACCTGCGCATGACGCTGATCAATAGCATTGCCTACATAACCGCTAGCACAAATTGATGTGACCTCACATGGGCTAACAAATTTGTGCATTAGCGCTTGACAATTGATTCACAATGTTAAATTTTGCAAATTGTAAGCAAAGGAGAATTTTGAAAAACCCGTTATGATTGTCCACTGAGTCAACTAATTCACCCTAACGAACAAAAGAATTCCACAAGATGGCGCCAAAGTATTACTTGTATTGTTTTTGTTTGGGCAAAGAACTGTGACTAAATAAGTTACTCAACCAAAAATGGAGAATAGTCGCCCTTATGCCCCAACACACAATGCAAAATACCATAGACAGGCGAATGAAACTGGCATCAATGTCGCTGTAGTAATAATAACCCTAAAAGCAAAACAAATATTGTAGCATAGCTGCGATGGTCTTTTTTGCATCACGCCGCTGAGTGTATCATATCCATGGCTGTGTTACACTGCCCCCTGGTGTCAAAAGCACACACCAGAAGGAGGCCCTGAATGAATACATGAAATAATGATGCAAAAAACGGTTTAAACTTTACTCTTCCAGCCTGGTAACGCTAGAATTTCTCCTCAGATCGTTTTTTTTTTGCCCTCCTGGGGGTTAAGGTCCGGGATGTTGTTAATATTTGGCAACTTAGGGCATGTGAAACTGTTGGGTGATAAATAAATGTTACGTGACTTGAATTTACTCTCTTTGTACAGTGATAGTTTAGCGTGCTGTTTTTCTTTGTAACACAAAAAGGCCTGTTGGAGCCATATGCTAAACCGAACAGGAAGTCCACCATTTTGACTTCCTTTTGCATGTGAGCGCCATTTTAGGGCCGTTTATCGAGGCCACGTTTTGACAAACCACAGTGAGAGATTTTATTGAACCGTCTTTTAACTCTGAGTATTTCATCTAAACATATTTATATTTCAAATATTTATATTTTATATATCAAAAACATTAATATTTTCGAGGGTTATTGTGCTTTGGGCCATGACCCCAACGTGCTAACCCCAATGCGCAAGAACTGCGACTTAGCCAGGGTCACGGCTTGGTTTTTTTGTTTGTTTTTATGGGGGCGCGAGAATGGATTGATGGCATTTCCATTTATTTTAATTGGGAAAGATTATTTGAGATGAGTTTTCGGTTACAAGTGTAGTCATGGGAGTCCGTTGTTACACATTACTGCGGTGAAAAAAAAAAGGTTGGTTTCAGGAGAAAGCAAATCCCAGAAGGGAAATCCAAATCTAAAATAAGATTTCTGTGGCAGAAAAACAAACTTGCCGATTTTATTTTAAGGCCTTATTGCCCAGCCCTTCAGGGAGTAGTTCGAATGTGGGTGCGAGGTGGGGCAGGAAGTGGAGCAAACAATCAACAACAACGAAAAGCTTACTGTCGGTGAGGCCGGTGGACATGCCGGAAGGGGTGAGTGTGTTGCGCTGCTGCGGGTTGATGAGCTGGCTGACCGACGGAAGCTTGTTGACTTTGCCGTGAGGGGGCGAGCTGGAGCCGTACGCCGGCTGAGGCGCCATCGACGTCCTGGGTGAAAAAATGGAAGAGAATCGATCAGACGGCATCGCGGTTCACATTGGATCAGCATTCCAAAAATCAGCTCTTCTGTTGCAAGTTTCATATTTGAAGTCAAAATGAAGGTACCGCCTGTAAATTGGATTTTATGGATCCGCAGATTCCCCTGGAAATCAGTTAGGAACTTGTGACAGTTTGGTTTGGTTCTGCTTTCAAATAAATTTAATAATTTAAATAATAATAATAAACAAAAGATATATGCAAAACAATACTGTTAATTAAATAAGCATGCAAGAAATATCAATTTTAAACCTTAATCTTTTCTTTTTAATTACAATTTTGTTTTTTGTTTTCTTTTTTTTCCTGAACTTTGAGAGCGCGGTCGCCTTTTTTTTTAAATGAAAAGTTGTTTTAGTACTAATTAAAAGTTCTCCAACACACACACACACATTGAATTACATTAAATTCAATCAAGTAAAATTTTTTTTACAAAAGCCTGACTAATATGGATTTTTTTTGTGGCTGATTCCAACATTTGATGGAATACAATTCTGATAACCAATAAAACGGCATATTATTTTTAAAAATCTATATGGAATAAAATAACTTTTTTGGGGGGCGGGGGGGTCCCACAGAGACATAAATTGGCAACATTTTAGGGGTGAGGAGATGTTTGAAATTTGTAAGAGTATACATCTTCCTTTTTGGGGTCATTTTCTTAATTACCCAACCCCCTGATTTTTTTTATATTGAAAAAGAAATTAAACATAAATTGCAGTCTAAAAAAAAGGAAACAGCCAACAACAACAAAAAAGGAACACCATAATAACCCAAACAAACAAACAAAAAAAAGCAACTTTATTAGCATTCGCCACAAGAAATAAAGAATCTGTTTCAAACAGAAGAAAAACATTTACTTGTTTCCCCAAACTGTCCTGCAGTGACTTTACAAAACATGACCAGCATTTTGTCATAACAAATATTAATGTGATGATAAGAATATTAAAACCCCTTACACCCAGCCACACCATAACATGAGTCCAGCTCTGGCAAAAAAAAAAAAAAAAGCAACACACACACACACACACACGAAACACATGCAAACTCATCAAAAGTGTCCACTGAAGACAGAAAAGTCTGGAAAAAGGAGTGAAAAGTGGAGGAGGAGGAGGAGGAATGAGGAAGGCTCAAGAGGAGGTGCAGCGCCACCTGGCGTCTCCGGCAGGATCCAGCAGCTGACTGCCGAGACGCGTTTTGATCACACTGCAACAAGGAACCACGCACGCGCGCGCACACACACACACACACACACACACACACACACACACACACACACACACACGAAAAAGCACAAAGTCAAGTAGTGGTCAAAAGCCAAAGTGAAGAAGACCCCAAAGACGAGGGACTGCACTGCTTTAGTTGACCACATGAGGGCACCATACGAACACAAGAGTCAAAGTTGGAGAAGCAAGAACGGAAACTGAGACGTTGTCATTTACAGCTTTTGTAGTTCTGTAGTTGGGTTCGGGAGGATTTGTACTATTCAGAGTACTATAATATTTCTTGTTTGAAAAGAAAACGTGTCTTGACGGCTTGTAACTCGGAAACCTCGTATATGGTCGCAGTTGAAAATCACAGAATCACTGTATGTATTTTGTATTTATCATAATGTAAAAAAAAAAACCGTATTTGCTCACTCTCCAACCTGCTGCTTGTAAAAATCGTGTTCCATACACGATAAAGCCAGCGACAACTACAATAGCCCTTGAGGCTCAAAAATGCTGACGGGTGGATGCGCCCTTGAAGGCTCTACTCACTGTTTCTGCAGGAGGTTCTGCTGCTGCTGCCGGTACGACTCGATCGTATGCTGTGGCAAAAACTGCATCAGCTCCAGGGACTCTTTAATCTTCACCAGAATGTCGTAGATTTCGCGTCCTTTTATCTGCAAGGACAAAGGTTGTCGAGCGTTGGCGTGGTGAAAAAAAAGAGGCACTCGGTCATAACGGTGGAGGAGGATGTGGAGGTTACTCACGGGCAAACAAAACACCTCCTCGTCCGTAGATCTTCTCTTCTTGATGGCCGACATTTGGATGCCGTGAGACACCTGGCGGAAGGCTGGAAAAGTCGAAGGAAGAGAAGGCGGGTAAGAGCGAGAGGCGCTGACGTTTCGGTTTCTACTATGGCAAGAGCGGGAAACAAGGGAGGCCAAAGTCGTATACACCGTCACCACAAGCCTTTGCGTTGGAGGGTTCTTAACTTGAGAAATTGCAATTTTTACAAGTAGTGTAAAGGGGTTGACTTATGCGACTTCACTGCACGTCGTGTCAGAAGCCCTTTCCACATGGCCTGTAAATGCTTGAATTTTCTCAACTTCTTCCCATATTGCCGTTCTGTAGCACCAGCAAACTGAACCGGAATTGGGGAAACAAAGTCCACCTGCCAATTTTCCACCTTTGGAATTTGTAACAGTCACCAAGTCCTTTCCAATCGTCTGTAAGAGGAGGAATTTTCCAAACAACTTGTTCCGTGGTGACTGGAGGTAATATCAGTATCAGTATTCCGGCTCCTGGGGAGCCATGTATGATTTGTGTTGTGTTTCTCTAGCTACAGAGTTGCTTTATTTTGGAAAGTACATTTGTTATTGCGAAAGGCACATCGGATGTTGTGGCGCGAGAAACTTTGTTTTACTTTATTAGAGAAGCTCCGAAAGATGGACTGCTGCTTCGTGTTCTAAGCCAAGCACAGCCTGTACGTTCGTATTATGTACATGTATGCACTATTCTTAATTCGTGGGGTGTGTTCACTGTGAATTTACATTTTGAAAGACGTTGCGATTGTTTGCAGTTAGCATTTACAATAGCGATTAGCGCATTAGCTCTAGTGATGGCAAAATGAAGCCCCATAAAGCAGTGAAGCCCTGCAGGGAAATACTTCACACACGATTCGGGGCTTCAAGATGAATCATTTCCTCGACTACGCCATCGTGTGGACAGGAAAATGTATAACATGCTTGGTGCATGCAATAAAATGGTGGGGTGTAAACCATGCTCTGAACACAATATGTATTTGAGGAGTGTTTTTACATGAATTGTTCGGTTTTACTTTGTATGTTTGTGCCTGTGCAACAAGTGAAAATGTGGAATAAGGAGGTAAAATAAAGTGCTTTTTCGTTTTTATTTAAAAACAATATTTTATCTTAAGTTTTTGGACTCAGGCGGTTTCTTTTTATGCAGAGAATTTCACCTGATTTTGAACAAACTCTTTCATATGGTACTGATGAAGCAGGGGTGCATAGTTATGTGATAGCAAGTTGGTATGAAGGGGAATCCATAGCGTTTCTTTGTCGCTTTTATTTCGAACCACAGTCGAACCGATCGCATCATTTCCCGAATCAGTCACGTGGTACACCCCCTTCGCCTGGGCTTCCAACGTCACCACTGACGTCATCAACACGCGCTTCGGCTCCCCATTCATGAACCACTCATCATGATTACTCGACACACGCTTCAAGGATTCGACCCGCGGAGCACATCACTAATTAGCTCGCGAACGTTAGCGACACCTATCGTAGTCACTCGTTCGTCACGTATCAGACACGTTGTTTTGCCACGTTTTATTTTGCAACGGCATCTAAGACTTTTTATGTGTGTTACAGTTTTACTTGACTCGCCTCCGTGGCGAATAAATTGCAAGAAACATCGACAGGTGTGGCCATTGAAGGAGTTATCTGCTGGGTCGACTCGATAACCCCATTTTACGCTTGCGGCGTGAATGCGTAAGAAAGCCGTAAGAGCCCTTCACCAAGCCCCACTCGCCAAAGCTCTACTTACGGCGCTTCGTACCCTCACTGCTCTTTGTGGCGTCCGTGATGTGCTGCTTGCGGATGCTGTCCTCGTCCGCCTTGCGGTCGCGGCCCGGACAGGCGCAGATGCGTGCCTCGAAACAGCGGCGGCCCAGAACCTGACCGCTACACACGCGCACACACACATCATGAGGAGGAGGAGGAGGCTGGCAGCTGTCGATATTTTACGTACAAAACTACAACCTGACCAAGACGAAGAATCTAAAATCAAAGCTAAATATCCACTGTTGTTGTAAAATATATTTCCTCTTAGAAGTCGGGGGTGTTCTGCTTTTGTGGGTGTTGTGTGAAGCATTTCACTTCAAGCGCCCCCCCTCCTTAAAAGTCTGAATAAGCTCTTATTAGATTCTCAATCAGCCAGCTCATGCTAACCTTCTAAAAGAGTCGAGTTGCCGGCAGTCAACTTTTCAACCATTGAAGAGTTCAGTTTAAAAAAAACAAATCTTAAAAAGTTAGACCTTCAGTCACTCACGAAGAGGCCAGTTGCATCCATTCACGTTTATCAGCTATTGAAGGGTTCCGTTCTCAAAATGTCGACTTCAACGGATCATTTCTGCTTTAATGAAGTCATTTGTTCCTGCTTTGTTTTTTTGGTTTGGTTTTGTTTTCGCTGCGCAGCGTGCCGCTTACTCTCTGGTCTCCAGGGTGACGATGATGAGAATGGGTCGCCGGTTCATGCCGCCCACGCAGCTGGAGTTGCACATGAAGTTGTACAAGATGGTGGTGAATTCCGTGCCCACCTGATGGAAAATGGGAAGTGAGGTCATTATTTTATTTTTCCCCCGCTCTCCACTGCAAATGAGCTTTTGTAGTGCTGGTCACACTGCCTCTAAATCATCTGCAAGGGTTTTAATCATGGTTTGTCGACATTGCAGCATTGCAGAGATGGAATGGCGGGAGTTGACCAGTCTATTTTTTTGCCTTCTGAGTTAATATCAGAATGTCCTTTCACACTTGTGGTGTTTCTTCACCGCGTGTCGATCGACAGCACAAAATGCATCGTCATCTTGTAATCTTTCCGCATTCTGAGGTAGTATCAAAACCTTTTTTTTTTTTTTTTACTCTGCCAGAAAATGTCAGCATTTTTACAGCCATTTTTCAGTTTCTGGGGTAGACATGGCGAGGACAAAGTTGAGTGTGAAATGTTCCCATCTGTGCAGGAAGTATAACAAGCCCCCTTCCCATCGCCTGTAAAATGCAGCATTTTTTTTTAACCTTTTTAAGCAATGCCGAGATTGAATAAATTGACCCCGGTCAATTTTCCGTCCGGCAGCAGTTTCAAAAGCTCCTCGTCTGGATTCTCACCTGAGGCGGCTCGTAGGGCACCAGCACGCTCTGCCTCCCCGTGATGGAATCCTCTACATACTGGGCGTGGCTATTCCCCTCCACGCGGATCAGGTGACTCGGAGGTGCGATCTGACCTGGTGCGGGATGCAGCGGCGGTCAATACGCGACGATGAATCGAAACGGTCAATCGAACCAAATCAAGTCAACCGACCGTCGTTGAACTCGCGGCTGAGCTCGTGGTTGGGGCAGCGCTTTACCACCTCGGTCACGTGTTCCGCCTTCTTGTAGACGGGCATGGCACGGATGACGGCGCCCTGCGGCGGGGTGGTCAGAACTTTGATCTGGATGGGGCACGTCTTGGCGATCTGGCAGTACAGTTTCTTCAGTTCCGTGGAGTACTGTGGCAGAGAAGACACAAGAGGACACAATGAAGCAGAATAGAAAGCCGAGACAGAAATGTTCGGCCCTTTCTTGAACAGGGGGGGTAACACCTGTTAACTGGACCAACCCAACCCTGTCTTGTTTTGCCCTTTGGCAAAAAGGGAGGTTAAATAACGAGGACTGTGATTAGCAGCCACTTGAATCGGCACGCACACACATTTTGGGGCACCCTCCAAGATGTCTGATGGAAAGCCTTGTGGTACTTCCGAGCGGCTCCATAAAAACGAAGCCTGCAGCCGCAATTAAAGCAGGCCCGGCTTTCATCTTTTGGAAAGGCTAAAGGGGGTAGAATGAGGGCGGGGGTGGGGGGGGGTCTTACGTTAGCCAGGCTACGCTAGCACTCCAGCGCCATCCTTCTGGCTTCCCCGTCCAGCTCTTCCTTCCATTTTTCCTTCGATCCATCCTTCCTCCCTTCTTCCCAGAAGTGATTGTCAAGTCTTGACTTTCATTTGTCCTTTCTACCCTTCCCTCCTCCATTCTTCCTTCCCGTCTTGAACCCTTTCACGCACCCTGTAACCTAATAAGCTGTCCTCAGCAGCAGCCGTCGTCCCTGAATGAGTCTAAAAAGTGGATACCGAGTGCTTTGTTCTTCCTTCCATACGTCCTCATAGCTTGCCATCATTCCTTCCTTCCTTTCAACCTTCCTTCCTTCCATTCTTGTATAAATAAGCCAACACAATAGATTCATTGCCCATCCTTCCTTCTGAGAGCTACTTCCCGGTGTACTGATTAATTGCTCATGAACAACAACAATTACAATAATAAGAAGACGGCTGCGATAGGCCCCTTGTGAAACGTTCCTCAGTCATCTCTCCTTGCTTTCACTCTTCCTTCCTCCCTCCCTGCCTTACGTCGACCGGCGACCAATCCGTCCGAAAGTGTAACGAAAAACTAAACAACAGGCGCTGGCAAAGACGGATGGCTGCACTCGAACCCGACACTCCCCCCCGCACGCCACCGTCACTCTGCTAAATGAGGCGGAAACGCTTCAGATTCGGTGGGGAAACCAAGCTGAATATGACGGCACAAAAGAGTCCGGGGCAACGGTGTCCAATCCTCCTTTTTCGAGGGAGCCTCACAAGCCTTTTACATGGCCTGCTTTTATTGGCGTCGACGTGTGAGGTGGCGCCTACACTTTTTCAAAATACATTGAAACGATTGAACATGATTTAAACCAAGGCTATCCAAACTGGGTTTTGAGTCGTTAAGGTACGGAATCTGTCTTTTTTGTTAATTTTTAATTTTTTTTTTTAGGTTTGGCAGGGATGGTCTTCTTATGCATGGTGTTTAGAATAATTACAGGCTGCGGCTTTTTGTGGCGCTGCAGGCTAAAAACAAAAGACGCAAAAACACACACCACGCGGGCCGAGGAGAAAAGATCTAATCTTTCTGATAGTTTGTTTAGATTATATCAACCTATCCCAGGCTGGCTCGCACCCACCCAGGCGAAGTGCGAGGAGAACACGACGCAACCATCCCTGCCCTCCAGCTACAAACTTTTCAGCACAAATATGCGCTCGTTTGCTCAGCGCTAACAGCTAACGCTAACCGGGTTGAATGATGGGATTCAGGAGCGGGGGGCGCCGGGGTGTGAGACTCCACACGCGCCAAATGCGTGCGCACACACACACGCACAGTGCAACCTCATCCGATGTACGGGCTAAACTTTTAGCTCTCGACACCTTTTGATGAACTTTTCTAAAGGAAGCGAAGCAGAGCGAAAAGAAGAAAGGAATGGAAGGCATTGAGGATATATGAAAGTTGGATAGAAGAAGGGAAGGGCGGAAAGAATGCTGGTAGGTCGGAAAGAAGGATGAATTGAAGGAAGAGTGGGAGGTTGGAAGGAAGGCAGGAAAAAGATACATTGAAGGAAGGAAGAATGAAAGTGAGATGGAAGGAAGGAAGGTTGGGAGGATGGAAGGGAAGAGTAGAAGGTTGGAAAGAAGGAAAGCGGGAAGGAAGGATGAAAGAATGGCCGGGGAAATTATGTACGCAAGGAAAGAAAGCTGAAAGCAAAATGGAAGAAAGGAAAGCAGGAAGTAGGGAAGGAAAAGTGGAAGGTTGGAAAGAAGGGAAGCGGGAAGGAAGGCCATAAGTAAAGACGGAAGGCATAACGGATGTCTGAAAAGTTGGGTAGAAGGACGCAAGGAAGGGAAGAGCCCTGGAAGTTAGCAATGAAGGATGAAAGAAGAAAAGCGAAGGAAGGATGGATGGTAGGGAGTATGGAAGGAAGAGTGGAAGGTTGGCAAGAAGGGAAGAAGAAAAGGAAGGATAAAAGGATGATGGAAGGAAGGAAAGAAGGTTGGAAATGAAAGCAGGAAGGAAGGAAAAAGAGGGAAGGTGGCGTGAACAAAAGCAAGGACGTACGAAGAAAAGGAAGGAAGAAAAGTGAAGGCAGAAAAGAAGGCCCATAAGGAAGGACCAAACTTATGGAAGCACGGAAAGCAGGATGGAAGGAAGGGTGGGACGGAGACTCAAACCATGTCTGAAAAATGAATCGAAAACCCAATTCCAAACCCCGACACGGAAACTGATGTTGAAGGCCCGCCACTGTCGGCGTCCGGCATCTTTCGTCATCGCGATGGCCCCGGGACACGCGAGCGAGCAAAGTTCCCGTGCGGCCGCAGGTCCCGACAGGCCCGCCAGCTGCGGCGTTCCTGTGGCGCTGACAGGCGCTGCGGGCGCATGCACCCCAGTCAAGTCCTGACAAAACACGCACGGCGTGGCGCCTCTGGTCTTGTCTGCCTCATACCTGACATGTCGCATCTTGCCTGCAGTGTCAATAACGTGTTGGACTCATGCTGCTTCTTCAACTTCCTCTGTGGCAATCGACAACGCCGAACTCTCGGGGGAAGCGTTGGAATTTCGGCAGGGGAAAAGTCGCGTAAAGTCACGGAAATGGACGAAGTCTTTGTTTTGGGTGAAGCAGCATGCGGTTCAAGGTTGTGTTTGTGTGGCATGCGCAGTTGCTGAGAAATGTTATTTCGGGAATGCGACAGTTGGGCTCCCCACAAAAATAAAATCTCCAATTTTGACAAATGTTTAATGAACGGTACGTAAAAAGTACTTCAGCTAGCGCCCATCAGCGAGTGCGACTCTTCTCCGATGTACAATCGACAAAGCAACTCACTTTTTCAGTTTCATTTGAGTTTGTTTGTTTGGGTGCTGTCGCGATAGGCGAACTGTAGAAGACAACAAAAGGAAAACCAACGGAGGGAAGAAGATGCGAATCGTAGAAGAAGAAACCCAGAGACAAGTCCAATGAAGACGGCATTCGCAACCGAGAAAGACGACGCAAACCGTCAAAGACACACTCACGTGTTTCTTCATCAACCGTAATCCAACCGTCAGGATATATTCATACATCTGGTATGTTTTTTCAAACGGCAGCTTTCCCGTGAAATTGAGGTCTGGAAAACCACCGGGATGAGTAACGGATCCCCGTCGGTGGTTGTGTTGCGTCACCTTAGATTCGAGACCAGCATTGCTTTTGAGTAGAAGATACGGTCAGGGAGGCGAATCTCGGGCAATTTTTTGGCACCTCACACAGAATCGGAGTGTCATGTAGATGATTTCAACAGAGTCCGACTGAGTCAGCGTCGCTCGCGGTGTGTTTTCTTATTCGTATATCTTTATAGTCTGAGGTGTCGCGATAGCAAAATATTAGCATCAGACACTTTTTTTTTTCTGGTGAAAGTCAAAATGCTCAAAATTTTAGAGCAGGGGTGTCAAACTCATTTTTGCCGCGGGCCGTTATGACTGTGAAAACATTACAAGGAATCAAGAATAATGGTTGATTCAACGATTGTTGAAGGGGTTTGGTAACAAGAAAACGCTTACAATTTATATCTTATTTATTAGATATGAGAATTAAAAGTTTTGGTAGACATTTTAGAAAGGATCATGGACGTTGACATGTTTGAACTGCTTTCGCGGGCCACATAAATTGATGTGTGGGCCAGATCCGGCCCCCGGGCCTTGTGTTTGTCACCTGTGCTCTAGAACTCGAACTCTGCTCTGAAAAGATTGACATTCCTCTCTCGTCCATCTCTGTGGACTTCATCTTCATCGATTTGCCTTTTGAGTCATCTCCACAACCACCCGCCTCATATTTTCACTTCACATTCCCAACGCGTAAATGCGTCGCCGGCCGACTCTGTTCTCCACGTTTGCAGTTTCCAGTATCGCTCTGTATGAACTTTTCCATAACGTGAGCCCAAATCGTAAAACAAAAAAAAATGAATCATACGCCCTTCTCCGCCTCCTCCTCTGGCTGCACCTTCAGTAGCTTCCAGGGGCGAGTGTCGACACGCTCCCTGACACAAACAAGTCTCGGCCCCATCTCGTGAGGCGTGGGACGGGCCCGCAGATGTTCCCGGGACAAGCTGCGTCTTGCCGCCTTTCGCTGGAACACTTTTCTCTTTGAGACAAACCCTTCCTCCTCCTCCTCTTCCTCCTGCGGCGTAATTGACTGGAAAAGGGAGTATTGACACAAGTCTTATCCGCGCTAGGGCCCTTCCATCCATTACTGTAATCCCGGCGACCCCCTAAAGACACCGACCGGGCAAACGCCGGCAATCTTCTCCACGCACAATTGGGTGGTGGGGGGTCGGGGGGGGGGGCAAGATAAGCTTTGGCGATGCGCCATGGATTCAGAGCTGGGAGATCAGTGATGGAGGAAGAGGAAAGAGGGTCCGGGGGGGGCAGCGGGGGGAGGCTTTCTGGGAAGAGGTGGACTGGAGGTGTTGTGTGTCACCCTGGTTTTACCCAGACAGGAAGAGGTGAAGCGATGGGGCGAGGATTAGGTGTGTCTCCGTGAGAGGAGTCGTCAAAAAAAAAAAAAAAAAGGGAATCGCTGATGATCCTGTTCGCCCCCCCCCGGGGCTGCTTCAAAAGGAGGCCGACATTGGCGGAGCTTTGTGTGATTTTTTTCGGATTGAGTGTTTGTTTATGGTTTTTGGTCAATTAACATAAAAACCCCACAAAAAAATGAATACTCTTTCATCCTCATCGCCGCAGAAATGATGAGTTTCAATTTGAAATAAAAATGAAAGATGACATTAATTTTTATTTATTTTGGGGGGCGGGGCGGGGCAAAAAAGATCAAAGAAAGGGTCGACATTTTTGATTTGGGCAGGTCTGATTTCGAAATTAAAAGTAGTAAGTCATCTTCAGAAAATACATGGAGGATTGGAAATACATTGAATAATACTGTAATACTTGTGATATATTATCATAGGAACACAGGCTATAAAAAAATTTTGTTTTAGTGCCGGCAATTTTCAGACCCATTTTTACCCTCACATTTGATTTTTATTTTTTTTTTTTAATGAGTCCCTGGGATTGAATGCGTGAAGTCTGAAAAGGCATCTAAATACGACTTTGGGAGTGCATGAAAGTACAAATCTAATCGATACAAATCAATATTCAAAATTTTGGTTATAATTTGACATAATAATGACTATTTTTAAAATATGTCTATTTCTAAATAAAATAAATGCCGCACCACCAATAGATTTCTGGCAATCTTTGCAGGTGAGTAAATGCGCCCCACACACTATGATGGAAACATATCGACTGCGAACATTCAATTGTTGTTTTTAACGGTACGTCCACTATTCTTTTGTAATATCTGCGTTGAGATCAGATCATGTTTTGGTGTGACTCGCGGTCCCAGTTTGGTTGTGCGAGGGTGTGGCGTTCGCAGAACAAAACGGCGTGCGGGAATACGGCCGGTGTCGCCTCGTCACCATTTCCAGCGCTGCTCTTGGGCGGCATTGCGCAAAAACTTTACTGCCATGTTGTATGTTGCCATGTCACATGACTCTCCAGCTGTTTAACAAGTCATGACATCACTTCCTGCCAACTCATATGCTTCATAAAATGAACGATTGCATCAATGATGGGGCATTAAAGCCGCAACAGAAGATTTTTCCCAACTCGGCCCCATTAACACAAAACTAAACTGTGGCAGGATCTTGACAATTGCTTTCGACGCGACAGGGCGAGAGAAGTAAATGTCAGGTGTTAAATTCACAGCTTCTGTCACGGCTCTCATTCTACAAGAGTGATGAAAACAGAACCTCGGGGGAAGTAAGAACAATTTAAGGTGTTCACAGTGCTGACAGCAGGGTAAAGTTTATGGTGGTGTGATGACAGAGGTCAGTGGCCATCCAGGTGTGGCCACGTGACACCAGGCGACCGCTCTGTCATTACCCGCCACATCTGCTACATGGGTGCTTTTAAAATCGTTTTCCTCCCCCTCCTGATATCATCAAATGATCCGATTTTGGTGTTGCTGTGTGAAAATGTTCTGATATAACTATTGTGTGAAACAGGCTACACAATGAAAACGGCGAATAGGTATGCAAAGCGGTGTCTGTATATGCCCGGCGCACACTTCTCCCACCCTGTTGTCATATCACAATCAGGTTGTGGGATGCAGTGTTGCTGCGTGAAGTGTTCTGATTTACCTATGGTGTAGGCTACACAATGAAAACCGGTGACGGGTACCCAGAGCACCATTCGTATTCTGTCACCCTGTCATTCTCTTTTACAGACCTGTTGTGTGGAAGTAACTTTCTGACAATTACTGATGTCATCGAATTATTTGATTGTGTTATGTTGCTATGTGAAAGAGGCTACACAATGAATATGACAAGATATACAGAGCGGTGTTTCCCTGACACTTCTCCCATCCTGATATGCTGAGGGCAACTTTCGGACAAACAATGATGTCAGCTTATTTTGAGAATGTCGGATCCAGTGTGAACGAGGCTACACGATGAAAATGTGCAGCATCAGTTTATACCTGACATTCCTCTTTGCTGAAAGCGACAGTCTAATAAGCACTGAACTTATCATATTACTGTACGCAAAAATCTGACCGGGGTACGGCGTGTGGAAGTGTTCTGTTGCAGCGATTGTGCTGAAGGAGGCTACCTAATGAAAATGACAGATACACAGAGCGTCATCTGTATACTTGCCAGCCACTTTTCGCTGTTGCGTTGAAAGCAGCTGTGAGACAAGCGTGATCTAATTTCTCCGATTGCTGAGTGGCTCTGCACAAAAAAGGCTACACAATGAAAACAGCAGACGAGCATAACGTCTGCATATTCCTGCCACTTTTTGCACCGTTGTGTTGAAAGTGATAGACAAGTGGTCACGATAGTGAATTAGCTGATTGCTGATGGGCTCTCTGTGTGAAACAGGCCACACAATGAAAACACTAGATGGAATAAATAGTTGACCTGGCACTCACTCCTCATGCCGTTATGTGAAAAGCAATTGTCAGGAAAGTGATGACATCATCTCATAATGCCACTGCTGATTGTCTCTCTGTGTGGCTACACAATGAAAGCTACAAATGACTATTAAGTCTGTATATACCCGCAACACACTCGACACACTTATTGTGTTGAAAGTCAGGTGTCAGACAAGCAGCGACGTCATCTTAATGATTTGATTGCGGATTGATTCTTTGTATGAAACGAGCTACACAATGCAAACACCAGACCAGTAGTGGTAGAGGGGCTGCCTTACCGTCCAGGTTGCCGACTTGGCCGTGCTGGACTGCTGGAAGGACACGTCGAAGGTGTGCGGGCCGGCGTAGTCGGTGTTGGACGGAATGGCGGGCGAGGGCGACAGGGCGTCAAAGGTGGAGCTGGGCTGGGCGTAGGGCGACGGCGCCGTGACGCCGTTCTGGGCGTGCTCCGTGTTGTATGGGCTGGTGGATGTGGAGCCTCCGTTCTGGATGTTCTGCTCCATGCTGTTCAACAGGCCCAGGTTGGTGTACTGAGACTGGGTGGGAGACAGAAAAGGGTTTTCATGTTTAAATTTAAGCTCCGCATGGCATCAAACTTTATTTTCTTCACCGGAAACAGGAGTGATTATGGGATACAGTGACGTCAGAACCACAATGGCGATTTTGCTGGCTAAATTGAGTAAGCTTGGCTTGTGAAGATAGTGATCAGTAGGAATTTCAACGGTGTCAGGCCGTGAGCATCAAATGCTGTCCACTGTAGTAACCGCTGTCCCAGAAAGGGTTAAACTGCCAGCTGAACGCCGAGCGAGGAGACCCAACTAGCGTGAACAGGACTGAACTGTTTATGTGCATCATATCGTAATTGTATAAATCAAAGGTACACATTCATTTAAATTTTGAGCAAAGACAGCAAGCAGACAGGAAATCACAAAACCCGTCATGTATTGTGGCATGCGCAGGATGTTCGCAAAGCTGTTTTCCAGGTTTGGGCATGTGATTCATCATTTTGGTTTGATTCATTTTTTTTCTTTATTTTTGTTGATGCTTACAGCTTATAGCTCAAAAACAACCCCCCAAAAAAAAAGACAATATCTCAAGAATATTACTTAAGAAAGAACCTCCAATTTTTATTTTGGAAATTAGGTATGAATTTGAAGGAATCTATATTCAGTATCCGTTACCATATTCCCTGCAATGAATGAGATTTTCAACCTGACCCAAAATCTTTCCCAGATGCTTTGAGTTCAAAAAACACCCCAGGCTAAATGTACTGTAACGCTTCTCCGACATACATCAATCTTAGAACGGTCGAGAAGCATCGCTTCAATATATTTCTTAAACATCAACTACTACTTTCCTACTGCCCAATGGCTTTGGTAGCATCCACAGAAGAAATTTGTGAATAGCTAACCACAAGGTGGTCTTTATATCCTGTATTTTGTATTTCATGCAGAGCAGCGAGGGATTATGTGACACCTGAGCACAGTCTGGTCCCGGCTCCTGAGAAACCTGCGAAGAGATCAAAGCTAAATGGTGCTAAGCACAGTTGGGCGCTAATGGCTAACGCCGCTCAAAAAAAGACATCCTCACTTTCCAGGAGATAAAAGATCCAAAACATAGCCGCCTTCAAACGCAGCCATGCCGTTCCGTTTATAAGCACCGCATTCCGGGACGGCCATCAATCTGTCGTGGATTTATTTCCAGCCCCTCCCGGAATGACCACAGCTGTCTCTTCCACTCGCACCCCCCCCCTCGCACCCCTCTTGGCTGGCCAGGTGTTAGCGCACCCTTATGAAACACTGCTTTGACACACGCGCACATAAACACACATGAGGAAACGCACGCGCCGCCGCCACCGCAACGGGGTCATCCGAGTGCGGGCAGGATGCGGGTCAAAAGCCCAACGAGGCACCGCTAAGCTCCGGAAACAGCGCCGTTCAAAAGGGTCTGGCTGGGGGACACAATAGTGCAGGCCATGCAGGTGTTGACTTTGTTCCACCTCAAATTTTGTGTTGGTGTCGTTTATAAAGAACAGCGACTTGGGGAAACGAGACAAAAAACTTGCACGGGCAGTATAAACTTCTCATGCCACATCATGGGAGGAAAATTGCCAGGGAGGCTTCGAAAGATGGGAAAAAAAGGGGGGAAAAGAGACAAAAAAGAGTTAAAATTGTTGGGTTGACTTTTATCAACACAAAAGTACACATAAAAGCCAGAAATCATTCTTACACAATTCCGTCTTTTCCCCGAATGAGTGACATCACCGCCTCTTCGAGTAGCGGCGGTGGGGGTGTGTGCTGGTAGGGGTGCGCTACGATGACGCCGAAGCGACAGGCGATAATGATCAAATATCAGGTGGGAAGAAAAACAAAGGCATCGGAATTCCAGCCGCTTGGGAATAAACACCCGGTCATCAAGGATTTGCTGTTTAATTGACTGGAAATCAGGATGACGCCTTCGATTAAAAAAACCAAACAAAAAACTGAATTCTCCTTGATGTGACTCTGCCATAATGGCCGTTTAATAAGTGCCTCCGGAACATTCCCAGGACTTTGGGAACGTAGATCAAGATCCTTGACAGGCTCAGCAGCCTTTCAGCCCCCACCCCCACCCCCCAATATGTCACCAAGTCTGCTTGAAGCCTGACTGGGGGGAGAACATGCAGAGAGGAAAGAGAATGCAGGACACAAGCTTTTCTGAGCAACACAGCGACCTATACTAACCACGAGGCTCCTCCTCGCTACATACTGTTGAAAGCGTTTGAGAGAATAGGTGCAAACATGCAATTGTTTTCAGATACATGGGGCATTGCCCGCCAACACAATTGTTTTCATTCATTTTGTTTGACTGTGTACATTTGAAAGAAATGTCAGCCTCTGTAATCCTGCTTTCTATGCCTACAGAAAGCTACAGCTCGTCGGTTCGTTTTATTAAGTACATCTTTGGGCATGATTGTTGATAATTCGCACACTCCCGAGGTTGCGGGCACCACGCTTTCGGAATCCGTCAGGCATTCAAGCCGACTTGGCCCAAGGGAGGGGTTAGCATGAGTGACCAGAGGGGTTATGGGAGGTGGGGTCATTAAAGGAGGTGTGTCTGGGTGGAGGTGGGTGGTTTTTGGGGGGGTTGGTAAAGGTGGTGGTCTCTCCGCACCTATGGCAGCAGGTGATTGTATCAACATCAACACACCATCACAGCAATTACCAGCCCCGAACGGACGCATTGTCCGCTTCTAAGGGGGCTCGTGGGGGCTTTGGAGCTTTGGGGGCGGGGGGGCTTTGCAACACGATCCCCCTCGGCTCTGTGGTGGGACTGAGCCGGACACCACTTAAAGACCCCCACCCCACACCGCCCGCTTTGCTTAACAACAGGTTGAAAGACAGTGTGACCCCACACACCTGCTAAACGCTACCTGCAATCTGAGAGGGCACACCGCGCACACCCACGTACCAAATACATCAATAAATATGTAAAAAATGTAATTGCCCAAGTTATTTTTGACTTACTATCACCAAATCCACAAAAAAAACAATGTACTTGTATTTTTCTTGTTTTCTGAAAACATTCAACTATGACTTAGGCAACTGCGCTAACTAGCGTAACAATATACAGTAGGGTTCTATTGACAAAATAATGACAGAGCTTGCCAAGACCTTTGAATTTGAGTCGTGACTCCACTCGGTTAGTTACAGAAAGAAAATAATTGTTCGCAGAACACGGGTCTCCCGAAACATATGACTTCGGCGACTATGCTATCAACCTAGCAAGATTAGCAAAATGCATATTCATTCAAAATAAATATATTCAATAAAAGCTAAGTGAAATCTTGATATCCACGATGCGTATTTCAAGGATGTAGAAAAGTAAATTAAATACATAATTTGAACATACGTAATCAAATATAAACGGTTGCATTTTTATATTTTCGAAATAGAAAATGCTTTAAATCTAATAAAACGCAATTTTAAAAAAAATACCATAACATAATCATTTTTATGATGACACATATCCACAACTAGCTGTCTGCATTGATAACATTCCGGAAAACTATCGAGGTGGACATTTCCCACTTCCGCCTCTGGGAAAAGTGCAACGGAATGCAAGTCGCACACCACAAACAATTGACTGTGTTGTCATCCTAACCCCGGTGACCCGGGCCTCACGCTTGCACCAAAAAAACAAAAAACAAAAAAAAGACTAGGAAATGCTTTCAAAGCACCTCAACTGACTGTCAAAATCACAACGGTGGCTCACGTTGACATCAATCACAGCATTTGACTTTCAGAGCCAAGAAACCCCGATTGCTTTTCCAAAGTCAGCAACTCATTTTCACTTTTGTACCACCAAAGCGCGCAGCCAGGTGCGCTTCACCTAAATGCATCAAATAAATCACAACTTTTCACATGCGGAAGCTTCGGGAAACATCAAAGACCATCCAAAAAACAAACAAAAAAAGCCCTCAATTAAGTGATGACGCAGACTGTGTTTTTCTAGGTGTGGTTCACCCACACGCGTCAGAAGCCAGAAGAAATCGACAAGGCATACAGTTGCAGATTACAAACACAAGCTCAGGCCGTGAATTCAACAGAAGCTGCTAATGCGGAAATAAAACTCCAATGAAAAACACAATTGTCGTTTTTGTTTACCAGGGTGTGGTTCGTGTTGTGAAAAACAATCGAAATGACATTTCCACCAGACTGGACGGAAGCTCGTCACGCAAAAATAAACATCAAACTACAAACAAGATGCGTTTTGAAATCCAAATGACAGAAATTACATTTAATTTTAATTGATGCGCAACGGGGTAGTTGCACAGAATCCGAAAGAAGCTACAAACGCAACCCCCACACAACAACAACAACAACAACAACATAGCAATCAATTTAGAGGACTCTTGTGCAGTTGGTAGGTGGGATCTTGGGATCTCAAATGTGTTGGGGGATTCTAAATATGATTCACGTTGCTCAAAGAAATCAAAATGGCATACGTTGCAGTTTCAGCACGAATAAAATATACATCCAAGTAAGGCCTTTAAATCAATTTTGGCAACAAATAAAATGCTCCTCAAATGGAAGTTGTGTTTTTCAAGGCGTGGTTTATGTCGCCCTGAGAAATCAATCCGTCTTAAACCGCAGCTGCTGAGTGTCCAGCGGAAGCTCTGAATTGAAAAGAAAAAAAAAAAACATCCGTGCACTGCTTTGGAAGGGATTTACAAATTCTAAATATTGCTGTTAAAAAGAAAAAAAAAATCAAAACAGCATTGAAACGACACAAGAGTCCAGCTTATGTACAAAAGCTAGTTAAGTTTGACAGATGCAAAAAATAAATAAATAAAATAATCAAATGGGAAAGACAACATTTTGGATTCACAAAAAAATAGACATAATGATGAAGACATGAGTGGAAGTTTATATCCAATGTTATAAACATTTTGCATTTCTTTTTGAATAAATCAACAATTGCCTTGAGATTTTTCAGGATCCCCCCCCCCCAAAAAAAATATTGTTCTTCCGGAAGAATGAAAAAAAAAATGTTTTGGAAAAAAATAGTGAATGACTGACAATTGTTTCAACATTTTCAGAAATAAATCGAATATTCCTCCTCCAGAAGTAGCAAAAGAAAAAAATTCTCAAAAAGACAGTTGACGCTTTCAAAATCTAAACGCGCGCCGTTTTGCCCGCGCATCCAGGTGTTTACATTCCACGCATCACAACATTCCGATGCAGCAAATCCAATTCAATCAAATGAAATCCCAATCAATCCAAGATTTGGGTTATTCTTTTGGGCGAGGGGTGGGGTGGGGTGGGGTTTCTGCCAATTTGAGGCCCGTGAACCTGAACGCTTACCTCGCTGTAGGGCGTACTGGTGCCCGTCTCCAGGTACAACATGTTGGCGCTGAGGTTGAGCAGGGCGGCTGCTGTTTGCTCCACCGGCTCCAGGATTCCCCCCTGAAAAATCTTTACTTGACACGGAGCGCAAATGACGCTGAATCGGTTGTGGTGGTGGTTCGGGGTGACGGGGGAGTGGGGGTAAGACGGGATGCTTGGTTAACAACGTGGAGGGTCGAGGAGAAAAAGAAGAAGAAGCTCCAGACAGAATCCATGGGAGGGCTCTTATATACTGTGAAGTCGGTCGTGAGAGGGCGGGGTTGGAAGATCTACCTGGGAGCTACCTGAGTCCACGCCCATCCTGGGATAGAAGACGAGGCTGCCGCTTTCTCCCCCCCAAAAACACCTCGAGTACTTTTGTCCCAATGTGAGGGAGAGAGAAAACTGGAAACTTGAATGCACAATATCCGATTCAAGTTTTTACTTGACATTTTCCAAAAGTGCTAACAAACCGCTACGCCAATAAAGCAAATGGCTAACACTTAAAACAACTTGCGCAAAAGAAAGTCCGTTACGAACGAGGGTCTGTGGACAGAGTGAGAGTTGCGGCAGTCGGCTTCGTTAGCATACCAATGACCTCTCACGAGTAACAATAATTGACCCCAACGCCTCCAAAACCCTCCCCTAACCCCAACAACGTTGATGCTTTGTACTGCATTGTATCATCACAAACAACTGCTGTCGAAGTGTTGTGGGAAGGAGCGGCTCGCTTGATGCTATGACACGCTCACGAGTCAAGTCGGCAGTGCACCGTATGTCGAAAGCTACTCCCGATGCGCTTCGCTCCGATTCGGCGATCGCAATGTGATTTACGCAAAGTAATATTTAATACTAAGAAATAAAATCATAAATTAGTAATTACACAACATCATAAGACTTACGATATGATACACGATTCACTCCAATTACGATACGAGTTACGCGATCGTATCTAATTACGATATGATGCAATTTAATACAATAGGATCTCCTCTAATTTCAAAAATGATTCACGCCAATTAGGATGTGTGCATTGTTTTCCTCACTCGCAGTTTTTCCATCTCCACTCGCGTGATGTTCCAACGCTTCATCCCAAATGACTCTGAGGTTCCCCTTCCACCGCACAGATGCCTCCGAGTGTTGTTTTAACATGATTAGAAGTTTGTTTAGGTGGGCTAATGATCCCCCTCACAAGGCTGCCGGAGACTTTAAAGTGTTGATGCGTTGACCCCCCCCTCTGCTGTGGGCCCCCGCCCCAGGCTGTGTAAAACAGGGTGGGGCTGCTGGTTGGAGACACTGACGAACTGGAAGCGCTCACCGCTCGAGTCCTTCGAGAATTTATTCTGACCAAAGGGCAACAGGCTACGCTTCCTCATACTGGGTGCACGCGGACCTTTATTATGCACACACACACACACGCACACACACACACACACACACATACAGTGGTACCTCGACTTCCGAAATTAATTGGTTCTGGAAGAAATTTCTTGATTAGAACATTTTGTATGTAGAGGCGCGTTTTCCATGTAAATGCCCTAATCCGTTCCAAGCCTCCCCCCAAATTCAGACTTAAATGTTTTCTAAAGCATAAAAATGCATCAAAATATGTAACAAATGCATGTTTCAATTAGATTATTGCACAATAAATGAGAGTTGTGCAAAATGTAAAATACAAAGAATAAAAATGATGGTCATTGAACTTTTAACTGCGTCCTCATCGTTTTTTGTCCTCTTGTTCTCTCTCAGAAGTGTTTTTTTGCCTGGCGTTTTGTAAAGAACTGATCCAAGGACGTTTGCTTTTGTCGGCTTTTAAGAATCAGCATAGCGAGCGATCGCCCGACTGGTGAACACTTTTTCTGGGTGATTCACATTTACACAAAACTATCGGAACGCCTCATACTCCGACAGCATAATTTATTATAATCTTTCATGCCGTGCAAAGCTGCCACTGTGATGAACAGTTTCCTACCTTGGTCAGTACTATTTTGATTAGCAACAGGTAGGGCTCAGTAGCAGGAACATCACCGTCCATGACATGAGGTAGTTGCACTAACTTTTAAAGTAGCTCCCTTCCCTCCCGAACCGACAATAATGTATTCATCTTCAGACGCAACGTTAACAAACAGTGTGCCAGCAGCTTACTGAATTTGCGCATTGACTCGATACAATTGCTGCCATCCTGAGCAAAGAAACAAAATATTGATTGACTTTTACCAGCGTCGACTCCAGGAACAGACGGGAAGCACTGCACGCAAAGACGTAACGCGATCTCCCCCCCCCTGCTCCCGAGTGACGACCGTGCCACACTTACACCTCTGAAAAGGTGCGCTGTCGCCACCTAACCCTTCCCCCCGCCTGTCCCTGCACCCCGATAGCCGCTTGACTCAACACACAGCTGATCCCCGTGTTATCAATGTGTAAAATCAGCTGTTTGTGGGGCAGGCTATAACGTTTCTTCTCCCACTACATTCCTCACTGTTATTCTACCCTCTGTTTGCATTACCCTAACCTCCACCACTACACTTTTACATGGGTGGGGGGGAGACATCAGCACTGATCGATGAGAGACGGGACTTGTGTTAAATTGTTGCCCCGCAGCTACGAGTGTAGGGGGTGGGGGGCCGGGAAGAGGAATTTCAGATTAAACATAAAACCCTCCACCATACAAATAAGCTCCTCCGGGGTACTAAACACCAAGCTGACATTTAATGACTCAACAGAGGCACACCTCAAGGAGACTGGAGGGGGGGCAGGTAAGTGGTGGTGGGGGGCGGGGGACACACAGCGATATTGCAACACAAATGGTGGAGCAACACAGGCAGACAGATAATCTACCAATACAGGGAAATATTCTTCATCCTCTGCATAGAATGGCTACATTGCTGCATCTTACTGAGAAGTGACCGTCACTATGTCTGTATTATACTGCCCCCTGGTGGCCAAAGTACACACGCCAGAAGGAGCAGCGCAATGTCCACTGATATGAAACCCCCCCAAAAAATCTAATTTATAAAGTCCCAAAAAAATTCTTAAATTTGTGCTTATTTTTTTGTAGAATTTTTCAACATACGAGCGTGGTCACAGAATGAAGTAAAACTTGTATCTCGAGACACCACGGCGGTGGTTATTTTGATTTGTACTGAGCAAGTTGGCTGTTATCATTAAAAGCAACGCAAGTCGTAGTGTAAGACTTTTCAATCAGCAGCATTACAACAGAACTTTACTTTCAAATGACAGTAAGTATATATTCCATTTTGGAAGTGGCGGTGGTGGGAGGTGGGGAAGGCGGGGAAGCGGTTCACAGGTCAGGGCCATCATTCATCAAGAGAGCGTAGTCTTTCCTTGGGGGAGGTAACATCACTCAGCTCCACTAAGCAAATTTATATTTGCGACGTTTCCCAGCCTGCAGCCTTCCTTGCAGGCTTCCCAAAAATGAGGGTTACCTTTTTTTTTTCTATTTCCTGAGTGTCATGACCAGAAAAGGAATAAATAAAATGAAACACAAACCATTTCGGAGACCAACTTGTCCAAGAGGTTTTGTCAGCTCATGACAAAATATGTTTAACCATATCAGGGACAGTGCTTACTCCAGTGGACATCTTATCATGTGATCACGTGACAGGATGCATGAACTGGTTAAAGTTAGGTGACACGCCAAAAAATAAGAAACTCAAATATCTCCGAAACGTGAAACTTTGGTAGATCTGTCTATGGTGAGAAGACCCACCAAAAAAGTCCGAGGAACCCAAATATGAAGTCCTAAACCCACTGCCAACACCTTCGTCACCCCGAGGGGGTGAGAAGGGGTCAGAGTGCACTGTGAGATCATATCAGTGAGGTCTTCCCAGACAACATCTGCTGATAACGCGACTCACGAGGCTGCTCTGCATCAAAGTCCGTCCCGGGGAAATTCCATTGTTAGCGAGGAGAATGTCGTACGACTTGATGACCGCAACCCCTGGAAGTTCCGTCCGTCCACTTTAAGCGAAAGTCACCTGCAGCTTTTTTTCCATTTCATGGCTACCAATCATGAAACTCAGCATCGGAAATCGCAAAGTTTTACCGCAAACTGAGGAAACCTCAGCTGTCATCAGACTTGATTGATCCAAATTAAATGAGAATATTGCAATGTTAATTTTACTTCCGGATATAAGAAGATGCATTTGGAATGTATTGGTGTTGGGCAAAGTTTTCAATGTCCGTTTTTTCACTTCATAAAAACGGACATTAATACGTTCATTTAGAAAATTCAGTCCCTACAGGATTATTATTATTATTATTATTATTTTGTGTATGAGTGAAAACAAAGCCAAATTACTCACCGCTAGCGCGTCGTCAGGTTCATGCATGGTGATGCAGTCCATGCTGATCTGGATGGTGTTCCCCGCCGAGACGTGAGGCGGACTCTCGCCAAATACTGAATGTATTGAGGAGCTAATGCACAAAGTGCAAAACAATGCAAAACAATCAGATGACAAAGCCGTTTAAAGCTTGCGGTACTTACGTCGACGCAGGACAAATTGGTCACTTTCAGGCAAAAATTCATGAAAATATGTCAAGATTTACAGACGGTAAAGTTCAA
Organism: Hippocampus mohnikei; assembly: GCA_026261675.1. NCBI lineage: Eukaryota > Metazoa > Chordata > Actinopteri > Syngnathiformes > Syngnathidae > Hippocampus > Hippocampus mohnikei. The sequence goes on along the minus strand of JAKGUB010000332.1, from coordinate 14,169,325 downwards.
TTGAAGGCTTTTTTATTTTATTTTTGTGTGTGTGTGATGTCACCACACAGACCAGTAGAATAACAACGGTATGCGCGTATAAAAGCAAAAAATGTCAAATCATTTGTCGTAATTATAAAATAAAAATAAATGAACTAAAATGAACTAATTAGATAAATGAAACTAAATTAAATCACTAAATAAAAACAAATACAATAATTCTCCACTACTGTACTCATACACTGTATATAAAAATGCGATCGAATGCAGTTAAAAAAACCTAAATTGTTTGGTTTTTGAAGTACAGTCAAAATGTCAATAACTGATGACAACCCAGGTTAAACGTGGCCCCTCCCCATCACAGAATAAATGTCTCTCTGTCAAGATGTACCACTTTGATATACTCCTTTGACACAGATTACTGTACTACTTTCCTATTTAGACAGGACAGTGGCACCATCTTGTGGCATTTCAGGGAAAAAATGACTCAGAGTTTTTTAGCAAATAGCTAGCAGGTAAAAAAAATGTACATTTGTAAATGGTGAACCGCAAATATACAAAGAACTGCTGGATTCTGTTTTTGGCCGCACTTACTGGTCCAGCATGTCAAAGAGCTGGTTGAAGACGTCCTGGTTGAAAATCTCAGCGGTGGGCATGACTTGACCGTGGGACGAGGCGGCAAGGAAGGGGCTGTCCCTTCGCTCTCGGAGTCTGCGGAGACACCAAACGACTTCAGTCAGACGCGTCGGATTTCAAAATAAAAGAGCAATAAGCCGCCGCGTCAGCGCACTTCCAGGATGCCACCCAGCCAGCCGGCCGGCCATTGTGAATATTTGCCGCGGACATAATGAGCTGAAAGGTGACACCTGCTTCACAGCTCACGCCGCCATTGTTGATGCTCAAGTGGCGCACGCTCACATCCCTCCCCGGAGACACACGGAATTCCCCCCACCACCAACAAGCACCAAACACACCAGACACCAAATACCACCACTACTGCCGACTTGTGCTATGAGTACAGCTGGACGGGCAACGAGGAGCGCCAACTATTTAAAGGGCCACTAGAAGTCCCCCTGACGGTGTCAACAAACACACACTCCAACTATAATATGGAGTCTTGTGTCATAAAATTTGTATTTTTACAATTTGACACATCTCGATGGGGCGCGATACGATTCGAGGACGATTTCAAAGTGGAACGATTGGCTTTGATTCGATACATCTTCCGAATGAAAACCAAATTTGAATACTACACAAATGAAAATGAAGTTACATGAGTCATAAAATGATCAAATAAAAGCTACATATATGAATAAAACAATACAGTATTATGGAAAAAAACACAAAATAATTCACCTCAGGAATAATACAACCAACTCAAATATACGAAAATTCAAAATAAAAATAGAAAAAATGAAATATGATGGAAACAAATAAGCAATCAAAATTAAAAACGAATAAAACCAAATGAATAAATGAGAATGAAGACAATATCCTGTGTAATCATAAAACACTGTATATGAATACAAAATTAAATACAATAATAATAATAATAATAATAATAATCATACAAATGAAAAAATTAAGATAATTTAAATAAAAAAAAATATTATTTAAAATATATTATAAAAAATTATAATAAATAGAATCCAATCTATCCATCCATGTTGCAGTCAGATCGAGGCCATCCAAGCTAATTGAAAAACCAAGGACTTTGGCCTGGTTGCCAGTCAATGACAGTGCCCACATTGCGACAAACAACCAGTCACACTCACAGAGTGAGAAGCGAGTCGAATAAACTGCCAGACTTTCAGTGTAGAAAAAATGAATTCAGTGAAATTGAAAGACCTCCTGTGCTAATCGAGAGAGAACTGCCCATTCAGTACAGATTCCATGCAGAAAAATACAGGCAGCAAAAACAAGTGTAACGATGATGGAGGGTTGTAAGGGGGAGTGAGATAGGATTTGGGGGGGGGGGGGGGTAGGTGTGGTTCAACCAGGTCAAAGTACACCACATATAAATTGCCTCAAGGGCCATTTGGATTTGGATGAACCAGTTGATGAACTGATTCATATACCAGGGGGCAAATTTGGTAAATTGGATAAAACGTGTCAGACAACTCCTGCATCTGTCTTGGGTTTAAAGTTTCTTGCAAAGGTGTGTCTTTGAAATGGCCAACGTGACCCTAAAATGGTGGATTCAAACAAGATTGGTAGACTTTGTGTGTCTTTTCTGGCATGGCGCCTTCAGACTTTTTTGTGGGTCTACTGATGAGTAAGTGAAACTGGTTTACGGGGGTGAATTTTCCAAATTGAGTTGTCATTATGAGTTTCCTGTAATACGGCAGCTCTGTCAAACTTTTTCGCTGGCTTTGGGGGCTGATTTTTCCAAATGTAATTATCACTTCAACCAAAGTGGCAGACTTTTTATGTCTTTTTGAAACTTTTTTTGTGGGTCAACTCACGACATGCCAACCAAATTGTTATTGGGTAAAACTGGCAATGGGGGCTGACATTTAAAAAAAAATAAAAAATCCAAAAGCCAATTTTGGGTGATCGCTCAAGATGAAGAGAATTAGCATTATTTTTAAGTGTTTGGAAAAAAGGTAGAGAAGAGTCAAGTGACGGATGTCTTTTGTTTGTCTGGATGCGGGTGTCCGGTTTCCTCAGTCGGCCTGAGGCGAAGGCTGTCCGGCCTCCACTTAAAGACCTCCAGACAGTGGGCCGGTTCAGAGGTCAACTCTAAAAACAGGGCTGGCCCATTGTCTGCTGACGGCGGCCGATGAAAATGCAATCAAAACAAACAGGCTTCTCCCGGCTTCTCCAGTGTCCTTATTAATCACTTGTTCAAAGATGCTCTGTCAGCCCACCCGCGCCCCCCACAAACCACCCTCAAAAAGGTCGACATGACGGCCAAACAAAAGAAAGCCGCAAAGTTTCTCCCGCACTTATCCCCTGACTCCCGCAGCACAAGTGACACACTCTCAAGTCAAATCCTCTTCAGATTTGGAATGCAGGGACATTGCAAAGACCAACTCAGAGGACCAACAAGACATTTTCATAAATGACACTCGGTGAGGTGAACCGACTGATCGCCATGTCGTCTTTAAGCAAGAATCGTCAGGAGGTTACGTCGCTTATCGCCAACGATGTGTTTTGACATCGGCAACAAGGACGCCTCTTTCAAATCGACAGGTGGTCTGTTTGTCTGTGTGTTGGTTTGTCTGTTGGTGCAGTAAACTTGTACAGTAGCAGTGCTTTAAGAGAATTGAAATATTTTAGGGAAAAAAAAATGAAACCTCCATTGTTACTCGCGGACTATCCTCAAATACAGTATTACAAAAGCACATGTGCTACGGACGTCCATCTAAAACGGCTAATGCTAGCTGAAAAACACGCCGAGTGCCCAAAAGAGAAACGATACGTTGTCGTGTCGACTGTGTGATGACAAAAATGAAGATAATTGGTGGTCGATCTTAACCATTTATTGTTTAAAAAAATAAAAATGATTATTGTCAGCAACAAATAGTGTTTTACTCAAGCCTTCATCCAGTCACATTAATTTAAACAGGCATTAAAATGTTTAGCTTTTTTAAACCATTAATGATTGAATTCAATTTAAACAGATAATTATAATTTTTCTTGGTGAATTAGCGCTACAATTTTAACAGCTAACTTTTACTGCGAGTTAAAACACTGGTCACAGAATGCTCCAAATGGCACAAAAATTTGTCAAATATCTTTTTAAATTTGTACTTTCCTTTTCAACACTGAAATATAAACCCTTTAATAGAGTTACATTATTATTATTATTAAATCTGTACTTCAATGTTAACAGCTAACACAAGCTAGCTCCTGCGAAGACGCACTTAAAAAGTTGGCCACATCCCTGACATAAACCTCCCTAAAAGTGTTGGTTGTATATCACTTTTTCTCCCCGATTGTTTTGTTTTGAATTTGGACTACATTTTTAACAGGTAACATTCCAAATTGGTCCGCGTGGCCATGACAGCCGCTTGATGGCACTTAACACATGCGTTTCCGCTTGTCCACCCGTCGCGCTGCACACTTAAAAATACATCCCGCCGTGGCGGCAGCTGAGGAAGCAGGCGGACGCAACTGTTGCCGGGGTGGCTCTTCGCATGGGGATTCCCGGCTCCTGTCATTGACTTTTATATTCAAAACTCTCTCTCACATGGTAGATGCTACGTTAGCCCCACTAGCAACACTCGCATGCCGTACTTACCGGTGAAAGGTAAAATCAGGGTAGCACTGCACAGTCGCGTAGGGCGAATTCATGTTGTCATGCCAGATGGACAAAGGTACTAAAAAGGTACTAGCACCACATCTAAATCGACCAAAAAGGTGAAATCTACTTTGAGAAAAATATCACTAAGAATAGAAATCATCAGCATTAAAGTGCCTGAGGGTACAGCACGGAGTGGCGAGTGTGTTTTGAATTTAGGTATTTTGGCTTCATAAGAAGGAGGGGCTTGATCGGCCAGAGCGACCAATTGTTGGCTACGCTGCTGTGTGCCACATATTACTCGCAAACACACAGTTGCTAGGATATACATGTCATGCCAAGTTGACCCTGTTGCCCTCACACACACACACACACACACACACACACACACACACACACACACACACACACACACACACACACACGCGCATAAGCACAGTGGCCATGCCATTGAGAGGTCTTTGTTGTGTTGTTAGCCTTAAGCGCATAACGTTTATTGGAATATGAGATAATACAAACGTTGTGTGTTTTTATTGTGTTTTAAGTGTGTACTGTTCAAATCAAATCCTATGTCGTACCCGGATTGACATGCGAGAAGCAGGAATGTGCCGCAAATACAAAAGAAGAAGAAGCTAGGCTAGCTGTTAGCTTGGTCAAGGCATTCTCGCGACAAGCTCTGAAGGTGATTTTTGTTGTTGTCAGACCAGACACACACAAAGGTTAATTTCAGACAAAAAACCATGACTGGGCATCCCCTCAGTCCTTGAATCACCATTGTGAAGGAAAGACATGAGAAGTTTGAGCTATAAGCGTTTTTGTTTTTTTTCCAACGCATTATCAAGCAGCCTCTCCCGACGTCTGGGCATGTGAGCGTAAATCTAGAGGTGCTGGCGAGATGGGCAGCAGGTGAATCAGTGTGCTAAAATAAAAAGGCAGGGAGGGTCACGGTATGGGGGGAAGCAAATAAATAGATGCTGTGTATCCAGGGAACCACAGCCTCTAAGATGCTTCCTTCTCCTCTGCCTTGTACTACTACTTTTAAGCTCTTTTATAGTACACCTGGGATCATAAACGTTGAATAACATGCCCCAAAGAAGTTGTGCTCATTTCTGCCAAATGTCAGCCAAAGCGACAACGACATTGCGATCTACTCCTTGTTTCTGCGTAAAACTAGCATTGGGGGCTGATTTGTCCAAATGTAATTATCACCTTGTAAGACTCCCTGCATTGTTATTCATACATTAACCCATTTCATGTCAACCATTTTGACTCATTTTTGAAGGCCGAGAGAAAATTGAGCGCTGTAGCTATAAAAGCATGGAACCTACCAAAAGAATGCTTTTTAGCCTCTGCTTTCATCAAAGTAAGGTTGTACCTTTTACCATTATTTAGTAAACAGCAGTTGTACTTTGGTAAGTTTCTTGAAAATACTCATTTCCAAGAAAACAATTCTGAGGAAAAAATAGCTTTTTGTGAAAGGATAGAAGTTTCAAGCAGGACTTTCACTTGGATGCTTTTTTTTTCTCAACATTTGTGATACCTCAAATATCTCAACAATGCTTTCCTACTGAATAACAATGTGAACAAAGGAAACCAGGAAAATGCACTGACGCATGAACTTATCCCGAACATTGAACGTCATCCGTGTTCTCACCACCACACTGCTTTCGCACGCCACCTCGCCACATTGAATCGCCAGACTTTATACACACACTAAGATCTGATCAAAGCCACTCCTCCCATCTAGTGGAGATTTATCATACTGAAATAATTTCAAAAGCCTTGCGCAATGTCCTTTGTTAATTTGTTTTTTAATTTTAAAAAAACAAACCCCACCCAAAACATCATTTTATGTTTTGCCACTAAATTAACTACAAATCCTGAAAGAAGACCAGTATTGTTGTTGATATGACTAGATCCTTTTAAAATCCCGGTAACATCTCAGTATTAGCTTATTTACGCAACCAAATCCCGTTAATGCGCCTTTTAACGTGCAAGCGTGAGGACAAAGCGACCTCTGTGACGGGCCATTAAATGAGAGATATTTTTACGAGGGCCGACACTCGACACCCTTACATCATTAATTACACTAAGGCCCGGGCAGCGGGAGCCCGTCACTGAGCCTCGATTACTTCATTTGACATGCATGTGCGTGCGTTTATGACTTGGCGGCTACGTCATGCTGTCATCGAGCATCGCAGGTGGGTATCAACCACCCGTCCCCGCACGCCGCACCCTGACAAAAATCGACTGGAAATGGGCCGTAAGATGCCTCAATTTGTGTTCACCGTCCCTCCGCCGCCATGATATAACCCATTCACACGTGTTTACATAGCAGTTGGCTCGGCAGCTGACGGGAGCTAAGCGACGGCTGTCAGTCATTGCGGAACATTGTTCTCACACGGTGTGTGTGTGTCGGGGGTAGGGAGTGGGGGGGCCGGTTATATGTACATACTTGAGTGTGTGAGTGTGTGTATATTCCACTGGGTGACTAATGCAGGGGAAATCCACATGAGTCAAAAGCATCAGTGTCCGATGCAGCGCTGATAATTTATGGCCTATACGCTAAAACTGCCTGGCAACCCGGCATTGTTCCCCCCCGAACACCACCCATGCGATATTCTCGTTGGGAATACGCTAAAAGCAAGGCTAAGCGCAACAATGGCGACTATTTGGCCCACTAATGAGGTCCCAGCTTAAATACGTGAGGTGTGCATAGCAACATTTTTCATGTGTTCATTTTGTGCGTATTTCTGTCCATCTCCTTAAAGGTTGCAAATGTAAAAAAATAAATAAATAAAAATTAATACAACAAAGAAATCGCTTGAAAATCTTAATAAAGGGACAAAAAAGAATTGTTATTGATAAAATGAAGTCCTGTTCAAATCTCGGCATTGTTGCTCAGACGACAAAATCCCCATAAAATTGTATTAAAATTCATCAAGTCATTGATGCAGCAAAATTCAACGAAAACCCTGATAAAAATCTGAGTTTTTTTATTTATGAAACAACATTCTGGTAAAATCTCAGCATTGTTCTTCAGCTAACAAATCCTGTTGAAATCTCAGCATTATATTATTTGCGTAGTTAGAACTTGGTGAAAATTCAGTCAAACGATGACACGCTTCACCGCACTCACAAAAATAATCGGATTGACTCCAATGGTGATGCAAAGCGATAAAATTCACTCAGATTACGATGGACGCGATATGACTCACTCCAAACAAGGTCAGATAGGACTCATTCCAATTGTGATGTGATGTGATGTGATGACACGATCGTGCTAATAATGATACGATACGTTATTACGATGTGACTGACTCAAACTACCGTGCGATTCACTTCAATTCTGATGCAACGCGATTCATTAAAAATGCGACACGATGCCGTTCACGATGATCAGAATATGTGATTCAATTATGACACATATCGTTTTTGGTCCCTCCCCCTCCCGCCACACATGCCCATTTCCCACGATGTCACGCACTTTTATTTTGTCACACTGCAACTCTTAAAAGTGATATGTTGGCCCCGCGTTTGGGAAAAATGAACGTTGCCTGTGGCAGGAAAAGACGATGAGTCAGAGTCCGATAATCCAAAGGAGGAGTGTTTTTTTTGTTTTTGTTTGTGTATGAGAATGTTCCTGACTAAGCATTTGTCATGGATTTGAGAGAGTACGTGGCATTAAAAATAAGACACATTTACACTACGATGTACTGGCACATTCATTTCGAACGAAACATAAATGCAACCGATGCTAACAGCCTTAAAGACCACGACGCCATCAGTTTTCTGTACTCTTCTCGAGCCTCCCCCGTGAGGCAGACGTGCTCACCGGGCATCAAGTCGTGCAAATGAAACAAAAACATCAAACTGTAAACGTCAAACTCGCTCCTCCTCTGCAAACAAGTCCGACTGGATTTGTTGTTTGTTTTCTTTTTTTTATCGAATCGTTTCTCTTTCCGAGGATACTGAGCTTTTTTAGCGGGTAAACACAATCCATGATTTCCTCCAGCCGCTGCCAAATGTGAGGAACATGAGTCAAACTGTAAAAATCTGTCACGGAACCTGTTTTAACCCTGCTTTTTTTTTTTTTTTTTTCTTTTTCCCATCGCAGTTAGTTTGCGCGGTAATAATGACACGGAACATGGCCGTCAGTTACCCCGGTCAAAATAAAAATGCATCGCGGCGGATGACTGCTTGGTACCCGCCGCCAGGTTACTGATCCATGGCGGGCGACGCCCCTTCATCGCCGGCGATTGGCTGTTGCCACATTGGCTGCACTCCACTCACAAATTATTGGCCAATTTTGTTGTAGAGTGAAAACTTTTGATGTTGTATTGAGATATTATCATTCGGGGGTCTACCCGACATGAAACCAAAGAGCTGTCAACGGATTTGGACACCATAGCGCAGACAGTGTGAAACCCAAGGCAAGCAAACAATACCGTGCTCCAAATGTTTTATCTTCTGAAATTTTTTTGTTCAATAGACTTGCATATATATTGTGAGGGCACTGTTAAAAATGTAAAGATATATATATTTTTAAAATTTGTATGATGTCATGAAATGTTCGAACAAGAATGCTTGAATCACAGCCGGTAGGTTACAGTCATAGACGACCACATCGGAACCCATAACTGACGGTTTTATTTTGTGTGTCCTTTACACGACACAGAAACGCGATACTATCAAGTCTCAGGTCAGTTTCAGAATAAGGTTTTTGCTCGGAAGCACAACATCTCACTGAGGGCGTCCTAATTTGCATGCTTTAAACCTTCTCTGTAACTGAGAAGTCATTGTTTGCCATCCCATCTACAGTCATGGTTTCATGAAATAAAATGCCCAAATATCCAGAACCTTGCCCAGCACACTCATAAAAAGAGCATTCGGGATATAACCAACATGAAAACCAGAGAGCTTCCGATTGTAAAATGTGTATGTGTGAATCCCAGTTTGCGCTGGACTTGCCACAAATCCCAAATCAGACGTCGCCAGGCGTGTGGAAACGTCCTAGAATTCGGACAAGGGTGACAATACTTTACACGGAGCGAGCAGCTGGCCGTCGCGACCCGCTTCAGCACTTCTGCGTGGTAACCTGATCGTTCCACGTTCGAAACTCTCCGAAAGATAGCGCATGACGCAAAACTCACGGAGCGGTGTTTGGCACAACGGCGGCCGGCAGTATCCCAGCAACAGCCTACCCCCCAGGCGCGCACCCGGACCTATTAAAAAGCATTTCTCGCCGAGGGCACGACGATGCAATGCCGACACGTTAGCCGTCGCGCATGAGCTTACACTGGGCCACGTGTAATCCAAGCGAGGGGAAGTTCAAGTGTCCTTTGTCACCGGATACATACTTTAAAAATAAAACATGCTGTCCGTGTTGCAGGACGCTTGGGACGAAAGAGAAGCATTCAGCGAGGTCGCCGGTGAGAAGATGGATGCGTGGGTCTTAAAAAAAGGCATGTTGGAAAGATGGAAATTCAAGGCATCACTCAAGACGGAGCGGATGGTGACATCAAGAATTAAAAATACAAAAAAAACTGAAGAACAGGTATATTGGTCTACTCCACACAAATAATGGACACTATAAAATTTAGATGTTAATGGCAAACTGTAATTGATTCACTCCATTCCAATTACAGTGGTACCTCTACTTACTAAATCAATTGGTTCTGGAAGAAATTTCTGAACTAGAAGATTTTGGAAGGAGAGACGCGTTTTCCATGTAAATGCCCTAATCCGTTCCTAAGCCCCCCCAAAATTCAGACATGTTTTCTGAAGCATCAAAATATGTCACAAATACAAGTTACAATTAGAGTATTGCACAATAAATGAGAGTTGTGCATAATGTAAAAAACAAAGAATAAAGTAAAAGATAAAAATGTTGTCCTGTTGAGGCATTTCGTAACTTGAAAATTTCGTATGAAGAGACGTTCATAAGTGGAGGTACCGCTGCATGATAACATTCGCTTCAATTATGACACGATTCACTCCAGTGACGCTACGATTCGCTCCAAACACAACAACGCGATACACTCCACTTCCAATCCTCACTCCAGTAAGGATGAAATTCACTTGGTCATATGAATCACGATATGATTCCATTCCATGATGATAACGCACAATTCGCGATCGCTCCAATTACGATTTGATACACTTCAGTTACGGTTTGAGACAGTAGTTTGACGGTATATGATTAAAAAAAATGATGACACGGAAAAAAAAAAGCAGAACAAAGATACACACGCCCATCTAAACATGATTACCATCTAAAAGAGCACAAAATATGGAAAATGTCCAACTACAACTGTCAAACGTATCATCAAAGTCAAATGTCAGACTTCTCTTCTGTACTGCGCTGTGATTGGCCAGTCTGCATTTAATCACAATCACCATTTTGTAATGACCTTGACTTTTGTTTACATTTCCCGAGTGTTTAGTTGCGCTCTGGCCAGGCCTATTCATGCCTACCGGGTGATGTCAGGCCGCTAATTGGCAGGCTTTACAGAATTGACATTGCTATGAGCGCATGCGAAAGCCGATCCCGCGGCGGAATGTTAGCCGTGTCAGGTAGAGAGCCAGCTTCCTGTGGCGTAACGTCACATGTCAATCTGTCGGCGACAAGCTTGGGGGATCGGACCGCCGCATCTGTTCATTTGACCGCGCTGCCGGATCGCCGCCGACGTTTTCCGCTCGTCTCGTTTTACTAAAAGCCGTACAACCGTGTTGCGGACGGATGGCGAGGGCTGGCTGGCTGCTGCTTCCTCAGTGGACCAATACACTGCCTGGTGTGAGGAGAATGATCATTTAAACTGGCCTCTTCATTGTACGTTCACATTTTGACATCATCAGACCAAGACGACGCGAAACAAGAGATGAGCAGTACCTTGCGATGGCGAAGGCTTCAACACGAGAACAACGATTTAGCGGTCATGGTGAGATTCACTTAAAATGCGGCGCAATTAATTCCACATTCCAGGCGATTCACTCCAATTATAAAATGATTCCTTCCAATTCAAATACGATTTCCTCCAAATATAAGACGATTCACTCCAAATAAAACACCATTCCCTCCAGGGAAAGTGCGACTCACTCCCATTTACGATTCTCCTCAGTTTCAAAGGGACTTGACACCAGTTTCAAAACAATTCATCCAATTTTTTCCCCCACTCTAAATTCAAAACGATTCCTTCCAGTTATAACACGATTCACCCCAATTACAATGTAGTACGGTGAGTGGACCAACAAATGTTTATGCAGTATGCAAACAACTATACGCTTTCTCATTTGTCTCCAGGTTGCGTCCAACCAATGAGGAGGTGACATATATGTACCCAAACTGAATGAGCACAACCGATTCACATCTGGGAGGGTAATTAAGGTTTAAGGATGCCCTGGGGTACAAGTGCAGTGTTGTTATTTTTGCTTGTGTAACACAAGACGTGGTTATTAAACAAGCGGGAGTGGGAGAGGCAAATTTCAGACCAACTAAGAAGCTTGTAGGACTGGTTCCTGGAGCTCACCCCCACCCCCCCCCGGGGGCGCCCTGCGGATCCTGCTCTCCATAGCACGGACTCACCAATCATGTCAACAATGCGTCCTCCTGACAGCCACTCGCATACACCGAGTCATTCCAAATGATCTCTGGATGGACTCGATGACAAACCCCTGAACTTTCACTCACGATGGGAGGCCACCAATGAAAAGGATCCGGTGGCACATCATGAACACTTAGCGTAGCTCATTATTCCCACCTGTTTGTTGTTTTGGGTGTGTGTGTGTGTGTGTGAAGGGCGGAAAATGTGATGAATGTGTCATCAGTCGGTTTTTCCGTCGGATCTGCACACGCGCTTCCCGATCACCCAAGAAAGTGTTGCAACACGGGCCAGAAAGGAGAAAAAAAACAGCCTTGCCAATCTTCTTCTAACTCTTTCCCTTCGTGAACTTACCTCTTCCCTATGAACCGGTCCCATCAGTCCAAACCTTAACTCTTAACACCTTAAACTTACTTTTAACCCTACATTCAAACACGTCTCAGGCTGACCTCTAACTGTTGCAATGTACTTTTATCCCTTAACCTTACCGCTTAACTGTACCTTGGAACCACAGGTCTCAAACTGAGGCCCTCGAGGGCCACTATCCTGCAGGTCTTAAATGTTGCCCTTCTCCAGCACACCTAATTGAAATATTCACAATCGTGAGCAGGCTCCTGCAGAGCTTGCTGTGGAGCTGAACATCAAATGTCCCCTCTTCACACCATGGACTCAACGCAACTGTATTTATAGAGCAACAACAACCACTGCTATATACAAAGTGCTGTACATGTGGCAAATATCATATATGCAACAATAAACAATACATTCATAATGAAGATTTCCTTGATTTCCTCCAGGCAGGATAAAAGTGCCCTCAATGAGAAAGCTTTTTTTTTTTTTGCTCAGTGGGACAGTCATCCGCATAGCAGTGGAAGGACATACCATGTTTCCTGAAAATGGAACCCGATGGGAGCAGATACAGTGAGAACAGCACAGGCCCCAGAATGGAGCCCTGTGGAACACCACAATGGGGCAGTATGTGACTCAGAGCAGTCAAGGCTAAGGCAAAAGGTTCTGTCAGCCAAATAGGACGTAAACCACCTCAAGGGCGCGACCACCAATGCCCACCAAGTGCTGCAAACGAGTCAACAGAATGCGGTTTAAGGATTTTCTTCCTTATGACCAAACCTGTCTCCTACTGCTGAACCTTACCCTCTAAAACACACTCCTAACCCTTAAACGTTCTTGTACACCCAAACCCTACGCCATTAACTCCCTCCCACCCCTTAAGCTTAACCCTAAACCGAAATCCTAAACGTTCTTCCCCTTAACCTTAGCCCTACCCTTTCGCCTTAACCCCTAAACGCCTCCCCTCCAGCTATTCTCCAGGTCTGGAATGCATTTATAAACTGCTCTCTCTCTCTCTCTCTCTCTCTCTCTCTCTCTCTCTCTCTCTCTCTCTCTCTCTCTCTCTCTCTCTCTCTCTCTCTCTCTCTCTCTCTCTCTCTCTCTCTCTCTCTCTCTCTCTCTCTCTCTCTCTCTCTCTCTCTCTCTCTCTCTCTCTCTCTCTCTCTCCCTCTCCCCTCCCTCCCTCCCTCCCTCCCTCCCCTCCCTCCCTCCCTCCCTCCCTCCCTCCCTCCCTCCCTGTAGGTCCACAAGGTCCATTCAAAGTCGGCTTTGGCTTCCCTGTGAGGTGGCAAAGTGCCAACACAACCATAAAGGCATCGCTAAAAGGCAGCTTGGTCCTCTTTAAGGACACGGCGGCTCAAAACAACGTGCTGCGTCCGACACGTGGGCTGAGTGGATTTTTGTTTTCTTTTGTTCCCAGTATGCCACATTTTTACCTCAATGCTATGTGAAGAACATCACACACACACACACACACACACACACACACACACACACACACACACACACACACACACACACACACACACACACACACACACACACACACACACGCACATACACACACAGTCATCAGGTAAAGAAAAGAAAGCAATCTTTCATCGGGTGAGGCCTTTTCAAAACAACACGTCGTCAGAGTTATCAAAACATCGTGAGAAGAAGCTGCTGAATAGATTGCAGCCATCCAAATGTAACGTGAGTCCAAAGCCCTGGTTGAGGGGTGGCTTTAAATCACATTGCACATGAACAAGTGGCACATCAGAGCCACTGGAATGCCGATGCTGTTTGAACCAATCGGAATGGGAGGGGGGGAATAAAAGTGGATGTTTTGTCGTAATATATGCCATGGATATCAGGATACTGCGACTTTACAGTATATTGGAAGAAAAAAAACCCCCAGCTACGATCATGCCATGGATTGGAAGGCGTTGTCCATTCAAGGAAGTTCAACTTTTAACACTGTTAAAAGGCCATGCATGAATCATAAAGTCTCAGTCAATCTTTGATGAAATGATTAAAAATGCCATGAAATAGTTCTATTCCAAGTCCTTAAATCATGAAAAAAATACCAACACATGAATAAAGATGACAAAATAAATGCCATTAAGCAATTACAAAAGCGCCTTGAATAAACCCTTGAAATAAAATGCCATTTCACAATTTTATATATATATATACACACACACACACACACACACACACACACACACACACACACACACACACACACACATATATAGTGAATTAATCATAGTCCATAAAATGCCATTAACAAAAATATGTAAAACATTGACGAGATGAGAAATGAACAAAACGTAGAGAAATTCTATGTCATTATTCCAAATCTCATTCTATCAATAAAATACATTTTTTTCAGTACGTTCAATATAATGATAACCCCGTGGCTAACCTTTCACATTGCATCATTGTCCTTAAGAGTTCAGCTGAAACTTTCGTGTGTTCTGTCATTAAGTAGAAACCTTTTTTATTTTTTTTTTGACAGAAGCAACAACTACGGAGTTGTGCGACTATTTATAATGCTATCATCATTTTGGCCGTTAGTGGCCGTAGGGCCAGTTTGCTCGCAACGAGTTGATGTTTTGGGCGCAAGGTTAAGATGCGGCGTTCTTGATTGGGCCTCCCCTTGAACCAATCAACACCCCCAGCACCAAGCATGCTGACGTTCGACCAGGGCGTGGTGCTGGTGGGCACTCTCGCTTTCACATCTCAGTACCCTGCAGCAGCAACACCCCCCCCCCCCCCATTCCCACCCTGACCTCCCTTTCCTCCCTCTCGCTGGTTGCCAACAATGCAACGTGGATATGGCTGGCATGTTGTACGTTGGCAGAGGGAACATTTGAGAGCGAGACGGGCGACAGCTGTGCCGCTCAGGTTTCACCAGATGTCCTTGTGCTCCCGCATGCACTGGGCTGTACAACCACTGCATCCACCTAACTTGTTGACGGCGACAAACAAATAATTCCTTTGTCAAATTCAACCAGACAGTAAAGCCATAAAAAAAAATAACATTGAAAATCTACATTTCAAATTTTTTTTTTAACTTGCCTTTGTTTGGAGGACTTTTTGGTACGGTTTTTTTTTTTACTGTACTGCAAGCAACTTTTCTTCTTCCAACTGTTTATGGTTGAGCTTTTTTTTTTCATGGCATTTTCCTGCGCTGGTCGTATCTCTTCGACATTATTTTTACACCGCTCCGCTCGCAACTTTTCGTTGTCTTCAAATTTGAACTCTTCCACCTCCAAGTTTTCCTCCCCCAACCGGCAATTTATCTGCCTGCGTTTTCCTACCTTACTTTGTGCTCTCCTGGAAACTTATTTTCATACTTTATTGCACTCTCGCTAGCAACTCTCGTTTTTGCAAGGGCTAAACCACAGGTGTCAAACTCAAGGCTCGGGGGCCAGATCCGGCCCGCCACATCATTTTATGTGGGCCGCGAAATCATGTGTGTCAACTTCCATGTTCCTTGCTAAAATCTGGACCGAAATGTGAAATTGTCATGTGTAATTAATAACATTGAGATTTTGCAATCATTTTGTTACCCTATTATAGTTGATTTGACTGATTTCAAAACGGGTAATCCATCAATTTGTTGTGTACGAGGAAGAATATATAAAACATTGATTTAGTTTCACCGTCGTAACGGCTTGCCGGCGGAAGACGTAACCCCACAGTGGCCCGCGACAAAAATGAGTTTGCGCTAAACTGTTCCGATACATTTACAGCAAGCTACTAGCAACACTTCTTTCATACCAGTTAAAATGTTGCGGCTGCACGTTTTCCTACTCCACTAGCAACTCTTTTTGTAACGGTTTTCATGCTTGTCTGGCAGCTCTTCTGCCTTGTTCTCCGCCCTGCTGGCACTTTTACATACTAAATTGCTCCACGAGCAACTCCTCTTCTGTCTCCATGTTTGTCCTGCTCTGCCAGCAAATCTTGCGCCTTTGCTTTCCTGTTCCGCTCGCGACGCTTCTCATACCTGGTTTCCACTCAACAATTTCTTCTGCCTCTGTGGTTTACTTTTCAACTAGCAACTCTTGATGTTGGGGGGGGATCGATACAGTGTAATGCATCGTGCTGCAAATCAAGAAATGACAAACTGGCCACTGTCCGGTCATCTTGGGATGAGGTTGCTAGGGGGTGTTTGAGAGGTCAAGCTTCGTCCGGTAGCGCAATTTGTCGGGAATGCGAGACGTGGGAATGCGAAGGGGAAAGCGAGAAGCGACCTGGAACGGCCTGGGCCAGACGCCCGTGCCGGGATTGTGGAGGCGCGTCGCATAAGACGAATTCTAACGGCCGCAAATACCTGCAAAGCCCTTTTCGCGGGAGGAGGCCATTTTGCTTGCTTATTTGGTAAACACCTTCCACCTGTCAGGGGTTTAGCACCGGTTGCTAACGGGCTAGCGGCGCCACCATTGTGGTCAGCGTGGTCGCATCTGTTGTCAATGCAGTCCGTGTGAACGAGGTGACGTGTGCAGGGTATGTCATGCACTTATCACATACATATGCACACTTACATCCCTGCACACACACACACACACACACACACACACACACACACACACACACACACACACACACACACACACACACACACACAGAGAAGACACTCTAACGGGTGCACACACCCACAGGTATCCATGCGCATAGGCACACACACACACGCACACACACACACACACACACACACACACACACACACACACACACACACACACACACACACACACACACACACACACACACACTCCACAAACAGCCAGCTGTCAAGTGTTGTGTCTGGAGGCGTTTTAGGTGAACGCGGCCACTTGGAGAAGCGTCAAATCCGCAGAGCCTCCCGACTATGTAGGCCGCGGCACACCCTGAATTCCCGCTGGCTGGCCCCTGAACACAAAAGCCCAGTCGAGGACATCCAATAAACACCAAGCAGCGTTTTAGCTTCACGGCAGCCCCGCCTTAGCCGCGCTTAGTCAGCAGTTACGCCAACCTTGGTCTCGTACCTATTCACATAAAGCTACTGTCCCAGTTAGAACATTCTCACACACACACACACACACACACGCACGCACACACACACACACACACACACACACACACACACACACACACACACACACACACACACACACACACACACACACACACACACACACACACACACACACACACACACACACACACACACACACCAAAAAAAAAAACATGACAATCAGGAATCAAATTAAAATTTGGTGGGAACACTTGACCAAACCAAGTGTGGGCAGCGGATTGGTAGAATAGATGAAAGAACAACTTCGAGTGGTTAAAAAAAAATTGTCGGGAGGACGTTTTGCTAAACAACTCAAAGGCAGAAGAGTCGCTGGTGTGACGCGTGAAAATGGGAAGACAGAAGACGCGCAGGAGAAGTGAAAAAGATGCTGGGAGACTTGCTAGCATAAAAACAGAGGCAGAAGAGTTGCTAGAGGGTAGAAAAATCCAGAGGAAGGAGAGTAGCTAACGGCAACGTTTTGTTTTGTTTGTTTGTTGTTGTTTTTTTTTTTAAACACACAAAAAGAATGATCGGAAAATGTTGAACTCTCCTTTGGAAATGGCTGGCCTGGCATGAGTTAAAGTTGTTGATGAAGTAATTCCGGATGATGATTAAAGACGTTTAGTCTGTTGGGATTCTTGTTTCCTGCCACAAAAGCACACCAACCGATGGAGTGTACCCGCGGAAAATAATTGGGAGGGAGGTGCGAGGAACACATTGATGTTGATGATGACGATGTAGCCGCAGGTAACAAATTACCTTCACGGCCTGGAATGCAATTATTGGCTGGGAAAGTCACTTTGGATCGACTTGGAACCATGTGTTCCCGACAAAAGCACAAGTACACACTGGGAGAGTAAATTCACCATAATTACGGGAGCCGGTTATCGTGGGCAACACATTTTATTTTTTTTTTTACAATTTGTTTGAATCAAAGATGCAAATAAACTTTTCTCGAGGATTTTTTTTTGTGCTGATTCCGAATCTACACCCCCCCCCCTCTAACACACCAGGTATTCATAATAATAATATATCAAAACTTTTCCTTGCTCCGGGAGCAAATACACTGCGAGTAACTCTTCCGCCTTTCCGTTCTGTCAACTAGCAACTCTTGTCAATCCATATTGCTGATTCTGCTCGCAACTGTTCTTTCTTCGTGTTTTCAGTTCAGCTAGCAACTCCTCTGGCCCCCCCGCTACACTGCAGTCTGTCGGAGGGTTACAAAGTGATTAGAATAAGACAGGCAGGTTTCAGCACATAGTGGCCACTAAGAGGATGTATCCTTAGCAAACCATCCAGGAAATGACAACTCAGGGAAAATTGACATTGAGCCCTAAGTTGTACATCAAATTCCAAAGTAAAATTAGCTCAATTTTCATTTGTTTGTTCTGGCAATGAGCATTCTGGGCAAAAATTCAAACACACGTATGGCGGCTTTTGTCTGTGTTACACATCAGAAGGAAAATGTGGTTTTCTTTAATTGAGATTACATATAATGATATGCGATTCCTACAAAAGGAGCAACTGAGGACACACAACACACACGATAGCACGCCCAGATTTGCCTCAATGGCTTTCAGTCAAGTCTCAGCTGCCATCAGGGAAAAGTGCTGGCAAGTCAAGTGAAATATAAACAACCAACAACGAAAATCCAGAGGCAGAAGAGTTGCTGGCGGAGCAGGAAAAGCTGGGACACAGGAAGAGTTGGTGGTAGAACGGGAGTTGCGAACAGAGTTGCTAGAAGGAGTTTAAGGGTTGCTAGCAAAGTAGATAAGATGGAGGCAGAAGAGTTAGCAGGTAAAAAGTGGCAGAAGAATTGGAGTGGAGGAGGAAATCAGTCTGAAGAGTTGCTAAAGGCCAGGTCGTTATTGTAAATGAGAAATGGTTCTCAACTGATCCACCTGGTGAAATAAAAGCTACATAAAATAAACTGAGACAGAAGGCTTGCTAGCAAGTGGGAAACCAGCACTGCAGCAGAGGTGTTAGCTGAGCAAGGGAAAAAAATGCTGAAGAGTTGCTGATGGAAAGCTCAAGCAGTACAACTGGTTGAGAAATGAGTTGCTAGTCGGGCACTAATTCACAGAGCGAAGACTTGCTAGCAGAGTACTTGAGAGAAAATTTGCTCATGGTCTGAGATTCCAGGGAGGAGTAAGAATGGCTAGCGTAGCAGAAAATGGATGTGTGTATGTATGTACCGTAAGTATATTTGTTAGCATTTAGCTGTCTGACTAAAACAGTTATGTGGTTGTTTTAGATACGTGTCATTTCTTTTATGTTTACTTTGACAGTGAAGTTGGGAGTGGCATTAAACAGCTTGAAGCCTCTTTCAATTTTAATTGTTCACTATCTGCCAAGCTGATGCTTGTCGTGAAATGAGTTCATGTCGCCATACAGTGCTTAATTTTTTCCACTTTCATAAACAAGGCACTCTGCAAGCAACTTCGAAAGCCTTGACATCTTAACCGAGGTATCGTTTTGATGACATCACAGTGGTTAAAATTTAACTTTGAAGACTATTTTCCGGCAAAACTGTCCGACTTTTAGAGCCTTCAGTTTCGTAGGGATTAACACGTTTCTTGAGGGCTTTTATGGGCGTAGTCAACATCGGCGTGGTGAACATCTTTTACAACCCGTAGAGGCGACGCACAACAAGATGTATAGACAAGGTGTTAAGCTCGGGGCCAGAGCAAAGGACGCAAAAGAGCTCGATCCCACGTGAGAGACGCGACCTCACTCTGGGAGGAAACAGGTTAAACCCACTCTGCGGCCCCCCTCAGGTGCTGATACTCGATACACGGGTGCTGAACTCTACCTGTTACTTTGCCTTGTGGAGCTACAGCTGGACGACAGGCTCGTGAAGGTACTTAACCTCGTTTCCTGTCGAGAGAGGCAAAAAAAGAAAGAGAGAGAACACAATTGTATATGTTTGATCACGATGGCACCCAATGTTAAATATTGAGGGAAATCAGCTCCTGTGTTGGAAACATCGCCCAGAAGCAACCAAGATCCATGGAAAAATACACAACAAATAATTGTATGTTGGTAATTGGACACTTTTTTACATTATATAAATTCAATACACTATTTCATAAATTTGCTACAGTCAAGAAATACATTAAACTAAATTGAATCAAAACCAGACATCTTTATTCTGCTTTTTTTGTGTGTGTGTGATTTATTGAAGCTCTGAACACAGACAAACAATATCTGCTTTGCTGGAACAAAATATCGACTTTATTCTTCCCATAACAACAAATGAAACGAACGTGTGTCATAACCTAACAATTGTCGATGATGCCTCATTTATTTGGAATGTAACCTGCAAGGTCTGAATGGATACAGAACAAATCCAAAATATTAGTGCCAAAAACAAAGAAAAATTGGCATTACAGTACTATCGAAGCCCAAAGATTTTAAGCCACACAAAAAAGCAGTAAAGAGGAAATACTTAAGTCAGTAACGCAGTTCAAAAAAAATAATAATAAACTTACAAGTAAAAATACACACCGTGGAATATTTGGAATGACAAAGTTGCTCAACGTCGAGTAAAAGTGGGACAGCAGCTGCTGCGAAAGTCAGGAGAGAAACAGAGCGTCACCTAGTGAAAACACACAAGTTCCGTGTAAAAATTACACAACAAGAAAAATGTATATTTGTGATCAAAAGACCGGCTGGTCAGACCTTTTTGCACTGCACATAGAAAAAGAACATCACCCAATAAAAATTCGCCAACTAGTGAAATCCTCCTTGTATATCTAAACACAGAAATTCTGTGGAACAAAAAATGCACAGGAAACAAATTTAGATTTGTGATCACAAAACTAGCTTCATTTTTGGTGTGAATGGGACAGCAGCTGCCAGGATTGTCAGCAGACACAAACGCAGCGCAGCAGTTCAAAACAGACAAGCACGGCTGTGTAAAAATACACAAACAATTGTATGTTTATAAATATAAAGCTAAAATGACAACCGCATCCCCCCCTCTGCGCTTGGGGTCGATCTCGAAGGAGGGTGAACCGCGTGCTGAGTAACTTTTTATGTGAGATGCGGTGAGAGGAAGAAAGGAGTCCCCCACTGTGACAGAGAGACAAATTAGCATGCCGGTAAGATGTAAACAGGAGAAGAAGAAAGTGCGGCACTAGCAGCGGCGGAAAAGTCAAAGTCAAACCAAAGAAAGCAAAACAGGTGTTTAAAATGCATTTAAGTTGGCCTTTTCTGGTTCTTGTTTTTTTTTTTTAATACAAAGAATAAAATTAAGACCAGCAAAAGTGATGTTCTTTTTCCTACCGGATTTTATTTCAACACAAAAATTTCAACCCCCCCAAAAAACCCCATCATAAAACGTCTGTGACATGCACAAATTATTAACGAGCGTCTACTTTAAACAGCATGTAGCGCAAATGCTAACATAAACGGCTAGCATGGAAACTACAAGTGAAACAGTCTCCTCCCTGTTTTATATAATGATGTATTTGTTTAATTTTAATTGTAGACCGAACTGTGCTAAGCACATTTGGTGAGTAGTGAACACCCGCATATTCACGGTGCGGAATTCGCATATGCGGTGGAAGTGTTTGGGAACCTAGTCTCATTTATTTGCTGAACAATTCACATTTTCGTTATTTTTGTGCGCAGGCTGAAGCAAGCAAAATTGTTTACATATTTCTAAAATTAAACTACGCCAACATGGGTTGGCACTGACCAGTGGATCCGGTCCGAATCAGAAAACCAATTCCGGAGTCAGCAGAAACTGCAGAAAGGTGAAGAAATGAATTCAAGTACCATGAAAGCGAGCTAAAAGCCGAGGTTTCCCCGCGCCACGCAGTAGCCCAGTTTGTTGGAGTTGCCCAGGAAGGACATGAATCCAAAGTAGGCCTTGATGAAGATGCTCTGGTTTAGCAGCAGGACACCATTGGCCTTCCCAGGCACCGGCTTGACCTTGTGGGCATTTTGTGCCGCCTCTTTGAGCTGCTCGCGGAAGTTCTCCATCTGCAGACAACATGATTTGGAAGATATGACCGACGGCGAAACACAAATTGTGATAAACAGAGATGCCTTGTCAATGTC
The DNA here is from genome assembly GCA_026261675.1 of Hippocampus mohnikei. Classification (NCBI taxonomy): domain Eukaryota; kingdom Metazoa; phylum Chordata; class Actinopteri; order Syngnathiformes; family Syngnathidae; genus Hippocampus; species Hippocampus mohnikei. Next base: position 14,147,037 of record JAKGUB010000332.1, on the reverse strand, counting down.
TACTTCGTGTAAAGCTGGCTAGCTAGCTATAAAGCTAAAAGGAATAGGCAAGATATAGGAGCAAGCTGCTAGCCATGTTAGCTTACTAGGCTAACGGTGGATGGGAAACTACACCTCACCTTGGTAGCAGAGTGGTAGCATTTTGGATTATGGATACTGTAGCTTATATTTATATAGAGCCTGTAAAACACCGTCAAAGCTCTCTGTAACATGTAGCAGACCTAACTGGCTAACTGTGAAAAAATACCTAGCTACCTAAATTTGAAACATAATGTTAGCATTTCTGGTTCATGAGCTCACAACAGCAGTAAACGGATCCTCTCCCCTCCCGAAAAAATCCTTACAAGCACTGGGACACTCAATCATTCTGTTTCATTTTTCAAATGACAGAGAAGGGCTGCTTACGAATGGTGCCATGTAGGGAAAAAAACTGTCTTTTGCCACCCAGAAGCACGTGTGATGTGCTGGTGAAAAGGTCTCTAATGACCTTGCCAAACAAACCACCCTCCTCCTCCTCCTCCTCCTCCTCCTCCTCCTCCTCCTCCAACGTCTTCTCTGTACCGAGCTGAAATGTTGTGACACGGCTCAGGTGGCTCAGGCTGTGATTGCTCAATTCTCTTCTCCACCTCATGCGAATTAGCGCAATTCATCGCCTTTGCCGTGATGAAATCTCCGCTGAACTTGGCAACGCGATTTGACTTTCGATTTCTTGTCACGCCTTATTTTACCAATAAATAATCTTGAAACGCAAAAGGAGCAGGTCATCGATAAAGAAGCACGTTACACACTCGACATTTACAATTTGACTGATTATTCTTCTATGAACGCTACTTACTGGTTAAATGACTCAGGGAGCATTCCATTTGAGTTTTATCGGAGATGAATCATGCATCCATATAAAAACATTTCATCAGACTGTTAGTATACTTTTGTGTCCGGTACACACCTCTTTAACTTAAGCATAAAAAGGTGACCACATCGTGAAACATCTAAGGCAGATGGTGATTTATTTGCGTTACACAATCATTTTTACTGATGGAGAGAATCGAGCGTCGCTGATGGCGTAGTGGTACATTCTCCTGACTGGCAACCATTTCAGGGTGTAGTCTGCCTTCCGCCCTGAGTCAGCAGGGATAGGCTCCCGCGACGACCCCTGTTCGGGATTTTCTGCAGCTTGTGAAACTGTACGGCGGCGCCTTTCCAGGTCATGCTGCGCTTCACTAGCCCCCCGGTGCCCGTCTTTGGAAACTTACGTGGCAAATGGAGGCGAAGGCGTCGCTGATTTTCCTCACGGGATGTTCCGTGAAGGTCATGTACGGAAGGTCGGTGGCGAAGGGGTTCCACCAGGAGATGAAGGACGGCTCCCTCAGGCGGTCCCAGAAAATCCGCAAACCTTCGCCCTCGCGGCTGATCACACAAAATTAGAATATCAGAGCGTTAAACATCAAAATATTTTGACAGTGCCACCAGGAAGTGCCATAAGGAAGCCGAGAGGAGTCGAGTGGCGTATTCGGGTTTGCTCAGTTTGGTCGAAAACCGGTTTTCGGTCATAATCCAAGGTGTAAAAATCTCAAATTTTTTGGTCGAAATCCGATTTGGTCGATAACAGAGACGTTCGAAAACTGAGGTTTGACTGTATTTTTTTATTTTTGGTCCAATGTTTTTGTATTTTCACATATTTTGAGCATGTTTACTTTTTGGCCCGCGGTTAAAACTGACATAAGGCAACTCATTTTCACTCCCGTTTTTGCTCAGCTAACGTTTTAGCAAATTCTCGAGAGGCTTTCATGCGGCGTTTCCGTTGAACGTGCAAGGTTTCATGAATAAAAACAGCTTTGATATGACCATTTTTGGGCTGGCTGCAGAGGAGAGAAGCTATGCCAACTCTAGTCAGGATATTGAAGTGTGTGGGTGTATGTACAAATATTTATGAATGTGTGTGTGTGTGTGTGTGTGTGTGTGTGTGTGTGTGTGTGTGTGTGTCTTACAGGCTTCCCTAAAATGTGGAAAAGTGCTTTAGGAATTTAATTTAAGGAGGAAATCCTATTTTTGTGTTTCAGTCAAAATACAGTAGAATTATATAGAAATATAGAAATAATAGCTCTAATGTGTAGAAATATATAAACAATAGCTCTAATGTGGTCTTCATTTTTTTTCTCATCACTTCTCATGATTTCCCTGCAGGGGACAAGTAGATGTGTCGGTATTCAATGGCATTAGCGCACTCGGGGGCACGCTCATTATGTGAGTGTGATCTTGAGACTTAAAGCTAATCAACGGCGTGTTCGTCATATTCCGTCTTCTGTCTGCGCGCTCATTTTTAAGGGGAAAATACCGAAGGTTTTAATGAAAAAGCCCTTGGGCTCCGTCTTTTCGAGGCTACATAAAGCGTTTGATGACTGAGGGCTACTAGAGTCGCAGGTCTTTGAAATGTTCCACACAACTCGGCGTGGTGTTTGTCCATCAAATGTATTCTAAGCCTGAGCGTAATATCGGAGGGGTACGCTACCTTTGTTGGGAGGTTCACAGGAAGTTCAAAAATCAAGAGCGATGCTACTATATTTATGACGGGTTGAAGATTGTTGGGGGGGAAAAAAAAAGGTTACTTCAATGACTAAAGGCCTGGAGCTAGCTAGCATCGTTGACTGGAAGTTACGCAACACTCATAAATACCATTTGATTCATTGGTTAGATTTGGCGCACCCGCCTCCCCTTCAAAAACAGAATGTCAAAAACAAAACCGTTTACAGTCAATGTGGCAGTGTGTTGTTAGTCACGCAAACCTGAAAGTCAAAGGGAAGGTTTCTGAATTTCATCTCACCCTCACACTACACCTAACACCAAAGCCTAACCCACCAAAAAAACCTACCCACTAAATCTAGCCCTTAGAACAATCTAATCCCTAAACCTAGCACCTAACCTTAACCGCAACCCACACCCTAACCCTGAAACTTCGTCCTAACCATAACTCTTGAACCTCATACTAAACCTAGTCACATGGACGCTTCAGGATTTTTCCTCTAAAGGGGTCGGGGGGGGTGTATAGGGGTCTTGAGTGATAGAGATGCAGGTGAGAAAACCATTTCTAAATATATTTTAAAATATCAAATGAAATGCTAGTGGGGCTTCACTGGAGCTACACAGATTTCTAACGTCAGAGCACAAATTGGTGAATAGTGGCCTAAAATGGGAATGAACAAACCAGGAATGCAGCCGATTTCCAAAGAACCGAGGTGCCTTAAATGATCCGTCATCGGGCTAGGTGCTCATTTTATCACAGAACCTTGCATAAGATTCGGTTAAAACAACCCCCGGGGTCAAACAACAGCGGCACAACCTTGCAAGCGTATGCCACGGTGGGCAAGGGAGGGGCGGCAGCGTCATCGCGCAAAACCATCCAGATGTGTTTACAGAAGCGCTTTTAGCAATGACAATGGCGCACAGGAACATTCTGTGCAAAGGGGGGGTAGAGTAAAAGGTGGCCCCAAAAAAAAAAAGCCTGGTTTCAAAAGACTGATTACATTTCCTCAGAGGCAAGTGAGGACGGGGGGGTTAGGTGGGTACACATTGGCCTTTGTGAGCGCACTGAGCTATGGCCCTCGTGTAAATGGGAATGTATGTAAATATATATTAAAAAAAAAAAGCTTTGTGAATTCCACAGGTAAGCTATCAACGGCGAGCCAGACCAGCCCAAACAGGCAGAGAGCAGGGCGGGGCTTTTTTTTTTTTTTCAGCCAGAGGCCTTGGACGTCTTCAGTGGCTTTAAAAGTGGGAGGGTGCTGGCGTTTTGTTGGACTTTCACTGCGACTGAAGAGACAGCCTTGGCCTCTGGCAATCCAAGCAAAGTGCAAATTAGAAAGCATGCGAGGATGGGTATAAAATATGATCTCAAGTTTAAGGGGCTCAAGCAGTGCAGGGCAGGGGGGAGTGGGGGTGTCGCCCCCAAGTCACTTTAGATGGACTGCGGCTTTTAAGTGATCTTGATCCTAAAATGGCAGCTTCAAAAACATAAAATGGTGGTGCAAATTTGGTAACAATCGGATAAAATCTCTCGGTCCAGTTTGTTAAAGGAGCTTTTAACACCCCCAAATTGAAACCTAAAATGTTGGTGTCAAACCAAAATGGCAGACTTGCATGTTTTTTTTTCAGGCTTGGCTGCGTGATACTTTTGTTTTTGGTGGGTCAACCCCTGACAGACATGTTGACCGAATTTCATGGTGGTCCACAGATCATATTTAATAACAATCGGACACGATTTCCGAAGCCTACATAGCAAAATGGCGGACCTCACGTATCTTTCCCGGCGTTATATAGCTTCTAGAGACTTTTTTGTTGTGGGTCTACTCGCGATAGCGACCAAATTTCAAATGACTAAATTCAACTTGCTTTGGGGGGGGTGAATTTTCTTTTCCGTCGTCCATTTGACTTGAGGTTCCATGACCTCGTGATGTCATCCTTCATCCTACAAACTGAAGATAGGAAGGTGAGGAAGGTAAGGAAATCCACCCTTGACTGACCTCCCCCCCGCACCCCCCCTTGCGCTCCACTTAATCCGGCAGTGTGCACATACACGAAGAGAAACACTGTATTCTGAGCTTGGGGGCGAGTGATGGGAAAGAGAAAAAAAATTCCTCCTGTGGGCTTTCAAGCGCTTCGGACGCGTAAGTCAACACGGTAGATAAATAGAGTGCAGCTCCAGCTGTCATGGCAAGTGTCCCACATTGTCTCGGGGCGAACAAACAAATGTGCACTGATTGCTCAACAGCGCCTGGAGCTTTGTCAGCCGCCCATGGGTGCATACATCCAACTGAGGGTGTGGAGCGGCGGGCCGGGAACAACACAGGCAAGAGTGGTAAGGTGCCTGCGAGTAGGGTAAGGTGCCAAGCAAGATGAGGGAAGGTATTTTTTGTGCCGGGGTTAGGGAAAAGGTGAGGTGCTACTGTATTAGGACAAGATTTAGGGGTAATGTGTGAGGTCTATGTTTAGGGATTAGGGTTAAGGCTGGATTTTGGCAACCGGGGTTTAGGAGATAGGGTTAAGTGGTTCGGTGCTTGCCTTCGGATTAGGTTTCAATATAGTGGTTCGGATGAGGTACCGGGTGATAGGGGTCAGGTTGAGGGCGAAGGTGGTATGGTTAGTGCTGAAATGGGGTTACAGTTTGGTGTGGGAGTTAGGATTAGGTGCTACGTTTAGGTCTTTGTTGTTGGGTTTTTTTTTTGGTTTGTGTTCACTTTAGGGAGCTGCATTCAGGCACTGGAATTAATCTTATGGGCTAGTTCTTTAAAGCAGGGGTGTCAAACTCACTTTTTGTCACGGGCCACATTGTAGTGACCGTTTCCCTTGGAGGGGCATTATGACTGAAAACATATAAAGAAGTCAAGAATGGTTAACTAAACGCTTGTTAAGTGAGTGTAATTCGGGCTCTGGTAACAAGAAAACACATCTCGCTTACTTATTATGTATATGAAGTTGAAATCTTGGTACAGACTTTAGCAATATTCTGAGAAGTTGACATGTTTGATTTGCTTTCGCGGGCCACATAAAATGATGTGGCGGGACAGATCTGGTCCCCGGGCCTTGAATTTGACACGTGTGCTTTAGGGTCCCTCGAGGTGACTCAATTTAGATCGGTACACCAGGAGCATCACTTATTTAGTTCTCTTGATTCATTTATAACACTCCTGAATATTCAGGAGGAAAAGCCCCGTGTGCGCTTTTGTGCTTTTAAGGAATGTAACGTGGTTTTTGTCACTTGCTTTTGGAGACGTACTGTTGTTCTAATATGTCATCATCTTTTCTTTAGCCGCGCATTTATCCAAATGAGGTCAAAGCAGGTATAGTGTCAGTAAGCAAGGATTGCGAGTTGTTATCTTGCAGCGTGATAAGCCTAAAAAAAACAATTGAATAGATCAGATGGAGGCACCCTTCATGGACATGTGCAGCACCAATCAGGCCTCTTCAATGTGACACTGATTGCAAAGCTACGCTGCGACATACGGTAATGAGAGCAACGGTGGCCTCTGGTGGCAGTAAGGGGTACTGCCAAAATGGATGGCAGGAATGTGAACACTGTCAGGTGAGTTTAAATAGAAGAGTATAAAAGAGCGCTCACTAAAATAAAGATTTCAAGCCCTATTTTTACACCCCAAACCCTGTCACGACCCTACTTTGAAACCCCAATTCAAAAGGCTAATTTGAAACCCTAATCCTGGTTTGAAACCTTACTTTCAATCCTAACTCTGGCTTGAAATCTGAAATCTTGAAACTCGTTTGAAATGCTAATCTGACAATCTCACCCTGCCTTTAAAAATAAATAAATAAATAAAAACGTCATTTGAAACCCTAATGCGTGACTGGTTGACTTATTTTGCTGGGCTCTTACAGGCCTCTGCTGACTGACTGCATGAACTACATCTGCTTGGAGAGCTTCAATCAGAGAGGGATGTCTTGTTTGACGTTTCTCTTCGGGACACTAACCACTGATTTTTCATTTTTGTTGTTGTTTTTACATTAATCACTAAAGTACAAAATTGACTTTAATTTCGTTTGGTCCTCTGTAATTAAAAAAAGATAAAAAAGAACAATAGATCTTCAAAGCTTTTAGTGAGTGGGGGGAAAAGTGACGCGCTAGGTAATGAGCAAGTCTAGATGGCACTTAAAAACATCTTTGAGCACACCTGCAAATGTGCGCAATGGAAACATCTAAAAATCTAAAAATACACACAGACCCCCACAGCACTTTGCACCGGAGTCGTCCAGGATGCGCAAGTGTTGTTGGTGTGTGTGTGGGAGGCGTGAACAAAGTCTGAACAGTCTTTGTGGTGATATGTCCCTATCCCAGCTGTCTTCGGGCAGTAGGCGGGGGGGAGGGGACACCCTGGACCAGTTGCCAGCCAATCGCAGTGCACACAAAGACGAACAACCATCCGCGCTCACACTCGCACCTCGGGACAAATTTAGAGTGTTCAATTAGCCTGCTATGCATGTTTTTAGAATGTGGGAGGAAACCGGAGTACCCGGAGAAAACCCACGCAGGCCTGGGGAGAACATGCAAACTCCACACAGGAAGGTCAGAGCTGGAATTGAAACCGGCACTGTGAGGCCGACGCGCTAACCACTGCACCAAATTTGAAATTCAAATGCAGGCTTGACACCCGAATTTCAAACCCTTTGTTTAAACTAAAATCTGACAACAAACAACCCCCCCCCACAAAAAAGTCAATTATTGTATTACATTTTTCTTCTTTTTAAGAAAGTTGACATTTTCTCAGCATAACTTGTGTGGATGAGGACTCATTTTTCCCACAGATCACTTTCCCGCCAAATAAGAGGCGGTGACAGATTGACCTCGTCGCAAAATGAAGAACACTTCCTGTGGGACAAAAAGAGGAGAGGAGCGAGAACGTCGTCCTGGCTTGGATCTGTCTCTCTCCCTCGACCGTCCCGTGGCGTCTTCCGCCGACTCTTTTATGTATAATTTAAGGGAATGCGCGCGAGATAAAGCCCGGAATAAAGACGGCGCTCTCTAAGCTCTTCACAGCGCATTACATTTTATTCATCAAATTAACCGGCGTCGCCGGGCTGTCCCCTGAGCCGCCTTTAAAAAGGTTCACATCAAAAGGACCGCGTTCATTTTAGCCGCTAATCAGCTAAGTGACAGCTCCAAGTGACAGCTTGGCACTTGCTACCGCTCCAGAAAGAGGGAGGAAAAGGAAAAAAACCCTCTCCACATGCTCTTGTGACGCCTCGTCTGAACGGCGTTAACCCATCGACACCATGCGCCTCATGTCACAGTTGTACTATCCGAACTTTGAAACAGTTTTGCAAGACCAAATGAAGGTTCGTGAAGTATTCGGGTCACGCTGAAAAGGAAAAGATTTCAAAAAAAGTTGTATTTTTACCAGGAGAAAAAGAATTAAGTCATATTTGATGATGATTTTTTTCTTATTACAATATTACGAGCAAAGAAAGTGTCTTACAAAAGAACAGAGCATTTCTTTTCAAAGAAATGCGTTATGTTCTATGTAACTGATTATATTTAATATCGCAATCTTGAGTCATCATGTCATTTTTTCAGGGAGGAAAGCATGGGGGCCTTAAAAAATAGTATTCTTTTTCCAGGATTTTAGAAGGAAAAAAGCACACTGACATGGTACGTTTAGACTCAAGACTGGTCTGCAAGATGCTCGGGTGTTAGGACATCCATTCCACTTCGCCAGCTTAACATCAAGTTGTTCAACAAAATAAATAACACAACTAGTAAGAGTGATATTTTTTGGGGAAAAAAAATCGTGCGAGGATTATGTGGTGTCTTATTGAAAAGTTTTTTTCAAGCACAAAGAGAATCACGCGGAGCCACCAGTGACCTGGTCATAAAAAAAAAAAATTTAAACGAAAAAAACAATCTAAATAAAAAAAAAAAGAAAGTTGAAATACGTTCCTCATCAGGACTAGAAACTATCCTTAAAACGGGAAACCTTTTTTTTATCCAAAAGAGAAACTCTCTTGTCCTTACAAGAAAAGTGCCGTTCTAATGAGAAACTTTTCTAGAGAAATATATTTAACTTTTTTTCCCCACCTCTCATATCATTTTAGGGTCTCTGTCGAATCAAATTGTATTTTTTTCCCTGAAAAAAAGAAGTGGCATTTTGTTTCGAAAGGTTTTCATATTTATTTGGAACGGTCATAATCTCACGGGTATAAAGTCGTATTATTTTGATAGAAAAATCATTATTTTGAATGAGTCGTAACCTTACAAGGATAGAGTCATATTTTGGGGTGGAAAAATAAGATGCAATCGAGTGCAGTTCAAGTTGAGCTTTCACACTGAATCTTTTCTTGAAAAATGATAGCTGAAAACTTACAAGATCCTTTACCCACAAAAAAAAAGTACATCCCTAAAGGCGTGTTCCCACGTTGCAATTTGTGGCATACGTTTTGTGGCACGCAACACATTGCAACGTGTGAACCCCGAAGTTGGACAGACTTTTGTGGCATGCAACGTGTTGGGTGCGTGTTGCATGAAATAGGACTTGCTCTATTTTCTTGCAACGTGTTGCATGAACCCGACCAATCAGAACGCGTTGGGCTATCACGTGACAAAAACATTGCGTCGCCAAAAGGTTTATTAATTATTACCATTCGCATGATTGCTTGTGGAACGTCGGGAGCCAGTTCTACTCAAGGAGGGAACACCGACAAGCTGCCTACACGAGCATATCGGAGTTGATGGGCGACTGCATGACAGGGATGGATGTCGATCGAGGCAGCGTCTTCGATTATTATGTCGACAATAATATCATAATTACTTATTGTCGAATATTGTAGGGTGGTTGGAGTGAGAAAGATTACAGAATTTAATTTATTCGGTGACTATTTTGCCAAAATAATGAGCACAACAAAAGTTCAAAATTGGTGCGATCCATTCGAAGGAAATTTCTGAAACTATCGGGGTCCTCGGCCGCCAACTCCTGCATCAGAGCGTTGTAAGCGCCGAGTTCTTTCCGTCTCCCGATCCACGGTCGTACCCAAAACGACCGTTTGGGTTTTGGCTCCTCTAGCTCGGCTAGTAGACCGATAGCTGCCAGTTCGAGGAGATCATCGTCGCTGTCGTATTGACAATTAGCCGCCACAGACGCAGAACGAAATAACGTTAAACGCGCATTCGGAAAACTATTCCCGCGAGATTTGAAATTGTTTGCAACTGTTGCAACGTGGGAACACATTCGGTTTGCAACATCATATTTGCAATTTGTCTTATGCAACACGTTGCATAAAACAAATTGCAACGTGGGAACGCGCCTTAACACTCCTTGGTACTTTTGAGGTACGATGCCAAAAGAAACCCTTGGCTGCAGAAGCAAAGGGGATTTTGTTTCTTTGTGTCAAGCAAAGCGGAGCATGAGCCGGATAATTACAAGGAATTTTGGAAACTCTCGAGGCAGGGACTTTTTTTTTTTTCTCTCAAATGTTTTAATTAGCTCCTTAAAGCCAACAAAGAGCTTCAGCGTTCAAGTGGGCGCACTAAGCTAAGCTAACAATGAGCCCGATGAGAGGAGAGATGGACTCAACTGAACCACGGAGACGCGCGACGTGTCCGTGGTTCTGGGCACTTACTAAAGTACGGAGTTGGGCGGGAAGGTGAAGCTTCCGTAGCAGATGCGATCCACCATGTTGAGCGGGATCTTCTGGATCTGCTCGCACTGGAACATCATAAAGTCGTACTTGCACACCAGCAGGAAGACGTCAGTGATGACAACCAAACGCTCCTTTTCGTTGTTCCAGTGATCCACCCTGAAATCAAACACGCCGTGTTTGCTTTAGAGTTGCGTTCATGCAGTGTGAACACAAAGTGAGCAGGGACAGCTCGCCGTGATCGTATAGTGGTTAGTACTCTGCGTTGTGGCCGCAGCAACCCCGGTTCGAATCCGGGTCACGGCAACTTTTATGACGGAAGTTATGAACCAATGCATATCACATTCGGTACGTTTTTCTTTCATCGAGGACAACAACAAAGTGGGAATCATACAATATATATATTTTTTTCAAGCCTTGTAAAAATATGAGCGGCGTGTCAATTGGGATTGATTGATTACTGAATGAATTCAAATGAAAGACTTTAAATTCAAATGAAATACTTTTTTTTAAATTCACGCATTTTAATCGCAGCTTGCGATTTGCCGTGCGCCCATTCTAGGAGAGCACTGGTGTCAAACTCAAGGCCCGGGGGCCTGATCCGGCCCGCCACATCATTTTATGTGGCCCGCGAAAGCAGCTCAAACATGTCAGCTTCCATGATGTTTTCGAAAAGGCCTACCAACATTTTTCATTCTCATATGTAACAAATAAGATATATATTCGAAACATTTTCTTGTTACCAAACCCCTCATGATAGTAACGTAAACAATTGAGTCAACAGTTATTTGATTATATGGTTTCAGTCACCGGTAACCAAAATGTGACCCGCGCCAAAAATGAGTTTGACACCCCTACTAATTGGAGGAACAGCCTGGAGGTCCTGTGACCAAATCCTGAAGACAAAAGGTTTAAAAGGGCTTCCGAGTTCCCCGATGGCTATTGAACATTTTTGACTTTGTCTCGCCGCTCGAATCTCCGGGCCATTTTTCGAGAGGCAGGGCATCAAAGACCTTTTATGCTAAGTCAAATACACATGGCTAACATTGTCCACTTTGCGATGTTGTATGCTTCTCAACCTACAGGACTCGGCATGATGGCTACGGAGAAGCGTCTTCTTCCCCTTTATTTTTACTTGATTAATTGCAAAGTGGGAAAAGCAAGCACAAATTACAGCAATTACCGGTACTAGCAACAATCATTTGGTGAATGGGAAAATTGTTGTTGTTTTTGTGTGTTTTTTTGTCATGCTGGCTATTCTGTTAATGACTTGAGAGAGCACTGACAGAATGATTGATGTTGTTTTGTCTCTTTTTACCTTTAAAAACTCTCTAATTGGACCTCGCCAAGGTGGGGGGAAATGACTTTTTGTGCTCTGTGGAAGGCTGGAAGACGACGCTACCGTTAGCAATTTAGTAGTGCACGAGGCGGCTTCAGGTTAATACAAAAAACATGCCATCAGAGGGCTGCTCAATTATGTACTATAAAAGCTCGAAAATTTCACCAAAAAATGCCCGCGGCAAAAAGATCATCAAGTATGCATGCGAGTGTTTTGAGGGCCTCCGTTCCGTTCTTTTTCTTTTCTTTTAAGTAAGCAAATACAGCGAGGGAAATTAAGCAACTCACCTTTCAAAATGAAAAAGAACTTGCTCCCTTTTGCTGGGAAACATTTTCATACAAAGACAAACATACAGAGTTCTAAATGAAGAGGGTTTCATATCCGCCGGGCATGTTTGCAACCTCGAGTAACAAAAACAAAACGTAAAAAAGGAAGTGTGACGAGCTTTGACACAGGGTGACATGAATGACAAAAGAATTGGGACACTGGTGGAAAAGAAGTGGGAATTTTGCAAGATAAAATGGGGTGGGGCAGGGGGGAATAAGACAAAAGTAGCATCCCCCCAAGAAAAAAGTTGCGATATGAGAATAAAGTCGAGCTGTTCTCATGAAACTGTTCCAACAATGTTGGTGTTCACTGCTCAAGATCTTTATTTTGCGACTGCACTAAGCTGAATTATCTTTTATATTTTTAGACTGGCTATTTAATTTGTTTGCATCATTATTTTGTGCTGAACCACCGATGCGCTATAAAAAGAGCGCCGCACTCGACTTGCAGACGTATCAAAAGATATCATGTCGGGAGGCAGTTAGTTTCATCAAAATTCAAACAGTTGAGGCAATGGGGGATGCATGCTCGGATTTTCTTCTTAATGTATTGACGAGGGATCAGATGGGGACTCTGCATCTGTTGTTAGGCCTTGGGAACAAACTGAGGCCTCAATTTGATTGTTGCGTTCAGTCGTATAGGACTGAAAGGTGGATGTTGTTCAAAAGCTCCACAAACAAAATACACACACACTTCACAGCACCTTGGTTAAATTCACAGCATGAACGTGCCAAACACATTTCATTGGACATGCTGAACGCACAACAAAATTCCAGCCGCCAACCGGTTTGGTCAAAGCGAAAGTGACTTTATGGAATTTCTGCTTGGCCTCCATTTCGTCGGGCTTCCCGCTTTGAAACGGAGTTGAAACTCTTCAGGGTGTGCCTGCAAAAAGTGGGCGCTCATGCCGATGAGAAGAGGCATCTGCCAGCGGTAACAATTTTACCAATGTGTATTGATTCTGACATCAACTGAAAGTGAAGCTCAAAATGTAATAAAATTGCCTATAATTATTTCCAAAATGGTGAGACATTGCAAGAATCCACAGGAGGTTTAGAATTTCGGCTATTTCCACATCAAGCAGCCAGGAAGACTGGGTAGAGCAAATAAATGGTTACCGTATTTTCCGCACTAAAAGGTGCACCTAAAAGCCTTCTTCAAAGCTCACAGCATGCCTTAGATGCGCCTTGTGTATGGTTATTACGGTAATATGTCGACCCCAAAATGGCTCCTTGCTAGAGCGATGCTTACAATGCAGAGTTCAAACTTAAGGCGATCGGGTTACGCAGTTGAACACGGAAATAGAGCAGCGGCAAGAGAGTTCAATGTTAACGAGTCAATGTTATAACTTGCTGTTGGTTAAGTGAACTGTGGCGCTGCTTTATTAAATACGTTTTACTGACATCTGATCGTTCTGTTGGCATTTCCTTGAGCGTAGCTCCATCTAGTGGATGCATTGTAGATTGCATCTTATAATGCGCTGCGCCCAATGTATGAAAAAAAATTACAAAATAGGCCATTTATTGACAGTGCGCCTCATAACCCAGTGCGCCTTTTAGTGCGGAAAATATGGTACTGGAACGCTAATGAGGCGGGTTCGGCAAAGAAACGAAGCAGCATGATGTCGACGACATGGGTAACTACAAGCTTTGCAGGAATCTGGCAGCTGCGGAAACCTGCTGACCCGAATGTAGGACAAACTGTATTGGGAAAAACTATATTATTTATAATTCAATCTTGCTCGCTCGCTGTGCCTTTCAAATGTTTCCTGAAAGCTTGAGGGGGGGGGGGGGTGCTAACAGCACTAACGCCCGCCAGAGAACTTGCTATTTACTAAAACCTGTCAGTTTAACATTGATTTCTTGGATTTCAGGTGGGGCATTTTACAGCAGCTCTTTCCAGTGCTGAATCTGAGCGCACCTGGGTTATATTCAGTCGCCTGGATATGATTTGGAGACACACACTTGTCTATATAAAATCACAGTCTACAGCCAGGGCACAAATCAAACATGAAGTCATGTACATATTACATCTTAGTTTTTCATTAAAAAAAAAAAATTGGCAAACATTGCCAAAATGTGGTTCTCACTATACTGCGTTCATGGTTTACACCGCCGCTTTTACTGTAGATTTTTTAAGCAATAGTTTCAGATGGATTTTTACAGTACAGATGGGACAGCGGGGCTCATATTTTCTTTCTCTATTATTTTCCAACTTAATTGTTGCATTTATTAATTGATATAATGCAGAAGTGAGCCTATACGTCAAAAGAAGTGTGTGTGTGTTTATGGGTGCGTAGTGAACTCACTCTGCCAGTAACCAGATGCCAAGAATGTTGCCATCAACTTGCGGATCCACCAGAACTTTAACCTCTTTGATGGCTTGGTGCAGCGTGCCGGGCTGCAGAGAAAAACAGACACACGAGATATGTCACTACTGCCACAAACGGTCCTCAAAGTGACACAGACTAAACACACTCACACATAACAATATTTCTATCTGCATTTTGCGTTGCCATTAATTTCTCTTGTAAAAAAAAAAAAATTAAATAAACGTTTTTGTTTTGATACTCATTTCTTGGTTATGCTTTGATTTTTGGCATTTGGATTCACACATTACAACTACAAAAAGTGCTCATTTAGTTGTGTGATACTTTGTTTTGTTCAGTCAACTCCCCCTCCAAAAGATCAAAATAAATCATAGTCAAGAAAAATGCGATTAAAATTCCTTTGGTGAGGTGACAGCATAAAGTCAAAAGTTAATGTTGGTGTGTGTGTCTTTTTTATGGTTCCAACGTGAGGCTCCTACGTGAGGCTCAAAATGTTACGTATTGTAATAAATCACAATTTACCCTGAGGACGAAGAACTTCTTGCATTTAAACTGATTTACAGACAGCGGTGGCTCTCCTGACGGGTCCCCGAACTGACATCGGCTCACTTCACAGTCCGTCGCCGGCTCCTCGGCTTTTGTGCTGGGCTGCTTCCCCATCTCAGTCGCGGTAGTCGCGGGCGCGGGCGCGGGCACGGGCACGGGCACGGGCGCTGACTCGGCCGCGACCGCAGCCACCTCCGCCGCCGCCTCCTCCATGGAAGTCTTTGATCAATGAAAAGCGTTAACAACTGAGATTTGTTTTAAATGAAGGAGAAGAATATTCACTCACCCCAACTGACGACATAAACCAACCACAGGCGGAATTAAGTTTCCTTCTCCTCTATCGAAACTTGGAGAGGGCAATTTTCGAAAAGTGAAACTTGGTGACAGGTGCAGCGAGAACTTCCTGCTTCCGGGTGTGGCGCCTGTCACGTGACCCAAACTATTTGCCCGCCCAAAAGGTCCAACTGTCACACGATGCATTTGCGATGAATTATGAATTCATCCGCGTAATTAACATAATGGTAATATTTTACCTTAATGTGAAGGCCAGTGATTCATGAAACCCAAGAAACAGGACTTAACTTACACAAGAAGTGCATGTTTCTGTATTTAGCCTTTTTTTACATTTCATAATGAGGGAAAGAAACGGACATCTAATTCCAGATTTTTATCCCAAGCACGCTGTCTTCTTACTCTTTCCAAGTCTAATTTAATGGAGATTTCACACTTCTTTGTCGCAAAAATACGTTTTGCGTCGTCAGCTTTCAGGTCATGACGCCCATTCACGCCACGACAACATCGATGCTAAAAAGGCAGAAAAGAAAGCCTGTGGGAGTCGCTAAGCAGCCGTGCGGAATGCGAACTGTCACAAACATTTCTCTGACAGCTGCACTGGGTTCCCAGGTTCAATGAGGCGTTTTGAGATCCGTAACGATCGAGATTGAGCGAGAGTGTGGCCTCACGTCACAAAACATTAGCTTCGCCGCTGATTGACGCCTCAATGGCCGCTGCTATTTTTCCAGGGTTTTGTGGGTGTAAAAATCTCATTGTGCAACAAATCGCCCGTCGGTTTCATTGTCCGGTGGCGTCTTTAAATGCCATTGAGTGATATTTTTAGGAAGACGTGTTGAAAATCCTTCATCAACACTGTCAACGTTGTTTACCGCACAAATCTGAGAGCTGTCAAGTCATCTCCGTGTTCAATAAAGCTGTCATAAATAATTCTGCTGTGATTAAGAAAAACAAAAAAACCCTTTTTGAATAAGTCCTGTGTTGTTTGGAAGACAATCTTTCTGCACATCTAGCGAGAATATACCTTTACTCCTTCCTCTGTGCAAACACTTCCTAGACAGAAATAACACACAAAACATATGCAAATGATGTTCCAAATCGTCTAAACGTTTAACTTATAGTTGTTTTCTGCTGTGTGAGAGTTTTTCTATGTTTTCTATATTCACCTTTACCCTACACAGAGATGTTTGCGAAGTCACACCCAAGAAACGGAGACTCACCAATCACAGCGCAGAACAGCTGTCCGACCATTCCTGGCGGTTTTACATTTAATTCAGAGATACAATTTCTACAAAATAAAACACACAAAACACACAAAGGTCATGAACATTCTTTGAGATTGTTGATGGTGCATCAACCAAATGTTAAAAAGTATTTTACTTGGTATCGGATCGATACCAAATTATTTAGTATTGCATACCACTTCTTTCCCCCGCAAACTGCAGCAAATTTGTATGTTAGGCTAAATCAGGTTTTGATTCAGCAGCAGGGCTACGGCATCAGATTTATACCAGGTTCAGTTACGTATCTCGATATCCGAACGTGTCTTGATGTATTCAGATTCAGAAAACTTTATTTATCCCCGTGGGGCAATTAGAGTAAATGTATGACATTCGACTCTCTTTAGTTCATGCCACAAAATTGGTTAGTATTTGCCCCCCCCCTGCAAAAAAGAGTGACTCGTGGATTCCTGCTTCAATACAATAGGGTTTTGTTTTTTGTTTTTTGTTTTTTATGTAAGTGAGTGAACTTCGAGTTTGCCCCCATGATGCATCGCTGCAGCCCGACAGGCGAGGATAAAATAATCCATAATGTTGTATCTAGGCTAAGCAATCAAGACGGCGTAAAATGCGGAGATGTTCCTCTATCTCCTCACGTTTACGTCTACGACATACGGCGTACGTTTTTATCGCTGATGGGCTCCGTCATGAATTAATAACACACTTAATAATACACGAGCTTCCTTTTAATGGCTTGCGAGCGTGTTTGCCATTGTTGTGTGCTTAAAGCTAGCGTGTAGCTTGCTATCATGCATTACTCTTGGTTTTTTTTTTTTGTTTTTTTTGTTACAAATCTGACCTGCATGCCCCCCACCACCTCAATAGAAAATTATGAAAATAGATATTAAGGAAACTTTTTTTTTAAGTCACACATTTGGAACTCTCATACAAGTGTAAAAAAAAAAAAACACTAAAATGGTCATGTGTAAAATGTGATCGAACATTTTTAAAGAGGAAAAAGTGTGTAAAAAATAATAATAAAAAAGGATGCTAATCTTTTATATATATATATATATATAAAATTCGAGAATGCAATGGTCATGCAAGTGTCATCATTTTATTTTAATTTAACGACATTTAATGTAATTTTAGTTTACTTACATCAATATCATTCATAATGTTCACAGAAGTTTAAAAAGAAGTTACGCCCTCTTGATAATATTATTAACTATAAAGGAAGTGTAAAACTAAGTTGGCGTCATAGTTATGTAAGTGTAAAATAAGTAAACTTAATTTTTTCTTAACATTTTACATGGGCACATAACCCAGCCACTAGGGAGCAGTGCCCTGCCCCGGCGGTACACTGTTCCCCAGTGCCGGTCCCAAGCCCGGAAAAATGGGGAGGGTTGCGTCAGGCGTAAAACTTTTGCCAAAACGAACATGCGAGTTGATAAAACGATTTCCATACTGGATCGGCCGGGGCCCAGGATAAAAACGACCGCCAACAGTGCTGTTCACCTACAGGGTACTGTTGGAAATTGGACTACTGTTGGTCAAAGAAGAAGACAAAGAAGAGGAGGACGATTGGTACAGAGAAAGAGGGAAAAGAGGAAGGTTAAAAGTATTAGTCTGAGGTGAGGAACTCTGAATGTAGGTACAATGACAGGGAAAGGCAGAGAACTAGCTGACATGATGGAGAGGAGAAGAGTAGATATTCTGTGTGTTCAGGAGACAAGGTGGAAGGGCAGCAAGGGGAGAAACATTGGAGGAGGCTACAAGCTGTTCTACCATGGTTTAGATGGGAAGAGGAATGGAGTAGGGGTGATTATAAAGGAAAAATATGCTAGACGTAGTAGAAGTAAAATGAGACTCAGACAGGTTGATGTGCGTGAAGGTAGAGATAGAAGGTGTGATGATGAATATAGTCAGTGGGTATGCCCCACAGGTGGGCTGTGAGTTAGAAGAAAAGGAAAAGTTCTGGAATGAGATGGATAGAGTGACAGAGAGCATTCCCAGGGGAGAGAGAGTAGTGATTGGAGCAGACTTAAATGGTCATGTAGGGGAAGGTAACAGAGGTGATGAGGAAGTGATGGGCAAGTTTGGCCTTAGAGATAGGAACTTGGAAGGTCAGGCAGTGGTAGACTTTGCCAAAATAATGGAAAAGGCTGTGGTAAACACCTATTTCCAAAAAAGAGAAGAACACCTGATAACTTACAAGAGTGGAGGCAGGTCCACACAGGTAGATTATATCCTATGTAGAAGAGGTAATCTGAGGGAGGTTAACGACTGTAAGGTGGTGCCAGGAGAGAGTGTAGCCAAACAGCATAGGATAGTAGTGTGCAAGCTGACAATGGAGGTGAGGAAAAGGAAGAGGGTGAAGACAGAGAAGAAAATAAAATGGTGGAAATTGAGGAAAGAAGACTGTTGTGAAGAATTTAGAAAGCAGGTACGGGCAGTTCTGGGCAGTGTTGAGGAATTCCCAGATGATTGGGAGACTACTGCAGCAGTGATTAGGGAGACAGGCAAGAAGGTGCTAGGTGTGGCCTCAGGACAGAGAAAGGTGGACAAAGAGACCTGGTGGTGGAATGTTGAGGTTCAGGAAAGTGTACAGAGGAAGAAATTAGCAAAGAAGAGATGGGATAGTGAGAGAACAGAAGAGAACAGGCTAGAGTACAAAAAGATGACAAGGGAAGTGAAGAGAGAAGTGGCCAAGGCCAAACAGAAGGCATATGAGGAGTTATACGAGAGGTTAGACACAAAGGAAGGTGAAAAAGAATTGTACAGGTTGGCGAGACAGAGAAATCAGGCTGGGAAGGATGTACAGCAGGTGAGGTTGATTAAAGATAGAGAGGGAAATGTCATTACGAGTGAAGAAAGTGTGTTGAGGAGATGGAAAGAATATTTTGAGGAGTTGTTAAATGAGGAAAACAATAGGGAACGTAGGAATGAAGAGCCACAGGGGATTAGGAAGAAGGTCAATCAGGTTAGAAAGGATGAAGTCAGGAAAGCATTAAAAAGGATGACGAGTGGTGAGGCGGTTGGTCCAGATGACATACCAGTGGAGGTATGGAAGTACTTAGGGGAGGTGTCGGTTGATTTTCTGACTAGGTTGTTTAATAGAATATTAGACACACACAAGATTCCTGATGAGTGGAGGAAAAGTGTCCTGGTACCAATTTATAAGAAGGGCGATGTACAGAGTTGTAGCAATTACAGGGGGATAAAGTTGATGAGCCATACGATGAAAGTTTGGGAAAGAGTAGTTGAAGCCAGGTTGAGACAGGAAGTGGAGATTTGTGAACAGTAGTATGGTTTCATGCCGAGGAAGAGCACCACAGATGCAATATTTGCCCTGAGGATGCTGATGGAGAAGTACAGGGAAGGTAGGAAGGAGCTGCACTGTGCATTTGTAGATTTAGAGAAGGCTTATGACAGGGTGCCAAGAGAGGAATTGTGGTTCTGTATGAGGAAGTCAGGGGTTGCAGAGAAGTACGTTAGGTTGGTGCAGGACATGTATGAGAATAGTACAACAGTGGTGAGGTGTGCAGTTGGACGGACAGAAGACTTCAAGGTGGAGGTAGGACTGCATCAAGGATCGGCCCTGAGCCTCTTCTTGTTTGCTATGGTGATGGATAGATTGACAGATGAGGTCAGACAGGAGTCGCCCTGGACCATGATGTTTGCAGATGACATTGTGATCTGTAGTGAGAGTAGGCAGCAGCTAGAAGAAAACCTAGAAAGGTGGAGGTCTGCACTAGAGAGAAGAGGAATGAAGGTCAGTCGTAGTAAGACAGAGTACATGTGCATAAATGAAAGGGAGACCAGTAGAACGGTGAGGTTACAGGGAGCAGAGATGGCGAAGGTACAGGAATTTAAGTACCTAGGATCAACAGTGCAGGGCAGCGGAGACTGTGGAAGAGAAGTGAAGAGTAGAGTGCAGGCAGGATGGAACAGCTGGAGAAAAGTGTCAGGAGTGATTTGTGATAGAAGGGTGTCAGCTAAGGTGAAAGGAAAAGTTTACAGAACAGTTGTGAGACCAGCCATGATGTACGGTCTCGAGACACTAGCAATTGGCAAAAGACAGGAGGCAGAGCTAGAGGTGGCCGAGTTAAAGATGCTGAGATTCTCCTTAGGAGTGACAAGGATGGACAGGATCAGAAATGAGGTTATCAGAGGGACAACTCAGACGGGAAAGTTTGGAGAAAAAGTGAGAGAGGCCGGACTGAGATGGTTTGGACATGTACAGAGGAGGGACAGTGGATACATTGGTAGGAGAATTTTAGAGATAGAGCTGCCAGGTAGGAGACAGAGAGGAAGGCCAAAGAGGAGATTCATGGATGCCGTGAGGGAAGACATGCAGGTAGTTGGAGTCAGAGTAGAGGATGCAGAGAACAGGGAAAGATGGAAATTAATGACTCGCTGTGGCAACCCCTGAAAGAGAAGAAGAAGAAGAAGATTTTACATGGGCACATGGTCTAAAAAAAAAAATCAAGTGTCCCCTGGAAGTTAAAGAAAAAGCCAAAAATAACCCATTCGAGTTCATCCAAAGATGGACTGTAAACTGAGGTCACTTCACGGCAGGCTGACTTTTGTCTCCGCTGTGGTAGCAAACATGTCTGAGCCGCCGATCCGCATGGTTGTTGACGGACGGAAGTAATTCAATTTGGTTCCCGCCATGTTTGTTTACCCGCATGGCAGCGCGGTGGCGCGTTCGCAACACGGCATGGGGATGGAGGGGTGGGGGTGGAATTGTGTGTGGGGGGGGATCAGCAGATGTTTCATGTCAACCCTTTTGACCCTCCGCGGAGAAGTTCCATGCTCTCCATCTACTGCGTGTGTGCGCAGAGGCTCGCTGGGGCGTAGACAGATACGGGAGCTTTTTTAGTCGCGGAAATAATGCAAGGACGGGAGTGGCGGTGGGGGCGCATGGGGGCGGCGGTGAGGCTTCATTAGCTCCGCGGAAGCTTGTTGAGCTGGAAAAAACCCCAAAACATTCAACAACCCTCCCAAAAAAATCTGCTCTGCAGAGGCCTCACGCTATGCAGAACATCTTTCCCTTTTTAAATGGGTGAGCTCATTTGAATTCTGTTGCTAACCAAAACAGCAGCACCGACCAATATACTTACAGTGTTGAAGATGAAGTTATGTGTGGAGTCTTGAAATAATTCCCTGCCTAGTGCTAAAGGTAATTTTACGGTCACTCTCCAATCCTGCGTACTTATGTTATGTTCCGTTGCTGACCAAAACAAAAGCACCTACAGAGTCACAGAAACAGTCTCTCAGATGAATGAACTGGGACGTAAAACGCAAATCCAGAAGCTGATTTTTATCACTTCAATTTTACACTGATATTAGGATTGTAATTTTTAGCACCTGTTGCTGATCGGCTGGGTGGCATCATGTGGTTCTATTGTCTGGGACGTCCATTTTGAAGCGGAAAATTACCACACAACGGCTGACCGGGTAATTAAAGCAAGTTCATTGCATGGTTTTTAGGTCCTTTCGACACATCACAGCTTTGTCACATCACAGACAATGACAATAAAACAAAAATCAGAGCGCTAACGTCTTTATTTAAATGTTGATGCCGTCCCCCGGGCGGAAAAGCTGCCTTTTGAAAAGTAAGCACTTGCATAATAATAAATAGCGTTGCGGGGGCTGCGACATGCAGTTCAAGACCAGCCTTTGCCGCCCCCCCCCCAACCACTTTTTTTCCCATGAAAACTTTGTTTTCCCTGTGGCGCTTGAAAAAAAGAAAAGTCTTCTGCTTCATTCCACATGGAGGAGATGATGAAACCACTAAGTGGCAGTGTTATTCCAGTCATGGTGAACGCAGGCTGCACCTCAGAGCAGGCTCACTTTTAGGCAAGAGTAAGTATGTTACAACATGCTTCTTGTGTAATGCCGGCTGCCGTGTCAAATGAGGGCATATTGACCAAATGGTTCCATACAGCGGTACTTTGACTTACGAAATTAATTGGTTCTGGAAGAAATTTCTAAACTGGAAAATTTTGTAAGTAGATAAATGCCGTAATCCGTTTCAATTAAAAAAAAAAAAAATCAGACATGAATGTTTTCTCAAGCATACAAATGCATCAAAATATGCAACAAATACATGTTATGATTAGATTATTGTACAATAAAAGAGAGTTGTGCATAATGTTAAAAAAAATAAAATAAAAAGAATGGTCCTTTCACTTTTTGACCTCTCGAGTTCATGTTCTCTGTCAGAAGTGTTTTTTTTTTTGCCAAGGACGTTTGCTTTTGTCCGCTGCTGTCAGGCTATTGAATAGAAGGCCCTGAAAACCTGGACCCCATTTTTAATATGCTTATATTTATATTTATTTAGATACTTTTTGTCTTCTACTTTCTCTCTTTCATAATTTTGCTGCTGTAAATGTCTCCATTGTGAGACAAATAAAGGTTTGCTTAGCTTATTGTCAAGTGTCCTTGGGTGTCTTGAAAGGCGCTTATAAATAAAATGTCTTATTATTATTATTATCTTTGAACAATCCTTTGACAATGTCCAAGGCGAACATCAGCACAGTGAGCGATTGCCCGACCGGTGAACACTTTTTCTGGGTGATTCACATTGACGTAAAACTATCTGAACACCTCAAAAACGACCCTTCATTTGAGGTATGTCTACTTGGGTCATTGGAAACTAATTTATGACCCTGTTAATAGTCATATTTCAGCTATGACCTTGTACTGGTAAAATTTGTTGGGAAGGAATTCCACCTACAACAATGAAGTGTCCTCAGTTCTCAAATTAGTTGAACATGATTTGAAAATCATTATATTCTGTTTTTTATTTATGTTTCACTTCACTGGAATTCGGGTTGAAGGGCAGAGGTCATATTGACAGGATAATGACAGATCTGGAAAGCTTTTATCCCGACCTTTTATTTGTCAATGTCTTGCTTATTGTTTTATGAGCCCATTACGTGTCACATTTGATGTGCCCTCCCAAAAAGTTTTCGTGTCAATACATCGTCATCTGTGAAATAAATAACATACGATAGTTACATATTTGAAAGGCCTCCATTATTATCACTCTTCAATTTGAGGCCTGACTCCACGTGGTACATATCAAATGGTTTCATGATCCTCAGGACTAGTTAAATCTGGCCCTGAGGCTGCCTGTTTGTTTTGGTTACTAAGTCGTAATAGGACGCTGATAGCATGGATACACATCTGAAAAGTCCTCATCAAGACCTTTTGGAGGGGTGGTGGTGGTGGTGGGCGGGGGAATGGTTGCGAAATAAAATTGTGTCACTTAGCACCTTTAATTCATCGTCTCTGCTGAGGCTTTTAGGACTCACAAATCAAAGGCAGCAATTTCCTGGCTATTTTTCCTTGCCAGTCACTCTGCGCTCAAGGCTGCAGTGCAACAACATCACACTTTAGGGCGAATTGTGTGTGTGTGTGTGTGGGGGGTGCTTCCAGCTGCGTATCCACGGTGACACAGGAGGCCATAAAGCAACGAGAGCCTCTTTCACAAAGACAGATTACGCAAAAGTGTCACATCAGAGACGTAACAGAAGCCCTGGTGTGTATCCGCGTTTACACAAAAGCCAACGAAGGCGGGATACTGCCGCGAAGTGCGCACTTAACCACATGCAACACAGCATCCCACAATCAAATAAGTAGATAACGGTGGGGGGGGGGCATCAGTATGCCCTCATATGATTGGTAATAAACAAAACCCATGCTACATTTTCCTGGCAACAGGGTCATAAATCTATAAACAAATTGCAAGGAGTTGAACTTGAAATTAAAGGTAATGATGAGCGCTTTGCAGACAAGTAACTTTGCTGCCAATATGTGTTATGTTATTGATCAAGTATAACTATTGTCAAATGTGCTGTATACAGCAAAGATGACATTTCCTCCCTCTTAAACAGACAATTAAAAATATGCCCACATATGATGACAATAAAACAAAACAAAAAAAACATTCCACATTCTTTCTCAAGGGTAGGGAACTCCTGTTCTAGCTCCAATTTGACTCTCAACTGTGTCACGAATAAAATGTTACTACTCAGAGTCATACATCAATTTGTAACAACCCACACGGGGTCAGACCTAAAATTAAAGGTATTGAAGAGGCCTTTCCAGATCTGTCATTTTTAGGATCACGAAAAAACCCTCTAATGATGACGTACAAACACCCCCCCACTCAAAAACAAAAAAATGACATCATTTACCCAGTAACAGTCATAAATCAATTCA
This sequence comes from Hippocampus mohnikei, assembly GCA_026261675.1. Lineage (NCBI taxonomy): Eukaryota > Metazoa > Chordata > Actinopteri > Syngnathiformes > Syngnathidae > Hippocampus > Hippocampus mohnikei. The sequence goes on along the minus strand of JAKGUB010000332.1, from coordinate 14,122,616 downwards.
CAAAAGGTCTTAATGTGAGCTTCCGAGATGTATTATAGTGAAACTCCTCTACAACGAAACCTACATGGGCGAAAGTACCCCCTAGTGTGAAAAAATGTTCATGCATGAAAGCCATTCCCACTTTTCTGCTTCCCCTATGACGAAAAGTCCCACTGTTCCATTATACGAAATCTTTTTCCTCTGAGATTGAATTTGCTACAGTGAAAAGTCCCCTGTTGTGAAAAATGTCTTGCTGCAAACATGATTTCGTTGTAGAGGAGATTCACTTTATTCCATTGACTCTGCGTATCGTTACATACTAACAAAAAACCAGCTAACTGCTTATTCAACCTGCAGGTTGCTGCTTTTTTACACCAAAATACGTCTCGCTCGCTCGCTCACTCGCTCACTCACTCACTCACTCACTCACTCACTCACTCACTCACTCACTCACTCACTCACTGCCGGTGACAAATACGACTAGAATATTCCTGGAAATCCTCCCCGGCCGGCACCTGACGGAAAAGCCTCAGCCGCAATTCACCTCAAAAAGGGTGTCAGGGTTGAGCCGAGGTTACGGAAGAAAAATTGAAAAGAAAAAAAAAAGCTGAAATTTAGGACGGTGGGGCCAGGGGTGAAGCGAGCGTTCAGGTAGTCATCCAAACAAGCAAACAAACAAACAAACATCATCGTGGACGGGGTGGAGGAGGAGGAGTGTGCCAGTTCACAGATTTGTCATGCAATGCCTGCAGGGAGACAGTGCATTTTCTGCTCGGCCTCCAAATCACTTTCTGCTCTGCCGAGCCAGCGCACACAGCCTCGTTCGTGTGTGATGTATCCAGCCTGATTGCTCCCCCGTCATCGTTAACGGGGTGAGAAAAAAAAAGAGAAATTCCACCTGTGTGAGGTTTTTTGGGGGGGGATTTGGGGATAATTTCGAGTTATTTTGCGGATTTCCATTATACAAGGTAATGGTTGTCATGAATAACCGGCAACAGAAGTCGTGATAGCATTAATTTTATATACAGCGGTGCCGTGCAATATGTATTCCGTTCTGTGAGCACACTTGTATCTCAAATTTGCTTCAGGCGCAGCCTCAACCGAAAAACAGACATTTTTAAAAATAAGAAAATGACAAATAGCGAAAATCCATTATCCGCATGCCTATTATAAATATAGTGGGGGGAAGAAAAAGAACTTTTTTTTTCTAACTCAAAATTAAATATTTTTTTCAATGACAGCCATTTTCCAAAAAGAGATCCGACCGACTGAGTGCCAACCAAATTGGTGCATTTGGCCTCATCTTTCAAGGCTCACAGAATATTGTGTTTTATGACTGTGTAAACACAGAAACTACCAAATGAAAGATTGGACAACAACAACAAAAAAAGTTTGCTTGTGCAAATTACTTTGATGCAAATAATTGCTTTATTTTTCATATTTTTTTTCTCTATAATGCCAACAATGAAAATGTGCTTTTGATATTAAAATAACGTCTTCACCACCAGTGTAACAATGTCACATTTGTCAAACTGTTTGCACGCTATTTAGTAGTAGTAGTATTTTGTAGTGTGTGTGTGTGTGCATGAACCTCACTCGTGTGTACATTACCTCAGTTTCTAGTTCTAAATTGAAATCATCACCATCATCTTTTCTCTCTCTCGTGACATTCTTTGCAGTTAATTTAACGTGACAAACAAATCCAATGCCTCTTGTAACGCTCACCTGTTCAAAGCTCTGCATTTCCACATTCCATTGAGACAAGCTGATCTCATCCTAAAGAGCCCCAATGCCGCCATCTACGGACACCGTCAGCCCCGTCATGTATTTAAATTGTATGCCCATCTATGCAATGGATTTTTAATTTTTTTTTACTCTGTGGATTATTTCTAGACTTCTTGCAGACATCCCTTGCAGCATACCCGTGTCGAACACTTAATACAATCGCGCATCTCAGTAGTTCCTCGTGATAACCACCGCCATGCACCATGGAAATGAGTAGAACGGCTACAAATAATCCACCACAGTAAAAGAAAAAAAAAAAAGTTCACGGCATCCACAGTCGCACGTACGTAACGCAAGCGTTCCCCTCGCCGTTTATGAATAATTGATTTAACAACTCAGGCATGCTCAGTCATGCATGCATGTCATGTATACGTCATAATTACCGCTTCTTTTTGCTTGACTCGACGCATTTTTGGTTTGTGCGGGTGCGTGAGAATGATGATGCCTCTGATACACCCGCAGTGTCACTTCCCAGCATTCCCCTTTCAGCTCGTCTCTTTTATGGGGGACTGAAAGTTAATTTGCGGTAGCGAGGCGAGGAAATGAGTGAAGACTCGCTTGAAAATGTCCAAAAGAAAAAAAAAAATCCTGCCTTGTTGAAGTGAAGCGAGCATCTGGATTAAAAAAAAAAAAAAAAAGTTCATTTCCACCTTCGTGTTGATTCACTCATGTTATCGTAGCTTGTTTGGAGGGGGCCACTAAGAATAGCTCGGCTGACCCACTTTTTCAATTGGGCTGGGTGTTATTGTGCAAAAGGAGAGATCACAGCAGACTGTGCACGTAGACCTTGTTGACTCTGTGGATTATTTCCAGACGTTCTGTTTATTTCTATTCTGCAAAGTGGCGCACATTATGACTCACCGGCGAGGACCCATCACTAAAGTCATGGTGCGACAACTCTCCTTTGCCAGTGGCGAGCTGTGGAGTTTTGTTGTTGTTTTTTTTTTTAACTCTTGTGGATTAATTATGCAAAGTGGGAGTTATCATGATGACATATACTCTATTGCTTAACAGTATTCTGTCATTTGGCAATTTCTACAATGTGTTTTTATCCATCCATCCATTTTCTGATCAGCTTTATCCTCACACGGGTCAATGGGGCATGCCGGAGCCTATCCCAGCGATCTTCGAGGAACACCCTGAACCGGTTGCCAGCCAATCGCAGGGCACACAGAGACGAACAACCATCCGCGCTCACAGTCACACATAGGGACAATTTCGAGTGTTCCGTTAACCTGCCATGCATGTTTTGGGAATGTGGGAGGAAACCGGAGGACCCGGAGAAAATCCACGCAGGCACGGGGAGAACATGCAAACTCCACACAGGGAGGCCGGAGCTGGGATCGAACCCACGACCTCTGCACTGTGAGGTCGACGCGCTAACCACTAGCGCGCCGGGCCGCTAAGTACAATAATATACATGATTTTTTTCTTTTAAAAAACACATTTGTGTTGTTTTTGTTTGTTTTTTTTGGGAGGGAGGCCTGGACATTTCCATTCATTCCAATAAAAACGATTCAACCTAAATCCCATCATTCCATGACCTTGCGCGATAGAAATAAACATAATAACAAATATGACAACAACAAAAAAATCATAACAGAAAACAAAAGGAGTCGAAGAGCTGAAAGAAAAAAAAAACCTGGGCAGCCTCGCCGCTACCGCCAACCATCTCGACGCCTTCTCATCAATGAATGACAAGTTCTGCAATCGGAGGCTGGGGAAGAGAAAGGAAGCATCGCTCCTATGGCAACAGAACATTGCTTAAATGAAGACAAACAGGCGGCCTCTGAACCTCCACCCACACACACACACACATGCGCACGCACACGCGCGCGCGCACACACACACACACACACACGTTAACTTTGTAGCTGATTGCCAAAGGCTGCGCTTAAGTAGGTCGCGCCTGGGAATCATTGTATTAAGCACCGTAAATAGATATAAACAGCAGAACAATAACGACGCGTCGGCATCTTTTTGGAGGGCTGTGCCCCCCCCCACCCCCAACACACTCACACAAAAAAAAAAATTGGCGGGATATGTGTCATTTATTTTTTTTACTCGTCTTTTTAGTGTGAAAAGCATTACAAAAAAAAAAGCCAATTATGAGCAGACAAGACGGGCCGTGATAACATTGTTGGCAAAATGAACTCTTTTGAATGAGGCAGATAAGACCAAGACACTCCACTTAACGCACGCCAATGACCTTTTGTGAGGAGTGGCTGATTAGAGAGGCTGAAAGGAAGTGAGCGGTGAAAGACAGGAAGTCAATTTGCAGGCTACCCGCGCACGTGCGGACGGTTTCGCCCACAGGAAGTTGGATCGTCCTCTTCATAATTGTGCTTTGATTGACACTTAGCCTCTCCCTTGGGGTGAACAAACTTGTGCTACCCCCCTTTGGACTCAAGACACATAAAAACTAATAAAAACTCAAACTGAAGCATTTTGGAAAAAATCAGAATGAACAAACCCGCTCTAAAAAGCAATTGAAACAAACTGAGCGAAGGAAAAACAAAAACAAATTCAAACCTAAGTACATGTCTACGTTGTCTGCTGCAGCTTCCCCGAGTGAGCTTTTCTTTCAACATTGGAGCAGATGGCTGGCAAGACGCGGCGAGGTAAAAAAAAAAAAAAAAAAAAAAGCATGTGCGTGAGGCTTGAGAGCTCTCTGAATGCCATCCACCCGTCATTCTATTCATCCATCCACTCGTCATCCTTTATCTCTCCTCTGGCCGCCTGCCGGGGGGGGGGGGGGCTGACGCTCATACACAAACTCAAACACATCGCCAAAAACAAACAATGCACACGATCCTGTCTTGACATGATTGACAACCCTGACGTCATTACTCCTTGTATAGTTTTCCATTTTGTCTCACGTTGTTTCTGTCGGTGTCAAGTTCCCGCTAATCACACTTCCTGCCTGCTTCACTTTGGTCCGAAGCACTTCCTGGATACTTCAAGTAACTCTACACGCTTCCTGTCGGTGTCAGGTTTCTGATCATCACACTTCCTGCCTGCTTCATGTTGCTCCTAAGCACTTCATCAGTCGCAGGCCGAGGAAGTACTGGCCCAGCCGAACGTACAATTAAACCAAGAACGCACAGAGTACCTGGATGTCTGCTAGTTTAGACCAAGAATGCATCGGCTAGGCTAGGAAAACATACCAAGATGCATTCCGTGCTACCATCACGTCAAGAGTCGGGGGGTTAACGAGTACACGGCCGTTCCAATTTACAAAGAGGCTTGCGTTCTTAGGTCTTCATATTGAGACGCAGCCATTGTTCCGAAGCACTTCCTTCTTGTTTTGTGCTCCTATTAAGTACTTCTTGCTCACGTCATGTTATTTCCAAGCACTTCCTGCCTGCTTCCCATTAACGTTTTCTGGGAACAAGGGCCGACGATTTCTGGCCTCGTCGTTCTCCCGTGTCAAGTCAAAGGCTTCCACCTAAGAGAGCTGACAACTACACGCAACAACACGTGACTGTGCTCTGCCTCTTTTTCCGTGCCAGCTCGCAGTCATCCTTTACGCTCTTAATTCTTAATGATTTCTTCAAATGCAAGCGGGTATCACTCACATTTTTCCCGCCTTAGGTGCAACATTCCGAGATGTAAATCCGAGGCTAACCCACAATTTAAGCTCCCGCCGGCGCTCCGCGCGTGCATCGATGTGTGTGTGTGTGTGTGTGTGTGTGTGTGTGTGTGTGTGTGTGTGTGTGTGTGTGTGTGTGTGTGTGCGATTGCAAGCGTGCCGTGCAAAAAGCCCAACCGCAGCACAACATCTGCAAAACGACTTCCAAGCGTGTCGGTCGTGAATCATTGACGAGTGGCGCGGAGCAAAAAACGCACGTGGCCGGCGTGCAGCGAGGAGGCTAATGCTCAAAACACGGAGGGGTAATTAAACTTTAAGAGGGGATGAGTTGAGGAGGGCGGGGGAGGTGTTTAATCAAGGATAACAAGTTTAACCCAGAGTTTGATACAAAGTGGCCAATGTCCTGTTCTTCACAACTTCATTTCACATTGGTTCCTTTCTGCTTGGTATTACTCATCTAGTACTGCGTAAAACCGCTCCTCAGTCATTTTGTAACCAACCGAGGCATCCTTGGTTCAAGCTAGCAGACAAGAACAACATTTGGGTATTACGCGTGATCTTGGTTAATGCGTACTTTCACAAGATCACTTAAGATATCAAACAGATATCAAAGCCAATTGAGAATCGGCCACTGCTTCTAAGAACTTTCTGGCTGCTTAACCCTTATTTTATTGATCTATTTATTAATTTCATTGGGAAAGTGAACATTCATCAACACAAGAATAAACAGTTTAAATGCGCCAGACTTAGCATAAATGCTAGTTTTCAACCATAGTCCCAAGGCAGGTTTCTTAAGATAAACATAGCTCCAAAGTACGTCCTGTGTGTGTTTCGTGTTGCTGTTAAGCATTTCCCCGTGCGCGTTACATTACTCAAAATCTCAAATTGCCGGTTTTATTTTGCTTTACAGAGCATTTCCTGTCAGCTTCACGTTACACCTGTTCACTTCCTGTTTTCTTTGGATTAGCTTTCGTGATGTTGCCAGCATTTCCTGTCTTCTTTTCATTCCTTCCGAGCGTTTCCTGTCTTCTTCGTTCATACACCCTCGCCATCTTTTTTTTTTTTGCTACACTACACTAAAATGCCTGTCTGACGTTTTTACATGGTTACATAACACTTTGTGTCCATTTTCATTGTTTACACAACACATGAAATCCGCTTCGTATGTTTCGAAAGCACTTGATGCTTTTAGCCTGACTCGTGTTTCTCCCTCGTACACTTGACAAGGCGAGTGCTGGAGCACTTCCCGTCATCCGTAGCGGACTTTCATCACAAGGCCATATTTACAATAATTTGAGGGGGGAAAAAAAGATTGCTACTTGCTCGAGACAGAAAAATAAATTAAATAACAAATAGAAAAATGGATGACATGCAAAATATTTTTTACTTGAAAAAAATAAAGTCCGCTTGTGCAGCATGCCGATGCTAAAACGTTTGTTTCCGACGTGACAGTAGTTGATGTTGCGTTAATCCAGTGCACAGACTAAAGTCAATGATAGTACACACAACCTGTGACATTCAGCTGTTAACACACGCGCGCGTGCACACACTCGCGAACCTCGCACTGCTAATCCAGCAAATCCCCCCCCAATGCACACAAACACTCACGCTGACGCACATTCACGCACACACGCGCACACACACACACACACACACACACACTTCCTCTCCTCCCAAATCCCCTTAATCACAGCCGCTTGATCCCCGACAAAAAACAGTCCGCATAAATCAACCGGGGATAAAATGAGACCTCAGCCAGGGTGAGACGACGTGAGGAGCAGGGGGAACACTGTTTATTTTATTTGATTTTCATTTTTGTAAGGAATACATCAAGTGACATTTAGGCATTGATCACCTCAGAAAGTGAATGGACAAATTTTAGAATTAAGTGAAACAGCAGTGGCACAACTTCATCTCGTGGTTCCAAAACCCTGAGAATGCATTAAAAAAATATATTTTTGGGGTATGTTCCGCTGCTTTGATTAATTTAATTAAACACATACATGGATTAACCCATTGATCATTTTTTAATAGTTAAAAAAATATATATATATATTTAGAAATATAAATATATGAATATTTAGTATATTTTTTCCACCTAAATTATACATTTTTTTCACACGAGATGGTGTCAAATACTCAATAAAATCAAAATAATTGGTTGGTAAATTGATTTGATTGAAATTGATTTTTGATCATTTTATGCTACTGAAAGCAACTGAAAATAAAGGTATTTAATTGATTGATTTGGTCGAGTTGAAATAACAATAAAATAATAAAAACGTATATAATTTGACTGCTATCTAAAAGTTATTTAAGAGAGAATTGAATAAAAATATTGAAGTTATTGTGTTATTTTGACTGATATGCGCAACGCTTCTTCCCCCGTGTGGCTAAAAGCTAACAAAAGTTGTGCGAATTTTGGGGTTTTTCAGCTTGGATGAGTTAGCAAAAGAGCGTTGGGGGACATTTGCTGTGAATAATTAATCGCTCTGGTCTTTGTTGTGTGTCCAAAGGATTTTTTTTTTCAATAAAAATAATTGTAGCTCCACTCACAAACAAATAATTGTCCGTCAAGAGAATAAAAAAAAAAAATTAAACCTTTTTTGTTTGGACGAGGTGGTTAATATCAAGAAATAAAACATCTATTTCAATAGCTTTGCACTCATGAAATGACCAGGGCACGTTAAGGACGAGAACATTCAATTAAATGTCATGTGGAGAAAATTGTTATTCATGCTGAGAGTTGTATTAATATATACGCACCACTAATAGACTCATTGACTTTAGTGCGCACATATTTACATTTAACACATCTAACAGTGCAGCTGGAGTTCAGCCCAATTATCATGAACACAGTTGATGCCAGCGAATCTGAATGAAACTCAAAAAACTTTTCAAATCACTTTTCATCATGACTTATTGTCACGTGGAGAAATGATATTAATCACAGACACTCGCAAGAAATGTAGTTAATGCTAATAACCTGCTAACGGAAGTGGTGATAGAATAGCTAAAATAGTGCTTAGCATACAGGCTATCGAGATGACAATGCCAAAACCAAGCGGATGTTGATTTTAATGAAATTTGCTGTACTTGTTGATGGCGATGACACAACACAAAATGTCAAACTTCAAGTTGAATTGTTGGGAAAGGTGAATTCAAGGAGGAATCCAAACCTGAAGTGAAGCGTGTAAAAAGGAGCTGCAATAGCGGCTACACAGAGTAGATAAAAAGCTGGCGAATATAGCGGGGAAGCTAGTGGAAAACAAGGCATCTAAAGTAGTAGCTAATATAAATCTAACTACATACTTTTGGCGCAAGAATCGTTTATCTAGCTGACCTTTGTCTGGCCTGCCGCACTCTCACCGAGTGTGATCCTCGTAGCGTTTCAGTAGTGCTAGCGGAGTGAGCGGCATCTGCTTGATATTCATGGCGGGAGCGTCGTGAGGATCTGGGATAAGTCTTCCGACTTTAGTGACTTACGGGCGGGAGCGCTACGGAAAGGTAACGCGGTTCTCATGATTTAAGAAGGTCTTTTGAGGCGGCACCTTGCGACCTCGAGGCTAAGAAAAGAAAGAGAAACACCGACTTTCACTTTTCAACCTTTTCATTCTCGCGCGGAACTGTTAAGAAAGACAAAGACGATACCGGAACGACTGGAACAGTACACTGGTTTCCTTGACAGCTTGTCACAGAGCTTACACTTGACTAAAACAACGTCTAATGCGGCATCTCCGAAGCAGTTTAATAGTCGAGCTAATAGAGTGGCTAATATGGATGAAGAAATCACAGAACACAGCATGCTCGTTTCCTTGACAACAAGTCACACAAATACTCACTTTTCTGCTACACGAATCACAGAGAGAGACAAAAAGGGTAACGTTACAAATCTAAAAGAGAACGCTACCACTGATGCTAACACAATTGCCAAAACATAGCGGCTAATAGTCTGCGATTTAACAGTAAAAGTTTCTGTCTGCGCGTTACTCGCTAGCGGACGAACCTTTGGCGGTTTGTAAATTGCAGTCGCTTCTTTGCTCTCAATCTCATTGAGCAGCAACCTTAAGTGATGTCAGGCATGCTGCCATCGCGACATCTTTGATCCCCGGCTCCCTCGTACTGGTCAGAGGAAATTTCAATTTTGCTCCACTCTCTCATCTCTGAAGAGCTTCAAACAACATGCGCATCCAGAGGGAATAAAATTCTGCACCTCCTGAGTGTGCAGTGCGAATGCCAAGGGAGCTATGACAGCGATCCAGACTGCCCCTAAATGGTGGCAATTTGCCCCTAAAATTTGAGACAGTGCAAGTACATTTTTCATCAACTTGTGACTGTGCGACCACCAAATTTGCCGATTAAAAAACAAAAAACTATTCTTGAATATTTTTGTTGCTGACAGAGACTTCTGCATTGACACTTCAGCCCATTTATCAGTAATATAGTGAAAATGAGTGATGTGAATATTTATTTCGCAAGTCAACTTAAAGTGTGCACCCCGACATTTTCGGGGCGCACAGAGACTAGACTTTGATCTTAGAATGAAAAAGATCAAAGTCTAAATGGGATCTCACTGAAAAAGCCCACAATGCTAACTAGAGCCCGTATCGCAATTTAGCGGCAACGGTTTGTGCGCACGTAGCAAATGTTTTTTGTTTTTTTTTTGTTCTCAGGATTTGTTAAAGGTTGCAAACAGGCTCACAAACAGTTTCTGTTGTCGCCACTCTTCAACCCCTGAGACCTCCTGTTTCATCCCTCCTTTCGTTCGAACGCAGCCCCTTTCCCCTCTTTCATCCACCTTTAACCCCGCTGTACCTCTCCACTGCTTCCTGCGGAATAATTCAGCGTACTAGAAAACGTTTAAGCAGGAGGGGAAAAAGAGCCAGCAGAGAAAGAGAGACAGTGGAGTCACGGCGGGATATTTATGCAGAAGAGGGGACTGTATGGAGGAGGGGGACGCAGGGTGTGCACAGTGTTGGCCAGGGGGCGCATCACTCATCAATTTGTTTGTAAACAACAGATTTATGCGCACTAAAGCGAGCAGAGAGCCGCCGGCGACTTCAGCACCGCACGCGAACGCATGAACAACGAGCTCAGCGCTTTTTGGCCTGCAGGATCCAAGGAACATGGGGAGAAAAAAAGGAAAAGAAAAGATGACCAGGAAATCTCCAGTCGTGCTGGCACGGCAACAGCAACTAAAACACATATAGAAACACGGAATGACTCTATCTTGCGCAATTGATTTGGAAGAAAGAGCAACAAAAAAAAAATCTCAACATGTTAACTTTGGCAACAGTAGCTAACAGAAGACAATTTCGTAACTATGACCAGGAAAAAGCTAACTTGTTAACGAAGCACTGATAAGGCACGCTTCAAGAAATGCTAACATACTGACAAGACACAAGCTCACCTATTACCTAGGCTCTGCCGAAAAAGCGAACTTAGCTAATACGGTAAGAAAGATGTAGCCGATAAGGTTAGCACACCTAAAGGAGACAAGCAAAGTGAAAGGAAAAAAACCTTAACAGAAGAACAGCTAATACGCTAACTATGATCTTGTTTGAAAAAGCTAACATTCTAATGACCAACAACAACAAGGAGAGTAGATGCTGTTGCATTTTTTTTATTATGGAAGGGGGAAAAAAGCAAACAAAATCAAACACCACAGTGTGGTTGCGTGTCAGCAAGCCATCGTGTTTGTTTACTTTGGTCACAAAGGGGCAAAGGCACTTTTTTTTTCAAACAAAAGAAAGCAAGCTAACAACACAACGGCATTAAAAAACATTAACGTTTTTCAAAATGATCGCTTTACGTCGTTCATTCTGTGCGAACCATTTAGTGCTACCGTCATATGTTTGGACTAGCTTAGCATAAATGGCAGGAAATTATGAAAATCTGGGAGCGTGTCGTACACTTGGAAATTTAAAGAAAAAAAAAATCCCCAAACTACAATTCTCTCACAGATACATGTTTTTTTCTTGCTAGGATAACTTTAGCATCTATTATAATCTAAGAAAATGTCCACTGCAAGTCTCGGCATGCCTTGCTGAGCACAGTGGCGAGAAACGGTAAGAATGGAGAGTGTCGTACACTTGGTCGTCAAACTACAACGCTCTGCCAGTTAGCTGTCTTTATGCTAATCTACACTAACTGCAGCTTCAAACATGTTCAAACTGCATTCTGTTAGCTTGTCGTATGCTTGAAATGTCTGCAGCTAGTTGCCAAATAGCCCAGCTTAGCATAATGGTGACATCATTCTGCAAGTGTGACTTACGCTTTTCGAATCAAACTATAACACTCTCAGTAAGCTGCCTTCATGCTAAGTTAGGCTACTTGTAGCTTCTATCACGACGAAAGAATGAATCGTCTGCTTATTAGCATTGCTTAGTATAAAGGCGGGAAACGATAGGTCGAGTGAAATACTGGTAGTAGCGTTAGGCGGTGGTGTACCGATGGTGTTAGAAAGATAGCAATGAGGATGGTATGCTCTGTACACGTAAAAAAAAAATCCTGAACCCATAAAAATTTTGATAAAGTGTCCATGCGACTGACATTAGCCAAGTAAGTGGCAAAGTTTCTGGTACTGTAACACGTAAACAAAGAGAAAATTGCATATTTTTTTTTGCATAGGAGGAATGAGAGTTCATGAAGAGGCACAAAGGCTAAAACGCGAGGCTTTGTTAGTCGAATTTTAGCATGATTTTGATCAGTAAAATTGATAAAGGATATGTTGGAATGTTCACAAATAGCAAAAATGTTGATGCCTTTTTGCTGATTAGCCTAGTTTAGCATAAATGTGGCATGTTTGCTCACACAGTCATAATCTAACGTTATCCAAGTTAGCAATCTATATGCTAAAATATGATATCTGTAGCTTTGAAAATGTTCCAAAGGTATGTGACAATACTGATTTAGCCTAGCTCATCACGAAACGTGGGAAATGTTAAGAATTTGCTGGCTAATTGTAGATTTCATCACGATCTTGGTTTGTCGTAAACTTTGGAGCCAAGACTATGGCAGTTTGTTGTTTTTATGCTCTGGCTAATGATAGCGTTGGTATAATGGTGACAAATGCTAAAAATCTGCAAGTGTGTTGTTGGGAATCAAAATTGATTTTACTGCCCTTAAATACGTTTTGTGTCAATTTGTAATTTCAGTTTCTAGTATTCTATGTTCACATATAGTCATTGTCAATTTTAATTTATTTAGCAGTTAGCCATCCTTATGAGAAGCTAGGCTAACTGTATTATACAGCGATTCTAATTGTATTTATCCAAGCGCGCGAAGAAAAGCATGTATGCTAGCAAGTCAAAGGAAGGAAGAAGAGCTAGGCGACCACGTAAAGAGCCGGAAAAAATATTGGTTGCCCGTTCAGAGGTCAGTGGTGGCCTTGGCAGAGAGCGCTTGGATACGTCCCGTGTTACAGTTCTTGCACAGGACGTGTCCATCCAGAGGGTAACAGCCCTGGTTGTCACCCTCAGACAGCAGAGAGCCGCAGTCCTGTCCCCAAAACACAGACAATGTCAGCATGCTATCACATCTTAGCTTAGGATTCATGCCAAGCTAGGCTAATCAACGAAAATTGCAACATTTTTCATGAAAAGAAAATGCCCCAAAACGTAGAATGTGTTAGGAGCTGCAGTTAGCGTTGGTGAGGTGAGTCCATATTAAGAAGTAGTTGTACGTACCTCACAGCGGTAACAGTGGACGTGGAAGTCTCTGTCCAGAGCCACGATGCGAACCGTCTCCTCCTGACCCGGAGCGGGCATGATGGGTTCAGAACACACGCAGCAGCGGGGCGCAAACTTCCTGCTCAGCCACAACAACACAAGGTATTACTACTTTTTAATATTTGTTAATTATATTACTACTAAAATCACTACAAGTACTTTGACTACCACTACTATTATTGCAATGGTCCTCGTTTGGTGTGGCGCCCTCACTTGTGGAAGTCGTGTATGCAGTGGATGTGGTTCGAGGCGTCGACAGTGAAGGGCACGCCGTCCAGACTGCGCTTGCAGACCATGCAGGTGAAGCAGTGAGGGTGGTAGGCCTTGCCCGTGGCCCTCAAGATGCGCTCCATGATGGGCTTGCTGCACATGCTGCACGTCTCCAGTGTGTTCTGCGAACACACACGTATAAACATAAGTCCAGGCTTGGCTTTTTGCGTGAAAAAAGCCCCCAAAACCCCTTTGGGATTTTCACCTTGCTATCCAAGAGCCAGAAATGGGTTGTTTGAGAATTTAAAAATGACATTATTTTCAAAATAAAAGTTATACGTTTGATTGAGAGAACCATTTAAGTTTGAAAGTCTCCCAAAACACGCAGCAGTCAAGCATCTTACCTGGAAGTTGATAGTCTGCATTTCTAAGGGGGAAGTGATTTTCAAACTATAAGCCACTTTTTAAAATAGATTTTTGCAAAACCTAAAAGTCATAAGGTGCCAACATTTCAAAATAAAATGATCAACATCAAACCTTTTGGGGAATATCATTTTTGACTCTGTTGATGAACTACCAACAACAAAAGTAGATGGGCTGGCAACATTACAATGGCAACATGAATATGATTTTCAAAATAAAACACTTTTTTTCCCCTCAATTATTTTTTTCACCTGTTGCCGGTGACCCATCAACCACAAATACGCAGTTTGGCTGGCAGCCTTTCAAAATAGAATGACTTCCAAAGTGAAAATCGCTCTGTCTAAACTACCAGCACACCAGAAAGCTAGTAACGAGCTTTGGCTAGCTACTAGTGCAGCTGAACATGCCGAGGAGTCCGTCTTAAGTCAGTAACCAACGCCTCCATGGTTGCGAATAAATGGCACTTTTTCCAAGTATCATGCTAATTGATAAGCTAACGCAAGATTGAAACGTAACAGTTTAACAATGGAATTAGGTGCTCCTCGATATTTTGAGCCGTGAGTCTGGTGAAGGTTTTTTTTTTTTTGCGCTGGTGTGTCCTCACATTGCCTGGCAAGGTTGCAGATGCCCTCAGAGCCACAGTGGAGTGCGAGAGTGGTGGTAAATATTTCCACTTTGTGATGACTGCAGGCTTTCTCCCGCCAGGACGCTTGGGCAGGCGGCCCGTGGCGGAGGCAGCGGCGGACGTGTGTATGTGTGTGTGTTTGGGGAAGTGTGGCGGCGGGGTTGAACAGCTTCTGTCGTTTCGGCGGAATCTCCTTCGCTTTTGTTATTCGCCGACAGTTAGTCAACCCTGGCTATTTGTGGTGGTAAGGGACCAAGACCCGCCCTTTATAAATTGACCATTCAGTTATTCATATCTTTGTTTTAATCATTAGAGGACCAAAAAAAAAGTTATTTTTTAAATTGTCTGATTACTCGGTTATCCAAATTTTATTCTGCCAAATATTTTGCAGAATTAAAAAATAAAACAAAATAAAATAAAATGAAAAGTCAAGCCCTAGTTTCTCCTCAGCACAATATTCCAGAGCACCATTTTACTTTACTATTTAAAATGCGTAAGAAATGTTTTTGTTTGGTTGGAGGGTTTCAATGTATAAATGGATTTTTGTGGAAAGATGATCCAAGCACCACAGCCTTCCCTTTTTCCTGGATCTGTTCTCCGCCGTAGCCGTTTTGCGCGCTCGGGCAGGCTAAAGCGCACATGCTTCAGTTGCCTTCAAAATTTGCCATCCCCCTTCCCCCCCCTGCCCCGTCGCCTCAGTGTTTCCAAACACGGTCGTGGGTGTGTGGCCAACACGGCGTAGAGTCACGCGCTGTCGGGCCCCGAGCGCCGGGGCGAGGCAAACCACGCGGGGCGGTCGCCGGCGTGTGCGCTGACATTCTACGTCTGCGTGCTAATCAGCACCCCGGCGTAGCTCACGCGGGGGTCGTAGGCTAGTGTGTCAGGTCACCGACACATTGAGGACAACTCTTTGAGCTAACCTGAATGTACTGAAGATCTCAATGCAGGAGTGACACAGTACAACAAAAAACTAATTCAATTAATTTGTCAAATTTTGCTGGGGTTTATCGACTCAACAAATTCAGATTAGTTAGCATTGCATCTCTGCTTTTTGCAGATGATGTGGCGCTGTTGGCTTCTTCGAGCCGGGCTAAGGGTCATGACCGAAAGAACGAGATCCCGATACAAGCGGCTGAAATGAGTTTCCTCCGCGGGGTGATAAGGATGAGAAGCTCGGTCTCCGTGTTGAGAGGAGCCAGATGAAGTGGCCCGGGCATCTGATTAGGATGCCTCCCTGGTGAGGTGTTCTGGGCATGTCCCACTGGCAGGAGGCCCTGGGGATGACTCAGGAGAGACAGCGTCTCCCGGCTGGCCTAAGAACGCATTGGGATCCCCCCCCGGACGAGCTGGAAGAAGTGGCTGGGGAGAGGGAAGTCTGGGCTTCCCTGCTAAAGCTGTTGCCCCTGCAACCCGACCCTGGATGAGCGGTCGAAAATGGATGGATGGATATAAGACAAACTATTTAATAAATGAAATAAAAATTAAAAGAGCAATAAATAGAAAAGAGCAGTTTGATTTTATGAAGTACAATATTAAGAGTGCTATTTTTCCACATTAGATTACATGTGGGGGGAAAAAATGTATTTCAGTGCGTTACAAAGCGTTGAATTTTCCACTTGCCAATTGTGTGCACCTGGCGGCCGGATGTTATTTTTAGTGCGGGATCGGGGATTGCGGTCACGCCATCCTGGGGCCCCGCAATTTGCCAGATGGCAGACTTTCATGTTTTGGACTGGCGGCATTTCGGCCGCGTGGCTTGTACGCTCTCCTGGAGTGGCTCAAGGAGTTCATGAAAAGCGAGGCGCTCGTAGAAATCAACACGACTCCCGGGGCGGCGTTTGTGTGTAAACAATGTCCACGGCGTGGTCTCGTCGTGCGCTCGTTGGAAATGGATAAAAAAGCTTTTTAATGAGCTGGATGCTGCGAGCCTGCCAGCTTTATTTACCTCGCAGGCACCAATGCACATCGGTGGGGGGGTAAAATACATGCAACGTTAGAACGGCACTTGATCCGCATCCTTCCCTGCCTCTTGGCTCTCTTCTTGCGGGAATGAATACCTTACCCTTGTTTAGCTTAACTGGAGCATGTGATTTCACTTCCTGCGGCCCGGCGTAATGAGAACAGTACTCGAAACGCTCCACCTCACGCACCCCCAAAAAAGAAAAAAATTCTGTGACGCTAACACCCTCACCTTCGGTCACCACCCCCAGCCGATGATGCTTTGCCAATTTTGACAGACGGCACGTGCATTGAAGCAGCGGTCCCTTAGTTGTTTCTATTTTTTTTTTTTTTTGCAGTTCCAAAACAGTTTTAATGCAATGCATCAATGTAGAGTTGATGTTGGGATTTGGGGAGAGGGGGTCACAAGTCATTCAGTTTGAAATCTAACACTAGCAAGAGTTGTTTCTGGTTCTCAATTTTCAAAATAATGAAAAAAACCCCAAAAAAACCCAAATCCGATAATGTTGGTACTTTTATTTTGAAATCATTCAACTTTCAAATGCTAGCACCGACAAATGTTGAATGTTTTGGTCGTTGATTTATATATTTAAGGATTTGCTACACTAAAATCAGCTCTAGGACATTATTTTTGTTTAAAATGTTTGTTTTTTCAATCCCTGCCTTCCAAAATAAAGTGATTTTTGTTTTCCGAATGTGATGTTGGGACTTAAATTTTCAAACCATTTCCTTTACTGGTCCTTGCCTTTCAAGATGAAGATCATTTTCAAAATAAAAGCCCCAAGATATTTTTCCCCCTCGATGACCTCAACCCATTAACATCAGGGTCCACTTTTGGGCCCACGAGCCTCTATGTTGACACCACTTCACTTTGCCGCTGAGACCTGTCACGGCCTCTGTTGCGGGGTGCCGTATGCACTCTGCCACTAGAGGGCACCATACGTGCACCGCTGTGGTGGCGCTGATGTATTGAAGCATCCTGACTGACTGTATGCGCCTCTCCTCTTTCAAATGCGTGTTTGCCCACAAGGCTAAACAAACGTCTCGGCAGTAAAGTGAATGTAGGTCACACACGCAGACGCACACTTTAAGTCAATTGTATGGAGAAACCCCCACCCCCACCCCCGACCCAGCGCCACTCCTTGCACTCCCCAGTACTTCCTGCGAAGCCCGTAGTGTCCGCCGAGACGGGGCCCGGACGCTAAACGACGTCTGACAGCTTTTGGCGGACGCGAGGAGCCGTGTTGGCAAAACAAAGCGTGTAAGCGGGGAGTTAAAATGGCAGAAGCATGTGTTCTGGTGGCACTCGCGCCCGACGAGGCCACGCGCGCTTCGAGTCAACTTGGAATTGTTTCAAGATAATGAAGGACGGGGTCTGTTAAGGGACTTCTCTACATGCTGCTGTTTTGGTTAGCATCGGGGCCTTGTAGTGTACTTTTATTTACAGTTACAATTGCTATTTAAATTCACAACAGATTTTTTTTCTTATGTCATACTGCAGGGGTGTCAAACTCATTTTTTCGCGGGCCTGATTTTAGTTACAGTTTCTCTTGGAGGGCCGTTATGATTAAAACCATATAAAGAAGTCAAGAATAACGGTTTATTCCACTATTTGAAATTTCGGTCAAGATTTTAGCAAGCATCGTGAAAGTTGACATGTTTGATTTGCTTTCACGGGCCACATCAAATGATGTGGCGGGCCAGATCCGGCCCCCGCGCCTCGGGTTTGACACCAGCGTCATACTGTGTTAATTACGTGTTACAAAATTTTTGTGATTTTACTCACCTACAACACAATTATATCGCCCGGCCGATTAATCGAGTTTACGAAAAAATGACACCATGAGGCGTCATTTTGTATTGCAACTACCGATAGTAATAATAATAACAAATACATTTTATTTGTCACTATTCTCTACATTCAAAGACGAGTGAGGGGTGAAGAAAGGTCCGCATCGGGGGCCGTCTCAAGGTCATTGAGCTCATTTATGTCCTGCTTCAAGTTGTACTTCGGAACTCCGTGAGAAGCAGACTAAAAATAAATGTAGTTGGACATAATGACGGCGTCTTAATGAGGCTGTCTAATATTGTTACCAAAATAAACCTAATTCAGTGTTGTTCCGTGCGAGGCGCTGCTGTACCCGCCCGCCAAATGTTTGGAATTATTGCTCGACTCCTCCGTGATTCATACGTCGCGACATTCAAGCTCGCTCCCTTTCTCCTCCTCTTTTTTTTTCCCTCTTCTCCCCTCACTGCCGCTGTGATGTTAAAACCGCTGGCGATTGCATAACGCGTTAAAACTTGCATCACCAATTTCCTGCAGTAAAATACTCGCATTAAAAACACGAGAAGAGGCCCGCTTTTGCTTTTTGACATGCGCGTAAAAATATATATATATATTCGCAGTGTTGCTGGAATGATTGACAGGTAAGAGGCTCCAATGAGAACTGCCTGGAAATGATTGGCCACTGGTGTAATTTTGCCATTCATGCGACATTTGTTATGAAAGCGACACGTCTTGTGATTGTGCAACCTGATTTTTACACAAAGCTATGTAGCTTTATTTGAATACATTTTATTATTATAAATAGTCAAAAGAATACAAAAAAGCAATAGATTTTAATTTTAATGATGAATTGAAAAAGTCAATATAAAATAGTCTATATTTCAATAAATAATAGCCATAACAAAAATTGTCTAGTAAGTGAAATATTACGCAAAAGCTTTAATAATTTTTTGTAGATACACATTATTTAAAAATTACAATAAAAAAAACACGACATTAATTCTCATCTAAATTAATATAAATAAAGTGTCTCTTCAGGTCAAATTGTACACAAATTGTTTGGATTATTTAAAATAACATTTCGAATAGAAAGGAATTTTCAAAAATCTAATTTTCAAACAAATTCCTCCCTGGCCCAAAAAGACGAAGATTAAAAATAAATAAACAAGATTTTTGAAATGAAACCCTGACATTCAAAGTTTCTCACACCTCCAAATCTGACTCGGCGCTTACTCGAATGATTGACACATGACGGCATCCTGAAATGCCAACCTTGGTTGAATGAACCCCTGCTGCCAACATGTGCTTATTCCGATTTAAACATCTCGACATCTGCGCTAGACTTTTTTTCTTTCCTCGCCGTGATGCGAAAACCGCTCTCCATTGCATCACCGATTTCCCGCACATAAAAACACAGCAGCGTTCCAAACCGGGGGAATAACTTCAGCTCTCCTCTTTTGACACACATTTTACACCTAGTGTGTTTTTTTTTCTCCTTTCCTTTCCGCGTCGTGTTTTCCGCGAGGCCGATCGGGGTTGATGGGAGGCAGGCTGCGCTTTGCACGCGATTTATGACCTGGCAGGATGAACTCGCCGCCGCTAAATTTACTGCCGAGCTGATTCAGTGCCGCGTCTGCTCGGTGCCTGCTTTACTGCTGTGGGACCAGCGAATGAGCGAGCGACCGGAGGAAAGACGGGACGAAATGCCGAATGGATGAGTCACCTCGGCGAATAAAAAAAAAAAAAGAAGGGGGGGGGGGGGCGAAGGTGACTTAATGAAGCTTGACAAACAAACCTCTTGTGCCATTTACAAGGAGGAAGTTGAGGAGATGAGATGAAGAAGAGCGCCCGATGATGACTCACAAAGAGAGGAGAGATGCTAGCCAAACGAAAAAAAGAAACGTGGTTCCACGAAAATAACATCAAAGATTTCTTGAGCACGGCAGCAGCGGCGATGGATTGGACATGCTAAAGTTAGCCTCGTTAGCTCATTTTGCCACGCGACGGCTGAAGAAGAATGCTAGTGGGACAAGAAAAATACTTCCCCGCCTAACATGGATTGGACATGCTAAACTCAGCCTCATTAGCCTATTTAGCTACGACAACGATGACTCACAATGAGATGAAAGACGCTACCGAGACGAGGGAACGAAAATCCAAACCTAAATTACATCAAACGATTTTTTCACACATGGCAGCGTCAGGTTGCATTAGCAAGCGTTTGAGTAATTAGCTTATTTAGCGCCAAAAGTCCACCCCCAAAACATGCGGGTGATGAATCAGGTATGCTAAGCATTTTTAGCTTATTTAGCTTTTACCAAGATGATTGACAAAGAGAGGAGAGACGCTATCAAGACGCAGGGGAGGCTGGAGCCTATCCCAGCCGTCTTCGGGGGACACCCTGAACCGGTTGCCAGCCAATCGCAGGGCACACAGAGACGAACAACCATCCGCCGTCACACCGACACGAGGAACAATTTAGTGTGTTCAATCAACCTGCCGTGCATGTTTTTGGAATGTGGGAGGAAACCGCAGTACCCGGAGAAAACCCACGCAGGCCTGGGGAGAACAAGCAAACTCCACACAGGGAGGCCGGAGCTGGAATCGAACCCACGACATCTGCACGGAGGTCGAGGCGCTAACCACTCGCCCACTGAGCCGCCCAAGACGAGACCAACGCAAGTAATTATTTGAAGTGGGAAATTGAAGACGTTCCATCCACGCCCTGTTGCGTTGAAAGCAGTTGTCACTGTCTGTATGTCGAGTTAATGATCGGATATACGCCGATATTTTGTGCTGCCTCTGGCCCCAAAGTGTTGTCATTAGAGTCCATTGTTTGGACAAGAGTCGCAGAAGCTCCCTCATGTTTTTTGTCTAAGCATATTTCCTTGCCTGGGGGAAGCGAGCGCGGAAGGAAAATATGGGCGACCCACCGCTGACCCGCCGCAATGTCACTCCGACTCATGACATCGGCCAACTAACCGCCGGGCTCTTTGTCACTTTCTCTCGGCGACGGCGGCAGGAGACGTTGCCTTAAGTCCAGAGGGGTCGCTTTCTGCTGCACGGTGGCATCTAAGGCGGAGAGGCAGTGGCGGGCCGCAGCGGGACGGGCGGCGCTTCTGCCACCTTTTGTTCGGCGCGGGCAGGCCTGACGCGCGGCCCGTCACGTTGAAGGAAAAGTCCGGGCGGCGACACGAGGGGTTCACTTTCAGCTGCCGAGCGGGATTTAAGGCGGAGAGGCAGTCACGGGGCGCCGGAGTGAGATCGCTGCGCCCCCGACACCTTTATTCAACACGAGAAGTCTGGACCGTCATGTTCAACTAAACGCGTGTGGTTCAGACAGGTTTGTCAAAATGTGTCTGCAGTGAGGTAGTCCAAGGCGGCGAGGTCAGGAAAAGTCAGGGGGGTGAGGGGTTGGGGGCGCAAGTTTCGAAAAACTACACCGTTTCCTTGAATGTGACGGGCGACACATCAGAGCAGGATCAGACCTTCCTGCGCAGAACAAAAGGTGGCAGCGGAGAAAGCGGTGCGGTAATCTCATTCCGGCTCGTACGACGTGGCCCGGAACTGCCTCACACGTCTGACGCGTGGCCGGTCAAGTCTTTTTTTCTACTTTTTCGGGGCAAAGTGCCACAGTCTGGACACAAGTCGGGAAAAAAGAAAGGTTGGGCGACGCTAGCCCAAAGTGAGTATGGGGTCAGGGGCCGAGGTCAGGAAAAGGGGCTCTGGCTCTGGACCATCTTGTTTCTGGACCTGCCAGGCTTCCATAACCAAAGCAAGAGTCGAGGGGGTCAAAACTTGCCCGGTAAAAACTTGAGTGAGTGGAAGTATTTGTGGTGAGGTAGAGCAAAGTGGCGCGGTCAGGAAAAAGTGGAGCCATTTCCGCACACGTCGGGTCATCTGTAGCATGCTGAGCATTGAATTGGACGTAAAATTGATTACCTTTTTCACAGTGCGCTTGGTTTTCAGCGTTGGGGAGGGCACACGGACAATTGTGTCCTGACGCAAGTTTGCCCATATTTGGACGTGGTTGCCTTGTGGCCTACCAGCGAGTAGCATGGATGCTTTTGTAAGTAGACTCTGGCCTGGCTGACACTTTGATCCTGGTGTGATGCGTCTGCCGTGAAATAATCAAAATTCTAGTCGAGGTGGTCAAAACTTGTCCGGTGGGTAAAAATATCTGCATTGAGGTCATGCCAAGGTCAAGAAAAGCGGGGGCCTCTGGCCCGGTGCCATTCCGTTCCTGGACCCGCCAGTAGTGCGTACGGGCATGCAAATGTACTTCAGGGGCAGCTCACACCTACACTCAAGATGCCAGGCCGGGTCAACTGTGTGGAAACTTGAGCTCAGCACATATCCGGATGAACATTCCGTCAAGGAGTGTCACAAACATTCAGACTGAGGATGTCACAAACAACCCGGCGGAAAATCCGTTCGGAGGCCGCCGAGGCCGAGAGCGGGCTCCCCATTAGGGGGAATCACTCTGCGTCGGTGTGACGTACTCACGCCTACGCGCACCTCAAGTCAACCGGTGGAGAACACGCCATCGCGGTAATTTGTTTGCGTCGAGCTCGGTGGGGCGCCGCGTCGAAGGGATGCCCGGGGGCGGGCGTCAAAGATTGTCAGGTTGGGATAATGTCGAGATCATTTCGCGACACGCTCGCGTACCTCGACGCAACGAGCGCTCGGTCACGAAAGCCGTTAGCCAACTCCTAGCCGCGCTCAAGTGTTGTGAGCCGTGACATCGCACTTTTGCTTTGTTGCTGTCACGTAACGTGGCAGAGATATTGTAGCTCAAAATAACACAAAACACATTAACATTTCAGACAAGATGCACCGCCCATCACAACTATTAGCTTGTTAGCATTTAAGCATATTTCCTAGCCAAAATGCCCTGACCCGAATGTTTAATTCTTATTCGTGCTTTTCTCCAATTAGGTTGCTTTGCTCCTCTTTTTTTATATATATTTTCCACAGATTTGTCGAATCACTTGCTTTTGTCATAAATGTCTTAAATTTTAAAAAGACGTTATGGACATCTCTCCATCATCCAATATGGCGGGAAATGTGCGCAAGTGGAAAGGGGAAAAAAAAGAAAAAAGAAAGGCTTGTGGCAACAGTCTTCCTTGTTCCGGTACAATGCTAACCTCTCGGAATGACAGAATATGAGGATGATAGCGGCGTCTTGATGTCAGTGATGTGACTTTAATCGGAGCCGACTTTTTCCCGCCCACACACCTGCCACCGCTCTCCGTGATGGATATACAGGTCGTCACATGCAGATGCTGCCGTGTGTTCGGCGCCCCCTTTTCAGAGACTGCAACCCCCCCCACCACACCCGCAACACACTCCTCACATTGAGCGCTGTGCTGAGTCATCAAATATTCACATAAGGTGTGTGTGTGTGTGTGTGTGTGTGTGTGTGTGTGTGTGTGTGTGTGTCTGTGGAAATTGACTTGTGCATTTTCACACGTAATTAAGTCTGTGTTAATTCCTCAAAGGAGCCCAACAATTAGCACCGGCATGAGTGGGATCGCAAATGGCAGTGTGTTGGCACACTTGCCAAAGGCAATTAGCGCGTTTGGGTGGCTAGCAGCGCTACGCGCTCATTTTCAACCCATCCCAGATAGGCGTGATGTTCTCGTGCTATTTTGACAATATCATAAAATGGGCTGAAAGATGGCAGCAAGGAAGATAATGGCGGCCTTTAAAATCTGCATCGGGATGTTTTACTATGAATAATATTCCTGACCGTATTATAATTTTCTTTACTTTTATATTTTTATAATTTTTTCCCCTTACAATACAATACACGCATGGATAATTTCATTTGATATAGTTTACTTATATACATATTTTAATTTTTAAAAAATATATTACTCCTATATTTTATAATCTTGTATGCATACTTTTTGTATAATTCGACAGTTCGTTCATTTGACATTTCTTTAATTTATTAGTATTTAAATGCTCTTTAAAAAAAAATATATATATTTTTTTAACCCCGCGGGGAATATGATCAGCGGCAAAATGGCTTGAGAAAAAACTTGACTGTGCCATTTCTCGGTAGTCGCAGTGGCAGGACACCACCTGTGTGTATGAGTATTTAAAGAGGATTAAAAGAAGGAATTTGACTGCAATATTATTTTTAAAAAAGGTGGGGGTGGGGGGGATTTTTTTTTTCTTTTTTGGGGGATGGCTAAAAGTGCGACGGAGCGGGATAAAAGGTCTCACCGTTGAATAATGCCGACATCAAGTTTAAACGGTGTTAATCTGCGGGATTGGGGCTAATGCGGATTGCGCCTCCATTTGAGGAGCGCCGCTCGAGCTCACAAGGCCTTTAAGCAGCTCAATGTGTTGTCACTAGTTGATTAAGTGCACTACAACAAGATGACAGGATTACCCTGACACAAACACACGGTGCCACGCTGAGTGTGTCTGAGTGTGTGTGTGTGTGTGTGTGTGTGTGTGTGTGTGTTAGGTCATTTATCACATATAGACTCCCTAATAACTTCGTACAGTTTTTTTTTCCAGTTCATTTTCTGTGCTGGACAAAACCGTCGATGCTTTTATTTCCGTTCCGTCTTTCACGAGCTCAAGACTTTTTTCTATGTACGCAAAAGGCTTTTTTTTGTTCCTCAAATATTGTTCAGTCATCTGTTGAAATTTGTGTTCGCGTGCAAAAAAAAAAAGTTTCTATAAACTCGATGGCGGCATTTGTAGTCGTACGATGGGAAAGCGTATGGGTGGGCCTTCATCGGTCACCCGCGTTTGACTGACAGGTCAAGGCCGAGCGGAGGCGGCAATACAGCCGCCGTCATTTCTTTGGAATAATCTCGCTTTTGTGGCGCACCAGATAATGGCCGCAATTACATTCAGGCCACTCGGTGTCCGTCACCTCCGCGATGCTCGGAAAAATCCAGACCAAAAAAAAAAAGGAGGCAGAGGATAGATTAGGTTTTATTTTCTTTTACGAGTATCGTTATCTCGTTTTTCAGTGTGACCTTGTTATATGTTGAGCACGGACGTCATGGATTTTCATGTTCAGTTTTTGATTTTTTGCAGACCATTCAACCTGAATGACAGTTTTGCGTGCTTTTGTTTTGTTGTACATCCGATTCGTCTGCAGCAGATTCATAACCGCAACGGCAGATTTTATAACTGGGATTTTTGGGGGGGGAAAAAATTAAGTCTTCTATTCTTATATATTTATTTGTTGTCAATATTATTATTTTTTTGCATGTGTGTTATTTCATGACGAGAAGCCTTTTGAAGACAAACTTTTTTTTGCTGGAACAACAGATTTGTGTTGCTTGACAAAAAGTATGATTTTTGTGGAAGAGTATTTTTTTTCACATTTTAATGTGTTTATATGTTAATATCTGGTTTTATTTTCTCGGTATTTTTCAATGTTTTGTACATTTTCTTTTGGTTTTATAGCAGTTTTACCAATATTTAAATTATCTTATATTTTCAATATTTTTTCTGATCATATTTGGATTTCATGAAAAATATTTAAATATTTAGAAATATTTTTAAAGTTACATTTTGGGGGGGGGGCAATGGAGCAATTTTTACATTTTTTTATGAATATTTTTAGTGCTCGACCGCTGAACTATCCTTCTGGGCCAACACGGAATTTTCGTTTTTTTTTTAAGCAGCGGATAAGCGCTGCGCGAAAGTGCAAACAGGGACCAGGGTGCAAATTCATCCGAGGGCTGACGAGGTTTGGGAGCGCACCTGTCGGGGATATTCCTCGACTGACTGCCTGAGTTTGAGGCAAACTTTCCCTCTTTCTTCCTCACAGGGGAGCGACACTTCTGTAGCCGCCGCCGCCGCCGTCGTCGAAACCGCACGGGAGACGCCCGCTCGGGATGGGAATAAAAGAGAGCAACGACTTCCATTAAGGAATTCCGATTTTCCCTCGCCGCGCTTTTTGATCCGGCGCCAGAAGAACATTTATGCTGATGAAACGCATCAATAAAGTTGCTCGATTATCCCCGCTTGGAGAAGTTCCAGACGAGACGGGCACAATCGCAGTGAGTGCCTCGCAAACGGGAAGATTTAAGGGATGCGGCCGGGTGCCGCCTCTCCTCCTGCTTCCGCGCACGCCGTACGCCTTTTGGCGACCGCAACTTTCTCGGCCGTGCCCGTTTCAATGGAAACCACGTTGGGATGTACGAACCACAGAAGAAGATCAACGTGTGTTTTGCTTTTTCATTGCCACGCGTTTTTTCGGCAACTGAAGTTTCAACATGTCACTTCACCGACGCATCTAATCTCGACCCCAAACCATTCATTGACCTCCTTTCTGCCCCATCCCCGAACACGACAACATCCCCAAAATTGAAGTATTATTGAAAATATCGGGGGGGCCTTGGTGGTGGTCTGTGTTCAACCGAGTGCTTTGAACTGAAACTGACTGACGACTTCTTCCGATAATTAGCGGCGTGTCACATCGCTCCTCATAAATCGCATTAGTGTTGATGCGGAAGATGGCACGAAGTCAAACAGTCCCACCCCAAAAAGCGATCAGACGAGTTTAAACTTTTCTTTCTTCTCCTTATCAGCTCGGCAAAGCTAATTAAAAAAAAAAACATCCCGACATGCTTTTGACATTTGTGAAATAACACAAAGAGCGGTAGAATGCCATCTTATCGGCGTATCGTCGCCATCAACTTGCAGATAGCGTCAGCTCAATCCAAACATGAACAAAAAGAAAAGAAAAAAAAGAAGAAATCAAGTCAAAGAGAAGCTGAGATCATTATTTAGTCAAGTCGTCACAACTTGTTGTGACTTAACGTGCACGGTCGTATTTGATGTAGAATGAGTGATTTATGCTTGCAACACATTTGAACCCTCTCGCCAGACATTGTTTAAAAATAGTAAACAGCACATTTTGGGGGACAAAGGTAGATGTTTAGCAAATATAAAAATTGCACACACCCTGGTTAAAATGTCAGGTTATCTTGAACAAAAAAAAAATACAAAAATATATTTTCACAAAACCTTCAAGCTTGTGCTAGAACGCCTAGAGAAAAAGTCCTAAAAAAAGCCTACTAGAACATCTGAACTTGATTTGGGGTAAATCAGAAGTAATTTCAGTGATGATGGCAGCTGTGTGCTGGCTGCCATTTAACGTGCGTTTGAACGTGATTGGTTAATTCTCAACTCCGCCACGTCCCCAATTGTCAAAGGGTGTGCATACTTCTGCAACCCTATCAGATGTTCATTTCAACTCCCCCTCTAGAAATGTTTGGTTTTTCAATCGAGGGTTAACATGTCATTTTGATGGCGGAATGAGATTTGCCTTTTGGTGGTCCGCTAAAGGAAGGGAAACGCTTTTCTTAATAACGAGCCTCAGTCTAGTTTTTTTTTTCCTTTTAAAGCCCGCCGGGTTCAAGCGTGACCCGCTTTGAAGGAAAAGTGGCAACGGGCAACACACTCACCACATAGCAGGGCTCACAGTAGGCCTTTTTGTCGACGGCGTAGAAGGGTTTGCCGCGCAGCTTGCCGTTGCAGGTCATGCACACAAAGCAGTCCACGTGGAAGACCTGGTCCATGGCCGTGCAGCCGGTGCCCTCGCCCACCACGTTCTCACCGCAGCTGGCGCAGCGCCCTGGGGGAGAAGAGGGGGACGGGGGGAGGAATGCCTTCAAAGTCACACGCAGATCTGCAGTAAACATCACGCTCGCGCCATAAATGCAATGGGAAGCCGAGTGAGAAATTTTCACGGAATTCTCATTGGAAGGGCGGAAGTGTGACTTAATACCCGACACTTCTCAAAGTCCCTTGTGCTGAAAGCTACACGTGGTATTGTGTAAAAAATAAATAAATAAGTAAATAAATAAATAAATAAATAAAATAAAATAAAAAAGAGTTGTTTGATGGTTTTTTTCCTTTAATTTAAGATATTTTTTTTGTAAATTTGGGAATTTAAAAAAATATTTTCAAGATAAAATAACTTGTATTTCTGATTTTTTCCCCAGGTGTGTGTATGTATGTATGTATATATATATATATATATATATATATATATATATATATATATATATATATATATATATATATATATATATATATATATATTTATTTTCACGGAAAAATTGCAAAGAATTGTTCAAAAAAGATATTGGATTTTTGAAAGTAAGAATTTGATTTTGGAGAAAGAAGAAAAAATTTTTGAAAAACGTTTTGAGGAAAATAGGGGGGAACAAACATGTATTTTGAGAAATAAGTCTGTCTTCAAATTTACAGTTCTGTATTTTTAAAGACTTGTACAAGTTTTGGTTATATTTTCAGACAAAATGAATTAGGAAATTATTTTTTAGGTGGTGCATTTCGAGGAAAAAAAGTCAAAATCTTACAAAAAAAACCCACACCATAAACAAGTTACATTTATTTTTTTTTAAGAAAATGTAGTCCACTGTAGTAACCGTTGTCCCTGAAAGGGTTAACTCAGAATTTTTGCAATTTTTCTAAAATATTTTTGAAAAAAGTTATACACTTTTGAGGAAAAAAGGTGATTACTTTTTTAAAAGGTAGCGAAAAAAAAAAAAAGTAAAAATACACTTTTGTCAAAAAAGTCTTAATTTTACAACAAACCCACTTTGAGACATTTTACGGCATACTTTTGAGAAAAACGGTAGATTTTAATTATTTGAGACAATAAATGTATTTTTACCATTTTTTTAAACAGTGTTTTTAATTTTTTTTTTAGGAAAACAAAAAGATCTGTTTCTAATCCGGTCAATGACTTGAAAATCAGCACAACTGGATGGACGAACAGCCACGATTGCTCAGGCAACCGCTTCCCTTGACTTCAATGCCCGTCTCGGGAAGAAAGTTGACTTCCCGCGTGTGCGCGCCTTCAATGTAATCCCACCAAGAGAAGCAACAAAAGAGAAGAAAGTGTCGGCGCGATAAAACAAACTTTTGAAAGGGGGTCACGAGCTCCGAGATAGGATTGCCAAGCGAAATCGCCCGAACGCGCACTGGTGTGGCATTTGGATATCTTTAATTGCGTCAGCGATATCTTTAATTGGTTTTAAGATGTCCTCCACTCAATGCCACTTATCTGCGCGGCCAATTAATGCCACTGTCAATTTCATTAGCGCTATCTTACCATAATAGCCTTGAAAGAGATATCAGAGAATAGAGTTATTTTTTGACACATCTGACGAGCGATGCCATCTGCGACGGCACATTTCAATTCATTCCGCTTGCTTTTCATTTTGGGGGCGATTTGATGGATGATTGGCAGCCGTTGAGCGTGTTAGCATTTTGGAGCGCTATCTGATTGTTTGATTGTCGTGACATTTGGCAGGGAATGACGCGAACCCCTTGGTGACCATTGCGCATTCTCATCTCCGATCGAGCCATTGATCGGATTATCAAAGCGAGCTAGTCGTCAAGTTTTTTTTTTTCTTCTTTCGAATGTTAGCTGTGGCGAAGTAAAAATAAAGGCGAGATTTATACAACATGCTTGCAGCTTTTGGTTCCCAAGTGACATTTTTTGGGGGTTGGCGTAAAAGCCAAGCCTTGTTGCTGCTTAAATAAATAAATAAATAAATAAATACATTTCTGACTCAAATTACGACAAGCGTCGACCACATACTTGACAGGTATGTGAAAAGAGATCCAATTAAAAATGCACGTCATTTACAGGATATCAACACCGCCTTGACAGCAACAGATAAAACTGCTTAAAGAGGATCCGAAGTCCCCATTTGATTAAAAAAAAAAGATCAAATAAAAAAATGGCTAACATTTTATATTGACTGGCATGTTTTCATGCATGATCATCCAATGATTCCCACAATTCCTAAGCTCCCGCCGCGCCTCAATTACGCCACCGATACCGATTGTGCGGAACAGGAGGCACATTAAACAAAGGAGCCAAGGCTCGTCTCGGGGGAACACGTGGGCGTCGGCGGAATCACGAGAGGGGTAATCACTTCACACAGAGCGCGTGTGCGCGCGTGTGTGTGTATATAGGCATGGTGTGTGTCGATGGAGGCTGTTAGCAGCTGGGGATCACAGGCCATCTCTGGTGAGCTGATGGGAATGCCAAACGTGTCTCGCGGGGCTCCCGCTTTTAAACAGCAAGCAGGAAACTTCGCGGAAATACTCATGCCGCCCCCCACCCACCCCCTTTTTTTTTTTTTAATAATCAGACGTGAAAGAGAAAAAATATCTGGTTATTGTGTCACAGGTGACCAATTTATTTGTATTGTATTAATCATGAGGGGGGAAAAAAGCAGTGTTTGCTTTTTTTAACTAGAAATTGTTTTTTATTTGCTCCTGGAAACATTTCCATTTTCTTTATAGAGTGAAGTTCTTCTTGCAACAATTTCACTTTTTTTTTTGCTTCAATGTGGCACAATATCTTCAGAGTTGACCAGATTTTTTTAATTAAAAAAAAAAGTTTTTTAATTGATAATTTTTTTTTCTGCTCAAAATATATTATTTTTTTGGGGGGCAGTGACCAAATTCTCCATTTTCATTCATGAAATTGACGAAAATCGTTGACTTTTTTTCCCCATGAGGGACAAAATTCTGACATTTTCACAGATACAAACCTGAAAAACAAAATTTCGGAATAGATTTTTAAAATTCAAAAACATTTTTTTTAATTGATAATTTTTTTTCTGCTCAAAATGTTTTTTTTTTTTTGGGGGGGCCCAGTGACCAAATTCTCCATTTTCATTCATGAAATTGAGGAAAATCGTTGACTTTTTTTCCCCATGAGGGACAGAATTCTGACATTTTCACAGATACAAACCTGAAAAACAAAATTTCGGAATAGATTTTTTAAATTCAAAAACATTTTTTTTAATTGATAATTTTTTTTCTGCTCAAAATGGTTTTTTTTTTTTTGGGGGGGCCCAGTGACCAAATTCTCCATTTTCATTCATGAAATTGAGGAAAATCGTTGACTTTTTTTCCTCCTTGAGGGACAAAATTTATTTTTTAATTCAAAAAATGTTTTTTAATTGATCATTTTTTTTTCTGCTCAAAAGTGAAGTGTTCTCTAGAAACAACATGTGCTTCAATTTTTTTCCCTCCATTAGAGTGAGACTTTAGCAGCATCTAACTTTTCCGCCGCATCGTATGATCACGACACAAACGGCTCAACGCCGTTTCACCTCAATAAATTTGCAGCCGCCAGACCCAGCGTGATCGTCCTCGTCGAATCTGCCACGATCCACCCCGACGGACGGACGGCGACCAAACTCAAACACTTTCCAACCATCGGTGGCGGGCCCATCAAGGAATCATGAAAGAAGGCCCGAGCTGTCCCGAGCGTCTCGCAGAATAGAACGGGAGAGCCTTCATGTCTGCACTTCAAATGTTTCCTGTACAAGCAACGCAAGTGTGACGAGGAGGGCGGGAGCTTCATTTACACTTGACTCGCGCTCTCTTTGCTTTCATTCTCGCCGCCTCAGAAGTGCCTCTTCTGTGCCAAAGTCAAAAAAGAAGAAAAGAAGAAGAGAAAACCTTTTTTTTTTTTTTCGCACATTCCCCGCGAGCCGCCTGCCGATGCTTAGACAATTTAATTGGATAAAAGGCAAAGATTAAAGAGACCCCGACTCCGGGCCATTAATAATTGATTTCTAATGTATCGGCAATGACAGGGAGATGGCCTTGTTTGGAGACGGGTGTGGAGGGATGTCGAGTGGCACGAAAACCTTTTTGTGTGTGTTTTTTCCACACACACACAAGCGCAAACTCTCACCCGTGCATACACGCAAACACACAAAGCGAAATCAAGGCGGTGAGGGAGCACACGCTCGCGCCTCAATTTGATCTTACATCCTCGCAAATCAAAGACGCAGCGTGTAAAGAAAAAAAAAAAAAAAAGGCGACAGCGTTCACACGCATGCATGCAACTTTTTTTTTTTCTTCTGGGAGAGGAAAAACTTTACTCCCCGCCACTTGTGTGGAAATGAAGAACGGCATTCTCGCTGGCGCAACCGTTGCGAGCTCCTCCGAGGCCGGGCAGACAACGTCTGCAGTCAAGCTAACGAAAGAGCCAGCGGAATACGACTGCTAACTAGCCCCCAACTAAATCACGATTCCAACAAAAACGGCACAAGTCAACGGTCACCAAAAGCAATAGCCAACTAGCCAACCCGCAACCTGATTGGCCAACCAAACAACCACATGCCTAACAACTCCACCAAAATAAGCTAAGAAACGATGAATCCCCTCGACTGACAAACCAACTAACTAACTTAACAATCACCTCAGTAACTTGAAGTGGTGGTTTCAGAAATCAGCCATGAAAGCACAAAGCGGAAGAGACTATTTTTGCCTCTAAAATGAATCATTGTTCTCCATCACAGCGTTTTGAAGATATATTGCGTTATTCTTTGAATCATAAACTGATTCTTTAGATCTTCAAATATTGAGAAACGTTCGACATTGTCAAACTCATTTTTGTCGCGGGCCACTTCCGACTGATGTCTTCCCTCGGAATTTGATATTTCGTCACAGATTTTAGCAAGATCATAGAAGTTGACACATGAATTGCTTTTGTGGGCCACAGAAAATAAGGTAGCGGGCCGGATCTGGCCCCCGGGCCTTGACTTTGACACCTGTGTTCTACAGTATATTTGCGATTGGCTAGCAACCGGTTCAGGGTGTCTCCGACGTTGGTTCATGCTTGCCGCCCCAAAGCGGCGCGGCCCGTGACGGCCGTCATGGCCGCCTCTCCTAACCCCGCCTTTAATCTCATTCGCGGTGTCGGCACACAGCAGGCCAACCCCGCGCCGCTCGACATTAGCACACGTCCCGTCGGGGGCTCGCGGTCGGGCGCCGAGTGTGGCTTACATGTTTGAGGAGCAGGTCAGTGTGAAGTCAAGGCAGGGAACAGGTGACTTTATGCATGTGTGTGGAGCATGTGTGCGTGCGCGTGTGTGTTGAGCAACTGATTTTTTTTTCTCCGTGTGTGCTTGCGTGCGTGAGCATGCAGATGTCTGCACACTCCTGAGGTCAAACACTCGCTCACAAATGAAATCTAGCAACAACGTGAGCGCCCGGCAGCCTGGCGTGCGCTCGCTCGCCAGCTGATCTTGCAAGCCTGACTGGAGCTGTCTCAACGAGGCAGGAGCGCCGGCGAGCGCCCCTGCCCGAGGGGGGAGACGATGGGGGAGGGGGGGGGGGAGTGGAGGCGGTCACCTCGCGTGAACCGCTGCCAGAGAGAGAGAGAGAGAGAGAGAGAGAGAGAGAGAGAGAGAGAGAGAGAGAGAGAGAGAGAGAGAGAGAGAGAGAGAGAAGCGCAGGCTTTGGTCGCTGAGAAAAGCGAAGGGAAGACAAGAGAAGCGCTGGCACACGGCGGCGCGGAGACTAGAAAGCAGAGCTGATGCCGCCGAGTACGTCGTCAGGACCAGGGAGATGCAAAAGGGGCGGGGAAGGTTTTTGTCCCACATCAAAACAAAGTCAATCACATTTTCTTGATTTTTTTTCCCCCTAAAATTTTTTTTTTTTTAAAGTTGTATTGGTTTGTTGTGAAGCTACCAATTCCCATAATGATTGCAAATAAATTAATTGATCTGCACCGTATTAACAAACTAAGTCAATGACTCTCAACACCTACCCTACCAAGTCACAAC
This sequence comes from Hippocampus mohnikei, assembly GCA_026261675.1. Lineage (NCBI taxonomy): Eukaryota > Metazoa > Chordata > Actinopteri > Syngnathiformes > Syngnathidae > Hippocampus > Hippocampus mohnikei. The sequence continues at coordinate 14,088,910 of JAKGUB010000332.1, read as the reverse complement.
CCCCATTCAACAAGACCCCGATACTGTCTGTCTACTTCCTGGTTCGAGCGGCATACGGCTGGATCATGCGCGGCCATTCTCTGCTTTCGTGTGGCCTTTTTGCGGTCCGACACGCACGCGCTTGCACTGCGTCCTAATCCAGTGGAGGTGGTAGGAGACTGATGCCGGGCTTAAGCGGCGAGCTGCCCTGTCACCAGACTGATGGCCCCTGATGCCCCCCCCGGCTGCTGGGTGACCTCCTTCCAGCCGCGCCATAATAATGTGCATGCGCCCACACATACACACACACACACACACGCACAGCGTGACAAAGAGGCAATGCTGTGATTGAGGAAATCCTTAAATAGGAGTCAGAAAAAGAGGAAACAACTAAAGGGCCTGTAAGCAGATTAAAGGCAGGGGAAGATTTGGAGGCAAAAAGCTAAAAATGATCCCATAGCGAGTCCACCCTTCCCCCCCAAAACATGAAGCCTGAACATGAAGCAACTTATGATTTATTATCTCTGTGGTTATGTGTCTGGGTGACATCTGTATTTTGGGACTGTCGTATTTGAATGTCGGAAGTGTGTTCATTCTGGTGACATTTTAGGTTGGGTAGGATTCAATTCAGCCCCAAAAGACATTTTCACTTGTGAATTTGGTGGGTATGCTTATCATAGCAATTGGGAATTTCTCCATTGTGAGACAGATAATGGTTTTATCTTATGAGTAGACCCACAAAAAAAAAAAATCTCAAGAAGTCATACCTGCAAATACAGTACACAGAAAAACAGATCAATCAACTTCTGGGGCTGAATTTTCAAAATGATCAGGTTATCCATTTTATACTGCGAGCCATTACATTTTGCGGCCACGCTGCAACCAGACGCAGTGGATGAAAACGCAACATTTGATCAATCCAGCTTTCCGAAAGAGCCGAATCAAATTTAGTAGAGCAACCGCAAAATTTCTCGGGCAAGTTTGCCTTGGAAGAACCCCTCAAAATGGCCAACCCGAGCATAAAATGGCCACTTTTAAGCAAATTAGCAGGCGTATCAATGAAAAAAAAAAAAGTAATTTCTAAAAGAATGCAATGGTTGGAGACGGTGGATGCGAAATGTGATGGGGGTGCGCGGGGTTTATCTTTTCAGCTTCGTCTGACACCCCTATCTCCTTGTTCTGACAAGCCAGGCGAGACCTAAAAGCAAACTCCCGACAGGCTGCTGAGGGCGACCTGCATCAGATGAGCTACTGTCTAAAGAAGGGCTCTATTAATACCTTCGCCAAATAAGACGGAAAAGCAAAACTTCCGCCTGACCCAATTACCTGAGCTGATCCGCCGTCCGGAGTCTTCCAAGATTCCTTATCAACATTTATTGCGAGGTGCCTCGTGAATTCCGACGCCTCTTCCGACTGACACTTCCAGGAAAAATGGCAATAGGTTACCCGCTTTTTCCACACTTGTGTTCGACTCTACTTATTTAAAAAATGTAAATAAATCGCAGGGGAAGCTCACAAATCACACCAGAGAGTAAGTTTGTGTCAATATTGATCAGGAATGATTAAACTGTTTGATTCTATATGGTAAAAAGACCAGCAAGCCACCAAACTAGCCAAACGAACAGCCTGAGTACCTAAACAACAAACAACCCAACCAACTAACTCAAGATTGTCAACACATGCGATGGACAAATCTCGGCCGATATTTCCATACATAAAGACGAGACGAAGGAATTGGCATTCAAACAAAACCCAACGGCAAAAAAGAAATAAAACACCATCATCACTAATTGTAAATAATGCAGAGCCACTCATCCCTCTTTCAATTATTCAGCTTTTTGTCCTGGTTTTTGCTTGACAGCCACGTAGCGACGACAACATAACGTACAAATGCCGGGGAATTTGTACAGCCGCTGCTGCATCTTATTAGATTTGCCTGCACGCTACGCGCACGCACGCTACGCACATGCACAGCGTGTACACCTACGCGGCAGCTAAGTGGATTAAACATGACGGATGATGACATTTGTACAAGAGGCTCCTTCAGATTACGCCAATCTCATCTAAGATTCGAAATCAAAGATGCTAACATTCTTTGTTTTTGTTTTTTGACATGCGCTTTTATTTTGAGGTTTTTCCAGATCAAGAAGACCACTTGACCCCGCTCGTGCAACGCAGACTGGCCAATTGCTACGCGGGCACGAGAGAGGTCTGACGGGTTCCCAGTAAAGATCCATCCATTTTCCGATCCGCTTATCCTCACAAGGGTCGCGGGGGGTGTTGGAACCTATCCCAGCTGTCTTCGGGCAGTCGGCGGGGGACACCCTGAACGGGTTACCAGCCAACCGCAAGGCACACAGAGACGAACAACCATCCGCGCTCACACTCACACTTGGGGACATTTTTGGAGTGTTCAATCAGCCTGTCATGCATGTTTTGGGGAATGTGGGAGGAAACCGGAGTACCCGGAGAAAACCCACGCAGACACGGGGAGAACATGCAAACTCCACACAGGAAGGCCGCAGCCGGGATCGAATCCTGCACTGTGAGGTCGACGCGCTAACCACTCGACCACCGGGCCGCCTTCCCAGTAACCATTCATTAAATTCATTTTTGCAATGGTTTTGTTCCCCCCACCCCCACCAAAAAATGTAGATATATATTATTCAGCTAAGAAAAGGATATTGGTCCTATTAATTCATGCTTCCTTTGCATTTATTTCAGCGCCAGCCTCACTTACAATACATTGAAGGATGACGAATCTCATGTTGTACAGATGTGTTTATTCCCTCCGAATGGGAAATGGACCCAGAATTAAAAATAATCGCAAACACAAAATTGAGAGTAGGCGGGGGAGAAATGAGATGATTTTGTAAAATCATTCAGTGATAGTTTATCGTTATTAGGAGAGTTCTAGAGTTATAGCAAGCAAGGCTATTTAACTTTGCCTTGAAGGATCTCTCATGGAAAAGCAGACAACTTTAATGCAATTCAACGAAGCCCCGGTGGACCAATGAGACGGCGCTGTTTGAACTTCATCAAAGACCCTGGCGATAGCCGGTGGAACTTTGCTTGGGAAAGACAACGATTGGGTCCAGATCGAGGCCCTACTTTGATTAATCTGGTTAATTACTGGCCCCAGGGTCTTGGCGACCGTGAGCCCCTTGTCAGACCCCCCCCCTCCCCCCGCGCCGACCCCCACAACCCACATTCCCACTCTTAAAACAAAAGTGTGCAGAGGCGTATGCGCTATTACATTCTTTGTAATTACAAAAGTCTCATGCTCTGGGACAGGCTTCGGAAGGCATGGCAGACTTAAGTGATGGATCTTAAGGTTGCCTTGGTGACCGTGTGTCGGGAGGAGGGAGGGGTGTTGGTGGGGGGGCGGGGGCTTGTTAGCGGGGGGCTCTCTGCGGACGGCCAACCGACTCTGCTAATGAGTTCCCGCACTCACCTCAGCCAGGCCTTAATCTTTTCACGATCCTGGCTTGCAGGGGTTCATTAAGCCTGAGATGGAGCGGAGCGGGTATCGCGGCGAGTGATCAAACTTTGTCGTCGCCGATGATGGGAATGCAATTTAGGGTCAAAAATGTTTGATTCGTACATGAGGTCTAAACTCTACATCTCTAAAACAAGATGGTCGCTAATGGTTAAAATGGTTCTAAAATGTCCACTTGTAACCCAAATGTAAGACTTCCGCCGTGGTTTTGGGCTTCTTAAGACTTTTTTTGCGAGTGTACTCATAAGAGAGATGGCTCCTAAATTTTAGGTTGCCAGGAGAAACCATCAACGTTTTCAAAATCATTCGCGTTTCCTGTTTTTATAGACCCCGGAAATGAGCCTTAAATGATGGCTTCAAAACAAAATGGCAGATTTTAGTCTTTTTTGGTGGGTTTTCTCATGATAGACTGGGCTATTAAATTTCATTTTGGTCAGGGAAACTGTCCTCCAGGGCTTATTTTAACAAAATTTCGAATTTCTATTGACCGAGCCTTAACTAGTCTCGATGAAACAAAACGGTAGACTTCTTGTATTTTTGGGGATGGCTTCTTGAGACCTTTTTTGTTTCTCCTTGTGATAGTCGTGGCTAAATATATCGTGTTCCTGAGAGTAACTGTCTTTGGGGGTCGTATTTTGGAACCCAGAAAGAATTGTCTTCACCTTAAGGCTGACGAACTGGGATCCTAATAAAACCTGAACAGGCAGACTTTCACAGAAAGGGGCATAAAATTGCTCCTTTGCACCAAAATGGCAGACTTCCTCTCCCGACTTTTTTGTAGGTCTAGTCATGATAGATAGCTATGAAATTTCATCTTGTATTTGGGGAGCTCGATTTTTTTTCAATTGTGGCGTTAGCGCCTGAAACAACATTGCTGAGCTGTACCTCCTACAGCAAAGCAATGCCAAACGGCCACCTCGGCTCACATGCGACCCATCCGTCAACTCACATGTGCGCACGCCACGCAAAAAAAAAAAAAAAAAAATTGAGGCCAGCGAGGCTTTGAGGGTCATTTCTCTGCTGCGCTTTGGCCAGGCAGGCAATTAAGGTCTTCATCATCATAGCCTCTCTAAGCAGAAGCAGTTTAAATACATGTCCCCGCCAGCGCTAATATCATAATACACCTACACGCCACCAGCGCTGCCAGCCATCTAATGGGCACGTGAGGCGACGGCAGCCTACCCGCCTCTGCCGCACCACCCCCGAGGGGGATTAAAGGCTCCAGAGGGGAGAGAGGGCGGGAAAATATCAGCCACGTATAAATGCGGAGAATCCTCCTTCAATCCCCGAAAGAGTATTAACGTTTAATCCTGGCAGTTATATTTTTATTTATGAAAGCGAGAGCTAAATTAATTATCAAACACCTCACAGCAAAATGTAAAAAAATAAATTAATAAAATTTTTAAAAATTAAGAAAAGATCGTGTGCAATAGAAAATAACTAATAATCTATATTTATTTTTTTTTTTTTAAAGTCCACGCGGCATGCAAATGTGGTCATGTCATCTAATTCCAGCAGATCGTTCCTTGTAAATTATTCACGATATTCATGACAATCGAAATAAATCGAATGATGAGAAATAATCTATAGTTAACAGAAACTTAATTCCTACGCCATGTAAAAGTGTAATTCAATGAATGCAATGCAATGCTTTTTCTCATAACAACAGCCCCCTTGCACAATTGAAATCAGCAAAATGACTGAAAATAATCCACAGAGTAAAAAAAATAAATCATGTGGGCGTGTCATAAAAATTAACCTATGTGAAAGCTGCTTGCAATTTGGTCATGGTAATGGCAACCTTGCACAATAGAAAGCAACAAATTACACCCAGGCAAATGTACCCGTGTCATAAAATTATTCTAAGGCGTAGAAAAATAAGTAGTGTGTTTCCGGTAACATGAAATTTCAGCATAAGGTTGCTAGGTCGGACAAAGTTTTTTTTTTTAATCTTTTTTTCTCCCTCTCTCCCCCCCATCAAAAACGTAAACAAAATAAACATAAAACAAGGAGACATTGAAACCAGTGCCGGATGCTCGTCTGTCAAAGAGGGGAAGCTCAATTTTGGTCGACATCATAAAATGTGTCCGTTTATTTATACGTGAATTCTACTCTAGCTCCGTTCCTTTTCAAGAAAATGATCTGTGACCCTGTCATACCAACAAGCCGTCTTTTCCCGGTACTTAATTAGTGTCCTACAACTATAGGAACTACAATAAAACCCACCAGAAATAAAAGATTAATTTGTCGCGCGTTGTTTGTTTACAACAAAGAGTCTCGCTAAAATGATTAGAAGTCTCCAGCTCAACTTAGAACAGAATGCGAGTTGAAAAAATGCTCGCACGGATGCCTACACTAAAAGCTCGGTGATTGGCTCATTTCAATGTCAATCGAACTGGCACACAGGCTCAGACAGATCATCCAATCTGATGTACCCTCCCACTGCCATCCAGTCCCACGACGAGCGTCCGTGGGCGGGACAAAAACCAGCTTGTATCCAATGACTCGTCTCCGTTCAACACATTGGGACAACCTACCCTGAACTCACTACCGTTTAAAGCACAGCGAAGCTGTGGGATGAATGAGAAGGGAGTCGTGTCGTAACCAGTAAGAAGAAGCTGATTCGGAACAAAAGTTGAGCACGTTGTAGTGCATATTTAGTCAATGACATGTACACACAATGAAATTTACATTCATATATTTGATCACTTATTCTTTGACATTTTAGGGGAAGCCGAGCTTCCCTTGCAGTCCAAGAGCAATCGCCACTGATTGAAACCCCCGAGAGTTGGGTACCCAGCGGCTGGGTGTTACAGCCATCTCGTTACCTCTGCGTCCCGCGTCCTAGACGGCCCGTGGTGTACGTCAAATAGTTCGTTGAATCTTTTCAATACAGCAGTGGATGCTATTTTCTTAATATTATGGTGCGAGCATGCGACTGCAACACACAAAACGCGGTTTAAACTGTTGTCGGAGATCTAGGCCGCCGCCATGATTCAATGTTGTTGACAGACGACACGACAGGGCAAACGACGGCGCACGCTCAACGTGAATATCGCGAGAGTTTGCACCGGCTCTAAATTCATCTTTCCTTTTATTATTTATAATTTTATCTGTGGTTTTATTGTTCTTGCTTTGATTGTAAAGCGTCCTTGAGTGTTTTGAAAGGCGCTTATAAATAAAATGTACGATTATTATTATTATTACACAAAAATGTAGAAGGTTTGAAAAAAAATGCCGACCGTAAAGTTTTTTCGAGGTAGAAATTCTCGGTCGGTCGGGTTACCAGAAACACACTACTTTTTTTTCTACGTCTAATCTAACCGTTCTTTACCAGTTAATCATAAAAACAGCCACCTTGCGTAATAGAAATGAACAGAATAACTACAAATAAACTAGTGAGTCAAATAAAAACGTGCTTGTGTCATAAAATTACATTAATACAAACCGCCACCTTGCATAGAAACCAATCAAACTGAAACTAATCCAGAAGAAAAAAAAATCCACATCACACTGAGGTGCTTGTTCTTGTATCATATTCTGTCACTGATGTCATTTCATTGCCAGTCAGTCAAGATAATGGCCACAGAAAGAAACAAAACCACTCCAAATAATCCACAATGTTAAAAAAATATAAATAAAAACAAACTATACACTTACCAAAGTATTCATCAGATGGAGGGTGGTCCATGTCAAAGAGCATCTTTTTGGTCAGGCGCTCCAGCTCGTCCTCGGGGTGGGCGGCGGGGGGTCCCACGCCTCCTGCGCCGCCGGTCTGAAGGAAACACAAACAAACAGGAAGTTGAGGGGGGAGCAATAAAGAAAAAGCGCAGAGTCATGAAATAACAGTCCTGACGTGCTTTGATTTCCACGTGGCCGCTGAGCATCACCTGTGGTCTGTTTGTGGTTGTGGGAGAGCATAATTGAAAAGACTGGAATTAACGCACGCACGCACGTATGCACGCCCCCCCACTCCCACCACACACACCCAACACACACACACACGTTCATGAAGCGCTGCCTGAAGGTCAAAGTCAGCAAGTGCGATTTGCATGCGTGCCGGTACTGGTGTTGGTGCGTCACCCCACCCCTTCCCCCCCGCTAGAGAGCTGACCCTGGATCAGGCCCCGGCGGTGCGATACAAGGAGGTCGCTCACGTCCTGCCGTGGAACAAAGGATGACCCTGACTCATCCTTGTGTTGGGCCAAAAAACAAGAATACCAAAAAAATACAAAATAAAATCTCTCGAGTTGTTTTATTTTGTCAGGACGTAGTCACACGAGGCAATCTGTGCGGTGCTTAAACTCGTTCTATCACCTTGAACAATGGAAATAAACAGAGCGACCAGCACTAAACCAGATAACATACATTGACAACTGTCATTTTTGCTCCTTGCCGTTTAGAGTACAGTGGAACCTCGGTTTTCGTGAATAATCCGTTCCATAATGTAGGCGAAAGTTTAAGATCCCAATTTCCATCTGACATTTTCACCCAAGGCTTATCTTGTGCCGTCACACGGTGTCCTTTATGCAGCGTTGCTCAACTGGAGTCTTTTCAATTTTTTTATCCCCCCCCCATTCTTTACATTTCTGACCTTCGCCGCACAAATCTTTACGCCGCCTTTGATTTTCAATAACACGCCATGGGTTGACGTCTGTCGTGACCTTTGAGTTGTTCCTTCTAATTGAGACGTTTGGGAGCGGCGGGAAGGTTCCGACTCGAGTCAATCCCAGATCAGACCTGTCGATGCAAATCGAGCGGAAGCTCTTTTGCTCTTCTAACGACGACGACGACGTGCAAAAGCACCACACCTCGTTTGACGTGTCTAGGTCTTGGGGTAGTTAACATTTGGCCCAGGGCCAACTCATAGCATGATGCTAGCATGCTGGCTATCAAGCTGACAACAATGTAGCGTTATATGGATATTGATCATGTGATGTTAGGAAATTGGATTATGGCTGGATTTTTGCCAAATTTAAATGACAACGTAGACCAGTGGTGTCAAATTCATTTCTGTTGTGGGCCACATTTTAGTTACCATGACTGTTGGAGAGCAGTTATGACTGAAATCAAATGTAACTATTGTTTAAGTAACTGTAATGAGGGCTTTGATGACAAGAAAATGCTAACAATGTGATAAGAGAATATGAGAATGTAAAATTCCATTTTGGTAGCGATTTTAGCAAGCATCATGCAAGTTGACATGCTTGGTTTGCCTCCGCGGGCCACATAAAATGATGCGGCGGGCCGGATCTGGCCCCCGGGGCCTTGAGTTTGACACCTGTGATGTAGACAAACTAAGAAGTGTGAAAATATTAATCTGACCACGCCAATTATTCATAAAAACACCGAATAACTACTGTAGTATCTGTGACTTAGAGCGTGCATGGCTCAGTCGGGCCTGGTGAGTGACGTGGGCGTCATGAACGGGAAGATAGAGTTGTCTGGCCGTTAGCTGTGTTGGTGATCATAGGTGGGAACATTCTTTTACAAACTCTTTTCTCCTGGCTCGCCACCACCACGGCAAATTATTTCCACAAGGAGTGGGGCATGTGACCTCATTTCCGCCAAAAATTAGATTTGCTTTGTCTATTTTTTTTATTTTTATTACTGATTATTCGAGTGTTACGATGAATCACCGCAGCCCTATCGTACGTCATGACACCATTGTCCAGCGTTTGTGAGAGTCAACGTCGGGCATTTTGTAAATAGAATACAGAGTTGAAGGAAGATAAAATGGAGCGCGTCGACTTAACCTCAGGGGGAAGTGGATCTCAGGACCTGTTCAGACCTTTGGTCTCAGGTTTTGAACGGCACGGTGAGATCTTACGCAGTTAATCTGAGCCGCACATCAAACGCGCGGCGGAAAAATGCAGCGATTACCCCAAACAGACTTTTTGACTTGAAACTGGGTTTATATACCTGATCTGCTCGTTTGACAGCCCGCAGCGATGCGGTGGCAGAGTTTAAAGCGCCTTGTTAGGCTTCTCTTTTGTGACAGCACCCCAGACTTTTTCACTTGAATAAAAAAGAAATTGCTTTGCCGCCACACGCTTTTGTGATGCCGCCGCACTTACCGACAAGCGTTTTTTTTCCCTTCCCTTCCACGGCGACAATAGAAACCATCGATGCTCTTTTCTTTTTTTTTACTTCCATCTGTCTCAGTGCAATCATTTGTTTGCCTCGGCCCCTCGGGACTCAAACTTTCATTTAGGTGTGTGCTTTAAAAGCCGCAGACATTCTTTTCTCCCGTGTGCACAATGAGACACAACGGATGGCAGGCAGCCAGAGAATCCAAACTTTGTCACCGGTATTCACAAATACGTAATTAAGAAAACTCAAATATTTACAGTTTAGCTTTGACAAACTGCTTGCTGTACGTGGTTCAAATTCAGAAGCAACTGAACAAAATCTCGACGGCAATTTAGCCTTTCCACAACTCCTCGAAATGATCCTATTGACTTGTTGGGTCTAGACATCCGTACTAAATGGAATGTCGTGAAGAGGATGTGTCTTCAGGGGCTGATCAAATTTGGGTAAATTGAGATTCCTGTAACACCCCCCCCAAAATTTTTTTTAACAGAGCCCTATCCCACTATGTTGGGCATAGATCTACAAAAAATGGGAGCCACGTATAGTGCCCTGAGATGTTCCAAAAAGTCAGAAGAAGCCAATCTATCATTTTGCAATTAAATGCCAATCTGTCTCATATACAAGTTTCAATCTGGAAGCACGTGGACAAAATCTTCCGCTTTGAAGGACCCCTTGAAAAAAAACAAATGGAGCCTAAGATGCTTCTTGTGAGCTTAGCAGGTTGCTATGAAACCAAAAGAAACAAACACGGCTACGTTTGTGTGCGCCCGTGTGTGCTCTCCAACATGAAGACATTTGTTTTGTTTTTGTTCGGGGCGACAAACCCGTGCCTTTTGCAAGCCGCCGCTTGAGTGACATTGGAGACGACGGCTCTCAAATGTCAGTCGACGACTGACGACGTCTGTCAAGTGGCACGAAGCGCCGCTGATGGGAGGGCGACACGACCTCCCCGTGTCCCGCCCGCCATCGAGGCACCTTGCAGCTTCCGACGAACGCGCAAATACAGATCATCCTACCCACCTCAAATAAAATTGAATTAGATGCCGGTCATTCCAGAATTGGAGGAACATTTTCTACATACACGAAAAGACAGAATAATTCATGCGCTTGTGTAAATAATAATTGTCCTGAGACAAAATATAACAGTAGCTGTAGTAAAACGGAATCCTAAATGAGAGCAAATAGATAAATATTTGTGTTTCTGAACATACTGTATTTGTAACCCAATACACTGTAAGGTACTAAATCCATTTTAGTATTTAGAGGGAAGGGAGCGGGGATGGGAGGAGGGGGACGACTGACAAATAATTACTCCATAATGTTGTGTGCGACCATAGTTACATTCTGGGGAGTTCAATCTTGCCGTTTACCAAATATCCAGAGGAAGTAGCATAACTGGGGCAGCTATGCCACTCCATACCTTCATCCCATCTGTTGAGTTCCTTGACATTATGTGGAGACAGCATCTCGAATCATGATTGTGGCCAGCAGACGCCAACATGTGGTCGCTACATGCTACACGTGTTGTGCGCTTCCACGCTTGTATGAGAAATTTGCTTCGTCATGTTCCCCCGCCAGCTGCATGTTTTATCTTTTTTTTTTTTTTGGGGGGATGCACTAACACGTATTTGCATAATCCTGTTTGACGAATTTCCTGATTGCCAATATGATGCATTATCATTTTATTAATATTACATTTTCTGTTTTTCTTCCTGAGGAAGCCTGGCAGCCCAAGGCCACCTTCCGCCTTGTGAGGAGGAGCACATAAGTCTAAATGTTCTCCAAACAAAATAGGTCATTCTCTTTCAGCTCCAATTAAATGCTGAGGGGTGCAAAGGGGGGAGGAGGGGAGGGAGAAAATATAGAAATATAACTCTAGAGCAGCTGTGTACCGTAATTAAAAATTAAGGCTCAAGCCATAACCGCCGCGTGTTCCCATGCAGACGGGATTCCCGCAAAGAGACAACATGTAATGTATGCGAGCCAGCGAGAGGAAATGGCTTTCTTTTTCTTTTTACGTTTGTAAGATTGTGCGTGAGTACAAAAGTAGGTCATGTGTTTGGAAGTGACACATGCGCCTGCAAACAGATATTTGAAAATCTGTTGAGTGCAGAGAGGGGCCGCCACCAGCAATCTGGAGGGGCGGGAGAAAAAAAAAAAAGAATTAAAAAGGCAAATAACATAACAACAACTGACGGGTTGGTTGTTGGGACAAGAGGTGAACTTATTTGACGTCTCTTTAGCATGTGGAGTTAATGATATTATAAGTTTGTCAAAAATATATTCATTTAATATAGTTTTGTATTTATTTTGGAGCTTTTAAGTGGACAAACTAGAGATTCTTGCACCTTTCTAGTAATGTTGCTGAATCAAAATGTTGGCTTTATTCCAAAAAATATTTAAGAAAAAAAAGGGGGGGGGGTTGTATACACACTGAGCAAAACTTTTGCTTTTGCTTCCATTTTTCCATGCGGTGAACTCAAAAACTTTTCAAAGCAGACAGAATTTCTGTCAAATACTCCCCCAAATGTAACTCCGTGTTCGTGAACGCCTCTCCTTTGCTGAGATTCGACGGCACAATTATTGCACATTATATTACAGCACATCATACGACATGAAGACACTTGTTAATATGCAGTAGGGAAAATATAGTCACTTTAAAAATGAAAAAAAAAAACGTTTTAATTTATTTGCCCAATGCTGTTAATTTTAACTTCCATTCGCTCGAGTGACTTTCAAAATATTTTGACCTCACGTCGTTAAACAAAGCAACCAAAATATGACAAACTCTGTCTTGCCACATTAGATTATCAACAGCGCTACTGACACTGAAGAATATGAGAACGTGACCTAATATTAGCCAGCAGGGGTCGCCGTTTCTGTTAAGTGGCAGCCACGACTGCCCCTAAATGACATACGAACAAAATAAGCAGTGAGAATAATAACATAAACAATATACCATCAGAATGAGAGGGGCAAACTGTAGCGCGGATGTCAGGTATGTGGCTTGCAGAAGAATAGCGGAAGGCATTTTCCACTGAGCTGCGTTCCCGACGGCAGCTATCGATCGAGGTCGTTATTTAGCGCCCGCGCCGTTTGTCTGGGAGCGGACGAGTGAACGCTCGCTTATTTACGAGCGTGCGTGTGACATACTGATCTGACCGCCGACCGAATCAACTCGGCTCTTTTACTTTCACACGGAGGCCAGCGAGAGCTCAGATGGACCTCGAATGAACGGGTCGGTCGCAGGAATGTTACAGGAGGGACGGACGGACATGCGGAATGTTGGGGAGTGACCGCATCTCAAAATCGCAGGAAAAAGTGGCGATTGTGGAGGAAATGCAAAGACACGGTTAACTCCGACGTACACGGAATAGAATGTCTTATTCCATCTTCCGAACTGGAGCCTATCCCAGCTGTCTTCGGGCAGCAGGCGGGGGACACCCTGAATCAGTTGCCAGCCAATCGCAGGGCACACAGAGACGAACAACCATCCACGCTCACACCTAGGGACAATTTTATAGTGTTCAATCAACCTGACATGCATGTCTTTGGAATGTGGGAGGAAACCGGAGCACCCGGAGAAAACCCACGCAAGCCCGGGGAGAACATGCAAACTCCACACAGGGAGGCCGGAGCTGGAGTCGAACCCGGTACCTCTGCACTGTGAAGCCGATGTGCTAACCACTGGACTACCGGTCGCCGGAATAGAATTTATGCGTCGCATATGCAAGCAAAGTTTTGTAGCTCCCTGGAACATACCACGGGACGCATACAGCATTGTGGAGCAAGCGCCCTGTGAAAACATCCCAGGAAGTCAAGTTCGGAGACAAAATAGTCAGAATTTCATTAGTCAGTCATCTGCATGATAATATAGGATCGTAGATATTATTCATATCTTTATTATAGTAGGCATTTTGGAAGCAAAAATGAAATTATTTTTAGTCGAATTTTTTTCAGTTTATCAGTGGAGCAATTTGATTCTGCCTCAAAAAAAAAATATCTGTTGGGATCCTTTTTTTTTATTTGGCATTCATGTCTGGTTAGGATGAAACAAACTGTTTCTAGCTACGATTATTATTTCCTAAAATTCCTCAGTTGAATTTCCCATGAAAATCCCCCCAAACTTTCCAGAAACTGTCCACACCCTTTTGCAACTTTTAACAGCAGCCAAGATGGCTGACCTTCTGGCGGACATCGGCCGCCGGTCGGGATTGTGAAATAATCCGCTGCTGTCAAAACCGCCGTCACTCAAGCTCAGCTGGCAATAACACGAGTCGTCATCCCGCTTAGCCTTTGCGTTCCCATTTCGTGGAGCGATGGAGATTCATGGAAATTGCTGGTTTATTTTTCACGCGGGGATGGAGGAAAAAAAAAAGTTAAGATTTGGGTTGCATGAGTTGGTGTTGAACGTGTCATAACCTTCTGTGACTACTCATCTTTTAATGAAGACATCCATCAAAGGGCATCCCGATAGCCCGTCACTCAATCAAGCTAACGGACGGACTTCTTTAGTGCGGCTTTAATCTAAAACGGCATTTAAAGAGACGGCGGCGTTCAATTCAAACCGCCGTTTGCCAAGGTTACCGACGAGTCACCGCATGATTAGCGAGCAAATGTTTTCATCACGCTAAAAATTTTAATTATCGGCCGGACCGTATTTAGCAGATCGTAGACGGGTTGTCAAAGAGGAAGAGAGACGGCGAGAGGAGCACAAGAAAATGAAGCGGACGATGACGACGATGTGGTCCTTTGAAACATGGCGGGTGGATTTTATTGTCATTTTTGTTTTGTTCAGTTTTGTGTGTAAGATGAAAACATTGAATTATTTTTTTTCCTGACATTTCCTGACTTATCAATTTTATCCATCATTTTTTGTATTTTGTGGGGGTTTATTTGGTTCATAAATTATTTTTCCATTGTTTATTTTCCATTTCCATTTATATTATTGTAATTTATTTATTATGTCATCATGTTTTTGCTGTAATAGTATTTTTTTTCTAAATGTTAACCAATATTTTTCCTGAATAGTTTTGAATTTGTGGCATCAATTTTGCACTAAGTCAACTTATTTTTTTGAAGATCTGCATATTTTAGATGGAATATTTGACTATTTTTGTCTGGTATTATTAGCGTTATTCTCCATTACATCCATCATATTTGTCTTTAAGTTTCTTATATTTATTTAAAACTTTGACTTTGTATTTTTGCTGTGGTTGTTATTTTATTATATTATCACATATAATTCTAAACGCTAGCATAAATGCTAACATGTCTCCATCTTTCTTCTCACCATTTTATGATTTATTTTTGGAATGCCACACCTTTGACATTAACATTGAGACTTACTAATGGAAGTAATTGATCTTATTTTGACACTTGATATTATAAGTATAGACAGTATATATTACAATGATTAGTTCGACTTTCAATCTTCCCTTATGGGGCGAACACCTAGCATCCTTGACGGAAGTAACTAACAAAACAGAAAGACCTTAGAGAGTGAGGTCTAAATATATCCAACACACTCATTTGCTTTTTACTGCATTTAATGAATTATTTCCTTTTCTTTTATGTGGCATCAAAGGCAAACAAACGCACTAAACGCCACCTTTTGTGTTTTGGCGCCAAACTGGGACGTCGGCCGAGCGAGCTTTCAAGTAAAAAAAAAAAAACATGTAGATTTTCTCGTCTTTTGAACAAATATAATTAGGCTGGCGCGTCTAATTTGTGTTTAGTAAAACACGTACGGTCCTTGATGAACGTCTCCCGCAGGACACCGTCCGCGCTTTGTACGTGAACGAGAATCCTTGAATTAAAGGAGAACTCCAGGGCCTTCCACTTTCCAGAGATGTTGTTCACATTACAACAAGTCTGTCTCTGTGGCATTGGACTACACTGTACTTGACAATTCTCAGCACACAGACGCATGGTACTATTAAAAGCTCTGTTGGCACTGGTCTACATGCTGCAAGCAAGTCGTCTTTTAATAAAATAAAAAATGCTAAACTGAAAAGGGATTGAATGTTTTTACTTTTCTAATTTATATTATGCATATATACATTCTATATTTATCTCTCTCTCTAAATATATATACTGTGTATATATATATATATATATACATATATATATATATATATATATATATATATATATATATATATATATATATATATACATATATATATATATGGATGGATGGATGTACCAATGTTAGTGTGCAACAGGACTGTAAATTATAGCAATATAAAGTACCGTATTTTCCACACTATAAGGCACTTCGGAGTATAAGGTGCCCCTTCGATGAATGGCCTATTTTAAAACTGGTTGCATATCTAGGACGCATCGCATTATAAGGCACATGGAATAGAAGCTGCAATAGTGGCTGTGGTTGCGCATTGTATCCACTAGATGGAGCTACGCTAAAGGGAATACAATACAATAGAGATTTATTTATAGAGAGCTTTCAGAACCGCTGCAGCTGTAATAAAGCGCTTTACAGACCATTTCAAATACATCCAAGGAATCAGAATATTGATCCAAATGTGAGGCGCATCGGATTATAAGGCGCACGGTCGGCTTTTGAGAAAATTCAATGCTTTTAGGTGCGCCTTATATTGCAGAAAATACGGTATAATACGAACTTGAATAATGCAGTGTTTGGCGTGTCAAGCAAGATGCCGTTTTTTAGATTTACTGAAAAGAAAATGTATTGACTCATTTTTTTTCACTGTTTTTAAAAATGTAATTTAGTTTGAGTAGCAGTCTAACAGCAACTTTGCGCATTTCTAACTCCACCATTTCACCACACAACTTTTTGTGAAGAGCAAAAATTTGGGAGGTCAACATCAACTAACGGAGTTCAAAAGCTCAACAGAGCTTCTCCATTTGTACATGTCGTAACTCCAAAGAGAAACACATCTCCACCTGACACTAAATCAAGAGCAAACCTTTTCATTTCTGCACGAACGCTACAACCAATCACAGCGAGGGTGGCAGGGATGAAGAAAACGCCGCCACTGGTAAAAACAAGAAAAAAAATTATTGCGAGACAAATTGATTCAGATGGCGCATAGCCCCAACGGACGCCATCTTTGAAAAATTTATAAAGGTTAAAACAACAGTTGATTCTGTGCATTGCAATCAAAGGCTGCAAGCGCCTCCCCTGTCGCATTACCATGCAAGTAAATATTGTATATGCACACACACACACACACACACACACACACACACACACACACACACACACACACACACACACACACACACACACGAATAATGAAGAAATACAACGAAATGGCAATCAACAAAGCTGACTGAACGGGATTCACAAAGTTGCATAATGTTTCTGGTAAATAGACACACAACATTGTGGAGTGGCCACTAGTCAAGAAACCTCTGTGTTCTGGGACTGTTCTTACCTTCGGTGGAATGACCGGTCCAGAAGCGTAGAGGTCCAGGCTCTGCGGCACGTCAGTAATGTAGGTCTTCTTGGGACCCGCCGCCTGATAGGGTTGAGGCTCGGTTTTCCTGTAGGCCTGCTGCTCCTGATACACGCCCGGACCGACCGGGGAGAACCCCGGCTGGGGCGGCCCGAAGGCGAAATCGGGCCCTTTGGTCTGGGCCGGCATGTACTGCACCTGGGTGGGGCTGCGCGCCGGCTGCGGCCCCCCTCCAAAGTGCTGCCCACCGGCGGTGGGGTGCTGGGGGCTGGGCTGGGCTGCCCGCACTTGGACGTTGAAGGTGGGTTGGCTGGGAGTGGAGGCGGTGGCGTAGGACGCCGCCACGGGCTGGAGCTTCGCCGGCAGTGTGGATGAACCGCCGCCCGGGCCCTGGGCTTTGGGCGTGGACTTCTTGGTGGCGGTCAGCGGCGGCTGATTGGGGATGACCATGCGCTTGTAACCCGTCACCGGAGCACTGGGGGTGGACACCGAAGAAGGGCCAAGGGTCTAGGAATCGACATTTACAGACAATGGTTAATGATACGTACCTGGAAAAACAAATTACAGAAAGGAAACTAGGAAGAACTAATAATATATATATATATATATATATATATATATATATATATATATATATATATATATATATATATATATATATATATATATATATCATATACAGTAGCTCCCCAAAACTATAAACAAGGACACACACCATTGTGGAGCAACAACGTCATCCTGTCATGAAATAGGCACGTCAAGAACCAAAGCGGAAAGGGTGGAACTTAAGTTATGGAGCCGCGCGGACCATAAACATGGCGAGACACGGCATTGTGCGGACATCACATGGGGGAGTCTGATGGGCAAAACTAACGACGACAGAGAAACCGAGCGGGTGGAATCAAGTCTTGTAGCTCCCTGGAACAGAAATATAGTAACGCACAAGACTGTGGAGCGACCACCAGTCAAAATCTAGGCCCTATTTTTTTGGTTGACTACTATAGTGAAATAAAGTGAAAACCAAACGTAACCAGGCAGAACTAGTAATTCATGCAATCACAACACAATGTTGTATGCGTCCATGTTTAAGTTCAGTGACTCGACACTTTATGAATCCAGCCCAGTCTGCTTTGGTTTGTGCTGTTTTTCTCTATAATTTACCCCCCCCCCCGCCATTAGACCCTGACACGGTCACTTTACAATATTGAGTGCGTCCATTTACACTGGAGCGATGCCACTTATTAATTCTGCCAAGTGTGCTTCATTTCTCGACTTGAATTTATACACAATCGTCAACGTTTCCCAGTCGATGATGAAATGTCGTTGCTTCACAATGTTGTGTGGCTCCAAGTTGGTACTTGACGTTTTCCCCTGCCGAGAGCAACGTGTTGCAACAATTGCCCTGGTTCAGCAGACGTCTGGTGGAGTACCAAAGGTCTTGAAGCGTCGCTCGTCTCTTTTTTTCTCCTTGTGCAGTAACTTGTAGTAATTGACTTTTTTTTTTTTTTTTGTCTTGAGGCGCTAACCTAATAAGGCCGTCCAAGGTTAATGACAGACCCTTTTTAGACGGGCTGCGTGGTCTGACACCGATAAGTGGCGTTGGGCGGAAAACAATTAAGACTGACACCACAGCTACTTTAGCCCTGACGCCCCGTGATTGAGATGTTATTATTTTCGCGGCCTTGAAAGCCGGCGTCCGTCTGCCGCAACTCTTCCCAGGAAAGGCGGAGAGCGTCGCAAATCTCCGTGATTTAGCGTCTTTTCCCGTCCGAGCTGCCCAAGTCAGCACAAGTGTTATGTGACGTTTCCAGCCTGCGCAACCATTTATCCCGGTCCGCCGTCCTTCTCTCCGCCCATTAGCTGTACATTGTGTGTGGCTGCTGTCAAGATGCTTTGGAATTTACTCTGTGCACTCACTGCAGTCCATTTCAACTGAAAAACAAGTCGCTCCACATTGCTGTGTCTCCATGTTCACGTCTTTCGAGCTCCGTGACATATTTCCGCCCAGTCTGCTTTGTTTTTTTTTATTCCCCTGTCACATGTTGCCGAAGTGACACTAACTGCATCTTGAGCATCTTGCTATGAGGAAGCTAGCAACAACATTAGCGTAAAGTTGTTTGTTAGCATCTGAGCTGCATGCGGCTTGTTTGTTTGAATCCCAGCTAATCCACGTCAGAGGGATGGCCCTTGAGGAAGTTCCCAAAAACATGTCGTGCTTCCAGTCTGTTTTTTGGCTGGCTGATTAACGCTGATGTTCATTAAAAGGGGAGGTAAAAAAAAATCAAGGGTTTATCTGCATATGTATGGAGAAAATTTCCACTCTGCCCTTTAGGAAGAGACATTACTTCATTTAAATGTTTCATGGCTTTTAAAGAGTGCCGATTATTCATTAATCTCTTTAGGCCTCCAGAGCTAGCGTTAAGTTAGCGCAGCCGCGGCTAATGCAAATCGAGGGGCCCCTCCAAAATAATTACGCCGCCACGGTAGATTTTCTACCAATTATGCCAGCGGAATGTGATGAAACTAATCAAATGCGTACCATTAGTCGCTCTGCCAAGCGGGATACTTTTTTTTTTCGCGGTCCGCCCACGCAGATAGCATGTCCGCCTGAGCGGCTACTTTGACGCAAAGCTCATACGATCACGCGATCAGGAATCTTGAGTTGGTTTGATAAGACTATCACACAATCACCTAGCTGTACAAAACAAATATGCTTGTACATGAAAGATTCTCCAATCTGGAATTTGAAAAAAAAATTGGGGGCGGGGGGGTCGTCGGTCAAAAAATTTCAGATGTGTTTTGCCTTGATGTGAAGAGAGCGGCCTCCCAGGCACCTCACGGTTTAAACAAGGCTCCAACAGCGAACGCTCGGACGAACATTTGAAGCCAACAGTGCAAAGCATCCACGCATTGTGTGAGTAAAGAACAAAGTTTTATGATGCATCAAAAACAAAAAAGATGCAGAGCTCCCTTCCTCTGGGGCTTTTTCCTAAAGGTTTAAAAAAGAAGGAGGAATCCTCCACCCGGGTGATTTGAAATGCAAAGTTAACAGTTTTTTAGCGAGCAGCCCCCAAAGGCTGCTGGAGTGGCTCCTAATCTTCCCCTCACGTGTCGAAAAGGCTTTCTGGAGACTCGCCGACAAATTTCACACTCAACTTGTCGGAAAAGTCGCGGTGAATTCAGAGCGCGGGGCTGAGGGTTGGATTTTTGCGTTCGCCGAAAATGCATCGCCGTGTTGCGCAACTGGAGTAAACCATGCAAGACAGATGCGAAGCATATTTCACGTGTACATTTATGTTTGAGTTATTACAACAGACTAGACTCTGATGACGGATAATCAGTATCACTGAGTTTCTGCGTTGCATGGAGTGGACCACGTAATTATATGGTTGCAGCATCACAATGGCAGCAAATGTGAGCACTGGTGGAACATTTTGTATTTTGGCCTTGATTGTTTGCACGGCGCTCCGCTAGCCAGTGGCGACTGTTGACTGGAAGGTCAATCCGGCAGCAGGTTCAGAGTTTTGACAGGGGCGGCCCACTGCGGGCTAGGGTAGCTTAGCCTCGAGGTGAAGGAGGTGCGGGGGCGCTCCGCATTGTTCCGTCAACGTTTGTTAGTCACCGTCTTTTGTCTTTGATAAACAGGCCGAGCCAATGACAAACAAGGGTCGCAGCCGCGATCCCGACTCTTTATCTCATGAAAAATCAAGTCCTAGAAACAACGCTAAGAGGCTCAAAGTCAACTGCTGTCACTGTAAATTATGACACATAAACGCAGAGTTTGATGACATTGACACTATGAGTAATACATCCAATTTTGGACGGTTACTTCATGGCAGATATCACAACATCCCCACTTGTCAACTATTCAGCACATTGACGTAGACAAAATGGAAGAAACCCCCCAGTCGTCACCCAAAAACAAACAAACCAAAAAATCACAAGCATCTGACAATAATAAAGTCATAATAAATAAAACTGTACTAAGAATTAACCAATGAAAAGTAGACATTTGAATATTTGAATAGTACACAGAATTTGAATAGTGGTTCAGCATAATTATTTTTAAAAACAAACAGGTGTTTTATTTTTCATGAAACAGGTGTGGAATGATTGGCAGGACCGCTAGAACACTTTGGAAACATGCTCAACAATGGTGTGTCCTCTAATTGGCATCACAGATGTCAAACTTGGGCAATTTAAAGGATGGCTAATAGTCACTGAGCCGTTTGGTGGCACGGTGTGTACCACACAAAACATGGACCAGAGGAAGCCAAGGACAGACTTATTTCGGGAGATTCTCAAGAAAATTATACGTAAAGATAAAAGCTGAAAGACCATTTCCTTGTTCCTGTGCACAGTTGCACATACCATGCTGGATGAATGACAACGCTTGAGTTTTTCCAGTTACAAGCTGACGCTTCTTCCATTTTTTTGTTCATGGGAATTTTTTATGGAAAATCCTGCAGATTCCCGTAGTTCAAAATGACGTACTATTCCTAATGACGTACAAAATTAGCAAAAAGGAGAATCGTCATCTTTACCATCATCACTCGCTCCCTACACCCGAATCCGGATTTTGATCGCGCTTTGTGGAGCTTAACACCACCGCCGTCCTCGGATCGGCCGACAGCCGACGGTGAGTATCACCATCCCAAACGGCGAGTCGGTCAAGCGCACTGAAGTGTAAGTGAGCACACAAAGAAAAAGTCCAGTTGTCTTTGTGCATCACTATCACCGTCCGCTCAGCTACCTTGCACGCTATTTTCATACTTGGGGGTCAAAAGGCCCGATGTTGAGCTCATGTCATGTATGGAGCGTGACACGCTGACAGAAGCCGAGTACTGGAAATGGCGCCGAGATGCCGCATGGCTCCGGCGAGATGCGCCGAAGGGGGGGCCCGGCGTCACGGCGCGTCCGTCAAAGCGTCTTCCGTCACGGGATGTCACAACACGGCAACGTGATCCGCCGTCTGAATGCTCACTCCCACATCTCTCCACGTGCGCACAAACTGTAGTCGGCGAAATGACGGCGCAAGAAATCATCGTGTTGGCTCAAACTGAAAAGCCTAACCCTGGCTTGAAACCCTCATTTGAAATGCTAAACTTGAGGTGAAACCCTAACTTCTTACCGTTACGAGTCTTCCTTGTTCAACTTATGTCAAACAGCTCAACTTCACTTTCAAACTTAAATAATAACAAACACGAGAGAGCACTTAGTCCAAAACAAACGGCCCGACGGTAACTATTACAAGCTTGTACGCCGCTAAAAGGGCGGAAGAAACACGCCGGTTAGCTGACTGGCGCGTTAATGAAAGATTCAGGCCACACGATGAGATAGTTTTGTACGTGAAGGAAGAAGAACACAGCTTTGATTTCATAGCGGTGTCACGTGGAGGCCGTTAATGACGACATGGGCTGATTAGCTGGCCGCTGGCCTTGCTCAGCAGCAAGTCATTTAAGGACAAACAACAACAGACTCTGATTCCAACCCTTGAAAAACAGAAGCATGGAAATGCCAATATTTTGTTAACTTGATTTTTTTAATTTTGCAAATCATCAGCTCCAAAAATAAGGGCCTGTTACATGATAACCCCCAAAAATAAATACATTGATTAATTAAAAAAATAAATAAATAAAAATTTGCCTTAAACATCTACAAGGGTTATACCTCTAATCAGAATTTGGATCCATTTTTATGTGTTTTCTGACAAAGATGAAAACGTGACTTTTGGCTTTTAATTTTGGAGGCTGACGAAAAATATGATCAGTACATTCTTTGAGAAATACAAAGCATAGATTATTTAAAATTTGGATTTTTGTTCACACACATACACAAAATTAAAAATCTACACAAATTGAACAGAATGCTTTTTTCACCTCTGATGAACAAATAGAAGATCAGATTTTTCAACTATTTTCTATAAAATTGCTAACAAAAATCCAATTTCAAATTGTGTTTTATTCATTATTAAAAATTATTTGAAATTCAATTCGTAAATAATAGAAAAATAATGTGCGTATTTTCTTCCATATTTAAATTAGTTAATTGGGTAAAAAATCCAAAAATATATTAGATAGAGCTGACCTTCTCTTGACCCTTCATGTTTTATTGTTCAGAAAAGTAACATTTTACAATGCATTAAATTCAAAATAGAAATACTAATATTTTTATTCACTGGTGTTGTCGTAGGTTTAATTATTTTCATGATTTAAACAAAGTGAAAATAATAACATTCAAGGGGCGTGGCCAAGTGAGTGGCATCACGATCTGATTAGCGGACGTTTAGTCGGTGTGAAAGCGTTTGGGTGAGTTGTTGCATACAGCAGCTCCTTGCAAGTGTTTTCATTTTGTATTTGTCCCATTCCACACAAAGCGGGGAAAAAAATGGACCATACGACTGCTTGTGAAACCCGTCAAGGCACTCCGAAGTGAAGATATCACTTGATGTGTCTTTTTCGCACTTGGGGGAGAATTTTCAGTGAGCTGGCTGGAGGTTTTTACAAAAATGAGGTTAACAGTGACCTCCAGTAACCAAAAAAAAAGAGGCTTCAAATTCATCTTTGATTTAGAGAAAAAAAAACGGTAAATAAAAATCACCAGTGGTCAACGAGGATACGAGCAGGAGGTCAGCGTAGCGTGGTGTCGTGTAGCGGTGGCGGCGCTAACGCAGTGGGTTGATGACTAGTCTATTTTGACACAGGCGCTCGCCTCCTTGTTAACTCACCAAAACAGAGCTGATGGGCTCGGACAAGCGAGCAGCAAAACTCTCCGAGGGAAACATTTAGAGGGAAGGGGGGAAAAGCCGCACTGTCGGGGTTTGTCCTCGTGTACACTAAACACTAGTGTAGGTAGATATCATCGCATCATACACTTGCTCAACTCAGCACAGCGGGGACGCAAACCGGAAGAGGTGCGAAATGGAAAACTACATTCGACAAAAGCACCCTTCTCAAACTGAGGATCACTGAGGGCAAGTGGCATCCATAACGGGATTAGTGTTTCAAGTAAGGGTACGGTTTTCAACACCGGGGGCCAGAAAACCCTTTGATGATAACACTGCATATACACGTATATTTCCTGCTTTTTTTTTTTTTTTTTTTTGGGGTTAACCTGTATGTTTAAGAAACTTGGGCCTCCCTGTGTGGAGTTTGCATGTCCTCCCCCGTGCCTGCGTGGGTTCTCTCCGGGTACTCCGGTTTCCTCCTGCATTCCAAAAACATGCACGGTAGGCTGATTGAACACACTAAATTGTTCCTAGGTGTCAGTGTGACGGCGGATGGTTGTTCGTTTCTGTGTGCCCTGCGATTGGCTGCCAACCGGTTCAGGGTGTCCCCCGCCTACTGCCCGAAGATGGCTGGGATAGGCTCCAGCACCCACCGCGACCCTTGTGAGGATAAAAGCAGATCAGAAAATGGATGAATGGATGTCTATTTGAGTCCTCCCTATGTTTTTGAAATCAAAGCCAAAATTAAATGATCCTCCCGCAGCAAACCAAAAATGTTGTTTGCTTCCGTTTTCCGCCATCAATTTATTGCGTGCGGTAATTGCACTCAGCTGTCAACTACAATGCACTATTTCACTTTCAATTCAAACATTTTCTTAACCCGGTTAATTGTTGCCCCTGAACCTCGGTGTACTGGGCATCGGGGGCCACAGTCACCGTCATCTAAACACGTGATGCTAAACTGTCATCCGGAAGCGGGAGCCGTGTTGGTTCATAAGAGAGATCATGTAGCGCACAGCATTAGGCGCTCTGTTCGTCAAAAACATTTGGGACCTTTTGAGGGGTCAACTACTGTGGCTCAATAAATCATCGTTGGCAACTAGGGAAAAACAAATTTAAATCTGCATGTGTACGTCCATGTGCATCAAAAACGGCCCATTGAAAACTTGTCATGATTAAAACATGCACAGGCATGTTGGCGGCAGCGCTCAGACAGCTAAAAATAAAATAAAATTAGATAAATAAATAACGGCTTGTTGGGCCGTTTTCTTTTTTACCAAGTCAGGTAAAAAGCAGCAGGTCGGCCATACATTAGTTAGCACAGAGGCTAACCCGCACACTCGATCCCGGACAGGTGCCTATCAATTTTTTACGCCGTGTTGACAAAAGCTTTCAGGTCCCCATGGCTAATACAGTATAGCACATGTTTTCTCTCGACTAAGCTATGCACTTATACTATATTTTATTTACAAAACAAAAAAGACGAGCTGTATATAAGCAAGAAAGCGGCTAGCCGACGTACACGTGCTTGTCGAGTTCGACCATGCATAGCGTAAAGCGTTCGCTCCGCACACTTTGTGAAAGGTCACATCCGAGTGCTTTTCAAGCACTTTCAGGTACAGTATACCTCTTGAAAGTTTTTCTATACCTGACCACGACGACACATATTTCGTTTTACCATGTACACCGTTGTCATTCACGGATTTCTTTTTCTGCTTTGTTTTTTTTGTCTCTCATTAAAAAAATATTAATATCTTTTAAATTACATTTGTTTAATTGAAAGAAATATTTGCATTATACATGAATTAATTTGAGCTGTTTTAAAAACATTTCAATTCTACAAATATCTTTCTTATATTTTATTTTGTGTTGTACTCATTTAAATTTTTTTATCCACCCATCAATACATTTTCTTCAGCTTATCCGAGTCGGTTCACAGGGCCTGCCTCTTTAGCAGGGAAGCCTAAAATTCCCATTCCCCAGCCACTTCATCCAGCTCTTACGGGGGAAGCCCAAGGCAATATTTGACCGTCAGGAAGACAGTTTCTCCAGTTTTTTGCGGGTCACCCCAAGAACACCTGACCAGGGGCGGCGTCATACACAACCAGATCCTAAGCAGATGCCTGACCCACCTCATCTGGCTCGTTCTCGATGCAGACAAGCAGTTGCTCTACTCAGAAATAATAATAAAATCATAATAATAATAACAGAAATAATATCACTGAAATTACCATATATTTAGCAAGATGACTTTGTAATCACACATTCTTTTGAAGTGAAATCTTTTAGAAAAAAATTGGACTTGATATTATCTATTCCTATGCTTTTTAAAAATGTTTTATATAATTTAAAATAATAATGATTTTAAAAAAACATGACAAGATAAGTCTATTTTCCTGAAACGTTTGCTGCAAATGAACTATTTTTTCTTTTCATTTGTGCATCGGGCTTCTCTCCCATACACACACACGCACACGCACGCACGCACACGCACACTACATCTTGTATGAGGCCACAGAGTTCAATGGGAGCTAAATGAACAGCCAGTCAATTATTTATGTCCGCGTATGTTAACCTTGTTGTCACTTTGTATGCATGTCGAGTATAAATATACAGGATGTACTCTATGTATGCCTCCTTCAATACACTAATACAACAACACTAAATGCGCCATAGGCGACATCATCCGCGACCTTTCTTTTTTTCTAATACATATAAATCACGTGTCTGTCCTACATTGATTGAAATGATTTAGTTTTGTGCCCAAGGCTTTGACTTTCTTTTAATATCCTTAAAAATCAACTCGTTTATGTAGGTCGAGGCACATTTAGTCGCTATTGGCAAACAAAAAGGGGGCCTCATTTGGGCTCCTTCTTCTATTTCTTCTTCTTTTTTTCTTTTTTCTTTTTTAAAGGAGCAATAGGTTAAGCACACAACATCCTCTGTGTTGTTGAAAGCAGCTGGTTTTGAGGGGACAGTCCTGTGTTGTGCAGAAGAGTGCTTGCTTAAAATGATGACCACGGGCAGAGCGAGGGTGTTGTGACCAGGTAAGCGTCTTCTACTTTGCTGAAGTGCAGCCTAGCGTTTGAAAAAAAAACAAATTCAAGGGCCCCAAAAAATGGGAATGCCCATTTGGACAATAAAAGCATTTTTACTGGAGGAGACAGCACTTCATACACTTTGTCCATTAGCTTCGCAGCCATGCATGTGGGGCATGCAGCGGACATGTCACAAAGTCTCAACACCCATTCTGTTATTGTGTTTTTCCTTTCTTATAATGACTTGTTTGAAATAAAATGTTTTACTTGGCGGGTATTTTTCAATCATAGAGAACATGTCATTATTTTTTTGACAGTATTTCAGTTTTTAAAATTCAATTAAAAACAAATTGTCTCTCATTTTTAGGATAAATATATAATGTGTCAATAAATGACAAAACAAAAGAATAAAATGACTTGCTGTGTGGCAATATATTTTTTATTTTAATCTAAAAATAAAATAATTTTAGTTTTTAAGTATTGTACTTTCAAATAAAATTGGGTTACTACGTTATTAAATAATTACTGTATGTAAATGAGCCCGCACTGTGACACCACACATGTCACAGTCTGAATCATGGATCATAGATACAATTTGGGTCAAAGGTCACCAGAACTATTTTTCAATGTTATTTTTTTGTTTTGTTGTTGTTTTTTGTTTATATGTTTTTAAAATAAACTAGGCAAATTATTTTATACAATTCAATGTGGATGCGGTGTTATGCAAATAAACCATACTGTGACGACACAATCTGGGGGAAATTATGAACCACTCATTTAAAGACACAAATTGGAAACATTTTCTGGGGGGGAAAAAAAAAAACAGGGCTTTGAAAAGTGTCAGGAAACATGAAATGAGGTACTTGCGTTTACCTGAGTGTTTCGCGTCTTGTATGGCGAGCTGCTTTCCAGGTCGGCCAGGATGCTGGTGAGAGAGTCGATCTCGGCGTCCAAGCTGGAGCGTCGCTCCTCCAGAGTCTTTTCGGGTCCTCTCGTCTGCGAGAGGAACATACAAAATACATATAACCACCTTCATGTTGGTACGGTTTTTCTATTGTCAAAAGTTGATTGCATTTGTGAAAAGAAAAAAAAAAGAAAACAAATCATCACAAATAAATGGATGAAGCTTGTGGAACTGCACAGGAGATTGCGCAACATGTGAACACAAGTGAAGCTTTGTGAAGCAGCACATCAAACCATCAAATGAGCATTGTGGATTATTTCGTGTTCAGCGTTACTCATCCCAGTGGAATGTCAAGGACTTGAAGAAGTGTTGCTGTTATTATTATTTATTTATTTATTTATTTTTTTGCCATTTGTGCTTTTGTTTTTTTCCTCAACAGGTGTTGCCGTGTTTTGTTTTTGTGTTTTAACCTTGGTGGCCCAATCAAGGTCCAGCAATTGTGGCTTCTGACTGCTTTTTGTGGCCTTTTTGTCCTTATTATGCTCAAGTTCCCCAACAGGTGTCTTTTGTCCTTGCTGTTTGTGCTCTATTTTCTTCTTTTGATCCTCAGGTTCTTCAATGAGCATTCCCGTCTTTTATTTATTGTTGTTTGTGTGCTATTTTGTCCTTATCCGTCAGCGTCAACTACTGATGTCATTTTTGCCATCTTTTGTAAGTGCTTTTTGTGGTCCTGTCTTTGCTAATGACCTGGTTCCAAAAAGTGTTGTTCATGTTGTCTGTTTTTATTGTTTTTTTGTGCTCTCTTCGCTTACCACCAAATACGTTTCTTTTTTTTTGTGGTCTCTGTTCTTTTATTGCTGTTATTTGTTGTTTATTGTTGTTATTTGTGCTTGCTTTTTGCGCTCTCTTTCCTCATTGCCGTCCCCGGGTACAACCTGCTGTTGTTGTCTCCTTAGTCATTTTTACACTTTTCACCAACAGATTCTGCTCTCTCCTTTTGTTGTTTCTTCCTGTGCTATTTTTTTTTCATCTTGTTTACTCTCCAGTCCCCAACAGATAGTTATCTGCTCTTTTTGGTGTTTTGTTTTTGCTATTTTTGTGCTCTCAGCTTCCCCCAATAAGGCAGGCAGGACCAGGTTTCACCAACAGGTGTCAGCCTTCATTCTTAATAGCTGAGAAAGTTTGTTTGCTTGTGTGTGCGTGTGCACGTGGGGGGTGGGGTGGTGGGGGTCCTGGAGTTCAGGCTCATGGCTGCAGGCGTCGTGGAGCCGAGCTGCAACGTATCCATGCTTGGCTGCGAGTCGGCGCGGACGGACGGCCGCATGCTTGGGCTGGACCTCGCCACGTGAACTCGAGAGCGCGGCACGCTCGCGGCATTTCGTTACTCCTTGCCGACACTTTGGACAGAAACGAGAAGGGGAAAAGAAGAGGAGGGAAAAAAAAAGCGTGAGCGTTTCTCACCTGATAGTCGTACGAGTTGGCGGGCGGAGGCGGCGGGAAGGAAGCGGCCGACGATGGCGGCGAGTGGATCAGATCGGCGGCAGGCGGTGGAGGAGGAGGAGGGTAGTCAGCTAGGGAGAGAAAGAAAAAAACAACTAAGACACTTGCAATGCTACACTTCGGTACACCAAAGATTAATTCTATATGGTAAAATGTGTAAATCCACCTAATATTTTTGATAAAAACCTGATCGTGCTGAAAAGAAGCGCATGATGTCTATTCTACAATGTGCAGACTTTAAAAGCGCTTCAAAAACGATGCCAAGTGTGCTTGCTTCAAGCTGTTTATTGCCAATCCAGTTCAAGTTTCCTGTAGAACTTAACATAAAACAAACCAAGCACCATTTAACCAAATCACATAACTTGGCCTCGAAAAATTCAGCTCGCTAACAAAACTAGCATTGATTCTAAACAACTAGTTTTTGAACAAATACAAACAGAGCATATAACAAAACATTATTTTTATTTTTTTTTTAATTTGGTGAAAAAGCAGCAATACTCCTGCCAACTCAATTTTTTGTCATGGTTTATCTCGTTTTTATGAAGGTCACAAAAACCTGGCATTTGATCAAAAAGTCGCGGCGTGCGCCAGCCACAGTGACACCGAAGATTCAACGGAAAATCATTCTGATCAACGAGTCCATAACGTCAAGAGTCTTTTTCCAATGAGAAATAGTGACTGATCCTCTATGCAAAATAGCCAACGTCCGCGGGATCCCCTGCACGCTCGCTACTGAAGGTCGATTATTCGCTTTAGCAAATATTGCCCTGCAAAAATAGATCGGCACCTGCGTCCTGCTTCACAGTGATTGGAATTTTACACAGTGCGTACGGGAGAATAACAAAACGACTGACATGCGACACGGCCAATGACCCGTTTTGGCACATCAGCTGATGTCCCACATGAACTCCGTTGGTCACTCCTCTCGCTAGTGATTGACGATAGCTGTCAGCTTGGGACAAAAAGAAATACATACAGTGAATACAAAGTCTGTCGTGTCACATGTTGAAAGAGTCAGCAGGCTTCGGTGGATTGATCCAGATAATTGTCGCAATCTGTTTTAAGAAGTCGTCATCATCTGATAAAACTGCATGTCAGGTTGTCGTTTTATTTTTGATTAGAAATGTCAAATGTTTTTGGGAGGGGAGGGGGGGTGATGAGGGAAACGAGCCAAATTTACACTCCTTAAATCGGCGCTAATCCAAAAGGATTGCGGCATGGGGGTTGGGGGGCATGTTTCAGATGGGGATAAGGAGTTGCACGGCCAAATTAAACCGGAGACTTAAGACGGCAGGATCATCGTACGCGAGGTTGGACACGAACAGGAACCGGTGCCAATTTCGGGACTTTGACGAATTTCATTACGTCTTAATTGATGTCGTCGGTGTCGCTTATCCGAGACAGACTGGCAAATTAATTTAGCAGACAGATAATGCGCGTGGTTCTAATTGGACACATCTGACATCTTGCGCGCGCACGACGTGGCGGGAACCAAGAGTGTGACGTCGGGAGCCTCCTTGCTTTGTTTTTCTGTTTTTCTTGACGTGACGGCAACGAGAAAGTCGTTTGAAACTTTGTAGCCCAAACATTTTAGCGCTTTTAGTTAATTATCACTTTGCAGCGTTAGTACAGTTCATTTGGAGTTGGTGGCGTTTACAGTTTGCTTTTTCGTTTCCAAGTTTCTTTCTGACAAGGGTTGTTCGTCGTTTTCAGTTAGTTCATGACTTAGTTTGTCCATGACTGTTTTGTCAGCTGCTTTGCTATTTCATTCGTTTCTGTTTGGTCATAATTTCATTTTATTTTTGGTATGTTTGTTCGTTGCTTAGTTTGTAGCCTGGTTGGATACTGAATTTCTCGTTTAGTTTGTGTGTTACTCAGTTTGTTTGGAAGCCATTTTGTTCGTGATCAATTCTGATCGTGACAGTTTTGTAGATTAGTTTGCTTCTTGGGTCGTTTGGTACTTTTTATGGTCAAGACTGATTGTTTTTTTTTGTTCATTGCACGGTTTGTGTCTTTGTGAATTACTTGGTTTGTTCATTTCGTTTGTTTGCAAGAAAGTTTGTTTGAAGAAAAAAATTGCACTTTTTTTCCCTCAGAAGATAAACACTGGAAAAAAATCAATCTTTGTTCTTGTAAAGATCATTACTTTTTGTGGGATTTTTGTTTTGTGGGATGGGGGTTATATGACTATTATCATAAGATCAAAATTGATTGTCCCAATAAAACGTATTTGCTCTTGAAAGGCCTTTTGTCCACAGCTTTATTCCTGCCATATTTCAACTTTTTCTCTTTTTTAATAGTCATTGTTAGCTTTTATTCCCATAAAATTTCAACTCTCGAAAGCAGAGAAAATAATTCTTCGTGATGGGAAAGATGCTGACATTTTTTTCCCTTGATGAAATATGACTTTACTGTCATAATATTTCACGTACATTTTTTTTCTCTTCTTTTATTACATTATGATCTGGGGTTTTTTCCTCAAAAATTGGCAACTTTAATTTCGAAGGCATTTAGTATGCTGCCTCCAGTGATTGTATTACAGTGCGGTGCAATGCCCCTAGTGGTGGCAGTATTGTATTGCAGTGCAGTGCCCCTAGTGGCTGAAGTAGTTAGAACCACCCAAAAAGTGAGTGGGGTAGCCATTTTGAAAAATGGCAACTTTAATTTCGATGGCATTTAGGGATATGCATGGTTGTGAAATTTAACTGGTATCAGGACTGAAAAAGGGGCTAAAGGTCCCTGGACCTAAAAGTTTTAGAGCCCCAGGTTAGTCAAGAGCTCAAAAAAATATTTCCGTCAAAATGAGTTGAACAAGAACTCTTTGGCAAAGCCCAAAACTGATTTTTATTTTTTACAAGCGTCCATGTGACAAGGAACGAGTGAACACAAAGTCGCCTTTTTTCAATTAGCAATTAGCACCCTCCAACCCCCGAGCTAAACAGATTTGTGGATAGGAAGTGGTCCTGGTCGCCACATGATGTCACGGTCCTGATCAACACGGCCGATAAAAACACACACACATGGGGGGGAAAAAAAAAAGTTTCAAAAACATCCGACGAGCTGCTTTTTCCTATAAAACTTGCTACAAGTTACGAGTCAACTTACTAATTGTGGGCTGGCTTTGTGTCGTTAAGCGTTTGCATAAGCGCTTTTTCCTCGCTGCTCCGAGGCCAGGATGACGAACGAGCGACTGTTTGGTCGCGGTCCCTGGCGCACCTCGCCGGGAGGATTGACAGGAAGTCCAGCGAGCGAGCGGCCTCGGCAGCCCCGTGGAGACCGCTCGTTCGCGCCTAGCGGCTTCCACATCAATGCATACTTTATTTGGTGTGTATTAGCGTAAGCCCTTGATGTTTCTTTGCCTTGTGACTGCACTTTTTATGCCTGTGGCATCTGATGACAATCGGTTTACAGAAGATTTTTTTTTTTAAGTGTCTCAAGTGAAAAGTGGAGTTTAAAACTAAACAAAAATGAGGATTCAGGCTTTCTCGTCGGAACTTAGCGTTGTTGAGCGAGCACATGTCAGTCTACGAGAGGGAAATGGTCATAAAATGAAGAATTAGAAAAATGTAGCCCTCAACGCCAGTTTCATTTCACAACATGAAATTTGGCTGGCATGTCCATCCGGAGTACACTCACAAAAAAATAAACAAAATAAAATGTAAAAAAAGGCTTAATGCAATGTAATGCATGAAAACCACCTGGAAGTGTGCCATTTTGCGGCTCATATTCAGGGGTCACTAAAAATAGGAGACAAACTCCACAATTCGGAAAAGTCAGTGCACAAGTTAAGCTTCACATCACAAGAAATTTGGTAGGTATGTCTATCATGACTTGACTGACAAAAAAAGTCTCAAACAGCCATGTCGAAATAGACACAAGAAGGCTGCCATTTTGGGTTGAAGCAGTTACGGAATTTGGGGGGGAAATTCCAGCCCCTATCACGAGTAGACTCACAAAAAAGTCTCAAGTAGCCATGCCTTTAAAAACACAGCAGGATTGCCATTTTGGTTTGAAGCAGACATTTTAAGTTTCATTTCCAGGGTCACGAAAAATAGGAAACTGACTACACACTGAGCAACCCGACATGTGGTTGACATGACTACCATGAGGAGGCCGAACAAGAAGTCTCAAGAAGCCATCCCCAAAAAATGCACAGGAAGTCGACCATTTTGATTTTCAGCGACCTATTTAAAGTCATTTTCGGCAGTTCCGGGGGTCCAACAAAAATTGCAAACTCGTCCCATGGCTACCAAATTCCAAATAAGTACGCTACACACGTTGGCGATGCTAAATTGTGATTTGGTCGTTGTGGAGGTAAACTTTCAAGACGAGAAAAACTCCCCATTCAAGGCTTTCATTGGCTCGACATGAAAGTAACACTTGAAATGTCTAATTTCACTGCCCCTCCTCAGCACGAAGGCGGCCTCCTTCATGTTGTGACACATTCTCTCTCTCTCTCTCTCTCTCTCTCTCACACACAGACACACACATATACACAAACACGCACAGCGAATATTTCACAGCCGTCATTTGTTTCAACCTGTCTCAAATATTCCGATAAGGAGTCTGGCTGCTCTTTGAAAAGCATTCACCTTTTCTGCCAGCGTTTTTTTGTCCTTGCTACAATAAAATAATCCGCCTATTGTTCCCCATCTCTATTTCTCATCCGGAGGGAATTCTTTTTTTTTTTTTATCTCCAAGGTTTTCGTGCTTTTCCACATCTCCAAAGTACCCCCAAATCCTCCAGCCTCGTCTGCACTTGAGAGGACTAAAATGTCATAAATCGGTCTCCTTCTGTACGTATCTCGCTAATTAAGAGCTCCTCGCCGAGCTCTTCCATTTTTTTTTCCTTTTCGCCTCTCGAGACAACAAGAGATCCCGTAAATCTAAGGCATAAGAAGTATAATGTGCACGCCAAAAATGAAAACGAAATAAATAAGTAAATAAATACAACACGGCAGCTCATTCTCACCGCTTGGAAAATTTGTTTTTCTGTCTTGTGGAGAAAATATTGCTTTTTATTTTGCATCCCCCATAATGCACCACGCGACCCGGGGATCGATAATAGGCAAGGGCCAATCTCCCAGTTTGAAAATATATGGCGGATTTTAAAAGTCACGGTTTTAAAACCGATAAAACTTGCTCTTGTTTTTGGTGTGAGGATGTGTCTGCTTGGTCTCACACACTGAGCTTCTTTTTCAGATTTTTTAATCCACATTGGGTTCTTTTTCGCCCAATAGTTTTAAGGGTGGAACAATCTGCCGTCATGCTTCTTGAAACTTCTTTTGGGAGGCCTGGGATACCGTGTGCATCTTTTTCAGGCTTTTGTGGTGCGCACTTCGTGGTCACGTCATGCTCTTTTTCACCCGGTTTCTTTTTTACACTGTACACTGCAGTCACATTTATTTTTCAAACACATTTAAATACAAACTAAAATCATTTGTCAGGATTTATTTTTTAAATCAAACTTTAACTGAGCTTTTTAACAGCGCGGTGCGACTAGGTTTAGCCAGGTCGTCACTACTCTGAAGCGTCTTCTTCAGACTTTTCTTTTGTGTCGCGCACTGCAGTCAAGTCGTCACACACTCACTTTATGCATCTTTTTCAGATTTTTGTCCGTATCAACTTATGTGTTCCATTATTTTGTATTTGCGTGGATCCCTTTTCATCTTTTCTCAAAGCATAGCGCAATGGGTTTCTTTTTCCTGGCTTTTTTTGTGTGTGCTTGTCACACTTTGTGCATCTGAGTACATCTACACCAGAGATGGGCCGGATCCGGCCAGTTGGGCTTTTTAATCCGGCCCGCCGAAGGTTGGTACACAACACAATTAAGGTTCGATAAGGTTGCATTCATTTCATTTGGACTTGTAATGACGGGCATTTCATCGCCAGGTGGCGCAGTTACTTGAAGTTGCAGAGCACAGGGAGGGAGGGGGAGATGATACGGAAGCCAGCAGTAGCGCCAACTCAAGCAACTCCCGCTCGATACGGCGGAATAAGTGTGTCCGCGCCGCTATTTTCTATCATTGGATCCAAAACAGCGACATGCAAGTGACTCTTTGTTGCAGTGAGTTTTATTGCAACTGCGAACATTTTCACGTCCTGTCGATCATGGCATGATCAATGAAAAGGAACAGTAATGGCCACGGAAGAGAAAGTGAAGTGTATCTGATTAAACGAAGCGGATTACAAAATACGAAACATTCAGGAGACGCTTGGAGTCTGAAAGACTGAAATCTACAAGACTTTGAAAACGAAAGTCATTTGTGCTCAGTCCGATTCTGGCTATTTCCATGCCCAGAGTGAATTGCTTGCGGCTCGACGGACAGTTGAGTAAATAAACGTTTCCTGGAATGGTTTGACTGCTATCGTGCTAAAAACATTCCGCAAACTGGACCGCTAAAAAGAGAGTAAGCGAGTACCAGAGCGCTAACTATGAGCATAGAAGACTTCGAAGCGTCCCGTGTCTGGCTTCAAAAGTTCGCTACGCGACATCAGCTGAGCAACGCTGTCATGTGTGGTGATCGAGTGGAGGTCAAGTCAGAGACAATGAGTGAGTCGAAAGAAAAGCCACCAGGTCTCTTACACTCATTTTGTAGCAAATAGTCCTAACTTTGTTATATTTTGTCATATACATGTACTGTATGCTGCAGTTTTTGGCCAATATATTGTTGCACTTTGTTGCTTGTGTTGTCACATGTATGTTGCTCACATACTTGAACCTTCATACAGGACATATACCATAGTTGTTTCACTGTTCACATTAAAAAAAGTATGGTAATACTTTCATGCTTTTGTTCTGTTGATGTTTGGTATGGACTGTCAACATATACATTTTTTTATATGTACCGTATCTTGTCCTGACATGGCCCACCTGTCAAATTTAGAAATCAATGTGGCCCCCAAGCCAAAAAGTTTGCCCACCCCTGATCTACACCCTTATGTGTAAATACAGCATTTTTTAGGGTTGATCAATGTATCCAGCAGATCAAGTTTCAGCATATAGACACTAAAATGAAACGTGACAGCATGTGCAAGCGTCTGCGGATGCTTGTCAAAAAGATAAGACGCCTTTATGAGCGCATTAATCCCTCCTATTTATTTTTTTTAATCAATCTTCTGATGTAAAAATGAGGATTAGCATAGAAATTAAGAGACAAGTCAATTTGGCACCGTGCCTCGCTGTCGCCTTTGTCTCGCCTTGTTGCTTTGAGGGGGGGGGGCTTCAGCGAGGCCAGTAGCAGAGTCCGCTGCCTCCAAATCTTTTTTTGCGGAGAAGTTATGTCGATTCCCAGCGGGAAGGGAAGCGAGAGCCAGACGACGACTCAAGATGACTTACAACAGATTTGAGGGTTTAACATGTCGCTATAGATTGATGCCATGCAGATCAGCCGTTCTCCCATGCGCAGCGCAAAGACACTTTTATCTGGAAATACTGAAAAGATTTAGACCAAGAGTAATAAAACAGGTTTTCAGCGCTTGTTGACAGTATGCCGTCTGCTAAAACAGGCTTTAAATACATTTTTTTACAACAGGTTTTATGCACGCGCGCGCGCACATACAAATAGATACATAGACATATACATATACATCTACAAAAACATGTACATATACATATATACTGTATATTCTTTTTATATTGCATTGTTAATTTATCTGTGCTATACAGAAAATAAATTATATATCTTCCAAATTTGTGTTGTAATGTCTACTTTCACTGTGAGTCCCTGAGTGTCCAAACCTACATTTTCATATTCTTATTTTTATTCCATTTTATGTGAACTTTCTGATTTAATTATATATTGCTTTTTTTTATATTCTATTTTTATACATACATTCGTATATTCTTAAAACATTGTGGGCTAAAAAAAACAGATGTATCTCCAAATCCTTGTTTTTAATTTTCATCCATTTTATTTACCGGTACTTTTATATTTTTGATCTTCACATTTCTTTTTACATATTGTCACTGTCCCAAAATTTTTTTTTTTACCAGCATAAAAAAACCTGTTTTTAATAAGGGACATTGGGAAAAAACATGTAAATATGAATACAAATATACAAAAGATGCTCAACAATACTGTTCAGCAAAATCCAACGTCACAGATTTTTTTCTTTTTTTTTGCTTACATTTGTCGCTGTCACTCATCAATGAGACATACTTGGAACAAGACGTCATGCGTCTGTGACTTTTTCCGGTCTGTGCCGTGCATTAGGGGGCGTCCATTTTGACGGGCTTTGAAGCCGCGAGCGCTAATTGAGACAAGAAGCAGCGGAAGAGCATTTTAATCGCGACGCTTCCACTCCCTTTATTGAGCAATTAGCTTCAAGAGGCTGTTCGCTCAACAAGGAATCCTAATTAGCTGCTTTAAGCGACGAGCGCTCTTAATCACCATCCGGAGTGTCCTTTATGGATCCCTCTGTGTCACCGGCACTAATATTGTTCTACGCTCTGTTTTTCCACATTGGCCTGTGTGATTCTTGTGTTTGCGTGAGCGTAAATGTGATAACAGGTCAAGAGCCTCTTGTGCTATCCAAATGGATGCCATGGCATGCCAGATGAGAAAATTACGGCTGCGAGTGGCAATGAATGGGCCTTCCCACAACCGTTTACCCACCGAATCATCAAACTTTGAATTTGAGCCAATATGGCCGACGGCCAGTTCAACACAGGTCCTTGAGACTTTTTTGTGCGTCCGTGTATAATCAAGATGTTAACCAAAAATTGTGAGAATCAGCGAAACAGGTGTCAAAGGCGAAGTTGCATCGTTTTTACACCGGATGGCCTTCCTGATGCATTGCACTCATTTTCATCAATTCTAAAGTGATTTGATCATGACAGCCACACCAACAACCTGTTCAATTTTGGGTATGGATCTTTGAGACTTTTTTGTGGGTCCTGCTAGGATAAATATTTCCACTAAAATTAGTGTTAATTAGCGATATTGGTCTCGGAGGAGAATTACGTTCGAGGTTGCGTTTTGTTTACCTGCTGGATCTGGGTCGGTAGCGTGCTTGTAGGGGTTGAACTTGGGCTTGGGCGCCACCATTGGGGCAAACTTTTTGGGCGCCTGCTGCTGTGACACGGAGATGCTGGCGCTGCCCGGCGACGGCGTTGTCTCCATCCTACCAGTCACCTGACCACCGTCGCCACTGTTGCCTGCGTTCCACATGCCTCTGGTGAGAAGAGAGAAAAATAGTCACATTTGCGGAAAAATTGCAAATCACATGAGAACAAAGTCTTATTTTAGAGAAATGTTTTAATAAAGCTCTATGTTGTCGAGTGAAACAGTTTCATATTATGGGGTTTTTCAACAACATGCACCCTCCGCAGCCTTAAAGTAATTAGGAAGGCGTGAGACCTGAGTGAACTTTTTAACTATTGAGTCAGTGGAGAAGACAAGCAGAAGCAAGGCGTGATCCTGTGATCTTGACACCTTTTAATGTGTCCAAAAGCCTGGAACAAGAAAACTATCAAAATGACTTTGAAGTGCCAAACCTTTTGTTGCTCTCTTTCTTGAGTTACAAAGCCCACAAATCAAAATGAGAGACAAAAGCGCACTCAACAACAACAACAACAACAGTAAAAATAATGAAATAAATACACATTGAAGAAAAAAAAAAAAATGCTGCAATGCTGCTGTAATCGCTGCTGGTTTGACGCACTCCTCAAAAACCCTATTTGGAATTCATACTTAATTGAACTTTCGCTAAGATACTGTTGCTAAGCTACTGTTGCGAAACCACGGCTAGATAATGCTAACAAGTGATGGAGACTGAGGACAACAACAATACAGCATAGTAATAATAATAATACATTTTATTTATAAGCGCATTTCAAGACACCCAAGGACACTTTACAATAACAATAAAACACAATACGGGTTGAGCAGCGGCAGCCAAACGTGCCAGCGTTCACTCAACCCGGAAGTCAGAAAGCAACCACAACGGAGTGAGAGGGGGAGAGAAAAACCCCAAGCTATCCTCATTTTGAGGTTTCAACATTTTTTAAAAAGGAGTTAGCATTGATGGCAAATGCCCAGGCACATCGGCCAGGACAGCGTTAGCAAACAAGATGTAGCACTATTTTTGCCGGTTATTCTTTGCTTATGTTGGAGCTGATTGTGGGAAACTATTCCACTATTCTTGCTAAGCTACGGTTACTATGCTAATGCTAACAAGCAAATGAAAATACAGTACAATACAGCAACTGTAACTATATAAGTATTTGTGTCTGAGTCCTGTAGCTAAGTAACGGTAACCAAGTTAGTTTTACGAAGGCAACTCGGGCAAGGGGAAAACTAACAGAACTGCGGAACGTCATTTAACATGAGATTGGTTATAAAGTATTTTGAACATGGACACATCCCCAAACTGTAACTAACTGTAGCTAAGTAACTAATTATAAGCAATGTAAAGTCAGCAAAAATATGGCGCAAAAGCTCAAAAGAAAAAAAAACAAACATTTGAGTTGTGCAGGTTGTCATAGGTCATAATTTTTGGTGTTGTGTAGGTCATAATAATGGCAAAAGGGGTTTTGAGCTAATTTATCTTTTTTTCCAAGATCTCACACACACACACACACACACACACACACACACACACACACACACACACACACACACACACACACACACACACAAAAACAGCAATATGAAGATGGTGTGTAGACTTTTTATGTTGACTTTACATTGATGTAAACGCCTCAAATTTCAGGTTCCAAAGGGTGACAGTGTTTGCATTGTAGCTCTTTGCTCTGTAGCCGTTAAACTGTTCCCCAAAAAGGGAAACAATGTGTTGACTGTGTTGATATTTGTCATAGCAAACGGCAATAAATAAATAAACAAATAAAACAAGAGTCAACAACAAGAAGGCTCTTTATCCACGAATCACATCAACTATTTCAACTATTTATACGGCAACATTTCTGCCGTCCTTCTCTTCCTCCTTCCCTTTCCTTGTTTGTCTTCTTATCCCGGCTGCGACTGATTCAGGGGGTTTACACATTCTTCTGGCTGGGGCCCACGCACAATCATCTTTTAATATCAGCTGAAAACCCAGCTCCTCACGTTTGATATCTTAAAGCGGGATGTCTCACACCCACCTGTCCTTTCACGCCTTTCACAAAAAACACCAAAAAAAAGCGAGGTAAGGAAAAGGAAAATGATCAGAGGCGTGCGACACATTCAATGTGGCGCGCACAATACACGCCGCCGCGCTTTGATTGCAACGTGTACAATCGCAGCGTGTCGTCGTTTTGTGCTTACCGGGTGCTAACGTGCGCGTTGAGCACGCCAGCGATTCAAACATCTGTCAGTGCCAGAATGCTAACAAATAACGCGACGATGGCCATAGATCAGAAAATGGGACTTAGTGGGACATAGCAGTAGCTCAACAAACAAAAAACAATAACCGCCCCACACAAAAAACAACACACAAAGGCCTCGAAGTACGCAAAAAGGGGAAATGTGATGATGAAATGGGACATATTGCTGCTCATGTTGTCCCGGGAAACGTGGAATGCAGAAAAAAGTGGGAATTTTGGCACTGTGGAAAACAGCATATTCTTTCTGTGGCAACTGATACAGTTAATGCTGGCATGAAAAGGGTGTTGGGGGGGGGCACTGCGATTTGGTTTCACGATAAGTGACGCAAATCACAGAAAGGGCAAAAAAAATCCAAAAAGCAAAGGTTTAAATAATCTAACTGTCATTTGATAATCTTTTTATCAAAGCAGAAGAAAAAAACTGTTAAAATCGGGAATCGGATTTTTGGGAGCAAAAATGTTCATTTTATGGCCATATCGCTGACCCAAATTTGAGCTAAAAAGGACTAAATTATTCGGAACGGTCATCAGTGTCAATCTCAACCACACGGGGATTTGTCACAAATAGGATTTTTACGATGGGCTGAGCTGACGACAGAGCGTATAAAGGTACACAGATACGTATGTGTCTCTTCCTGGCGACGATGAGCAACAATTTCACGCTTGCTTTTCCGGGTAATCACACAACACAACGTTGCATTAACAATCTCCTGCTTTGACGGAACAATTTCCGAACTCATGATTCCTGTTAGCACAAGGTGCTACATAGCTTTCCACTTTTAGAGGTCAGAATCATCAAAAAAATAAAAAATTAAATCGCCTTATCTGGAGCCGTAGAATGGAGGCATGTCCAAGGAAGATTGACTTCTACAGAAAATTGTCAAAATTACTCTGGAATCACGACTGACGCTGCTGATCATGTTGCCACGAGGTACAGAAAAAAACTGCAGTGTAGCTGACTTCTGCTCGTGATGATCTCACGGACTAACGATGCTGACCACGGTTCCGAAACGAGGCAAAGGAAACACTTAAATGATAGAACAAGAAAACCCATTTTTGTCAACAATACTGACAACAAACATGACCGACCATGTTTGCACAAGTCAGGAGTGTAATGGAAATGATAGAACAAGGACAGTTTGGAGTTTTTAACGCAGGTACGTTTTGACTTCTGTGCATGAAGTAGTCAGTAGGACGCACTTTTGCCCTTAGAACTGCGGGGCATGTTTCCAAAGCGTCAGCAGGCGCACCTGCACCTTGATACCAATCAAGTCGGCCATGTCGTTAATGACTGCCAAACTGCCGAGTCATTGTCGGATTATTGACCCTGCTCGCTGTTTCTGCACAAGTGATATTTTCTAGGCCTCTTGGCCATGTTCATTGTCGCCCTTGCTTGGCGAGATTCTTGTTTAGTATTTTGGTTCTTAGGTCATTTTGGATTACAGTATTTTCATGACCATTCGGCGCACCGTGTTGTAGGGCGCAGTCTCAGTAACGGGTGCTATTTCTGTATTTTACACATACACAAAACGCACTGTATTATTGGGCGCAGCCAGGCGTGGTAAAACATACGCCAGTTTAAACATACGCCAGTTTAAACATACGGCATGCATGCACGCACGCTAAAAGCATAGCTTGAAGCATAGCATGGCATGCTAAGACATGCTAAAAACACGTTTTTTAAAAAGGCAACGGAAGCAAAACTGAGATCAGTTGTACTTTATTTAGCCATCTTACAATGTACTCACGTTTTTCGATCAATCATCACCCAGAAATCCATCAAAGTCCTCATCTTCTGTATCCGAATTGAACAATTGTGCAAGTACTGATAGTCCATAAAAAACGCCGGGTTCCCTCTCGTTGTCAGAGTCATTCTCATTGCCATGTGGCTCCACAGAAATGATGCGTGGCCACTTACACGCCCACCCTTCACTGATTGGCCGGCTGCTTTCCCGCACGCCTGGCCTCACTCACGTCCTCACTCACGGCCACTTACACGCCCACCCTTCACTGATTGGCCGGCTGCTTTCCCGCATGCCTGGTCTCACTCGAGGCCACTTACACGCCCACCCTTCACTGATTGGCTGGCTGCTTTCCCGCATGCCTGTTCGCGCTCACTTCCGCCTTTTCTCTATATAAACAGTGTGTCGGCTCTCAGTCAGGATTTGGAACTCGGCTCATGCACTAGACGCTCCGCATTATAAGGCGTCCTGTCCATTTTGGAGAAAATTTAAGACTTTTAATTGCGCCTTATGGTCGTGAAAATACGGTACTTGAAGTTTCGTGTAAGAAACAAGATAGATACTGTTCCTCAAGCACATTAATTGTCGTGATGTTGATCAAGTAATCAGCATGACCTAATTATTGCGGACTATTAATGCTGACCATATTTCTAAAACCAGTTACTCGCAATACTGAGATGATAGAACGGTAAAGGAAGACAATTTCTATTTTAACTTTTACATCAAGTCATCAACATGTCTCATTGGTCATTCCCGAACTAAGGCGACCGACCGTGTCACTGTGACAAAAGATTTTTTTTTTTTTTTTTTTTTGCCAGCACTCCCCATTTTGTCTCCAGACTCCATTAACCACCGTTCAATCAATTAATTTCTGTTGCAGACAACTCCGGTCAATTGAGTGAAATCTGGGAAACCATCAATTAACATCTTCGTGATGCGAATTAAGTAACAAACACTCCAAAAAAAAAGGCCACATTTTCACTCCACTAGTGCCACTCCACCACCGACTTTGCTATTTGTCCTCCCGCTTGTCGTTGAGGAACTCGCTGCAGGTGTTTCTCCGCTGCATTAATTTTTCATGGCCGCCACGGAAGCCATCAAACAGAGACGCTCTGGTACACTGTCAAACATTTTTCTTTTGGGCATGACGTGCTTTCTAGCAAGGCTCAAGTAAGACACGTGAAACTGCCAGCCAAACTCCTTTCGCGAGACGCCGCCTAGATGGGCCGCTGTCATCCCAATGAAAACAGCCCCCCATCCCCCCGCCGCCCCAGAAAAAAAAAAATTCTGTCCTGGGAGTAGAGTTAGCTCGCTCGGCTAGGCACCAATCAAAACATCACTTAAAACAGACAGCATCGCCGCACCACCTCAATGGGGTTGGGGCTGACCGGGATTAGCACTTACGATGGATGCCGCAACAAGCGCGGGGGCCGCTCAGCCAGGCGAGCGGAAGCTCTAAAAAATTCAACGCTCCCATCCTAGCGAGCGAGCCCATGGCTGCAGTGGCAGGGGCGGCCGCTTCGGGTACGCCTGAATGGCTGAGTGGGTTAACGCGACATTATACAAACAACAGCGCCGACTTGACGTTTTTCCCGCATTTCTCGCCACCGTAACACCTGGCGACTTTTTAGAAAAGCCGCGCGGAGCAAGGAGTTCAAGCAGGTCGTCGCGGCAGACGAAGATTTTCAGGAGGCCCTTCCAAGACTGACTGATGCACGGAGAGCTGTTCGGGACCTCTTTTGGGTGTTAAAAGTTTAATCGAGAGGAGGCAACAACAGAGTCAGACCACCGGCGAAGTCAAACACGGTGTTCTGAAACATAGCTACATAAAACACGACATTAGAAATAGTTTCACCATGAAATGTGATTACTTTCCCTCAAGGGATACAAAATACACAAATTGATTTTAAAGTCATCAGAATACCGTATTTTCCGCACTAAAAGGCGCGCACCTAAAAGCCGTCCATTTTCTTAAAAGCTCACTATTTTAGCTCTTTTTTTTTTTTTTCGTACTTGCAGTCTGCTTCTTACCCCAAAATCTTCCTGGTGAGGCATCAATAAAGTTTCTTTTGGTGTGCATTGCTTTGAATGTTTCACGTTTGTTTTGTTGATCGCATATTGATGATAATTGAAGCTACGGGTGTCCACTTGAATGGAGCTCCTCCTCTACCTTTCCAACACCTCCTCGGGGGGGTAGAATCTGTGACGACAAATTTGCCTGGCGACTTGTGACACGCTTCACCTGCGACACCTGCACGCAGTTGCCCACGTGTGAGCCGAATTAGCGGACATCTGACACAAAGCGGCCTCGACAACGCCGACGAGAAACGCCGCCAGCTAGCGTCACCTTTTTACAGTGTCCAAAGCAACTGCGAAAAACAACAAGAAAACTTTTTTTACGCTCGTAACAACACTCAAACACTTGCTAAAGGCTGAAGCTACATGCTAACGCTAATTGTTTACGTCTGTCCACCGTTAGGTATCCTCCGCACCATTAGGCAATGAAAGTACTGACATTCTGTACTTCTAGTTGTAAAGTTAAGTGTGTGAAAGTACTTG
This sequence comes from Hippocampus mohnikei, assembly GCA_026261675.1. Lineage (NCBI taxonomy): Eukaryota > Metazoa > Chordata > Actinopteri > Syngnathiformes > Syngnathidae > Hippocampus > Hippocampus mohnikei. Next base: position 14,044,101 of record JAKGUB010000332.1, on the reverse strand, counting down.
TTGAACTGTTTCAAGGTACAGCTTCTGAAAGGTACAAAAGTGAAAAGGTAAGCAAGCACTGTTACAGCAATATCCCGATGTTGTTGGGCTTTGTCTAAAAGGCACAGACGTTTGTCACCGTACAACAAACGTTTAATATCAGACGCTGGCTTTACCGGTGAAAAAGACACAGTTACCGTTCCAATGCAGGACGCTAGCAGGATCTCTGCGCAAAATTTCGGGAAGGTACATGATTCCAGCAGCACCCGTGTGACTTTTTTTTTTTTTTTGAAAGAGGAGTTTGGAGCAGTGAGAAAGAGCGCAAAGGATGCAATAAGTTTTATCCCGCCGTGTAATGTGGCTAATTACACAGAGGATGATGAGAAGGTTAATCCATAAACCACAACACAAATACACATTTGTCCCCCGTTAGCTATTGTTATTGATAAGCATTCCGAATCTGATTGCCAACTGTGAATAGATACAAAGACATAAAACACACACACACGCACACACACACACACACACACACACGCACATCATGCTCAATTATTTCAAATGTGATTTTGTTCGTTTATTCATTTGTGATATTTACATTCCATTTCCTGTGTGTCATCTGTTTCCTTAATCTGATATCATTTTATGTGACTGCAATAAATCAACGCCGTTTCCTCACTTATTCAATTGGGGTTTTTTTGGTTTTTCAAAATCTAGGTTCATAAAAGCTCCATAATTAAAACGACAGAACATCATCTGATATCATTTCATTTTATTACCGCCCTGAATCTTCTTTTTAACCGACTAACTTATTTTTGACGACAATAATCAACCGCAAAGTAGTTTGCGCACTCTTTCATTCAATTCGTTTATTTCACACTCGAGGTTCGTCAAAGCTCCCTCGTTAAAATTAAGGGAAGAAATAAACTCCAGATACGCAGAGAAAAGAACTATATTCAAAAACATCAACATTTAAAAAAGTTCTCTAAAACATTTATTGTATGCATCTGGAATTTTCTGATCTGCGGAATACAGTTAGTTGTGTGTAAAAAGCTTTCAATAAACGTAACGCGACAATATAATTATGACATCACGTTGTTGCATTTCTTCATACAATTACGTTTCCGTCACAATAAATGATCGGCGCCGCTCAAACGTGTTGACAAAACGCTCAGGATGTTGTTGATGCCAGTTCAAGTTGGCCTTCGCTCCCTAATGACGGCACAGAGCCAAACTTGTTCCTGTAAATACGGTGAACGTGACTTGAACGCTGACTGACAGCCCGCGTCGGCGGGGGAGGAATCAAAAAGAAGAAAAAAAAAACAAAAAACGGGACGGGCTTGCTCGGCTCGCTCCTTGATAAGTGCGCCGCGTCTCGGGAGTCGATCTCGCTCGCGTCTCGGGAGGTCGCTGAGTGACAGCTGTAAATATATCAACGTTGCAAAGCCGCGAGCCTCCGCCGAGGATTGCGCTCTTCTTTTAAAGGCAGGAATGCCACGCCGACAACAAACAAACCCAGGCGTCTGCAAATCAATATGAGTCGCCTGATTAGCATGCCAAACATTCAGGTGCGGCAAGCATGAAAGGCTAGAAATGAAGGCCACACCTCTCCTGACACAAATTCGGAACCCGCAACTTGTTCTCTTTGGCTTCCGAACAAGACTTTTTAGAAAGTTTTACTCGGGGTTACAGTGAACGAACTTCGACCGCAGTCTGTTCCGGTTAGTCTTTTTTTTTTTTTACTTCTCCGCCATGCTCCAATAACACGCAGTGACAAATAAAACTGAAGCACAAACGTGTACTTTGGGTACGGCTTCTCGAGACTTTTTGGTGCGTCTGCTTATGATAGACCCGCCGAGCGCAATTTCACGTGGCAAAGTTAAACCGGCTTCGGGGCCTGAATTTGGAAGTGAGAGACGCTCTCATGCAGGTAGCGCGCTGCCGCGCGCTAGCGCTAATAAGAAGCTCCAGGACAAGTAGGTTGCCTGTCAGATGAGAGCAATTAACTCTGGTTTGATGTGACATTTAATCGATTCAAGGCAACGTTGTTCCCTTCCAGATAGGCTTTACTATTTTTCGCCTTTGCCAGAAACCTCTTCCGAAGCCAAAGCGCTGATTTGCTTATTTGCCACGGAGACTCCGCCTGCCTGAAAACACGTAGCCGCTGGCAACGATTGAATAATGTCCCGTCATTGTCACCGCTGTCATCTCCGGATTAACACGTTTCAATTTAATTCATTTTGCGAGGAGGGTGGGGGGTTGGGCTGGGGGACGCCCATTGACATTTTGGGATGCAAAGATCGAGCGATGAGGGCTTCAAGCTAAACAAGTCAAAGGCTCAAATGTTGCGCATCAAAGCACAGCGGACCGCTTTAGGAGAGTCAATGCGCTGAGGATGAAAACTGTTTATCAGTGAAGCGGGATAACATTTTAGACGATTACCGTTTGAAGTTTTACCATATTTACCGTAGCATTTTAGAACGGCGCTGTGGTGTCTTTCGGCGTCTTCCGCAAGAGCAAAAAAAAAAAAATGCGGGAAGGCGAAGATGCGAAACTGAAGAGAAATGGCGAGAGAGAGAGAGAGAGATGTGTGGTTTCACTCACTTGGCAAACAGGCCCACTGCATTTGAGAGCGGAGACAACGTCTTTATTTCGCATAATTTTCAAGCCTCATTTTACGTACTTGGTGAGTGTCGTCGTCATTCAAATTCGGCAGGGTCGTTTTAACAACACAGATCTCTGTGGTGTGTCAAATTGAGAAGTTATTTTCTGTTTACGGGGACTTTAAGCCGTTGTTACGTTTCTTTAACTTTTGTTGTATCGCGTAATTTTTGTTGTTGTTGTTTCAGAAATTGGCAAGTTTTTTTGTTGTTGTTTTTTTTAAATACAGTGTATGTCATTTCATCTGTTCCTGTTTACCAAACTGTACCGAACGTGACTTTGAAACCAAGGTATGTGATTTCTGGCGCACCGCAAATACTTCACAATAATCTCCTTCATTGCTTCCTTTACATACGGGTGAGAGCTTTGCTGCTTATTTACTGTGAACCCGTTTTCAAGCCAAAAGCAGCGGAAAACAAGTTTTTTTCTGATTCAACGACGCCCGCTGACCAGATGCTCCGGCGCAACGTCAACTTCCACGCAGCTCAACAACAAAAACAACAACATTTGCTGAAAGGGAGCTCGGCTCAATGCAAAGCTAAGGAGGTAAACATGGGGAAAGTGGGAACGTCTAATCCCCGTGGTGAGTGTACGGTACAAGATTGGCGGATTAGTGTGGATTTTCGGGATTTCTTCTCGGCCATATGCCGCTAAAAAGCCACGACAGTTGGCTTAATGACACAAAACTATTCTCACCGGCAATTAAGAGAGTTGACGTCGCCAACGTTTGGAAGATGACAAAAGCTCGGGTATTCTTTCCGTTGTCGGTATGCAGACGATTGAAACTTGCATCGGGGTTTTGGGCTCAGGCGTGTAATCCCTTCCCTCCCTGGCAAGGCCGCATAGCCACCGCTCGTCAATGGCACTTTGTCTACAGATGACTTGAAGAGCCTGGCTATCTTCCGCATAGCAACGGCGTCCCCGTTTTCTCAACGGCGCCTGAAGAAAGAGGCCGAGGCCGATTTCTCCACTTTTCTTGACTTATGACGACTTTTAAAAAACGACGCATACGCAAACGTGTTCTTGGGGAAACGGGCAAGAGTTAGGCCGATTTCTCCAGCCCTTCTTTTGAGAAGGAAGAAGACAAACTCGTACACAAAACAATGAGCAGCTCTAGGCCCCCGTGAAAGAAAAAAAACATTCCACTGTGTCAGAGTGCGCCAAGGTTTCCTCATTCTGTTTTTTGCACAATACAAAATGACTCAAACCGCAGAGGGCAAAAACGGCAAAAGACGACGCAAACTGTAGAGGATGCGAATTTGCCAATTCGCTAACAGTGGCGAGTGTGTGTGAAGCATTTTGAAATGGTCGGGGATGTGTCGCCAATGTGCTTTCTTTCCCCAAAATGCAAACGAGAGAGCAAAAGATGAACCGAGAAGGAAAACAAACGAACTGCGAAAGACAACGCTAACCGTAGAAGATGACGAAGCGGTGAAACGCCACATCGCCGACGCCGGCGGGCATCAATCTCAACTTGGAAGAGTCTCTATCTTCCGGCCTAGCGTCCACGTTATCTCAATGCGGCCTCATGAAAAGACAGCGAAGGTTGATTTATCTGCTCGTCTCGACTTAGTACTGCATACTTGAACTTCGTCTCGGGGAAAGTTGGCAGCCGCGTGGCCGATTTCTCCAGCCCTTCTCGGAGAAAGAAGAGCAATACGGCCGACACATAACAATGAGCAGCTCTAGGCACCCTGATAAAAAAAAAAAAAAAAAAACTTCCATCATGTCACAGTGCGCCAAGGTTTCCTCATACTGCCTTTTGCACACAATAGCACGCGGTTAAGCTCACCACGGGGTTCCTTTTTTAAACTTGAACTTCACAAGCATCTGATTTTGGAGGGCAAATGAATGAGTTTTTTTAAAAGGCATTTTATTAGATTTGTTTCATCAGTGTACTGTATTGTAACCGCGGTGACGTTGCATCACGATTAAACCCACCTGAATACTTGAGCTAACCTTTGCATGAACCGCCAGCCGCCTGTGGATTCTTACTTGGCTGCTTTTCTGCCATGACGAATGTTAAAATGTGGACTTTTTTTTCTCCCCCCATCCCCCCCGCACCCCCACTCCGACGTTTTAACTTGTTATCCGCAGAAGGCGAGCACTCGCAAGAGATGTCGATCGCTGCGGGCCCCCGACGCAAAGTTTAGCCGGGTTTAATCCGCCCCTCAAACGATCCGACACCAGTTAGCGTTTCTCAACAAAAACGCAACAAAACATCCCCGTCCGACGCGGCGCTTAGACGGAACGGGCCGTCATGTGATCATGTAATGTAACGCTCATCGTTCGATTAGGTGAAGCAGCATGTGGCTCAACATCAGAAGTTCTCCTACATTCTGTTCCAAGTGAATGTGACAATCGTGTTGTTGCGCAAGTGTGACGAATGAAAAATGCTCAAAGTCACCAAAAATCAGTTCCGGGCAAAAAATACAGTTCGTCATGACAGGCAACCTCAAAGTGAAGTCAAGTTCAGACAAAACAGAGCATGTCCGAGCAAAAATGCCTCTATGTGCGATTATGCGAGAAACAATTGGATGCTTTGTCAGTAGGAGGCAGCTCCTTATTTTGTACGCATGTTTGTTTATAATGGTGACAAGCAAACAGCGTCAAGGCCCTGTCACACCTTGACGATTCAGCCAGCGTATGCCGACGTTCAGATTTTCCCTAAAACGCTGGCATACGCTGAATTATCGATTTTTTTTTTCAATTTTGGGCGTATACATAGCGCATTCATAACGGGCTGGACGTATACATAACGTATCAGTAAATTATATAGAACGCTTCGATAACTTATAGATAACTTATTCCAACGAATGCCTAGCGTGTTGCCGGGCGTACACAACTTATGCCCAACGATAGTCTAATTTATGCATAGCGTGCAGCAGCGTATTGCCGACGATCACGTGATCGTAGTCTATAAAAGGCTGGCGCCGACGCTTCAAGCCCCTGTCACACCTTGACGATTTAGCCAGCGTATGCCGACGTAGGAAAAATTTGGCAAATACGCTGGCGCACGCCGAATTAAGTTATGGGTAAGTTTTGTATACGTAACAGCACGCTGAAGCACGTTGGTATACGCCGGCATCGCCGAGGTCGTCGATGTCAGCGCATGGCTATACGCCCCGTGATAACGCAGGCCATAAGTAATAGGTAAGTTATGCGATCGTTGCACACGCTCAAACACGTTAAGTGTAGGTTACTCATAAGTCCAAATACGCCGAGAATACCTACTAGCTGTTCTCCAACATCCGTGCCTTCGAACTTGGCGCTTGGACATGCTGACCAGGCTGTCACGCACGTAGTTGGCGAAGGCTGCAGTGGCTGTGATGGGATGAGCCTCTGCGAGACCTTTGATGAGCTCCCCAGACTTTTCTTTGCCATGACGCTGATGTTGTTTGGTTTATTAATGACACAAGTCATAATGGCGCTTTGATTGCTGCTTTAATAGCGTGAATAGCAACTCACAGTAACGATGGCAAGCCGCACCTTGCCTCTTGGGTTATACCATTTTAACTAGACCGGGGATAGTCCCCAAACAGATGTTGGTACTGCAATGTCTAGTGCAGTTATGATTTGAAACGTCGAGCGCCAGCCTTTTATAGACTACGCCACGTGATCGCCGGCAACGCCGAGCGCCAGCCTTTTATAGACTACGCCACGTGATCGTCGGCAATACGCTGCTGCACGCTATGCAGCAGCGTATTGCAGTTCGGAAGGCACGGATGTTGAGAACAGCTAGTAGGTATTCTCGACGATATGGACTTATGAGTAACCTACACTTAACGTGTTTGAACGGTGCAACGATCGCATAACTTACCTATTACTTATGGCTGCGTGATACGGGACGATAGCCATATCGCTGATATATTTACGAGAAATTTTAAGCATGCTTAAAATTTCTCGACGACCTCGACGACTTCGACGATACCAACGTGCTTCAGCGTGCTGTTACGTATACAAAACTTACCCATAACTTATTCGACGTGACGCCAGCCGTATTTGCCAAATTTTTCCTACGCCGGCATACGCTGGCTAAATCGTCAAGGTGTGACAGGGCCTCACCGGCTGAAAACGCTAACATTATGTGTAAAAATAATATAATTGTAATGTTTTGTTATCATTAGGTAAATGTGACAGATGAAAACAGTGTCATAGTTTTACAAAAATGTGTTGAGTTTAAAAATATGCAACAAACGATTGTCTCGAGGTGGCTCCTTATTTTAACCTTGAAAACGTTTGGGGGTTTTGGGGTGTGGGGGGTTTGCGCACATGGTCGCATTACGATCCCGTTTCGCCGGGTTCTGTGAGAAACACAAACGATTGTTCTGATGCGGCATCACTGTGTGAAAGAGCCGGAAGAAAAAACCCGAATGCTTTAATAAAAATCTTGTTTGCCTGAAAGCATCTCGAGGTTGAGGTCAGAGTTTTGGCCTTGGGTTGGCGGGCTTGCAGCTGTTTGGCGCCTCGCTGCTCACTCTGCAGCATTTTCAGCGCTCCCAAAGGAGATTAATTGAAAAAAGTTAAAACGAGTTGTTTTTGGCCAGCTCTGGACTTTAATTGACTCCCAGCTCAAGCTGTTTATCCGAGCCGTATCTATATCAGCCTCTTTAATCACCGCGGCCCATCTTAATCACATCTGTCCATCTTTAAGCATGTCTTATTTACCCCTTTTTAGGCGCCTCCTCACTTTCCTTTTGCAAGGAGGAGGAGGACGATGATGATGATCGCGGCGCAGCTCGGGCTTTATCTCAACTCAATTGTATTTACAGAGCACTTTAAAACAACCACCACCGCTTTACACAAAGGGCTGTACGTGGAGCAAAAATAATTCATACAACAATTAACAATAAAACAATACATTAATAACCAAGACAGGAGAGAGCACAAAAATAGTCAAACTATAAAATCTCAAAGTCTCATGCTGAGTCAAAAGCCAAAGAATAAAATGAGTTTTAAGATGTGTTCGAAAGATGGGCAGCGAGGGGGCTAGCTGAAAAAGAAAGTAATAAGATTGGAAAAAGAACTGGAAAATGGAAGCCAATGCAGGGATGCCAGAGTAGGAGTTCTGTGCTCCCTCTTACGAGCACCAGTCAAGAGGCGAGCAGCAGCATTTTGGACCAACTGGAGACGCTGAATGGAGGATTGGCAGAGTCCTGCGCACTTCGCTTCGTGCTCAAAACAGGCCTGATCCTTGGCACAAAAACATGTCGTGGCGCTTTAACTTCATATCCAATGCATCAAAGCAACTACCCTACAAATCCAAGAAAGTCAACACCAGTTCTGTTGACCACGAACATAGCAACCCCCCGAAAAATAATGTTTCTTGTTCTGTTTCTTGATTTTTAAAAAAGGCAAATTTTCAATGAGATTTTGAAAGCATTTTTAAAAAATCAGTGTATTCATTCATATTTCGACATTTTTTACTGGCATCTGATTTCAAAACTGTGAAAATGTGATCTGAGGTTAGCTTCACATTAGTAGCATCATCTTAGCATTTTGAGCTAATATCACCATGCGTTATTTTACAGTAACAAGGAGAACAAGGCTTACTTTGGGGTGGACAAAAATGATCTGGTAATAACATAAAAAAAAATTTGGGGGGGGCATTAAAAAATGGCAATGTGGATGACCCCAAAGCTTTATCGTTTGGGAAAATGTCGTAAACTATAACATATCTCACGGTTAATACAAGTACGGGTACATATTTTTGGTGGTCGTTCTGGATTTGGGAAACAAGGGGGAAAAAAGTGAATGATTAGCCTTTAAAATTAAAAAAAATCGAGACTGTATATCCCACCCAAAAATTAATTAACGTTGTTCTGTGCTACACTGTGATTGGCCAGTCAGGGTTTCCTGGGTGGGGCTTAGAAACATATCAGTAATCTTCAAGATTCAGACACACATTGCTTAAAAAAAAAAAAAAAAATCATGTCCAGGTAAGACAGCATCCAGCATTGTGAGGTCCTTTTGTGCGGCCTCTTTCAATTCCAGCGATCTCTGCAGGCACTTTTAAAGAGTAATGAGTTCAAAACCAAATTCACCTTTTTATGCCCCGCGTCTCATGCCGAGTAATCCAGCTAAATCGAAAGAGTAAACACATAATCAACACAATGATTACCCCTGTGACAGCGCGGCGCAGCACCGCCCGCCTCCCTCATCCCAAATGTGCCAAATGTGATGCTAATGAGGCGCCAAATCCCACACGGTGCCGGCAACAGAGCAATCAGGACGCTTTGTTAAACAGACGCTGGTGTACGCGAAAACACCGGCGGCGATGTGGCACGAGCAAATAGCGGCACGTTCATTGGGAACAGCCGCTCTGGACCACCTTGCCTCATCATGCCGAGGACTTTTTAACAACTGCGTCGCACTGAAATGATGATGTCACGGGTGACTGTGCAGTGGAACCTTCATCCATCCATTCATTTTCCGCTTTATCCTCACAAGAGTCGCGGGGAATGCTGGAGCCTATCCCGGCCGTCTTCGGGCAGTAGGCGGGGGACACCCTGAACCGGTTACCAGCCAACCGCAAGGCACACAGAGACGAACAACCATCCGTGCTCACACTCACAACAAGGGACAATTTGGAGTGTTGAATCAGCCTGACATGCATGTTTTTGGAATGTGGGAGGAAACCGGAGTACCCGGAGAAAACCCACACAGGTCCGGGGAGAATATGCAAACTCCACACGGGAAGGCCGCAGCCAGGATCGAACCCACAACCTGTGCACTGTGAGGTCGACGCGCTAACCACTCGACCACCGGGCCGCCGAAATGATGATGTCACAGGTGAAACTTCAAGTCAAGTCCCAAACAATCACGTCGGGCGTGCTGGATTTGGTTCGGAATTCCGAGCCATCGTTCCCATAGACTGTGACGTCACATGTAGTTCCGGGTCAAACGGCGGTTTTCTCCAATGGTACCGCAACCGCCTTCGGTCGAAACTAAAATGTAACACGAGTTTAGGTGCTTGAAAATGAGCTCCAATGCCAGCCGTAAATTTACAGTTCAAAATCGACATTTTATTTTCAAAAAACAAAATAGACGTGCCAGGAATTCAAACCTGGTTAACATGATGATTAAGGGAGTGGCTCAGGAAAATTTCTATTCATGAGACATGAGAGTAGGAATCTTAGACGAAAGGGTAGCCTGAGCTGTATTATGACAAAAGTCACAACAAGCGCACGGGGCTGCTTTGGCCACACAGCTGGACGAGTAACTTGCCAGAGATCCGTGTCAGACTCAAGAATTATTTCATGCAGGCTGCAGTAGGTGTTTATCCAAAGATGTCTTATTCGGATTTAGTTGCGATATGATGTTAACATGTTTGTACCGAGTTTAACCCTTTCAGGGACAGCGGTTACAAAAGTGGACAGCTTATCATGTTGCCAGGTCACAGGGTGCATGAAGGGGTTCATAAGGCAGGCGTCAAAATCACTGTCACGGTCTCACTGGCTCGTATTTACGACGACGGAAGGAACAAACGAAAAAGAAAAAAAAAATGTCTCCATCTCAAATTCCCTGGCTGAATTTGGGGCCCGGTTGCGTCAAAGTGACAGTGACCTTTTCGCATTCTTCACTGTCATTTGCGTGGCAATTAGGCGCTCATAGAGCGACAGTCGCTCCAAATATGCCGAAGTCTCTGGGAATTTTTACAGGTCTTGCAAGATTCGCAGGGGTTTCCCACCGCCTTGTGCTTAATGGTGGGTTGGGGGGCTGGGGTGACGGTTGTTTTGATCCTGATTTTGCCCCTTCCCGATCAAAGACGTTGAATGGCCAACTCCTCCTACGTCTTAAGAAGATTGTTCTCCAAAGATGATCCTTATTGTGTGTCTGGGCCAACGACCGGGTCCAAAAACAAGTCGGGCCGACAACCTCAACGATGCACTTCTTCGATATTTCTGACCCCAAAATCTTCACTTGTGTGGGGAAAGCCGTAATGTTTCTTGCTCTGTTTCTTGATTTAAAAAAGGCAAATTTTCAATGAGATTTTGAAAGCAATTTTTAAAAATCACTGTATTCATTCATATTTCAACATTTTTTACTGGCATCTGATTTCAAAACTGTGAAAATGTGATCTGAGGTTAGCTTCACATTAGTAGCATCATCTTAGCATTTTGAGCTAATATCACCATGCGTTATTTTACAGTAACAAGGAGAACAAGGCTTACTTTGGGGTGGACAAAAATGATCTGGTAATAACATAAAAAAAAATTTGGGGGGGGCATTAAAAAATGGCAATGTGGATGACCCCAAAGCTTTATCGTTTGGGAAAATGTCGTAAACTATAACATATCTCACGGTTAATACAAGTACGGGTACATATTTTTGGTGGTCGTTCTGGATTTGGGAAACAAGGGGGAAAAAAGTGAATGATTAGCCTTTAAAATAAAAAAAAATCGAGACTGTATATCCCACCCAAAAATTAATTAACGTTGTTCTGTGCTACACTGTGATTGGCCAGTCAGGGTTTCCTGGGTGGGGCTTACAAACATATCAGTAATCTTCAAGATTCAGACACACATTGCTTAAAAAAAAAAAAAAATCATGTCCAGGTAAGACAGCATCCAGCATTGTGAGGTCCTTTTGTGCGGCCTCTTTCAATTCCAGCGATCTCTGCAGGCACTTTTAAAGAGTAATGAGTTCAAAACCAAATTCACCTTTTTATGCCCCGTGTCTCATGCCGAATAATCCAGCTAAATCGAAAGAGTAAACACATAATCAACACAATGATTACCCCTGTGACAGCGCGGCGCAGCACCGCCCGCCTCCCTCATCCCAAATGTGCCAAATGTGATGCTAATGAGGCGCCAAATCCCACGCGGTGCCGGCAACAGAGCAATCAGGACGCTTTGTTAAACAGACGCTGGTGTACGCGAAAACACCGGCGGCGATGTGGCACGAGCAAATAGCGGCACGTTCATTGGGAACAGCCGCTCTGGACCACCTTGCCTCATCATGCTGAGGACTTTTTAACAACTGCGTCGCACTGAAATGATGATGTCACGGGTGACTGTGCAGTGGAACCTTCATCCATCCATTCATTTTCCGCTTTATCCTCACAAGAGTCGCGGGGAATGCTGGAGCCTATCCCGGCCGTCTTCGGGCAGTAGGCGGGGGACACCCTGAACCGGTTACCAGCCAACCGCAAGGCACACAGAGACGAACAACCATCCGTGCTCACACTCACAACAAGGGACAATTTGGAGTGTTGAATCAGCCTGACATGCATGTTTTTGGAATGTGGGAGGAAACCGGAGTACCCGGAGAAAACCCACACAGGTCCGGGGAGAACATGCAAACTCCACACGGGAAGGCCGCAGCCAGGATCAAACCCACAACCTGTGCACTGTGAGGTCAACGCGCTAACCACTCGACCACCGGGCCGCCGAAATGATGATGTCACAGGTGAAACTTCAAGTCAAGTCCCAAACAATCACGTCGGGCGTGCTGGATTTGGTTCAGAATTCCGAGCCATCGTTCCCATAGACTGTGACGTCACATGTAGTTCCGGGTCAAACGGCGGTTTTCTCCAATGGTACCGCAACCGCCTTCGGTCGAAACTAAAATGTAACACGAGTTTAGGTGCTTGAAAATGAGCTCCAATGCCAGCCGTAAATTTACAGTTCAAAATCGACATTTTATTTTCAAAAAACAAAATAGACGTGCCAGGAATTCCAACCTGGTTAACATGATGATTAAGGGAGTGGCTCAGGAAAATTTCTATTCATGAGACATGAGAGTAGGAATCTTAGACGAAAGGGTAGCCTGAGCTGTATTACGACAAAAGTCACAACAAGCGCACGGGGCTGCTTTGGCCACACAGCTGGACGAGTAACTTGCCAGAGATCCGTGTCAGACTCAAGAATTATTGCATGCAGGCTGCAGTAGGTGTTTATCCAAAGATGTCTTATTCGGATTTAGTTGCGATATGATGTTAACATGTTTGTACCGAGTTTAACCCTTTCAGGGACAGCGGTTACAAAAGTGGACAGCTTATCATGTTACCAGGTCACAGGGTGCATGAAAGGGTTCATAAGGCAGGCGTCAAAATCACTGTCACTGTCTCACTGGCTCGTATTTACGACGACGGAAGGAACAAACGAAAAAGAAAAAAAAATTGTCTCCATCTCAAATTCCCTGGCTGAATTTGGGGCCAGGTTGCGTCAAAGTGACAGTGACCTTTTAGCATTCTTCACTGTCATTTGCGTGGCAATTAGGCGCTCACAGAGCGACAGTCGCTCCAAATATGCCGAAGTCTCTGGGAATTTTTACAGGTCTTGCAAGATTCGCAGGGGTTTCCCACCGCCTTGTGCTTAATGGTGGGTTGGGGGGCCAGGGTGACGGTTGTTTTGATCCTGATTTTGCCCCTTCCCGATCAAAGACGTTGAATGGCCAACTCCTCCTACGTCTTAAGAAGATTGTTCTCCAAAGATGATCCTTATTGTGTGTCTGGGCCAACGACCGGGTCCAAAAACAAGTCGGGCCGACAACCTCAACGATGCACTTCTTCGATATTTCTGACCCCAAAATCTTCACTTGTGTGGGGAAAGCCGGCAAATCGAGAATCATTTGACTCTGCGGACGGTGATGTGAATGGAATGCAGCCAATCAAAAATCGGGCTGAATGTCCTAGCCGATACCGTTTTTTGGGGGAGAAAAAAAAAGTCTTAACGACAATACCATTCTTCTGTAACATCGGCGCAAAAAAAAAAAAAACATCAACAACGGGAGTTCCTGCTCTTCTTTGTTTTGGAGGCATCACATGTGATGGCAGGAAATTTCTGCTTCGGAAGACTTTTGTTTCCAGATTGGACAGTAGAACAGAATCTTAATGTGTCTGGCGCTGTGTTGAGATTTTCGCAGCAGACCACACACAAAATTCGACCAAACCTAAATACATTTGAAAAAAGCTGTGTGTGTGTGTGTGTGTGTGTGTACCAGGCCTGAATTTTTAGAAATAAATGCTCACCAAGTTCAAATCTCTCCACCTACTTGCAAAGCTCTCGCCAGATTTGCTGGAGATCTTGTGGGTGAGATTTACAGAGAGTTGACAGCGATTCGGAGAGGTTCTTTGGGACATTTTTTTTTTTTTTTGGCAGTGGTTTTACAGTCATTGTCAGAGGTCTCATGAGATCTACAGGTGGTCCGTGAGATTTGCCGAGATCTGGCTGCATTTGAAGATGCCTCGCAATGCTGTCCAGATATTCTGAGTGATTTTTCAACATTTCGTTAAGTATTGTAGAAGTTTGTGAGCGTTGCGGGCGATCGGCAGGATTTGTAGCGGCCTCGGAGGGTTTTGCGGAGGTTCGATAATATTTTCAGAGGCTGTGCAAGATTTGCCCGAAGGGTTGAGAGATTTGAAGAGGGTTTACGATATTTCCTGGGGTCTTGCCGAAGAAGATGAATTTCCGCGGGACTTTCAGACATTGTGCGAGATTTGCAGAGAGTTCACCGGGGAATTGCCGTGACGTTTTGCAGATGTTTCGAATGGTTGACGGATTCCCCCCATAGCTGCATTAGTCTCGCGGTATTTGCAAATTACTCTGCATGGTGTTTTTCCCAAAATGTTGATAAAAATGAAATCTTTCGAGGCTTCTTGGGGAGAATTTTTGTTCTTGCTCAGACTTTTGGACAACTTCAGAGAGATCTGAATGTAGCGCTCGTGCTGTGACAAATTGTCTATACTTAGCCTTCACAACATTTTTGGGGGTTGAACATTTTTCAGGGCGCACCAGGAACATAACGCGAAAATTCACAGGTAGGAGAAGAGTACAAAATAGAGCGCCGGGAACGAGCTTGAATGAAAGGAGGACTTAAAAGTACATCCATGAGAAGATGTTTACCCGGCAAAGAAAGCCGCAATCACACAATTCCATAAGCACGATATTCACAACAAAACAAACCCGTCCGTCAATCTCAAGCGTTGGAATATCCTGAACCGAGTTCTTGAAATTCACGTTGGCAGCCGGCCTGGCGACTCATCTCGGGGTTTGGACGGCAGCTTGAAGAAATCTGGCCCCTGATTCAGCGTCGGGAATGCGAGGAGGCGACATCGACAAGCAGCCATCGCTGGCACGTATTTCCCTCTCCCACCCACCCCACTTTTTTTTTTTTCGAAGGAGCAACCGCAGGAATGCAGAGATGCTCCTGCGGATATTTTTAACACATTAAAGCTCGGAACAGAGCTCATTATTACCGTGGCTGTCAGATGAAACTCGCAGCCACTTGCGTAACTCTTTTCGTGATGCGGTGTTTTCTTTTTTACTTGACTGGGTCAGCGGGTGCGAGGTGAATGCAATGACAGTCTGCTATGTTTAGCCCTAACGACATAATTGCACACATTTTTTTTTCCCCCCCTCCTCGTCTTTTGACAAAAAGAGGTGCAGCGGTATTCTCGAGGAGGAACAAAGATGGCTATCAAAGCGTGTGAAATGAAGGGATGGGGGGGCACAATTGGCTTGTAATGAGGGCATTCACAGCCACTTTGTGCCACATTGATATCTTTCATCTTTCAGAGTCGTGGATTTGTCGCTCTCTTTAATTCTGTGTGTTGTCAGTCATTAAAAAGGTACAGCAGGGTGGTTTGTGTTTTTTGTAGTTTCATATTAAGAGCAGTGGACTTAATTTTACACTTGTATGAATGGATTATTTTCGCTAGGCAATTTATCAATAGATATCCAAAGTGTGTGTGTGTGTGTGTGTAATGTATGTAAAATAAATGTACATTTTCAAACTGGAACCGTTTATTTTATAATTTTATCTGTGGTTTTATTATTCTTGTTTTGGTTGTAAAGTGTCCTTGAGTGTCTTGAAAAGCGCTTATAAATTAAATGTATTATTATTATTATTGTATTTTTATTTTTTTTATATGTATGCCAAAGCAGAAAAGATGGAAAAGTTTCTTTTTGTGTTTTTAAATTATGGTAGGGAGTTTTTTTTTTCAATGAATATTTCCAATGTATTTTTTTGTTTTGTTTTTTTGTGATTTGTCACACTAATTTTAAGAATAATTTTATTTTTTTATGAAGTGGAAACCATTTTTTTTAAATTAGTATAATTCATCATACTCGTTTGAAAATTTGAAATATCTGCTACAGACTAGTTCAATTATCCCCCCCCCCAGCCTCCCTCCTCAAAAAAATACCACCCATTGAAAAGTTTCATTTTTAAATTCATTTTTAAGTCAATCTTCTTTTATGACCCTGAAGCACATTACCCCTTTTTCATTTTATCTTTGACCATGGAACCCATTTAATTCTCAACGCATGCTTACCAATTGAATAGGATTTTTTGTTTTCCTTTCTTTCTCTAAACAGCGCAAAAAAAAATCATCATAGCACATCAACGGTCGGAAAGTTAGTGCAGACCGTTTAAAACAGAGAGAAATCAAAGATGCAGTAAATAATGGATGCCAATGAAAAAATCATGGCCTTTAAATGTCACCAAACCCTCCAAAATATGTCATCAAATATACATCAGGTTGTACTACACCCGCAACATGTATCAACAAATGTTACAAAGAGAGCGCCGCATCGCTTTGGTTGTGTCCTTTTTCTCATCTTGTGTTTTCTTACACACAGAAATAGAGAAACGCGCGGGATCATTATTACCAGAAGAATAAAGAATCACTCTTGGAGCACCTGTTCAACCAGCGGCTGGGCATCTGTCCCCCCGCCTCCAAAAAAAAACATTTCTACATTTTCATATTCAACGACAGTCGCGCCTGTTGTGCACATTTTGCAAAATGGATTGTGAGTTGCTTTTTCGCTGGAGATGAGAAGGAGATTTCAAGAACAATTTGTCACGCTTTCAACCGCCGTTTCTCCGACTGGCAGCTCGAAATATGCCAGCGCTGATGGTTTTAATTCTCGTTTTATTGACGGGAACAATGAGCAGAACACGCCACGGAAGACGTCAGAAAAAGAACAGTTATTTTGCTCAGGATGTTTTGGTGTTGCCATACTTGACCTCCCGCCCTCAAATCGCATCGCTGTCAAGAATGGAAGCGACTGTCCGAACTTTTTGAATATTGTGGGGGTTATTTGTTTGTTTGTTTGTTTTTGTTTACGTCTACATAGATTCTCAGTTATCCAAGTCATCGTCATTCATACAGAATCAAAAATTAAATCAAAGCCACTGGACTTGTTTGTTGAATTTGTTTTCTGAAAACAAAAACAAAAAACAGCCTTAGGCACTTCGGGTCATTAGCTAACAAAACGTTCAATATGCGGGCTGCACGTGAGCCAATATCAAGAAGCTGTTTTGAATTGTGGGCTAGCACAAAAGTCTCCTTTGAAAATGTTGGTTTTCCACACATCTTGAAATCATGTGAGCGAAGTTTTGATCACGACATGAGGTCAAATGCTTTGGGATTATCCCCAAGGGTTTGTTGTGCAAACAAATGTAAAAAAAATAAAATAAAAACACTCACCAAAACTTTTAACACAGGGCGATGGCGAGGATGACACAATACAGCACCTGAAAGAACACAACAGAACACACAACGCTCAGAATCAAGCTGGGGAACAACACGAGCACACAAAAATAAATACATTCAAATACACGTCATTTTTTTTCCATCTGCGTTGTCCAATCTCTGGTGGCGAAAGTTTGCCTCTCCCGCCGTCCGCCTCGGCGCTTTTTCTTTCCGCCAAGTTTGCATTAAAGCGCAATGCAAACAAAGTGAAACCGGGCAACTTTTGACGTTAGGGGATAGATCGAAAAAGATAATTGTGAGTGAAATTGCTATTTCTGGCGCGGGGGAATGTCCTACATTCTCTTTGGATGCAGGTAAAATGGGGGCGGCGTGATTTCTTTATTTTATTTATTTTCTCTTTGTCTCCAGGGTCCCCCCCCCAAAAAAAAAGATGCACGCAAGCCTTTTGTTCCCGTAAATTGACAGTGTCAGTTTCCCACACGGCGGCGTATACTACAGGGAACAACAGTAGCGGCGCTGGGATACAATACAGATGCTCCGCGCGATGGGCGTCAGTCAACGTGACAGTTGTTTTTTTTTCTTTTCTTTTAAAATGAAGGAAGGAGGGAGGGGGGTCTCCTATTTTTTTCTGAACTTCGGAGCCGAGGAAGGCGAAGAAGGAATAGGAATTAATACACCTACACTCCCCCCCTTTTTCCCTTTAGGACGCCATGCATCCTCTTCTTCTTTTGTACTCGCATCGTAATTACGGGTGGGCGCCAGTTTGGATGTGATCCAGGCCGCCTCCTTCGCACTTTTTTTTTTTTTTTTGCAAGTATAATTTCCTGACAAGCGAGACTTTTCCTCAACTTTTTGCTTGTTCGCGTGTTCGGGAACAAAACAGTGGTGCTCATTTGTTACTTGTTGGACAAGCACAGCGAAAACAGGATACATGTTTAAAAAAATAAATAAAAAAGGACAAAACGTTTTTGTGAGCTATTTCGATCATGTGCCCATACACTATTTTTTTTTTTAATGAAAGATATGCAGCAATGCACATCACGTCAATGCTTACATACGAAAAGTGTTGCACTTGTATCCTCAGTTTTTTTGTTGTTTTTTTTTTGCGATTGACCAAAAACTGCGATTGACCAAAGACTAAAAAAAACTTCCAAATATAGTACAAGGATTTACATTCACAACCCCGAAAAATATACTGTTGCAATTTATTTTTATTCGCTCAGCTGAGTCAAGCAAGGCTTTGAAAGGCGACAATTGTCCAGAAGCCTTGAGGAAAAATTCACTCACAATGATGCTTCTTTCTACCCTTTCTTCTCCTGCTGCTATTTTTGTGAACGACATAAGATGCCCTTTTTTTTTTTTTTTTAAATAGGGTAAATGCATCTCCATGGAGATGAGTTCCATCAGGCTGTGGGCAAACCTTATTGGGCCATAACACACTAATAGCCTGGAAATGGTCGAGCAGAGGCAATGAAAAATACATCGAGCCATGAACACACCTGGCCTTGTGCTTGTGTATTTATAGCCCCTTTGCAGCTTCAGTAAATGCATACGTTCGCTTTGTCAAATACACATGGGACAGAACATGTGAACCCAAACAAACAACCTTAACCTTTTGCAAAAAAAAAAAAAACAAGATTAGGAGATGAGAAGAACATATTCAAAGCAAGACTCTGGTGTCCACTTTGTGTTTTTTTTGTTTTTACGCGACGATTAACCGCCGTGAAAATGTATGCCTTTGTCATTCATCATTTCAGTTTGGAGTACCGTTGGGTGTTTAAATTTAGTTTGCATATACCCTTATCCGAACCGAACCAAACGTATAAACAAGCAGACATTCGTTAAAAAGTGCGTGATCGGTGAACAGGATCTAAGCTATTAATGGCCGATCGCTTACCTGATGATAAACTTGCCTTATGTGTTTCCCTCCTCGGTATCCCGTTATTTTTAACCAGCAATGGTCTATGTATCGCTAACGGAAAGTGAGGAATTGACCTGGACTATTTCACACAAAAGTCATGTTTAAAAAAATGTTTTTTAATTAAATAAATAAATAAATAAATGAAACGGTGATGAATGTTAACATTATGACGCACATTAAAACACATCTATGATACACAACGCACGCTGCTGTGTTTATACTGTATACAACTTGTTAATCCATCAATGAAATATTTTCTGGGACAAGCCGCTAAAAGATGCGTGTAGACATGACATAAGAAGCTTCGCACTCCACTGTCACACACTTAGGAGAGCATTAACAGCGCGCCGTTAAAGCTTTTAAGCGCACCACCACCACCAAAAAAATAAATAAAAATATAAAAAAAGGGAAAAAAATGGTTTCCATTAGGTTAGGCGTAGAAAAAATAGTAGTGTGTTTCCGGTAACATGAAATTTCGGCATAGGGTCGGTAGGTCGGACAAATGTTTTTATTTTTTTAAATATTTTTGCCACGCCCCCATCATAAATGTAAACAAAATAACCATAAAACATTAAACAAGGAGACATTGAAACCCCCGCTCGCCGCCGAAGGAAAACAAACAAACAAACAAAAAACTACGGCACCCTGAGGATTTCACGTAACAATAGTTACCGGTAGCGTGTGGTTTCCGTGGCGTCATTTTACGCATCGAAACATAGTTTAACCATTAAAGTCACCGCACACGACTTGACTGTGTGATCAACGCGATTTCACTGTGCCTCTGTGTGTTTGTGGTGTGTGGGTGTGTTTCTTCGAATTTACTTTCGCTTTGAGTGTTGGGGGACGCAACAGGTGCGTATGCGGGTTGCTATTTTAGTCCGCAAATTGAGGAATCGCGTGGATGAAAGTTTGAGATGGCGGAAAAAAACTCACAAAGGTCTACTAATTACGCTATTTAAGAAATGGCAATGCCAGTCTGATTTTTCGTATGAATCGTCCGAAGGCGATCACTAAACTCACCTGTGACGTATGCACAAAACACGAGAGCGAGAGACGGACGACGCGAGGCACGATTACATGGCAAATTGGTCATTAGATTTGTAGGCTAATCGCTGTGAAAAATATTATGAAAAAGTATTGGTTATTCTATAATTTACTGGTTGTAGCATGGTAACTTTATGAATTAAATATTCGTCATAAGGTGTAGTAATGCTAGACTGCAACACACAAAACGCGGTCTAAACTATTTTCGGAGATCGCGGCCGCCGCCATGATTCAATGTTGTTGACACACGACGGCAAATGACGCGCATGCTCAACGTGAATATCGCGAGAGTTTGCACCGATGTAAACATCTTTCCTTTTATTATTTATAATTTTGTCTGTGGTTTTATTGTTCTTGTTTTGATTGTAAAGCGTCCTTGAGTGTTTTGAAAGGCGCGTATAAATGAAATGTACTGTAATATCTGTTTCTTGTGTTCGTGTGACGTCATAGAAAGGGGAGGTTGGGGGAATATTGGCTCCGGTAGTTAGTCTGAGTGTGGAGCGCATGAGCGTGAGTTGTGGCTAACAGCAACTCCTTTGAATGCGTGTGTTTATTGCTTGTTTTGTTTATTAAAAGCGGCGAATTGCATCAGCGACTCGTGCATCCTTCTCCCCGTTATGTCATTAGCTAACAAAACGTTCAATATGCGGGCTGCACGTGAGCCAATATCAAGAAGCTGTTTTGAATTGTGGGCTAGCACAAAAGTCTCCTTTGAAAATTTTGGTTTTCCGCACATCTTGAAATCATGTGAGTGAAGTTTTGATCACGACATGAGGTCAAATGCTTTGGGATTATCCCCAAGGGTTTGTTGTGCAAACAAATTTAAAAAAAATAAAATAAAAACACTCACCAAAACTTTTAACACAAGGCGATGGCGAGGATGACACAATACAGCACCTGAAAGAACACAACAGAACACACAACGCTCAGAATCAAGCTGGGGAACAACACGAGCACACAAAAATAAATACATTCAAATACACGTCATTTTTTTTTCCATCTGCGTTGTCCAATCTCTGGTGGCGAAAGTTTGCCTCTCCCGCCGTCCGCCTCGGCGCTTTTTCTTTCCGCCAAGTTTGCATTAAAGCGCAACGCAAACAAAGTGAAACCGGGCAACTTTTGACGTTAGGGGATAGATCGAAAAAGATAATTGTGAGTGAAATTGCTATTTCTGGCGCGGGGGAATGTCCTACATTCTCTTTGGATGCAGGTAAAATGGGGGCGGCGTGATTTCTTTATTTTATTTATTTTCTCTTTGTCTCCAGGGTCCCCCCCCCCAAAAAAAAAGATGCACGCAAGCCTTTTGTTCCGTAAATTGACAGTGTCAGTTTCCACACGGCGGCGTATACTACAGGGAACAACAGTAGCGGCGCTGGGATACAATACAGGTGCTCCGCGATGGGCGTCAGTCAACGTGACAGTTGTTTTTTCTTTTCTTTTAAAATGAAGGAAGGAGGGAGGGGCTCTCCTATTTTTTCTGAACTTCCGAGCCGAGGAAGGCGAAGAAGGAATAGGAATTAATACACCTACACTCCCCCTTTTTCCCTTTAGGACGCCATGCATCCTCTTCTTCTTTTGTACTCGCATCGTAATTACGGGTGGGCGCCAGTTTGGATGTGATCCAGGCCGCCAAATGTTTTTATTTTTTTAAATATTTTTGCCACGCCCCATCATAAATGTAAACAAAATAACCATAAAACATTAAACAAGGAGACATTGAAACCCCGCCGCCGAAGGAAAACAAACAAACAAACAAAAACTACGGCACCCTGAGGATTTCACGTAACAATAGTTACCGTAGCGTGTGGTTTCCGTGGCGTCATTTTACGGTATCGAAACATAGTTTAACCATTAAAGTCACCGCACACGACTTGACTGTGTGATCAACGCGATTTCACTGTGCCTCTGTGTGTTTGTGGTGTGTGGGTGTGTTTCTTCGAATTTACTTCGTTTTGAGTGTTGGGGGACGCAACAGGTGCGTATGGTTGCTATTTTAGTCCGCAAATTGAGGAATCGCGTGGATGAAAGTTTGAGATGGCGGCAAAAAACTCACAAAGGTCTACTAATTACGCTATTTAAGAAATGGCAATGCCAGTCTGATTTTTCGTATGAATCGTCCGAAGGCGTATCACTAAACTCACCTGTGACGTATGCACAAAACACGAGAGCGAGAGACGGACGACGCGAGGCACGATTACATGGCAAATTGGTCATTAGATTTGTAGGCTAATCGCTGTGAAAATATTATGAAAAAGTATTGGTTATTCTATAATTTACTGGTTGTAGCATGGTAACTTTATGAATTAAATATTCGTCATAAGGTGTAGTAATGCTAGACTGCAACACACAAAACGCGGTCTAAACTATTTTCGAGATCGCGTCGCCGCCATGATTCAATGTTGTTGACACACGACGGCAAATGACGCGCATGCTCAACGTGAATATCGCGAGTTTGCACCGATGTAAACATCTTTCCTTTTATTATTTATAATTTTGTCTGTGGTTTTATTGTTCTTGTTTTGATTGTAAAGCGCCCTTGAGTGT
Organism: Hippocampus mohnikei; assembly: GCA_026261675.1. Lineage (NCBI taxonomy): Eukaryota > Metazoa > Chordata > Actinopteri > Syngnathiformes > Syngnathidae > Hippocampus > Hippocampus mohnikei. The sequence goes on along the minus strand of JAKGUB010000332.1, from coordinate 14,021,512 downwards.
TTTGAAAGGCGCGTATAAATGAAATGTACTGTAATATCTGTTTCTTGTGTTCGTGTGACGTCATAGAAAGGGGAGGTTGGGGGAATATTGGCTCCGGTAGTTAGTCTGAGTGTGGAGCGCATGAGCGTGAGTTGTGGCTAACAGCAACTCCTTTGAATGCGTGTGTTTATTGCTTGTTTTGTTTATTAAAAAGCGACGAATTGCATCAGCGACTGCGTGCATCCTTCTCCCCGTTATTGAAGGGCATTACAATACTATTATTATTATTATTACACAAAAATGTAGAAGGTTTGAAAAAAATGCCGACCGGAACGTTTTTGTTCGAGGTAGAAATTCTCAGTCGGTCGGGTTACCGGAAACACACTACTTTTTTTTCTACGCCTTATGGTGACTTTTTCTGTTTGTTTTGTTTAGTTTTGGGCCTCAGTGGAATCTAATTTTAGGTAATCAGAATGAAGAACCAAATGCAAACCAGAAATAAAAAATTGAGATTGACAAATGAGTCTTGCATTATAGACGCTTTCACCCAGCAATAAAATGTGAAACAATCGAACTTTTCATCATGTTACGTAAATAGTTGGGAAGAATTAAAGCTTTTTATCCTCACGTGGGGTCTGGAACAGACACATAAACAATCTCTTAAGACTTTAAAAAATAAAAAATAACAATTTAATCCACCGGTGAGGTCTCATGAGTCCGCTTAAGTCTCATGCCGACGGCATATTTGGCGACGTTCCGAACTCGCGATTTGACGTGAATTTCTTTTAAGACATTCAAGCAATCAAACATAAAGACGGAAAACGTTTAATTCGGGTAAATGAATAATCGGCCGCTGAAACATTTTACGGTGATAAATGTTTCCCTTACATCACGCACGCTGGACTACACGGGACATAAAGCGGTACGCCAGCATGATGTATGGATGCGGTGTGAGGACTTAAGTCCCGAGTGTAACATTGCCACACACACACACACACACACACACACACACACACACACACACACACACACACACACACACACACACACACACACACACACACACACACACACACATACACACACACACACAGGCGGCCAAGAAAATGATTTGGGTCAGTAGGTAATTGCATTCTGGGACCACGGGGGATATGTCGGCAATTAATGCCTCCGACGGCGAGTCAGTGGAAATACGTTCGCTCGTCCCGTTTGCTTTGTGTCAAAATGGTGACGGATGTCGACACCTTTTGACTCAGCACAAAGTCCACGAAAAGACTGTCAAGTTGCGGGACAAAACAAAAACAAAAGCGTTATTTTATGTTAGCGGAAAATGATAGCTCTTGCCGCTCAATTCATTGCTAGCCTCAACGCTAGGGTGGTAGCTACGGGTTGAGGATAGTGTTTGGTTTAGCTTTTAGGAAAGATTTAGGTTTGGGTTACAGGTAAGGGTTAGGTTGAGGGTGCCATCCGAACATTAGTGCGTATTTAATTTTTATTCTAAACGGCCGTGTGGTTTGGCAACGGGCCACCACAGTCATTTGAGCGTCTTTCGAGGGTGCCATCTGAGAGTGTATCAGTCTCACACACACACAGCGCTAAGTGTGTCCCGTTAGCCTGCAGCGGCCCGGCTGCCTAATCTCGGTTTAATCACTTAGCGGCATCCCATGCTGAACGAGAGGGGAGGAGGATTCAGGGAAATGTCATTTCTGGCACGGCGCTAGTTTGGCTGTCCGGGACGGTTAGCTTCATGACGATGCATTTCCTTGACTGGTTAAAAAAATGTTCATCGACAGGAAGTGGAAATGTGCACCAGGACTTGGATAATATGAGCGGCTTTCGTTTTGACTGCCAACATCTAGTGGCACATCCGGTGAAGCGGGAGCAACTCATCCTTAAAATTGCAACATTTTGTACAGAAAAATGGAACAAACTTACTTTTTCCCCCCCTCAGAAAAATATTTCATTCTCAAAAACCCCAAAAACATTTATTGTAAGATTGCGATTTTATTCTCGTCATATTGTGACTTTATTCTTAAATGATTCTGACTTTGACAAAAAAAGAAGTAAATTCTTCATAAATTACGATTGCTAAGTACCCAAAAAGACAAATTCTCTTAAAATATCACTTTTATTGAATTTAGGGATTTTGTGGTATTGTTTTTTTGGGAGGGTCCTTTTTTGGATGTTTCTCTCCCTGAATGGTATTAGCAGAATCCTGTATCTTCTACAGACAAAGCGTGCTATGTTTATGCATCCTTTATGACTGACAAACACAATTTTTTTAAAAGTTTGAAAAAAATTACACATACTTTGTTTCGTTTTATTATAAGATAACTACCGTATTTTCACGACCATAAGGCGCCATTAAAAGTCTAGTGTATGAGCCGAGTTCCAAAGCCTGACTGAGCGCACTTCTGGCCGACACGCTGTTTATATAGAGTCTGCCAATGAGTGAAGGGTGGGCGTGCCCAACAACACGGTGCGCCGAATGGTCATGAAAATACGGTACTACTTTAAGAGCATGACAGACAAAAATGCCTTTTTTTTACCTCATAACAGTCAAGACATAACTCTGAATATCAAAACTTGATTCTCCAAAAACACTATTTAAGTATTTAAAGATTTTGAATGTAATTCTTGTCAATACAAAATTAATTCCCCAAAAAATGAAACCCAACCCAATCTGAACACGTACCAAATTGTTGTGTACAGCAGGAGTAGAAAATTACAACAAAAAAACTCCCAGGTACAACAAAACTTCCCAAGAACTGCTTCAAGACAATGCACGGATCAATACATAATAAAAACACCATTTCATTTCTGCTTCTGTGCTCGACAGCAGGGGAACCGTCATCTCGTGACAATGACAATGGATGTCAAGTACTGCTGTTTTGCAAATGTCAACACAAACACGGGTAAAGGGCCTGCATGAGAACAAAAGAGAGGCCTCAGGTAACACTAGATTGAAGCCTCATAGAGCTAGCGGTTATTCAATCAACCCGACCGGCTTGAGAGAGCCTGGGAGGGTTAAGGGGATAAATCCAAAAATCCTTCAAAAGTGCTTCGAGCCCAAAAGGAATAAATGGAAACGCGCTGCCACAACGATGGCACGTGTGCGGATAATATCCGATCGGCACTCACAAACCGTCAACAGTAAATAGCTGTTTGTGAAGGGGCTAGCAGGATTTAAAGATGACTTTAAGCGGGAAAAACAGAAAGTAATCAAAACCTTTAAAGTGATTAGCGACAAGACAGATAATCTGCACTTGAGCTGGGTCGGGATCGGCAGCGGGTGTAATTGCTCCCGTTAATCATGTATTAATTTGTTGACTCGAGATTTCTTTTCGGACAAGTTGCCAGCATCTTGAAATTAAGGACACGGAAAAGAAGTGTGAGGCCAGATTAATTTTCTAAAGGATGTAGCGCAACGGTCAGTAGGCCTTTTAAACTACCAGACAAATTACTGTTCATTAAAAGAACTTCCCTAAAAAAAACAAAAAACAAAAATTATTCATGCAACAATATCAAGAGGATGCTGTCGTTGAGCCGGACTCGGAAAGACGTAGAAGTGAACAAGTTACAGCCTCTTCAGATCAATTCCCAGATTGTAATGCTCCTTACGACATTTTCACCAATTTCCCTCAATGTTTTCACAGCACAGTGACCCATTTTCAAAAAGGTCAAAATGGCGTGTGTATCTTTTTGTTACCCTTTTCAGTGAAAAAGGCTACCATTTCCTAAAACTTGAAGACCAATTTTTAAATCATCACTGCGGTGTGACCAAACGTCCAAAACGACACCTTCCACTTTCTGTTCAAAAACAAAGCCCTTCACACTGTTGGCCTGGGGGGCACAACTCGACGGGTATGATAGCAGCAGGTGCAGGGACGGGTGCTTAATCGACTTCAAAGGCTCAGTGATAATGTGGTAGCCCCTCGTGCCAAACCGACAAGATAGGGACGTCTCTCGGCCCTCGCAGCCAAGTCAAAGTCATTTAGCGCTATATCACCCCCCGCCCCCCCCATTCACCCCCTCCAATGTTCTCCACCGGGCCACCCGATGTTTGAAGTGCGAACGTGGGAGCTGGAAGAAAGGAAGCAAGGGAGGAAGGCACTCTTAAAGGTACAGTTTGTATCATCAGTCTTCAAAGGCCACAGGCGAAGCCAGAAAATTGTGCCGAAAAAGAGTTTGTTGTTGTGGTCACGCAGCAACCATTTTAGCCTTAACGCACACCAGACTGCAGCTTCTTCAGACACTATCAATCAATGAAAAGAAGATACTCACAATTTCTTTGGATCAGGGAAGCGCAACAAGGCGGCGAATGGCAGACAAAGTTGTGTGCAGCCCAAGTGACTCACATCCCTTCTCTGCTGATCACTGTCGAGCATCGCAAGGAGGCAAACATTTCCAAATATGGAGAAAGTATGAAGTCAGCAATGGAGGGGCAATGTCGCTTTTGGTTTGCATTCACCGGGAATGTCAAGAGAGAGCCAGTACTGCGGCGCATAGCTTTGAAATCAAAATATTGGACGCTGCAAGCGGCGATGAACGGGCACTTGCAGCCTCTGTTTCATGGCAAATGTTCAAAATGATCTCATGAAAACGGCATGGCATTTTAGCCAATCTCTTTCAGTGTCCCAAGTTAGGGGTTCATCAACAGTATAAGTCCTGAAATTGTCCATAAATGATCGCCTCAAACCAAAACGAATTTCATCACCATCTATGAAACTTTTTCCACAATTCCGAGAATGTGCGAAATGATCATGAAACTTTGAATCCACCAAATGTTCAAAAAAAGTTGAATCCACCAAATGATCAAACTTTGACACCGTGTTTCACCCACGTTCGTTGCCCGGGCTAGAAAAAGCATCAAATTTCTCAATGATATGTTTGTTCGAAATATGAACCGTACAAACTCATAGTTGCCACAAGGGTCGATTAAACGCTGTCAATAGCAGGCAAAACAACATTGTGTTTTCTCGGGTTTTGATAACAGGGCGGCAGTTTGTCCCTCGGTAACGCCGATAGATGTTTGAATGAAAGATGTGTCCCAGAAAAATGCGTCTTCACAAGTGTTTATCCCATTTACGAAGTGGCTTGAAAGAATTACTGCGCATTCTGCCTGTCCACCGCTACTTCCCCGGTGGCCTTTTTTTTTTTGCAGAGAAAATTAATATCCAAGAAACTTGTAATCTGTTCTTACGTAACAGTAATTTGTCTGCGGCTGTTATTGCTCAATGTTGCAGGATACATCGTGTGTTTGCTAAATGCGTGTTTGCCACATGCAGCACAAATCATTGCTAACGGACGCTCCAAAAGTGGGGGTCGTATCCACAGAGATAACCAGAAAGCTTGCTTGGTAAATCAGACAAACATGAAGAAAGTTGAATCCACGACATGGAATTGGGATGGAAAGTCGACCCATCTTTGGAAAGCTCTTTTCAAACACCACGATCCACCATTTCCTTCCCTGTGTCTCTGCTCTGCACAAACATCACTGGTATGAAGTAACCTGGCAATTTTTCAGCTTTGGAGGAAGTGCTACAATAGAAGCCCCTATCACACTGCTTGACTAAGCCGCCATTTGTGCAACATAGAAAGGGGGCGTGCAGTCGATCTGGCAATTTCTGCATTCCCAGGTCGGACCAGAAGGCAAAATCATTCACAAGCACATAGCCTTGACTTCATGCGTAGCTTAATTAGCAGCCAGTAAACCAACCACGGGCAGTTGACAGGAGCTAAAGGGACTTAGCCTTAGACTGAGGCAGCTTATATATTAAACTCAGGGAGTTAGCGTTAGTTAAAGAGCCCTGACACTAGCTAAAGGCAGTTAATACCAACCACAGGCACTTAGCACTAGCTAAAGGAGCAAATGAGGCTAAATGCAGCTAGCACATTTAGGTAGCAAAAAAAAAAATTATAAACCCTCCACCAGCGAATATACTAACCACATTAAAAAAAGAAATGCCTTATAAAATGTATAATATATCCTATATAAAATGTATAATATATCCTATATAAAACGGGAGCTAGCATATACTATGCAGCTAACACAAGCTAGAGGCAGTTAGCACAACCTAAGAGGAGTAAAGGCAAGTTTTAAAATACATCTTGTAAGACCTGCTAAAAAAAGTGATTTTAACAAATTTGATTTTCCATTGCGGGTGAATAAAGTATCTGTCTAAAACAAAAGCTACGATTTATTGGTAACGTCGGTGCTCAGAATCGCGGCAGGAGATTGGTTACGTTTCTCAAAGACTGAGTGTCACAATATTTTTCCATAATTTAAATGTTTTTATTTATTTCACATTAATGTACTTGTCAGACACATTCATTTACATTAAAAAAATGGGGAAAAAAAGAAAATCATTAAAGAACGGAATCAATAAACAGTATCATTCAGAGTAGTTGCATTGGGAACAACTTAACGATATTGATCCCTAAATGAGGATAGCAATGCAGTGACATCATTCATGACTTAGTTTTAAGTCGTTATTGGGAAAACATTGGCTCCTTACACCTTCTTGCCAGGTTGCACACGCCCCACTTTGAAGAAGTGAAGACATGAACATCATGATTGATCGCAGTTCACATAGCACTTGGGAAATTAAGTCTGCACAACAGTCACTGAGCGCACACTTGACCATTGTTGGTGCGGCACGCCTCGCTTGCGTACGCAGCGTGTTGCAACATATCGTCGTGTGGGTGTTTAATGGAGGCAAGCAGGAATATTATTTGTATTGATAAAGTTCCAAACCAACCCCACCAGGACAGCCAGGGCACTCAAACTTTTCGGAGGCAGACGCCAAATCTCTACTAAATAGATGCATCCAGTCCATACGAACATGATGACAGAGAACCAATCAACGGATATGGTGTGAATCAAACCGCAGTCTCGCCGAGAAGACTTGCCTGTGTAATAATATAATAATATTCTGTCTGTCTCTCCTTCGCTGATGTTAATATCACCTTCATCACCGCTGACCCCTGCGGCACTCCTGTAGAGTCATCAGACTTTAATTAGACCTTTTTAATCGCTACAATGTAATCTGCAGAGTAAATGGACCCTCCTTTTTTTTCTTACATTCACACATAATTTGCTTCTTTTGATTAACAAAAGCGCTCATTTCTTTCCTCTCAATGAATGTCAATTACGTACCACGTTTTACCTGAACCTCCAACCTCTTCTCTCTTGGAATTACTGTTTCTCATTATTCTTGTTGCAAATTCATCAGCTTTGTGAGCCCACATTGTGGTCAAACCCACACACATCACTTTTTAAGGCATGTGTCAAATGTATTTTTCAGGGTCCCCTATGTAACACCCTTCAGGAACGTGCCCCTAAAATGTTAGTCCCACAAAACCAGTTTCACCCATTGGCATGCATTAGCTTGAACATGTCCATCTTAACAGGACGCACAAAAAAAGTTTCAAAGATCAGGTAATTTTTGGGGGGTTTGAAGCTGCCATTTCAGGGAGTATCCCATGGTTTTAAGGTTGGGAGAAAATTGATTTGAAACCAGTCACTGATCTACACAAAATTGGGTGACCATGTCTATGACAGGGCAGATAAAGTCTCAAAGACCTATGCTGTCAAGTGAGCAGGAAGTTGGGTATTTTGTTTTCAAGTCACCATTTTGTGCTAAATTCCAGAACTCAATACATTTGCCCTATCACACCAGTTAGAACAATCAACACGAAATGAAACACACGTTAATGCTCAGTAGTCCACATGGCTCTTTAATATATTTGCATTGTAGGCCTACTAAATGTGATCATTTTTAATAGGCAAGTATGAGCTGAAACAGGTAACATAACATTTTTTGTAAAACATTATAATCGTTTCGCCTTTAGAAAAAAATGTGTTGGGGATGCAAAATTTGGGCCTGCAGTGGAATAATTGGTGGTTTTCTCCCCTTGTGTTAATACTTTCGATAGTTTTGAAGCCAATACTTTGATACTTTTTCTTCAGTAAAAATCTTGCGTTGATACTTCACCTTGTACTCAAGTATTTTTAGAATCTAATATCTATACCTCTACTTGAGTAATGAATATTTTTGACACCTCTTGAAAGATGTTTAATTATTCTACCTGAGACAACGTGTGATATGAGAAACCTGGGTGCACTTAGCAGCCGGCCAGTCAGCAGCTAGTAAGCTAGTTAGCAGCTTTCGGCTAACGTTAGCACTGACAACACTGCAGCCTCCAAATGAAACACAACCAATTCAACGGGATAATAACTGGCCCACATTGTTGGCTAGCGGGTAGCAGCTAATGTTAGCCACGGACAGCGCTACATCTTCACTACGCTTGACCACAAATAAATCCCAACAGATGACAACACATTTAGTCAGCTGGCTAGCAGAAGAAAGGTGACATTAACAGTTGCCTTCATTGTCTCGTCATATTCTAATGTGGAAACTCATAGCAGTGTTATTCATTTCAGCCTATTTTTGAGAATGAAGACACATCCAAAGGGACTTCCACATCAATTATAATCATTGCAATGTGATTTTGCACAGGTGGCGATTCGGAAGCAAACAGTATTGCAATGTCAGCGCGCTTTGACTCGGCATTAGAATAAACTACCGTAATAGGAAAAACAGCCTGACTGTACTTGTTAAAAGGAGGACTCACACATAGCGTGAATTTCAAATCAAGAATACGAACCCCATTCCCCCGCCCTACCGCCGCGACACCTCTTGAGAGCAGCCAGTATCAAACCGCATACATCTGCGTCGCTCAGAACCATTTCTGACTACATTAAACGCGGCGGTGCTCTTTTAAAAAATAAAAAGGACACGTTTGACAGTGTTGATGATGTTAAAGTTGAAAGACGCTTTGAGCAGCAGATCCTCCTGGTGGGTTCATTGCAGTCGCTCAGGCACATTTTAATGGGGATGCGACGGCGACTCTGCGTGAGTCATCTAAGAGCTATCACGTTAACATTAAGGACTTTGAGAAGAAGTTTCAGCTTCTACAGGTATGACCAGCACTACTTTTAGACCAGGAATGGTTTCGCCAGTGTCCTACATTCGGACTTTTTGGTAGGTGGTCCAGGCAGGCCAGGTTAAGCCATGTTGTAGTTGGTTACCCAGCTAGAATGGACACTGGCCCTGTATATTCATGATATAGTACAATAAGTTTCAACAATGATTACATTCTTTCAACTGAATTATTCATGCCGTGAAGAAAACAGTACTTCTGCGTGGTTACTTTTTTGTATGCTTTTTTTTTTTTTAAGTACTGGTAATATAATCTAACTTAATATTTAACATTTGACATATTCTGGATCTTGTTTAAGCCATTTCCTTATGGAAGGATTTAACCTGACGGGCAAAAACAAATCTATGTGGAAAAAATTCCAGTTTTTGAACAAATGAAAATAAAAAAACAATCATGTATTGATTACACCTTTCTTTGTTTTGAAATTTGTACTGGCCCGATGAGACAAGTGTCAGTGGACTTTGGGTGGCCCCGAAGTGGCAGAATGGCCCGGGCTACAACATTTTTAGTTACAAACAAGTTTCAGATACGTCGCCACAGTTGTTATGAGCAAGATCATCAGGGAAAACACTTGTTGGGTTTTGTTTTTCTTGCTTTCTTTCCCAAAGGCTGCCATGCAGGCACTACTAGGCCCACAGGGACACTTTGACACTGGACAGTTGGAACTCAAACCGCTGTCACAATTTTCGTCCCTGGACAAGCCACTCTACAACTGAGCCGCAACCACCCAGCAAGACCAACATGCTGCTGTTGCCCTGCTGGTAACACAGTCCGTCACCAGCTGCCGCCAACAGTGTTACACCAATATCAACTGTCCTAAACAGCAGCATTGAAATCTTTTAAGGCAAGCTCCCACTCTCCAGTGAAGCCCATCACAGGGGTTAAATATCAAGCAGCGACTTGGAAAACAGCAGAAATATACAGAAAATGGATAAAGGGAGGCAGGCAGGTAAATAAATACATAAAATTGCCTAAATCAAATGATTGTCAAACTTTCTGGTTCCAGGGATCCTTTACAGTAGATTTTGTTTTTCCAAGACACCTCCCCGGATAGTCCTTACACCAATTAAGCAAAAATACCATGTGTACCCATTTGTTTTCAAGCGACTGCAACCATGTTGCATAAGTGGTGTTCTGTTTAGAGGACATGCATAGCGCGTATGATGCTCTCTAAACCGCAGCATTGTTGATGACCTTTTATGGCGTGACGAGAAGTAGTGGACGGTCTTTTGAGATTCAAAAAAAAAAGGTCCCAGTTAGAATGTTTCTTCAGAGAAAGCATAATGTGATTATATTAAGCGATAAGCACTCATTGACGCTCACAGAATTTAACATTTATACTTTCCTTCAACCTGAATCAACTGTCCAGACAAATTATGTTTTTATTTTACATGACCACCCTTTTATTCATACATTGCACTTAAAAAAAAACCTTTAAAACGCTCTTTAATCTCTTAACTGTGACACAAGTGTAAAATGACTTGTGAAAAATATGTGCCTTGATGCAATAATCATTGTTTGAAGCTAACAGCGAGGTGTTCACTGTACTGAATGAAACGGCCCCATGTGAGATAACAATTCACCTGCCTTTCAACTTTGGCTGGGGCCTTGGGTGTGAGCCAAGGCATACATATAAGATCATTATATGTATGCTAAGCAATGATAGGACTTTATTACAACAAACATTGATCAATAAAATCCAGTACGGTCTGCCTGATGACCACTACTGCTCCTTTACACAGCAATTATGTTCTGTAAATCATCCCATTGCACTGCTACACTTCTGTAAATTCTGTATAGATTTTTCCTCCAATTACACTCATGATCATAGCCAAAGCCTGGTCATGACATATACGTGCTTTAAACGCTGTATTCACTGTAAATGCTAATTCATGTTTAGTCAATGGATGATCACGTACAACTTGTGAGATACCGCAGAGTAGTATAGTTAAGTTGCATTAAACGTTTTAGTACATTGTCATTTAATCTTGAAGAACACTTTTAAAACTTTTATTTAGATTCAATTTTTATTTAAATTCTAAGTGCAATAATATTTTTATGGAATTATTTCTGCACAGTGTTAATGTTCAAACTGCACATGTTAAAATAACATGAAGTATATTTTGAAGGGATAAAACCACACTTGTTTCTTGATGGATGCTTAATTATGTTAATTAGTACAGAGATCATTTTTAAAAGGTTCAGGAGTACTTTTCGACTAATGTAATCTATATTGGCTGAGAAACCCTGCTTTAAAATAATAATAACCTGTAATTTAACTGTACACAACTAATAATACTAATTCTGAAACTGGCAATAATCACGAAAAATAAACACATTCAAAGCCCCTGTGGCAGTTTGGCGAATCTGCGTCTTAAACTCAAGGGCTGGATTTACTTCAAATGGCTAACAAACAAGCTAGCAAGCTCGTTTTGCTCTTGTGATTTTTCTCCCTCACATTAAAGTGGAAATTTTCGAGACATTTTTACTCTCCGTGGCTCATAGTTCCGTCTTCCGCATTGTCGAGCAGCCCGCCACTCGACTAAAAACAGACACAAGCAGAGTAAGAGAAGCTCAAAGTTTTGACGAAAAAAAACTTTCCCCAGCTTCGCTCGGTGTCTTTTCGTTAGCTAGTGACTAGCTAGAGTCAGCCCAGCTCGTCATGCTAGTTAGGCAAGTACAGTACTGGAGTGTCAACCCCAGGTGCCCACGCCCTCCCCTCCCCACCAGCCATCCAAGTCCGAATCTCGGCCACACGCTCGCATTCTTACCGCTGCTAAAACGAAGACCCAAAGATTATGCAGCTTCTTCTCGCACTCGAGCTGTCGCCATCGTACGTCAAACATTTCCTAAAACCACGCGTCAAGCTGAACGCAACCGCACCCGGTTTCGGCTCGGTTCGTCTTACCTTTTTTTCGAACTTTCGAGGAAATCAAAAAGATAGGAAGAGGGTCAGAATAGCCAGGAAAACAGCCCAAACTTCTTGATCCTCAATTATGGGAGAGTTTTGTGGGCAGTGACGTCACTCGGTGAAATTCCAAGCCGAGGTTTGCCCATGTAAGGCAGCAGGCCAGCGGGGACATCAGCCGGGACACCCCACTCCGACGCACCGTCACCCGGCCTGCGCAGCGCCGACGCCCTCTTTTCATAGGTGGAAGTATGTTTGCCTCGAGAGAAAAAAATAATTAATTACAGTAGTGATAAACGTTTTCACCAATTACGACGTTTAAAAAAACTGTCCAAGTTCCATTATGAGCAACATTCAAATAGAGTACTGTTTATCCAAAACATTACAAAACATATTTCGAAGTTATATTTTGGTCAATTGAGGGCGCTACAGGGCACTGCCCCACCGCACACACGGTGGTATGTTCACCACATTACTTTTCTTGAAGACTAATAAAAGGAATGAAAATGTTCATAGATAAATAGAAATAGTTTGAAATATATGTATTTCTATCTTTACGTGAGCAGTAAACGGTCCGGCCAACTCACCAAAGCGACGGGCTCACAAATGGAGCGTGTTGGTTGTTTAGTTGATTGGTTTTCTACTTAACTATAATAAACAGACTAAAACAGACACAAAAGTGAATTTCAAAATTCCAACACAGAAAAAAAGAGAATAAAGTGTTATCTTTTAGAGGGGAAAACAGATTCGAGTGAGAAAACAAATTCTTTCTCATCTCCGGATTATATCACAAGATTCAGAGATTCAAGTCTAAATTAAAAAAAAAAAAGCAATGTTATTCATGAGGGAATTTTGAAATTGTCTCTCACACACACACACTAAAAAGAAAAATAATGTTTGTTATGTTTTAGAGGAGCGGCCCGGTAGTCCAGTGGTTAGCACGTTGGCTTCACAGTGCAGAGGTACCGGTTTGATTCCAGCTCCGGCCTCCCGGTGTGGAGTTTGCATGTTCTCCCCGGGCTTGCGTGGGTTTTCTCCGGGTGCTCCGGTTTCCTCCCACATTCTAAAGACATGCATGGAAGGCTGATTGAGCACCCTAAATTGTCCCAAGGTGTGAGTGTGAGCGTGGGTGGTTGTTCGTCTCTGTGTGCCCTGCGATTGGCTAGCAACCGATTCAGGGAGTCCCCCGCCTATTGTCCGGAGACAGCTGGGATAGGCTCCAGCACCCCCAGCGACCCTAGTGAGGATCAAGCGGTTTGGAAGATGAATGAATGAATGTTTTAGAGGAAAAACACATGGAAAAGTCGTAATATCATGAACAACTAAGTTTCAAAATGGCCACACTAAATGAAGCAGACATCTTTCATACTTGACCTAACTTATAATAATTTCATGCAAGGTTTAGTGCTTACTTTTTTTTTTAATTGACGTCTCGAAGATAACTGTGTTTTCAGGCTCCTAAATGACATAAAAGCATCCAAAATGGGGTTTGTTTGTTTTTTTCTCGATTTTAGGGTACATGTCCTCCGCTTTAAATGTTTATGGGTGTATATGTCCGTTTAGATTCCCCATTCATGAGTTCATGCAAATGAATGCTAACTTCTTCCCCCTCTGCTCATCTTGATAGTTCAGTGTCTTACAATGCTGACATTGTGTTGTGTACCTAAAAACATGCAAATACACATTGATGCTATCTTTTATGAAAACCAGCGCCGAACGTTTCAGAGGGAATTTACGGCCTGTCACGGCCTTAACAGGAGAACAGGCAAAATCGTCTTGTCACGCTACTGCATCTGATCGCATTGTGCTGCCAGCGGTAGAATATTCTCACGTTGTTTCTTTTTTTTTTCCCCGATCAGGAAGCATAAACAGCACACATGGATTGAGCACGCTGATAAAAAACCAAAAGGATTTTGGCTATTTTAGCGTCCGCCGGTTGCTTAAGATAATCTCATTTGTAACATGTAACGTTTTAGTTCCTAATTTCCTAAAGGGCCCGCCACCACCAGCAAAGCCAATTTCAAACAGACACCCTGCAACAAGAAGTCAAGTTAGCAATCAAAGAGCAATTAGCATGCTGTGTTAGAAGACGTTGGGAGCTTTGATGTCTCCCCTCTCCTTGCCGTTCAATTTCACACTCGAATGGGGGTGGGAGGTTGGAGTTACGCTCTCAGGGTCCACCACCACAGATAAGTCGCGCTACAGATCATTTCTTTTATCGCAACGTGACAATTTTAGCAACGAGCCGGAGAGAAAAACTTGTTTTAGCGTCCGATATCCTGTTGCCGATATACAGTATATCATTACCCTAAGCATAGTTGCCTATGTAGTGTTGAGACAATCCCCCCGAAATAAAGGTTAAAAAAAGTAGCAAACACATTTTTATTTCATATTCGTTTGGTCACTCTAAGTTAGAAATGACTTAGGCAGCTATGCTACTAAGCTAACATGCTAACTTTATTTTTGAATAAAAAATAATATACAATAGTATATTATAATTTATGTCAAGTAAAAACAAAAAACGACGTGCAAGATTTTACTCGAGAAAACGGACTCCAAATGCAGCGAAACAGCCACAACCAGGCAGAACGGGTGCAACAAAGAGGTCAAACAGCTTCTGAAAACAGACGCACACATCGTGGAGTGACCGCATGTCAAATCCTACTGGAAAGGCGACTACTATGTAGAAATGTAGTGAAATGTCAAGAAACCAGACAGACCGAGTCATGTACTAATAAGTAGCGTAGCTTCACAGAACATAAAAATGAATGCATATCACACTGTGAACCTATAAAACGACCATATATCACGTACTGGAAGAAAGAGACTATCAAGGAGAATGCAGAGAAAAGATAAGGAGGCAGACAAAGTGGAACAAATAAGTGATGGAGAGTTCACATGCCATGTCGACTAGACAATGATGACTATCATCATGACACAGACAAAGGGAGCCACCACGTCGTCAGTGTCTCTTGGAATGCTAATTGTCGCGAAAGACATCGCGTTGGCGCTGCTGTTTTAGTTGGCAACGGGGTTCAAATTAGCTCAGCGTTAATCTTTTTTTGAGGGTGATAGCATGATTTTAAGTGAAGTTATTTCAAGTGGATGTCAAGACTAACTCGAAGCAGATTAGCTACTTTATAAGGGAAAGGCCGGGAAGCTCAATCGTCTAGTTCGTGGAAGAGATGTTCCCACAGGTATGTATAAAAATGAAGATTGGGTTGCCTTAGAGTAATTTCGCAAAACATAGCGGCTAGCTAATGTAAGCTCAACAGCGCGCTGTCCATTTCGCCGTCAAGAGATGCTATTAATCATTCATTCATTCATCTTCCGAACCGCTTCATCCTCACTAGGGTCGCGGGGGGTGCTGGAGCCTATCCCAGCTGTCTCCGGGCAGTAGGCGGGGGACACCCTGAATCAGTTGCCAGCCAATCGCAGGGCACACAGAGACAAACAACCATCCACGCTCACACTCACACCTTGGGACAATTTAGGGTGCTCAATCAGCCTGCCATGCATGTCTTTGGAATGTGGGAGGAAACCGGAGCACCCGGAGAAAACCCACGCAAGCCCGGGGAGAACATGCAAAAGTAACCGAAAATTCAATTAATTAGCCAATCCCTAAATGAGTATATTAATTTGGTCTGAATTTTCACCGCATTTATATTTTTAAACAACTTTATCGGTTGAACTGTAAATTACCACTGGCAATGGATTCCCCCTTTTTTGGAGATAGTTTGAAGTTTTGCCATTCTGAAGTAGGCAGGACATCATGGTGGGAAGGTCTATATGAGAAAGAAGCCTTTATTTGTCTTGAGTTGATGACATTGGCAGAGAGATGAAGTCAACATTTCAATTTGTTCCACGTTGCATATCCTGTTTGACTCGCAGGTTGTAGTGCTGCCCACACACACACACACACACACACACACACACACGCACACACTCATACACCACTTCCCCCCTGAGATGAGTAAACCTCAAACTTAGAAGACAGCAGCTGCAGTCCTCACTTCCTCTTTCAACGTCTGATTGAAAGCTCGCATTTCAAACCCTCCCACAAAATAACACATGCTCACTTCTGCCAAATCAACAGTCTCCAGGAATCGGAGGTTGGCGATTGGATTCACATGACTTGATTTGAACCCAAGTTAACCCTGCCATATTTCTCAGTTTCCATGCACGCATCATATGTTGAGGCGGGCCAAAAATATCGTCACCATAATTGTCTGTTTCAATTGATGAACTAAAGATCTTTCCAAAATCTATTGTTAGCCTGTCTGATATGACTAAACATATACTGTACATGACTCATTCAACATAATGGAGCACAAAATTTCAGAAAAAAAGAACATCATACCAACAGTCAAACATGGTGGTGGTAATGTGATGGGATGCGGCTGCTGTCTACTCCAGGACCTGGTTGACTTTGAGTGCTTTCTGTTTGATGGTGGCGCAACCAGTTCTTACATTTAGGGGCAAGTACATTTTTATCCAGGGTCGTGATCTGGATAGCAACTAGGATAACCTTAGTAATTTTGAGCTAAAAACAGATTAGCATTGTTTTCTTGCAAAAAATTACCAAATTGAGTATGTGGACAGACACATAAATTTATTGAGAGCCACATAGCGATAACCAGAGCCTGCATTATCTGGTTTAATTTCAGGCGTAGAAAAAAAAGTAGTGTGTTTCCGGTAACCCGACCGACCGAGAATTTCTACCTCGAAAAAAAACTTTACGGTCGGCATTTTTTTTTCAAACCTTCTACATTTTTGTGTAATAATAATAATAATAATAATAGTACATTTCATTTATACGCGCCCTTCAAAACACTCAAGGACGCTTTACAATCAAAACAAGAACAATAAAACCACAGACAAAATTATAAATAATAAAAGGAAAGATGAATTTAGAGCTTTTACATTGGTGCAAACTCTCGCGATATTCACGTTGTGTCGTTTGCCCTGTCGTGTCGTCTGTCAACAACATTGAATCATGGCGGCGGCCACGATCTCCAACAACAGTTTAAACCGCGTTTTGTGTGTTGCAGTCGCATGCTCGCACCATAATATTAAGAAAACAGCATCCACTGCTGTATCGAAAAGATTCAACGAACTATTTGACAAACACCACGGGCCGTCTAGGACACGGGACGCAGAGGTAACGAGATGGCTGTGACACTGAGCCGCTGGGTACCCAACTCTCGGGGGTTTCAATCAGTGGCGATTGCTCTCGGACTGCAAGGGAAGCTCAGCTTCCCCTAAAATGTCAAAGAATAAGTGATCAAATATATGAATGTAAATTTCATTGTGTGTACATGTCATTGACTAAATATGCGCTACAATGTGCTCAACTTTTGTTCCGAATCAGCTTCTTCTTACTGGTTACGACGCGACTCCCTTCTCATTCATCCCGCAGCTTCGCTGTGCTTTAAACGGTAGTGAGTTCAGGGTAGGTTGTCCCAATGTGTTGAACGGAGACGAGTCATTGGATACAAGCTGGTTTTTTGTCCCGCCCACGGACGC
This sequence comes from Hippocampus mohnikei, assembly GCA_026261675.1. NCBI lineage: Eukaryota > Metazoa > Chordata > Actinopteri > Syngnathiformes > Syngnathidae > Hippocampus > Hippocampus mohnikei. Next base: position 14,004,093 of record JAKGUB010000332.1, on the reverse strand, counting down.
TCGTCGTGGGACTGGATGACAGTGGGAGGGTACCGGACGGCAGGCTTTTCTGCATCCGATTGGATGATCTGTCTGAGCCTGTGTGCCAGTTCGATTGACATTGAAATGAGCCAGTCACCGAGCTTATAGTGTCGACATCCGTCACGAGCAATTTTTCAACTCTCATTCTGTTCCGAGTTGAGTTGGAGACTTCTCCTAATCATTTAAGCGACACTCTTTGTTGTCAACAAACAACTAGTGACAAATTAATATTTTATTTCTGGTGGGTTTTATTGTAGTTCCTATAGTTGTAGGACACTAATTAAGTACCGGGAAAAGACGTCTTGTTGGTATGACAGGGTCACAGATCATTTTCTTGAAAAGGAACGGAGCTAGAGTAGAATTCGCGTATAAATAAACGGACACATTTTATGATGTCGACCAAAATTGAGCTTCCCCTCTTTGACAGACGAGCATCCGGCACTGGTTTCAATGTCTCCTTGTTTTATGTTTTATGGTTATTTTGTTTACGTTTTTGGTGGGGGAGGGAGGGAGAAAAAAAGATTAAAAAAACATTGTCCGACCTACCAACCCTATGCTGAAATTTCATGTTACCGGAAACACACTACTTATTTTTCTACGCCTCAACATTTTGAAACAGACCCCCAAAAAAGATAAGTATCGGTAAAAAAATTATAATGCAACCCGCATTAAAGCGTTAGACCATTAGTCTCTGCTGTGCTCTCATTGATCAGTCGGTGTTTTTTTGGGGCGTGGCCTAGTGACAGGTCAATCCTGACTCACATCTGACTCACAAGAGGATTCTAATGATGTTTTTTTTTCCATGTTGATTTGCAGGGAACGGCGGCAGGCCGAGAAAAACAAGACTTTTATAACAGGCAGGAACAACAAGCGTGTCAGGGAAGCGCATACGCCGCTTTAATTAAGAGTGTAGATAGCGCAGATTAGTCTGCAAGCACAGCAGCCATGTTAGCAGGAGAGTCACGCCAAATAAGGAGCCGACAAAAGTAGGCAGCAGGCAGACAGAGTGGGGGCAAAAAAAAAAAAAAAACAATGTCCCAAAGCCACTCATCAAACAAGTCGGCGTCTTGATGGAGACCCCAGATTGCGCTAATGAATTCTAATTCTTGTGTTTGAGCATGTCAATCGAACAATCCCCGCCCGGAGCTAGCGCGTTAGTTAAACGTGTATGTGGGAGAGTCATGCAGCAAAACCTTCAAAGCGCTCACAGTTTTGTCATTGTTGCCCTGAATTTGGTTGTGTTGATGCACCGTGAAAAAACAGGCAGACATGTTTGAAAGCCGACACTTTCAGTGATTGTGCGGTGAGGATTTTTTTTTCCAACATTTTCGTCGAAATATACACACTGAAGCGGAATCAAATCATTGTTTGCATTGAATATCCCGAATGTTCATGAAAGTCGCGCGAAATTTCAGAGTGAATTCAAAACGGAACCAAAACTTTTTCTGAAATTTAAAATGGAAATTATTTGTTTTGGAGAGGGATTTCAAAATTCCACCAAATGTTTTCGTGGAAGTCGCACATGATTTCCAAACTGGACCAAATTTGACAAAACTGAAAATGGTGTTGGACAACTTTTTTTTTGGTCGTTTTATTTATTTATTTATTTTACTAGCTGTTTTTGTAAAAGTCCCACCAAACGTCTGAGGGATTTCAAAATTTGACCAAAATTTTCACAAAAATCATATGACATTTCTACGGGGCTTCATAACTATTGGTTAAATTTTGAAGTCCCCATTTTTTTCCCTTTTTGTAAAACTTGTGAATCAGACAATCCCCACCCAGAGCTAATGTGTTAGTTCAACGTGTTTGTGAGCACATCAGTCTTGTAATTGTTGCCCTGATTTCTTCCCTTGAGAAAGGCGGAAGCAGATCAATGTCAGATCTTCTGTCGGGTTACTTTTACCGGATCACTGTAAAAACCTTGATTCACTTCACAGAAAGCGTTTGACTACAACACATCATAGCGCCCCCTGCTATTCTCATGACGAGTCTCCCCCCGCGAGGGCATAAATAAATACATCAGTCCTCCGTGACCTCACGCCATGGAGCATCTCCCATTTCATCCTTCTTTGAAAGAATTGAAAGAATCCTCCTCCGGATGCCCCTTTTTCATTCCTTTGAACCGACATCAGATGACAGCGTAATCCCGCCATTATTATCGACATCAAAAAAACAAAACAGACAAATGCGGCAGGCTAGCTAGCGAGCTAGCGGGCGGCCACGCGTCGCCTGTGTAACGGGATGATATGGATTACGCCGGGACAACCGACCTTGCCCTCCCGCTTGTTTTTTTATGAATTTATTTATTTATTTTTGATGCCTGCCAGTGGCACTGCAGCAGCACTCGGGCCAATAAAAAGCCAAATAGCCCGCCTGATGATTAAGGTCATTCGTGTAAGCCTCAAACAGCGTCAAAGTGGGGTGGGCGGGGGGGTTGTGATGCATAGATTTTGTTGTAGTGTCCTCTTCCGAAGGTCTTTCTGATCCTGGTTTTCTGAGTATTGGTAGATGGGTAAATGTTTTTGTTTTTTTTCACACACACACACCCAACCCCTATGTGGCTGTTTTATATAAATGCCACGGAGAGCAAAACGTCAGTGTGAAAAACACCTTGGAACGTTCTGTGTATTGGTCGATGGGTTTCGTGTAAAAAGCTAACGAACATTTTTTGGGGAAAACCAGCAATTTTTTTTGCGACTTGCTCCCTTTGCAGGGTGGAAAATGTACTTTCTGAAGTAACATAGGAGAGGAAAAAACCAAGTTTTCCTGACCTGTCGTTGGCCTTCGAGTGTGCGTCCCAACCATGGGAAAAGGTTTTAATCTGCCACGTTTATCCCGGGATGACCAGGGATCTGACAGCGAATTTTCCCGCCAACATCCCCCGAGGGCTCAGCTTGGTTAGGCCCTACGCAGTGATGAAAATGTGTTGGACTAATTTGTCTTAAAACGGGATTGGCCTCATATTAGTCCACTCATCCATCAGATTATCCCTCACTGGACGGTAGCGTTCTCTCTAATGTCTTCTCTCTGGTCGAGATTATCCGCGCAGGCAATGGCGTCGGTTCAAAAATCAGGTGTCAACCACGTCGTGTTAACGAGCAATGGTCACGTTAAAGTGACATGAAGACAAAATGACTCAGAGACAGCCCCTGATTTCAATGCGCCACGCCTTTTTAGTGGTTGTGCACACATTTCCAGGTAACATGTCATTGGAAGATGCGCGTTGGTGAAAGGCGTGCTAGCTAGGCACGTAAAAGACTTTTGTCAGTTGGTAAATTTGTTGGGCATTTTTCGAATTCATTTTAACTCAATTCAAATGTGTTTAACTTTACTAGCTAACTGAACCAACTAACCAATACAAGGGCTAATGGTCGAGTCAACCATCGTACCCAGGAACCAACCAAACTTGCCCATTTGATATTCGGTTGGTCAGCTAGCCACTTATTCTCGGATGGACCAACAAAGTCACAAACGGACGAACGGCCCAATTCAGCAGCTACCTTTCCGAGATATGCCACTATTGAGATTCTGCCTTTTCTTCTCATCGCATTTCTTCCTCAACTGCGAGACGAATTCCGTTTTTGTGGGCGTAACCTTACCAGGTTGAAGACGCAACATCTGGCGTGATGTAATAACGCAATAGCCCTCCTTCCCTTTCCCCCGCTGTGGTCAAGTTATAAAGAGCAATATCTGCTTCCCCAGATTGAGCCGAGTTTAGCTAGATTAATGCACTCAAATGTTTGTTGTATAAAAGCAGTGTTTATCAAACAATGTGTCTCTATGGCAGATGGCTCATCATCTCTGGACGCTCGCTCGCTCGCTATGCTAAAGGCACAGCTAGTCTGTGTGTGTCCTAATGGGATTGGAGACTTCTTCTTTCCAATGAATTATATGTAGAACAAGTGGGATTAATTTAATCTCTTTTCTGCCCCTCCCCAACCCCCCCCCCCTTCAAAAAAAAAATCAGAGCTTGTAACATTCACAGGAAAGCTGAGCAAGTGAGCACTACAATCTCTAGCTCGTATTTTTCAGAGATTTTTTTTTGCATCCCGCCACTGTGGGTGGACGTGAAGACAGCGTAGTCCTTCTCACGTAAAGGTTCAAATAAAGGTTCTTACCATCGATAGTTGGATTCATTCAAGATCGAAGACTGTATTTCCCAGCATGCCTCCCTCCCTGCAGAGGAAAAAAGGTGAGGTCTGAAAAGGTATGTAAACGGGTTCGTCGGTTGGCCACCAACCAATCAACCAACAAGCTGACGGTATGACCACCTGATCAGCTAATCAGCACACTTTGTCTGTTTGTTAGTTTGTCGGTCAGAAAAGATTTATAAAGATTCAGTCTCCCAGCCCATCGGTTGTTTGATTTGAACTAATCAAGTAAACAAGTGGACAAGCCAACCAACTAACAAGTGGATTAGCCAACCAGCTAAATAGCTAACAACTAGCTTAATTTGTTGTCAGTGGATTCATTAATTGGTCAGCCAGTCTTTTTGTTTAGTGTTTTTTTCATAGAGGGGGACATTGGTTGGCTTATCCCCTTTTTAGTTTAACACCAAATTTAATAACTACCTGACGAACTAACCAATTAACTATGTCAGTCTGCTGTTGGTTGGTTGGTTGGTTTTTCCTAACTAACTAATCAACACTGGCAAACTGTCGGACCAACTCATGAACCAAGTTTTCCCATTCGCCCATTTGTTAGTTAGTTAGTTGTCATAACCAACTAACCGATTAACAGACTGTCTGTCGGTACGTTCGATAGTGGGCATGTCAGTTGGGCAGCCATTTGGTTGTTTTGTTGGTTGGTTTGTTAGGTCGGCTGGTCATTTGATACGTTTGATAGTGTTAAATCACAAATTAACCGACCTACCCAAATTTGCAACAAATAGACCAATAGACAGCACGACTTACCAACTAACCAACTACCTTACCAACGAACCTGCTTGAATCTGTCCGTTTATTACTCGGCTGATCAGTCTTGTTGGTTAATTTGTTAGCTTTTTTATATAATATAATAATAATAATATACATTTTATTTATAAGCGCCTTTCAAGACACCCAAGGACACTTTACAATAACAAAAAACACAAAACAATACAAAACAATACGGGTTGAGCAGCGGCTTTTTTTTCCTCATCATTTGTTTCTTTGCCAATTCGATTTAACGCACTCACTAGTCTGTGTTGATGCGAGCCCATAGAACTGCGCAAGTCTGAACGAGCAAAATAATGAAAGTAACAGGAACGTATCAACCAGTAAAATGCGATATGAGAGGGCCATAAGTAAGCATTAAGGATCATGCAAAGCGTCTGCACAACTGACAGCTGATAGTCAAATGGGAACGAATGAAGAGACAAGCAGTGACTTGTCGAAAATAAAATTTCACGTAATTACAAGACGGACTTGTTTCATTCCTAAAAAGTCCATGTAACATTTTCCATCGCTCAAACAGCAACACTGCGCTGAAATAGAGGAAAATCAAAAGTTACCTAAATAAGGATTACATTAAAATGTATTGCACGTGAAAGTCTAAAACTTTAATCCATTGTTACATTGTGCGCCGTTTGAACATGAGCACTTATATACAGAAACATTTCCAAAACATGTACTGAAATAAGTACCTTGAGTAGTACGTGCGGCGCACTTTGACAATCGCTACATTAGATAATTCGGGATGTCGAGCGGACATATGCACGCATCATCTCCATATCGGCAGAGAGGGGTTTAGGGATTGAGCTGATCCCGCTCAATCCCCCGAATGTGCTCACGTTGGGGATTGAAATCTAGTAATGTACTCGACAATCATTCCTTCCGCAGGGGACAATACGCCGTTATGCTAATGAATGTCCAAAGACACCTTTGCGGTTTCATTGGGATTGCGCAGAATGCGACCTTTTTAGCATCCCTGAAGTTGAGTTGCGAGCTTAGTCAGAGATTGAATTGAATTGGTTAACCACGGTAACAACCGTATACTAACGATCGGCAATTTAAATGGCCACGATTTTTCATCAGCACGATTGGGCGGATACACACATCTTGCTAGCTAAATGTGTGATAAAATGGCTTTTAAAAATATGGATAAAAGACGGCTATATGTCTGTCTTTGTCCATTTTTTCAGTGCAAAGGGCTCTCGTGCATGAATATTACATTCAAGGATGGCACAAAACTGCTGAACAGCTAATCAACAGTTTTTCGCTATTCGCGGAGGATAAGGATCAGGCTAGCCCGGTCGACTGCATTAGCATGGACAGGTGTGAGTTCATTGAGGTGGTTAGTTAGTTATTTCGTTTGTTGGTTAGTAAATTTGTACGTTAGTTTGTCAGCCAGTTCATTAATTTTTCATCGGATTATTTTAGTTTCGTTCATTCGTGAGTCAGTTTTGTTTGTTTGTCTGGTCGGTTCAGTCTTGATAACTAGTCAATGGAGTCGATAACCAACCAACTAACCAGCCAACCGAGTCCAGAACTATGTTTGTGAGTCAGTCGGTGTGGCCAGTTGGCCTGGCTGTTTGTTCATTTCATTTCCGAACCCTAATTGAGTTTGTTATCCCTTCTATTTGATTTTCAGTTAGTTAGTTAGTTAGTTAGTTAGTTAGTTAGTTAGTTAGTTAGTTAGTTAGTTAGTTAGTTAGTTAGTTAGTTAGTTAGTTAGTTAGTTAGTTAGTTAGTTTCTTCATTTGCGCTCTTTTATTATGTTCATTTAAAACGAGTTATTGTCTAAATCCGTTGTTTTTTTTGTTCATTAGCAAGCCTTATATTTAGCTTTTTTGTGTGTGTTTGTTTGTTAGTCCATTAGATTCCGAGTTAGGTCGTTTTGGCCTTTATCAGGCTTTTGTATTTGAATATCACAACTGTCAGAGTTGAACAAGAATTTAGAACGCTCAAATATTCTGCATAAACATACAGCGGTAGCAGTTTCTCTTTCTATTGTTTCCTTCAGGGCAAACGATTGATGTTTCATTGAGTTTTTGTTTTTTTGGGGGGTTTGTTCCTGGCATGCCCAAACGCATATGAGGAAGTTTGGTGAAAGTGGGCAGGGTTTGGTTTCCACTGGCAAAGAAATAAAAAGTAATTGTTTGACCTTTCCAAAGATTTATACTTAAGGGGGCATCTCAACCCAGCGAGGAGGCTCACCATTTGGAAAATTCCGACTTTGCAGACCTCATTCCTGCCGAGCGCAAAAATACTTGACTCCACACGTTTTATATTCCCAAAATTTGGAATAAAGGCAAAGCAGCGCCAAACCATGCCCTTATTTTGACTTCTCTAACATTAGTGGTTCAAATGTATTTAAAACAATTAAAGACAGCAATAAAATTATGACACAGAAAAGCTTTCATGTGGCACCGCGGAATTTAGAAAAATAAATTCTGAAATAATTCTTGCTTGCAATTAATTCTCATTTAAGATCATGATTGTGGACATCTGCGGTGGCCTGCCAGGGCCTTAAAAAAAATGAAAGTTAACAAAAAGAAAAGAGTTTGAAAAGAAAAAAGAAGACGAAAGAGGAGGAGGAGTAGCTGTGCCGCTAACAGCACTAACATCTCCGTGTGTGTTTGGGTGTTACAGCCATGTTGCATCATGCCGCTCAGAACAAAAAAAAAAAAAAACTCTTTGCTGACAATGAACGCTCAAGTCGGCACAATTTTGCTGCGAAAACCTCAGACAAAAGTGAATCACTTTGCGAGTGAGGCAACCTCCGGGCCTCGGGCCTTTGTCACCCACCGTCCTTCCCCCAAAAAAAGTAGTTTAGTGCCGGACTTTCTACGCAATTTTTCCTTCTGGTCGACGCGGCCTTCAGAAGGAGCAGAGTCGTGTGTCAGAGAATAGCGGGAACGCCGGGACAAAGGTGTGACCTTTAACACTGCCTGGCCTTGTTGCGTCGAAAGCAATTGCGAATATCCAACAACTATTTTATACGTCTATGAAATAAAATAATAATACATGTGAGTAGGGGAATAGTATAACAAAGGTGTACGTTTAACAGCCCACACTTACTTCTGCCATTGTGTTGTGTTGAAAGTCTGATTTGAAACGTCACAACTCGAGCTCGGACTCGAAATCTGGATCGTATGTTGACGAGGCTGAGTGTAGCCTAGCGCGTTAATGCAGCGTATCAAGAAACAGAAAAGGTTAACCTTTTGAGTTTAAAATAACTTCCTTTAACCGCCAGGATCTTACCTCGAACTCGGGGCAATGGCGGAACTTTTTTTTTTTTTTGGTCTCATTTTAAATCCACCAATGTTGCTCCTGGCCTCATCCTAGCTAGCGCTATGCTACTTTGTCTCGCAGGTCTGGCGTACAAGTTTGAAAAGCCCCTTTTTTTTGGTGCTAGTAGGGAATTAGTCTGCCAACAGCTGAGGCGAATATTCCCGTTGCTAGCGTTAGCTATATCCGGTCAACGGCAAGGTTAGCTGGTCAAATATTCCCATAGGCTAGCGGCTGTACTTCAGGGCATCCGCTGACATGTAGCATGTACAGTATGTAGCTTTTACGCATGTGGAGACAAAGAAAAACGGGATGTGCCGTCCAAACATTCCAAGGTTTATAAAGCTGGGAATTTTCCGCTATTTTTCCGTGTTGCTGTTCTTTCACCGACACTAAATGTTGGTGATGACGCCGCCGTCAATTTACCACCTTTCATTGGTTTTACCTGTTTTCCAGCTAAAATAACAACACCAATTCCAAAAGTTTTGTTTCTATCGAAAGTGTTTTTTGAGCTCCCTCCATCTGGGGTAGATTTTTTTAAATCCATTTTCAACTAATAGGCATAGTAGTAAATGTCCCTTGAAGATGCTTTTTCAGATCTTTCTTATGAAGTGGTATGTAAGAAGAGTGCAGAACATCAGAATCAGAATCAGAATCATCTTTATTGGCCAAGTATGTAGAACACACAAGGAATTTGTCTCCGGTATAACACGCTGCATTAGTATCATCATAACATTGTTACGTACCAAATGTTTTTTTCTTTTGGCCTTGAACACAGGAAAACTTTTAAAATGTTTTCTCCTGCCTTTTGAAGTCTTTTTTTTTTATTCACTTTCAAGCTAAAAATCGGGGGGGGGGGGTAAATATCGCTTGAAAATGTTTTTTTTGTGGTACAAAAAAAGAGTGCCGACACTAATGGCAAAATATTTTTTTTGTGGAAAAAACAATGAATTTAAGTAAAAATTCCTTGTGGTCATTTTTTCCCATTGTTTTTGTCAGTTCACAGCTGGGAAACATCGCTTGAAAGTGGTTTTATGCATCTTGTCGATGAATAAGATTAAGAGTACAAATAACAAAAACTTTTTTTTAAATCCTGAACACAAACAAAATTTTTGGTGGTTTCCTCCCTTATGAGATACTTAGTTTTATAGTTTTCGTATTTCCAGCTAACAAGCTGCCACCGTAAACGTTTAAGCGTTTAGGCATCTTGGCGATAAAGTCGCGTACAAGAACAAGCATAGCGCAAACGACGACTCCGATACAAACTTTTGTTTTTATTATAAATCATTTTTGTACATCTCGTCCTACCTTCTGAGGTAGTTTGTTTCACAGTTTTTTATCCGTTTCCAGAAAACAAAGTCCCTTGAAAGTGTTTTCCCTTATCTTGGCGAGAAGAAGAGTCGACCGTCATCCTTGAGCGAATGAATATCCCGCACGTGGCACCACACTCGCGGTGCATTATGCATGCAGTGCCTCCAACATCCCCCGAGTGGATGGAAATAAAGTTGACGCTGCTCTTTGTTTGCACTCTTAATTATTTTATTTTTTTTTCCTTTTTAGCCGCCTCCCTAGTGGTTTGTTTACACCTGCAGTGATTTTTATTTTTTTTTGGGGGGGGGGCTGAATAACAGCAGATGCAGATGGGCGGATGCTCAGGCATTCCTCAAGGGGTGAAAAGCAATGTCAGATGCATTACGGCGGCGAGCGTCACGGTACAAAAGGGTTAAACACAAAAGGGAAACTGCAGGCGGCGTTGATTTGGGTCACGTCACGTGGATGCTTAATGAGCGGCGGAGGGCTGCTCAAAACCCGTTTAATGGCGCCCATCGATTGAGAGCCTTCGTCCGGTCAAAACAACTACCGGTAAATCAAATGATTTCAAGGCCGAAAATATGCTAAAAAAAATAATAAAAATCAACGTGTACATAAGCAAAAGAAGCCAAAATATGCAGTTATATAAGTTATAAAAACAGCAAATGCAAAACATTCAAAAGATAAAGGTTTTAAAGATACCATTAAAAAAATATTTTATAATTTCAAAATATATATATTTTTAAAAAATAAGGTTGAATTCAATTAATTCAATTCTGTCTTTTTGTTGTATGTTGAAGACATTTTGCCTTAAGATCAGATGGAGAAAGAAAGGATCTGCTGATGATCCAAAATAGACTAGCTCATCTGTGAAGCACGATGGAAGTAATGTCATGGCTTGGGCTTGGGCTTGTGTGGCTACTTCTGGCTCACTTGTCTTAGACTGGCCAAGTCCATCTTTGGACCTTAACCCAATTGAGCATGCATTTTACCTCCCAAAGAGGAGACTGAAGGGAGAAACCTCCAGAAACAAACAAGAACTGAAAGGGACCTGGAGCCTGGAGCAGTCGATGGCTCCCAGGCTCGATGTGGTTATTGCAAGGAAGGGTCAAACCACCAAATATTAAATCAAAGTCAGAATGTCCGTTCGAATACTTTTGTTCACGAGAAACGTGGGTGGCTTCAAACGAAAGGTGCTCCGTCCCGAGTTGATTGATGATCTACGTTTAGCAGTACAATCGAACATCTTCGCCAGTCAAAAAATGTTCCTCCTCGCTTCTGTTATCTCCTGCAAATGGCGTTTGCCCCACTCGAATTCTCAGTGACTCCAATCTACTATCCTGATGTACAATTTCTTGTTTGTGTGTTTTAGGGTAGCAAACTATGTATTTTTCAATAAAAGTAACATCATGTGGTGGTGTTTTTGTGGCTTCCCAGGGCAGAAATTGTCACTTCTGTGCCAGAGAGTTGACAAGAACGGGGAATCCCTGCTTTGGAATCACCACAAGCAAACTTTCCACGGTGAGTCAGTGGCCACTTTCTAGACGTGAAGCGTTAGTGTCCTCAACATCTTGGCCATGACATTCGTCATCTGCTTTTGAACTACAAAAACCAACAAGTTCAAATGATTTTAAATTGTTTTTTTTTTAATCAGTTTATTGGGGGAGAAACAGCATGTTAGATGTGCCTTTCATTTTTGTCTCGCACAAGCCAATTCAATTTGCTTTACGTCAATGAAAATAAGAGAGGAGAAATTAAGAAAATGTAAAAAATTTTTTTTTATAAATTCTATGTTGAAATGTCAAACACATTAAATGGTCTTTGAATGTAAAAATGATGATGAAATGCAATACAATAAATAAACATTTAAAAACATTTTTAAAAACTTAATACAATTAACAATATACACATAATCTTATGATAAAATCAGAGATTACATAAAGTGAAACAAATTAAAAGGCAGATTACAATTACGATACATCACACACAAATATGAAATCTTAATATATTACTTTAAATGTGAATACAATATATTCTAAATAAGCATTTAAAAGATTAAAAATACGAACAATGATATTATGAAACATTGCATGATAAAAAGTACTATATACTATAGCAAATGGGGATACCATTAAAAATAAAATGAAAATATTTGGAAAAATCAAAATACAACAAAAATGTAAATGTGAAACTTAACACAATTTGGAAAACTAGTTAGAATAACTAATATAATTAAATCCCAAAACTCTAAAATCAAGATTATATGACTGCAATAAAAGCAATGTGTCACACGAGTTGAAATTACATAAAAGTAAAAATTACAGATACAAAACTGTAATTGAACATTACATTACATGAGGTACTGGACACAAATACAGTATAGTGCCACAAAATTCCAATAAAATTAAATGATAGAAACAGATTTTAAAACACAGTACATCATAAATCTTAGTATAAAAATGTAAAAATATTAATAGCCACAGGAAAATACATTTATTTTACTATTGATTTTAAATTGATAAAAAGTGTACAAGACGATCGATCAAGAGAATCGTTTTAAATACAGGACAAAAAAGGCCTAATAATTCACAAACCCTCAATTAAAAAGTCCGATTTACTCTCAATTCCAAAGATTTGCTTTCCCCTGTTTTTGTAAACGCGTCTCAACTTTAAAGTTCTGTCACCGTTGTCACACTTCTGTCCCTGATGACGCGTTCACGGACATGCAACAAGTGCGCCACTTCCCTCCTTTCCTGCCGACGACGAAAACGTGCATCTAGTTTGACAGCAAACACGACCGCGATTAACCAACCATCTTGTCACGAATTGAAGTCGATATAAAAAAGCCTCGAATTTGCTGTCCACGACCCCCTCCACGCACACACACACAAAGGTTGTTGCCATCGTTCAGTCTCCTTATGTAGACTCGCTTCGACGTCTTGACTCGGAGCCACTTCTCAGAAGCTCCGCGGATGGGCGGGGCTCAGAGACATGTGACGTCAGAAAACTTTGGACTCCACCAACCTTGCGGGGGGAATTCGGGCTAGCGTGCTTGCTCCGCGTTGGTTACTTTATCACAACAGAGTGGATTTAAATCGATTTAGACATCAAGTCGGTGCTTCAGTGAGACGCAGGAATGTATTTGGTGTGAAAAGATGGAAGGGAATAGTTAGAGAATGTTGAGTTGAAGCCGGAGGGGGACGAGCGGCCTCTCCCCCCCTGGCCGGAGACGTTGGTACGGTCCCGGGCTCAAATTCCGAGAATTGAGCTGGTCTGATTCTTAGAACTGGGCTTCTTAGAAGTGGTGATGCAAGAAGTTTCTAGGAAAGCGCTACCAGGTGATTTTTCAAAAAATTCATTTTTTTACATTATCCCTCCCCTTGTCCGCTTCTCTTCCCTCTCATCTTCCCTTGTAATTATTTAGCGGCCAACTTGTTGTGTCGCTAATGTCATCGTTTTTTGGAGTGTCTATGTGCGCGTACTTGTGTGACGGCGGCGGCGGCTCCCCGGCTGTCAGACAACCGAGACGCCAGAACCTTCTTTCCCCTCTCACCATCTCACCGCACCTTCCCATTCCCCTTCCGTCCGTCTCTTCCCGCGGGTCTCGCCCGCAAAAGCTTCCCGCTCACGCTACCACCTCCACCGCCACCCCGGGTCCTAAGCGGCTTCTGTAGCCGAGATAGGGCGCGCGTCAGGCGGCTGCAGCGAGGGCCAATGCCGCTCCCCGCGTGCTCTCGATTGTCACACATCCCCAACTTTGATTTGGGATTTTTTTCAACTAAATTATGTATTCGCTACGATTTAATGTTGGGATGCGTACAGTTAACGTGCCATTGCTGTGTAAACGTGCATAATGGTGTTGTGTCGTGCGTGCGTTGCCGAAGTGGAGTTGTCAACTTGTCTGTTTAGGTTTGCGCAAAGTGGGGTTACGTGTGCACGTTGCATGCCTTTTTTAATAACGTTGTTGTGCGAGTGTTGCACCGCTAAAAGAGATTGAATTTGCAGCCAAGTATGCATGGTGGAAAACGAGTGCAGAAATTACAGTAAATGAAGTACAGCAAAATCCGATGAATTGAATGTGGAAAAAGTGCATGGGGGGCGGAAATGTAGTTTAAGTTTAAACCGTCGACAATACATCACTGGAACATGCGTATAAAAAGCTTTTAAATTGATTCTTGTGCATGGTCAAAAGAGTAAAAATGCGTTATAAAAGTAGCTTTTAATTAAGCAAATGTAAATTGTTTGTTATGCATGTTTATGTTTTAAAATGTTTCCTACTTGTCCTTTTTTTAATTGTTGAAACAAGTTTTATTTATTACATAGTTCTGTCACGCACTTTTGCCGTGCGCAGCCCAATCGTTTTCGCGCTGTGCACTACCCCCCCCCCCCCTTATTGTAATTCATTTAAATAATTTGTTGTCCTCTTCTTGTCAACCCGCGTTTCCCTCAAAGCTGCGGTTCAGGAGGGGGCAAAAAAAAAAGTGGGTGTCAAAATTTAAATGTCCCAAACCGGCGTTGTAGTCGGCTAAATTGCGCCCTCTAATGGCACTCAGGTGAAATGCAACGGGCGCCTTCAAAATGCAGTTTTATCAAGAATTACATGCAACTAATGTACAAATGTACATTTTTTTGTGTGTGTGTCCCACTCATCCCTCCAGAAGTCGGCAGGATGTCTTGCTTGACCGACAGCTGCATCCAGTTCACGCGTCACGCCAGTGACGTCTTGCTCAATCTGAACCGCCTCCGCAGCCGGGACATCCTCACCGACGTTACCATCCTGGTCAGCAGGCAGCAGTTCCGGGCACACAAGACAGTCCTCATGGCTTGCAGGTATGCATTTCACTTTTTTTTAAAAAATGTATCCATCCCTGGAGGGGTCTTCAGGAAGGTGGCAAAAGGAGGACAGTACATACAGAAAGGTTGCAGCTGTCCCACAGCTCAACAGGAGCTCATTTTGTCATTGCCGACCACACAGCGGGCTCTTCTACACCATCTTCACCGACTCGCACAAGTGCAACCTCAACGCCATCAGCCTGGACCCCAAGGTGGACCCGGAGGGCTTTGCCATCCTGCTGGAGTTCATGTACACCTCCAGGCTGGCTCTCAGGGAGAGTCTGATCATGGCCATTATGAACACTGCCGTCTACCTGCAGATGGACCACGTGGTGGACACCTGCCACCGCTTCATCAAGTCCAGGTTGGTCAGGCGATCACTGCGAGAAGGGGCTCGGCAAGTGGCCACGCGGAAGACCTGTCTTTCAGGAACTTTAGTGGAGTGTGTTCCGCTCCGGGTTAGTTCTTGATTGGGTTCCCCCTGCTCCTCAGGGACGCAAACAAAAACTGGTTCTGGAAGCATCTGTGTAATGATGATGATGATGATGATGATGAGTCTAAGGGTCTAATGAGGTTAATGAAGCTGTTCGGACCCGACTTTTGGGTGTCCTGTGTGGCGTCGGCATGTTTCAGGTTGATTTTCTCCAAGTGCTCCAGGCTTGCCATTTCCAGGTTCTGACTTGTGGTATTTTTTTAGAAAGAGTCCAAAAGCTGCCCAATCTGATCATTTTCAGTGAATTTGTCCTTCATGAAACATGCATCCGTTACAGTTCTGGAAGTTCATGTTGTCTCTTCTCCTGCAGCGAGCCCAACGGGAAGCTTCCAAGAGATGAATTCCTGGTGAGCCCGCTTGTTCTGCCCCAGGACGTCCACGCATACCGCCCCCACGAGGTGGTGGATGCCTTGCACGGCCGCGTGGCCCCCTTCAGGGACGCGCGGCCGACGTACAGCTCCGGCATGCTAAACGGCGTCGGCACACCCGGCAACTACCATCTCTACGGGCAGTTCCCCATGCCGGGGTTCCCCTTCCCTCTCTGCAAGCTGACTGATGCCAAGAACGCTTTTGGCGACCTGTCACGGAGCGGCATCCACCACAAGCACGCGCACGATGCCGCCGCCATCAGCAGGGCCGAGTACGCTCGGGCGGTGGGCTCCTCCGGCGTCCTACACGCTGCGAACTTTGCCCCCAGGGAGTTGGGGCGGGAGGACGAGGTGAAGAAGGAAAGCAACGAGGCGCTCGGGCTGCCGCTGGGCTTGGGCGGGAGGAAGCGGGTCTACCCAGTCTTGACCCTGGACCACCACAAAGACAAAGAGCACGCCCCGCCGGCCGAGGAAGACCTGATCCATCACCGCTACCCGCTCGGGATCTCCTCCACTGGGCGCAAGAGTCTCATGAGTAGCCCGCAGAGCCCCCTCAAGTCCGACTGCCAGCCCAACTCCCCGACAGAGTCCAGCAGTAGCAAGAACGCCGGCCTGTCGCAGGCCGCCTCCGGGGCGCAGCAGCCGGGGGCGGGAACCCAGGACCCCAAAGCTCGCAACTGGAAGAAGTACAAATTCATTGTGCTCAACCAGAGCGCCAGGGAGGACGAGGCCGGTCTGCGGAACCCCGGCCTGTGCTCGCCTCAGCGCGGAGGCCTGCAGGCGTATCGCCACCCGGGAGACGCCGACAACTTGGAGGCGCAAAGCACAAGGAAGAGCGCGGAGGATCATCCCGTGCCGCAGACCAGCCGACTCAACAACATCATCAGCAGGTGAGGGAAAAGCTCCGGAGTCGAGGACGCACAACGACAAAATTATTTTCTCTGCGTCACCCAGATCACGGTCGTCTGGTCGGAAGTTAGTAAATTGGAAGATCTTGAACGTTTTGAGTGATTCGAAGTTTGAAGTGTTGTTGGTCTGAAATTGAGGCAACTGGACTATTATTGGATGAATCCAGTTGCCTTGATTCTACTTAAACTGGTTTTGGATACCATTTTGTACTTAAAACCGTTATGGTCCAAAAACTCTGAGATGTTTTTTTTTTTAATTTCGAAATGAAGGCAACTGCGCTTTTGGTTTTTGGTTGATGGAAACGCCCTGGTTGCCTCAGTCATCCAGGTCACGGTAAAACCAAGGCAACGGTACACGTCATTGCTGTTTGAATCGCAACGGCTTCTATTTTAAAAGCTTTTCATACTTTACCACCCGCCAATCCTGACAATCTTATTTTGTACTTTCACCGGGCAGCTTGTGTTCAGGTTCCCATTAAGTGACGGCGTGAATGGTTGTCTACCCACAACTATCTTCCAACATCCACTCAATTTATTCCTCCTTGCCCACAAGTTCTGCTGAATTCATTAAAAACAAAATTTTAATATTTGAAAGAAACTGGGGGTTGGGGGGAGAGAAACTGGATTGAAAATATTTGGATTAGAGTCTGGAAGAAAAATGGATGTCTAGTTGCTGAACGCTGATATTTGTGTGTTTTGCTCTCAAGTGCGCTGGATGGGTCGCTGAGAAACGCAGAGGGCCAGCACCCAACGCGGTACCTGACACGCCTCAACTGCTCGTCGTGCGGCGCCCAGTCCCCGCAGCATTCTGAGATCTGCCCTTCCCGGGCGCGGCTGGGCGAGGACCTGGTCGATATGCGCTCAGAGTACTCCGACTCCAGTTGTGGTAAGTCTCGGGCGATTTCAGTTTATAGCGTCGGCCGATTTTGATTTTCAATTCGGGTTTTCTAGGGTGGGTGCCGCCGTTTTCGCACTCACGGTTTTACCCGCACTTCCCTCCCTCCCGAACAGAAAACGGCAGCTTCTTCTGCAACGAGTGTGACTCAAAGTTCGCCGAGGAGGAATCTCTGAAGCAGCACGCGCTCCAAGTCCACAGCGACAAGCCCTACAAGTGCGACCGATGCCAGGCCGCCTTCCGCTACAAGGGCAATCTCGCCAGCCACAAGACCGTCCATACGGGTGCGTTTTTTTGTTGAATCGGAAAGTATGGTGAGGGAATGATTGCCTGTTTTTTTGTTGTTGTTGTTGTTGTTGCATTTCAGCTCATCGCTTGTTGTTGTTGTGTTTGTAGGAGAGAAGCCGTACCGCTGCAACATCTGTGGTGCTCAGTTCAACCGACCAGCCAACCTCAAGACTCACACTCGCATCCACTCAGGAGAGAAGCCATACAAATGTGAGACGTGCGGCGCTCGCTTTGTACAGGTAATTAAAAATAAATAAATAAATCATTGTCTCCACTCCCGTACTGAAAACGTTTTGGGGGTCTCGACATGCCTGAAAACACATTTTAAAAACGATGTATTTGACTCGACCCTCTCACTTGAAACTAGCCCGTGCTTGAAACTCTAAACCCCAACTCAAGAATTCATCTCCAACACAGGCTTGAAACCCTGACTTCACACCTTACCCCCAATAATGTTCATTTCTAACCCTGCCTTGAAATGGTGCTTGAAAACTTTCACCCTTCCTTGAAACGCCAAAGCTCACTCGACACCTTCACCCTATACATCGAAACCATGACTGAAAGCGCTCATTTGAAACCCTACCCTTATAAACTTGAATACCAAAACCTGAAAACCCAAACCCTGACATAAAACCGTAATTTGAAACCTCAACCCTCCTTCGAAAAAAGTGTAATCATGTAACTTTGGCCCTGGTTTGAAACCCTAACACTGACTTGAAACCCTAACTGTAGCTCAACGAATTGCAGAGGCTTCAAAAGTATCGTCTCAATGGTTTCGCCTGCGACTGACAACAAAAGCAGCCTGCACCCGTGACTGCAGAAGGAGCTCCCTACTCATTTACAGCCAAGTGTATAATATTAATTATACCAATTCTGGTATTGGGACGTGCCCCTAACTCGGAGCATAAATAACAACTGCGGCTGGCCTGTCCTCATCAAGCCTTTTGTTGCTCAAACTGTCGAAACCTTCTGAGATGATCAGCGAAACGTCTTCTAGGACAACCAGAGCAGTCTATTTGCGATCCTTTTTATTGCCCTGAGAAAGAAATGATCCGGATGGTTGACAATATATCAACAACACAAAATTAGCCGGATCTCTCTCTAGAATCAGGACGCACAAAAAAATGTCGGAAATTGAACCCAACGGCATCCGCTTTTAGTATGAAGCAGACATCGCCACTTGGATCGTGGTTTTCTTCATGACTAACGTGCTCGGTTTTGATCCCCGGCAGGTGGCCCACCTCCGAGCCCACGTGTTAATCCACACGGGCGAGAAGCCGTACCCCTGCGAGATCTGCGGGACGCGCTTCCGTCACCTGCAGACCCTGAAGAGCCACCTGCGCATACATACAGGCGAGAAGCCCTACCACGTAAGTCAGCTGCAGATTCACCATGTTTGCTTTTTAACTCTGAGCCGAGTCTGCAAATTGGGTGTTGAAGAAATGTCAGTGGTTCAGCCCAGGCCAAAAATTTGATGGCTTTATTCAATTATGACGACATTGCGAATTTTTTTTTACTTTTGTTCGAAACGCGTTCAAATCTTTTCACGTTGGTGGCAATATTCGAGAGCTCAACTTCAGCCAAAAATACGGTAGCCATCTTGATCCGCGGATCAAAACGTCATCCGATACGTCGTGGGCTGCGAGTTCAATTTGTAAAATGTCTCATTTGAATTCATGGAATTTATTTTCATGGAAAATGTGAACTGGTGAGGAAAGGGCAACTTGTGCCAAAGTAATCCAACATTTAACAACCAGACTTCCAAAAGTTTACACAAGTTCACATGAAGTTCAGCTCGAAAGGTCACAGCGCATTTTCACTTCATCTTAAAATCCCCCCCCCCCCATATTGGAAACTTTCTATGTGTAATTTAATTTGTCTGAGCTACTATTAACCTTGCGACGCATCTTTTTCCCTCCCTGTAGTGTGAGAAATGCAATTTGCACTTCCGCCACAAGAGTCAGCTGCGTCTTCATTTGCGACAGAAGCACGGCGCCATCACCAACACCAAAATCCAGTACCGCATTTCCACTGACACCATGCCCACAGACCTCACCAAGGCCTGTTGAAATGGACAACACCATGGTGTACGCCTCCAACACCCCCCTCCCCCACCCCACATTCCAACGGCTCCGTTTCGACGTGTACAATCATCCTAAAACGCTATTGGCCGCACTGTGTTCGTTGGACTAATCACAATGGCGGTGATTTTATTGAGTGGGTTTTTTGGGGGGTGGGGGAGAGGGGGGTCAAAACACAGGTTTTAGTTTTATTTAGATTGCATTCCGATTTTATTTGGCGTTCGCGTTCGTCGTGATCTCCACAGGGGCCAAAAGTTTGTGTCACATTCTACAATTATGATGAAGTGAGAGCAAATTTTGCATCAATGTCATTTGACTAGTCAAAACTAGTCCAATGTTGTTTTTTTGGTTCGTTTTTGTTTGTGCAATTTTTTAAAATTTTGCACATTAAGAGCAGTTCTTGAGCTCTATGCAGGCCAAAAATGTTTTTCATTTTTGATTAGGTGACTTTCCAATGTTTTTGCGCAGAGAAGGGATTTTTTTTATTTTTTAAATTCAGATCACATAAAATATATATGTTAGCCTGTGCAACAGATTTCACTAGCCATTATTTATAGCTGACATTTCAGGAAAAAAAAATATCCACCTGTTGCAGTAATTCATACATTACAAATTATTATTCTTATTATTATTATTATGAAAACCTGACATGCTAAACCAAAAAGAGGGCAGATTTGTAATCTGTGCCAAAAGAAAAAAAATCTAGAAAAGCATAGTTGGATTTGGTTTTTAAAACGTGTCGTAATAATTTTATTTAAAACACTCGTGCCACACTGTAGAAATTTAGTTTTCTTTTAATGTTCAAACAGAACATCGGTCAGTTTTATTCAGAGAGCGTAAAATTTTCTCAGATGCCAGTCCGCCATTCTTTTTTTTTCTCCACAGAATACAGCCCATATTTTTATTTGGATTATTTGGATCAAATTTCCAATATTAGTAGCAGTACTCAAGATGTCTACATGGGCCAAAAATGGTCTGAACAGCGGCCCACCCCATTTGATGTGTATGTACAATCATTCAAGACGCTAGTGCCACACTGTGACAAATCAAAACGGCGAGGTTACGCTAACAAAAGAAAAAAAAAAACGGGTTTCCACTACATGTGAACATGGAGTCACTTTATGGTTTCTATACGTACAAATCAATATAAGCGTGTATGTACGTATGTGTGTTTCTAAGCTTCGAAAGTACATAAAGCTTTATTTTCTCGAAGGATGGAATGTATTTAAAAATTTTAAAAAATGTGATTTTTAGGGAGAAGATTAAAAAAAAACAGTATTTTATATCATATTCCAGAACTTTTCTGGAAACACTGACTGACGGGTGGTAACGTATATTTTCAAAAGAACGGGAGTCGCCTATTCATTTTCAAAAACACCGCTGTGAAATGAGTGGGGGCGGGGAAAAAAAGGAAAATTTGCCCAACAACTGCTTATGCATGAGCCACTCACTCACTCGAGGGGTACGATTATAAATATTGTGATATATATTGTGTATTTATACATATTTGTGGGATTGTTCTCTGCGGGCAGAGCCAATCGTCTTTGATGTTTGATGACATTTTGATGTATTTGTAGAGGTGGTTTTTCTTCTAATTTTTTTGGAAGGGGATGGTTGTTATTGGATTTTGTTTTTCATAAGTGAAGGTTTCGAGTTTTTCCACTCATTGTTATTGCTCCCGACGTACAGTTGTGTAGTTGTCACTTTGTACATATAGACACTGTGGATTCAATGTGCCTTTTCTCCACTGCAACGCAATTCAGCTCTGTTAAGGTACAACCCCTCTTCTCCAAACCCCTCCCCGTGTGTGTAAGTATGTTTGAATATGTGTGTGTTTATTTTTTCTTCAATGCTTGTCACCAACCTTAAAAAGTAAATGCATCATTGTAAATCTTTTTGGATTGTTTTTTTTTTTTAAACGGAATTGGAAAAACTATTGTACCATGTCCTTTGATGTATGAATGTAAAATAAAGGTATTTGATTTCTATGATTCCGATTTAGGACGTCGTTTTCTTATCGGCGTAGTCGTAACACTCCTTTGCAGATCAACTCAAGAAAATAGCTCGTTTTAAGGATCATACTTTTAAGAGCTAATAAAATCTTTTTTTTTTGTTCTTAAAACTAACGCCATACAGATTTTCCGTGAAATTTTGCATCTTTATTTCCCAAAAATTAACATTCATAAAGCAACGCTCTTAGTGAGGCCCAACGTAAAGTAAAAAAAAAAAAAACAGAGGCATCAAAACATGACTTAAAAAATACCTGTTTTCATATAAAAGTTTGCAAATTTTTTTTCCCCGTACAGTAAACAAAGACAGGTATGAAATCTTTTGGGCTGGGTTGACTCAGTTTCTTTCACTTAAAATTAAATCAAACAAACTCTTCAAAGGATATTTACATGATTATTGTCACATGAATATTTTTTTTTAATGTTTTAAGATGTGTTCTTAATGACCAAATATGAAGTCGACTGACAAAGTTGAGTCCATACCTGACCTCTTTTTAAATGAACAGAAAACAACTCAAGTCGTCTTTGCGACAACCTGAACCCAAATAATAAACACCCATGCCCCTCCCACCCGCCCGCACCTGCAATCACTGCTTCTGCTGCATGGCCTCTTTGCGCGCGGCGTCTTGAAGTAGCTGCGTGTCCACCTCGTCGGCAGGCAGCTGCACATAGCGAACCACCGACCCGCGGATGAAGCAGTTTTTCACCGACAACTGAAAGTAACAAAACAGACTAATTGTGTCTAGCGAGTGATGGCACATTGTGGAATGAGCAGCATGTCAGTGTAAGTGGAGCACTAATTGGCGTTACACACACAGTCTCCACGTAAAGGGAATCGATTTTCAATATGCGGTCAAACTCCCACACCTTTCGTCCACCGGGGAGACTCGTCAATAGGCCTCAACAGATGCTGCTGTTTTGGTGAGCAAGAATGTCACATTGCTTACCATATGCGGGTATTTTTCTGGATCTGTGACGCTGATGTCTGTCAGCTTGATGTTGAGGTACTGAAAAGGAAACAAGTAGGGTGCTCGTCAGGTCATGTTCAAAAGTCTTTGGTCAGCATGAGCTTTGTCGTTCGTAATTGCGTCCAATTTGACACACTAAAACAGTAGATTCATTTCAATTTTAGGGTTTATGAGTTTATGAGGCTAGCTAGTTTTACTTTATTATTTATTTAAATTATTTTCCCCCTGTTGAGACTTTTCAACATGTTTCTCATAGATGGATCGAGAGATAGATAGACACACACAGAGAATATTAATACAAATAAATGTATCCATACCTGATCAACCGAATGAAGAGTTCCACATATGCTAGAAAGAAAATAAATTGAGAAGTAAAACAACACAGCGGAGCATCACCACGCGTTCCAATCAATTTTCGATTGATTCACACAATGCTATAAATTATCAATATTACAATACAACAATTAAGCTCACCTTAGGTCGTTTTTCAGCTCCACTACCACGTCTTTGCCAACAAGCGACTTGAAAAACGAGTAGAAAAGCTGAACATAAAAAAAGAGCAGAAAACGACATAACATCGTTAGCCTAGCTACAAGCTAACAGAAAAGGGGATCCGGTTAGCACACAACCAAACAAAAGATTATTTTCACGGAGGCGAAAACTTTAATTTAACATCGCTGAAATGCTTCAAATCGCGACAAATTCATTCATTCGAGCCGGTTTTCTCACCATTGCTGCGCCGTTTTGATTTTTGCGGCGTTTTGTCTGACGTTGATGATGTTTGAACCGCGTCTGTGACGTCCTTTCAAGGCGACAGACCGTAGCGACGAAGGCGGTTTGACCAGAGTTCCACCAGATGGCGCCATTTCGACCATAATGTCAGCTTTCGCCGACTTGCGATGAAATGTGTGATGCTTGGTCGTATGTAAATTGAGATAATGTGCACATTTATGACTAAATGTTTGTGCTGAATGAAAAAAAAAGAAAGAAATACATATATAGAGAGAGAGATAGGGCTAAAAAACACAAGTACTGTACTTTAAGTCCAGACGTTGCTGTTGTAGTTACGTTTATTGGAGCAATGATCATAAATCTCACAGTGGCATCAAACGAACAATATGTGCAAGATGCGACTGTTAGCATTCAATGTTGTGTGTGTATATATATATTTATATGTCTGTATGTATGTATATAAAATAATTAGCATTCAGCTCAGCAGAAAAGAGAACAGAAAGACACAATGGACACAATGATGGAATAGTTCTGAGTTGTGAGGTGGGAAAGCAGCGTCCCAAGCAGCAACCAGCTCTCACTTCACGGAATGGCCCATCTTGGGAACGTTGGGATGCGCTGAAAAAAAAAAAAAAAAAACCCCCATCATGAAACAAACTGGTCTGGAAATTTGGGACACATTTGTTCGGGTACCCTTTTGGGGACCGGACTGTGGTGAAGACGGACGAAACCAACAACCTAGTTGTGAAGTATAAGGTGTGGAGACACCCTCCTTACCGTCTTTTTGGAGTGGCGTCTGGCCGGGTCTCGCAGGTGGTCTGTGCTTGCCTGGGAGTTCAGAGCAATCCCTGTAGTCTCTGGGTTTGGGGGCCTGTGGATCCAGGGGACCTGGGCGAGCTTTGGTGGGCAGGGGAGGTCGGCTGTTGACCCCGCAGCCCTGCGAGCGTGACGGAACCACTGGCTTCTTGTGCTGCGCGACAGCGGCTGGAAGGAGAGATTTCGACTCGGAGCAGGTGAAGGAACGATTGCGAGGTGTGGGCACCGGGGGCCGTTCGGGGTCTCCGTCCGATGACTTGGATCCGAAAACAGGATCCGGCTGCATGAGCTGGTTCTTCTGCGTGGCATCCTGGTCCTTGCACTGACTTTGTGATGTTCTCATGGAGGCGTAAAGTGGATTGTCGAACATCTCGGAGGCCTCCACGCCACTAAGAGACAAAATCCACATTTCCAATTTGGTTTATCTTTCACGCTGTTGTCAACTGTGAAACCTGGCACTCACGCTGGCTTCAAAGGTTTTCCCGTGGGACTCTTCTTGGAGTCCATCGCGGCTTGCCCACCGATGGGCAGGCTCCTTGGCGGCATGCTGTAACTCCAGCCTTTGTCGATCACGCTCCTGTAGGACACCTCCATGTAGCTCGGGTTGGATATGTCATGGCTAACCGGAGTCCTATCGCCGCTTTTGCCTTTCGAGTCATCTCTCTCCACTTTGACAAAGTCTGACGGTCAAATTTAAAAAAATAATATATTTTTTTTAATTGATGAAGCTGAAGTTTACAACTAAATGAAAAGATGTGACTCACCGTATAACTTCTCCGTGGGTTTGCCTTCAAAGGTGTGGAGCTGAATACCGCCGGTCAACATGCCGGATTTCTCGCCCTGGTGTGTGAGCGCCACTTGGAACTCCGTGTAGCAGAACTGGGCGGCTCGTAGGGCCACGCAACCCTCACCTTGGAGCAAATGTTTAAAAAAAAAAGTTTAATTAACTCATTAAATCCCAGCCATTTTCACTGGAACAACCCCCTCAATCCCAGCGTTTACTGGATTTTGACTGATCTTGCGAGGCCCACAGAATATTTGGTTTAATGCTGTATAAATATGGAGCCTAGCAAAATAAAGTTTGGACTCTCTTTTTTTTCAGCAGAAAAAAATATATATATTTTTCCATTCTTCAGCAATCGGCATTACAATATGGCTAAGTTTCATGAAAATGGCGATTCCTGGGCAAAAAAACGGAGAAAAAGAGCTTTTTGTAAAAGCATGCATTTCAAGCACGTGGGGCACCACTGCCACCTACTGGTCGCATTTTTACATGATTTCCAATGCAAACGGCTTATTCTCATTCACAGATTGCATCAGACCCTCCTCCTCTCTATGTCGCAAAAAAAAAAAAAGACTTAGGACGTTTAGACGTACAAGTACGTCCTTGGTAGGCGTGGCCTAATTTTAAAAAGACGTCCAAGTACGTCTTGTGGAATGAAAGAGTTAATAAATCAATTTCATTGATAAGCCTTCCTTTTCACATTTTTTTTTTGACCATGGGCTGTTTTTACCGTATGACTCGTCCGAGTCTGTGGACTTCACGCAGATGAGGATGTGCTGGTCAAGCAGGTACTCGGCGTCCGAGATGATTGGCGTCAGCTGGGAAGAGATCAACAAGATTCGTTCCATTCTGCGACAGATCTTCTTTTTTCGTCGCAGAATCTTTACCTCGACTTGGTTGCCGAACCACACTTTGATGGAGCCGTCCGAATGCTCCGTGTTCTCGCCTTCGCAGGTCCTGACGCTTTCTGAAGGAATTCAGTGACATGTGAGGTATTTGAGGAAATCCTTAAGGTTCGCTGGACCGGCTGAGGTCGAAGCGGGAGGTACAATTCAGAATTGAAATTCCCGTAAAGGCGCATGAACCCTTTCAGGGACGGCGGTTACTGCAGTGGACAGTTTATCATGTCTTCACAATCAAGACGTAAACATACCAAATAATTTTGATTGTTTGTGACACTCAGCCCAGCAAGCGTCGAAAGGAGACATTTTGGGCACATTACTGCTTTTTCTTTAGCTTTTTTTTTTTTTTGTGGTTTAAAATGGAACACCGTCATGGATGACATCACGTTAAGGTGGCAAAAATCATGCCACGCTCCGAAGAAAAGCGGAAAATAAATTCGCATTTGTGTCCTTTTCACCTTCACGTCCCATAACATTCAAAGTCACGCAAAGTGTTACAATCATGTTGAACCTGAGATGTTGCAACCGCGGCATCGGCCGAAAGGACCGTTAGCTTACTCTCCAAGCAGCTGGAGTGGTATTCGATAAAGAACTTGGTCTTGGACTTTGTCAGCAGGGTGGCCTTGCAGTTCATAATCTGGATCGCACCTTGGGGGCACTGTTTGGATCTGGAGAAAAGAAAATGAAAATACGCAACTCAGCGGTTTTGGAGGAGGAGAAGGAGTGGAAAATCATCCGTGGCGTAAACAAACCTCGCTTGGAGACAAACTGCGAAGCCACGCCCACTTCAAATGAGGCGAATACCGGTGAGTGGTCGCTGGTCATGATGTCGTTTGTGCAGCCTGGTCAATTGAGAATTAAAAAAAAAAAAAAATTAAACTTCTATTTTAGAAAATATTTGGAGGCTGAGAGAAAATGTGCTGCAAATGACTCACCGTAGACTTGACAGACCACATGGACCAGAGGGTACGACTTCCACAGGACACGATCGCACCATGACGGCAAATTATATTTCGTCTGCGTGATTTCAATGTGAACACCAGATTATATTAGAACATTTTTTGGGGTGTGTCAAATGCAAAATATTCATATCTATATAAATAAGGGCAGTATGTGGACCACTGGTGGTCCCCAAGAAAGCCTCAAGTGTGAGTAACCTATGAACATAAACGACATTGCACAATCGCTGTATCATGATGTTATCGATATGAGTTGAATTTGGGGTGAAGTGACTTGAGATTCCCAGCGCCCTTTGAATTTGAGAAACAATGTTATATGCATGTCAAGGCATTAAGCAGTTGTGAGGGGGGGTTAAACATCTGGCAAAACACAAACGTACCCCTGTGGTTTTGGCCTTTGTGTAGGCATACTTGTCACGCGTGTAGCGCTCAAAGCGATACGTGGGGGCAAAAGTGATCTCCTCCTCGGCTAGGATCCAAAAAAAGAAAGAGAGATAAAAAAATAAATACGTCTCAGTCATTTGGATTTTTTTTTCCGGATGAGTTTTGTCAATCAAGACTCACCAAAGTGCAGGAAGATTTTGTCGTCGTTGATCTCCATGTTGAGCTGGTCTCGGCACAGCAGTTCCTGGTAATGCTGCTGCTTGATCTTGGATACCACATACTCCGCTTCCTGAGGTGTTATAAAAAAAAAAACACAACAACAATGACAACTTTGACTGGATCGTTCATTTAGCCGCACACTCTTTACAGAGCGAGAACTTTACTGCGTGTGATATTTACTTGGTTTTTGCCGTTTACCAGATTGGAGAAGTCCACCCGATAGTTGAGATCGCCGAGCCAGAAGAGGTGCGTGAACTGATGGGTAATGTCAAACGAATTGAGCTTCTTGTCTCCCAGATTGAGGAATCGCAAAATGTTCAAGTAGTTTTGGTTACGCCTGCAAAGACAGGAAACGCGCACGGTTACATGTCGAGTTTGCCATTTGCGGCCAAAATCCAGAAGCCGTGAGAAGCGGCAGCATGTCCCCGCCCACCTGAGCTTTTTCTCGCTTCCTGACGTCAGGTGACTGTTGACAAACCCGAAGGATGTGCCGTTGAACATGAAGGACACTCCGACTGCTCCTTTGTTTCCTGAAGGGGGGGTAGGTGGGGGAGATGAACGTCACAGGAACATGTCGCGTCATTTTTACGGCTTGCCTACCCAAAGTGTTGGCAATCCCTGTCTTGACGCTGTCGGAAAAAACATGCGAGATCCTGTTTTCATGCTCCGGCTTGGCCAGGACCATAATCCGAATGTTCCACAGCGTTTGGATCGCTACCTGTGAGGTCGTCGGAAGGTCATTTAAGGATAGACCCCTCCCGAAGTGACACTTCCTGATCCACTGACCTGTTTGAAGCTGATATTTGTGATATCCCTCAAGACCCCTTTCACCGTGTCGGCCCACTCCCTTTCGCCAAGAGGGTCCTCCTGCGTCCCGATGACGTAAATGTCATGCGGGATGTGGTCAGCCGTGTCATCTCGGGTTTTCCCTTGGCCTTTACACTGAAACCAGGAGTTGATGTTGTGCGGTGGACCCGCGTTTCCTGCAGGTTCATGGGGGAGCGTGGGGGGGGGGGGGGGGGTTTAGACTAGAACATGACACCATTTGGTCTAATGCAGGGGTGTCAAACCCATTTTTTTTTTTTTTTGGTCACGTTTTAGTTAGTGTTTCCCTGGGAGGGCCGTTGTGACTGAAACCATATAAAGAAGTCAAGAATAACGGTTTATTCAACTGTCGTTGAAGTTACTGTAGTGAGGGGTTTTGGCAACAAGAAAATACAATATCTCTCTTATTTATTACGTATGGGAATATGAATTTCGGTACAGATTTTAGCAAGCATCATGTTAGTTGACGTGTTTGATTTGCTTTCGCGGGCCACATAGAATGATGTGGCGGACCAGATCTGGCCCCCGGGCCTTGAGTTTGACACCCGAGGTCAAACGGGTTAGGATGGATTCTTTTTAACCGACTCCTTTGACTCCTGACATGGGAATATGTTTTCCGGATTTTCCTACCTACTTGGGGTGGCCAGACTTGAAGATTCTTACCCATATTCCAGGTGCCGACAAAGACGGTGATCATATCCGGTTCTGGCTTTTCCGAATGTTTGTTCTTCATTTGTTGAAGAAGCTGACAGAAACCTTCTCTTTTCTGAAATAGGAAAGGAAAAATGTCACGATTCCAAACTTTTAAATGAATCTTCACTTGAGCGCAGTACAGAAATTCATGGGCGAATTTGAGCTTTGCGTTGGGAGCCATTTTTGACTCCTAATCCGCTCCTCGGTGCCAACAAATTTTAAACCTGTTCGATAAAGTGTGTGACGGCAATCTCGTTAGCAGATAAGTGACGAAACAACGAGTCTAGTGTCTTGTATTTTTTCTTCTACCCTCACTCTTTTTTTTCTTTTAGTTTCTTCGGGTTTCAAACGTCTCTGTTCTCGACCAGAAAATTCGAGCTATTACGCCTCGGAATACGAGAGAAAACCGTTTTCAAATTGAGTAAACCCAAATACGCCTCTTGACTCCTCTCGGCTTCCTTACACGAAGAAGTAGCGTTCATTGTGGGCAGACGTGTTTGTTGTGATTTACGCAAATCTGACTGGTTCATGTTATTTCTGTATAGTGCATTAGCCCCTAATCATGGCCTAATAAAATCGTTTCGGATTTTGAACAAATCGATTTTCGAACAGCCTTCTGGAACGGATTATGGTCGAAAAACGAGTAGGAGACTCGTGATTGTTGTGGACGTGTGTGCGAGTGCCGATTTTCTTACCTCGAGTACAGTGAAACTCCTCTAGAACGAAACCTACATGGGCGAAAATACCCCCTTATGTGAAAAAATGTTCTTGCATTAACACAATTCCCATTCTCCTGCCCCCCATACGACGAAACCCCCTGTTGCGTTATACGAAAAAATCATTTTCTCTGCTCCAGCCTCGCGAAGACATTCACTACAACGAAGTCTTATCCAACAGCGACATCTACTGGTTCGTTCGGAAACGGCAACAGCAACCACCACACTGGTTTAACGCTAACTGGATGTAAGAAATTGATGTAAGTGAAAGTGAATGCTGATTGTAAATTTCGCAATTTATTTCCCTTTTTTTCTTTCTACACTGACAATATGAAGTGTCAAATAAGTGTGTGCTCATACTTATGCACTATTGGAATAAGAATAGAGTACACATACGTTTGTGTGTGTGGGTGTGGGCTTACATCTGAGACCAAATTTGCTACAGTGAAAAACCCCTGTTGTGAAAAATGTCTTGCCGCAAACACGATTTCGTTGTAGAGGAGTTTCACTGTACTGTACACGAAAAAAAACTATCATCGCAGTAAGCACACACTTGCCATTTTGTTTTGTCCTTGTCACATATGGGCCTCGCTCTCAGTTTTTGAAGACATTAATAACCGGCATGTTTGTCCCGTTCTTGCCGAAAGCGCGTGTCGAACCTTGGTGTTGTCAAAGATAAACTCCTTTCGTAAAATCTTCTCTTTCTCCGTCTCCACCACGATGACCAGTTTGGCGTGCATCTTTTGCGACTTCACCAGCTGTCTGACTGAGTGACAATACCAAGTAGAGTACATTGTTTAAAATGTGCAGCTCTATATCCATGAAATCAGGTCAATCGTCAAAGTAGCCCGGAGACAATGCCAGTGCGGATTTTAAAAAAACAAACTATCCTTACTTTTGTTGTGCACAAAGTACTTGTCGTCAGGCCCGTCCTTGGCTTTCTTGATGTGAAGCTTCCCGCCTTCCACATCTACTTTCATGAACATCTTGATGGGGATTCCCAAAGATTCCTGCTTGACCTGACGGGTGAGAGACGATGATCCAATAAATGAGAAACCGTCTATTTCCAAGACGTTCCAAAGCGCTTACCTCAAAGACAACAGGCGGTATAAGAGACTTTCTTTGCCGTCCTTCATAGCCGACAGAGTTGAACACAGCATTGATAGCCTAAAAAGAGAGAACGGTGTTTTAAACCCGACGGCATAGCTCATACTACATATCGGAACGGACGTCGCAAGTTACGTTATCCTCGATGGAATAGAGCAGTTTGGTCAGTTGCTCCAGCCTCGTGGAGACAGATTGGCCTGGATCTGGTGGAATCTGGAAAAAAAAAAAAAATAGCCCAGTGACAATTTTGGGGTTCGCCAGGATACCAAAGGAGCATGCCACTCACTTGTTTTGGAAGCATTCCAATGCCTGGTGAGAGCTGCTGGTCCAACGCTCGGCGGCAAATCTCCAGAGCTGGTAGGATGCGGGAAATTTCACTGCCACCCCGCCGAAAACCCCACAAAAAATGTCTCTTATTATTCGGTAATATCTTTGTCGGAGTTATCTGGTCTCGATCAATGAGTGGGCAAGACAGTGAAGCATGTGGTTCTCAAACTTCTCATCCAGTAGTTGGATTTTCTGTCAAAGACTGTCACGGTGTGGATTTGGGTGAGTGTAGTGTGAATGCTGTTAATATTTGTCCTGTGACTGATTTTTGACAGTCCAAGGTGTCCCGGGATAAACTCCAACCCATTTGTAACTCTAAACAGAATAAGCATCGAAAATGGATGGATGGATAGTCGATGAGCGTACCTGTTCAGATTCTTACAGATGGCCACCGTGAGCTTCTTGAGACCAGGAAGGCTAGTGTTACCATTTTGGACTTGTTCAGCATCCAGGCAGATGGAGGTCCTAAAGTAGTCGAAAATGAGGGTTTGCTGCTCCTCTGGGATGCTGAAAATACACATACAAAGCTTGAACGCAGCGACAAGGTCCCCAGATGTTCACGTTTGCATCAAAACAAGCATACGTAGTCATGTCCATGTGCTGCAGCCTCATCAGGAAGGTGTCTGACAGGCATTTGCCGGCTTGCTCGTTGTCCTTTAGTTCGTTAGCCGTGAAGTTTCTGGGTGGAAGCTGTGGCGGAGGATTGTTGGCTTCTGGAGGACAAACCCGGGGTTGTTAGGATCTTTTGTTGGAGCTCAAGGTTTACTTGGATGTGTCCTAACCCGGTTCCTCGTCGAGGTCCTCCTCCCTTTGGACGGCGTACTGCAAATGGGTGACGAGCCCCATGTTCGGATTGTGATAGGCCTCCACCAGCTCTGGAAGCATGGAGAAGAACCTGATGGGAACGCCTTCTGATGCCTGGAGGGACGATAGAAGCACAAACACAAAATCCTCGCTAGGTCTTTGGAGCAACCGAATGGATAACCGAAGCGATATTCCTGAACTTTTAGAACCTTCAACTTTTCAAGAATCACACCTAAAAGTAATTTTTTGATGTTTAAACCACTCCGCTCAATCCTGTTCTGGATACTTTATGTCCACTAATCAGCTCACTGCTCATTCTGTCCAAGCTAGTCAGGTCCCTTCCTATCCTATCATTGCCCTACCCAGCTGTCTCTTGTCTCTGGATTTAAACCGGTTTCACTTCAGTCTGTCACCTGCTGAGAAAATGCCACGAGATGAGAGTCTGACTCTGCAAACACCGTCCTGTTCCCTCTGTACCTTCATAGGACAAATCGTTTTAAAAAAATCATGTATTTATTTACACGTGTAGAACATATTTTTAGCCTTGTACGGCAGTTGTGTAGTATCGTTAGAAACCTTAAACATATTGTGACCCACCTGGACTGACAGCTTCTTGTCTTCATTGGGTAGAATTCTGTATGTGTAAACCTGGTTCTGGAATCTGTGGTTAACCATTGTAAAAAGTGCAACAATATCACTTCTTCAAGACATATTTAACAAGTACAAGGAGAACTCGAATGTCGTGTACTTACAAAACGCACAGGGCAAATGCCCCTTGTATTGACTCGCTGTCCCGAATGAGGAAGCTTCCATCTTTGGCCGCCTTAGAGAGCAGATCCTCTGTCTTGGACCGAGTGATATTACCATGACACCAAGCCTGGTAGCTCTGCATCGTGACCTGTCCTGTTCCTTTTGCATCTAAACTAGTCTAACATTAATGCCAATTTTTTTTTTTCCTTTGGGAGCTTCATCTTTCACAAGTGCGGTCTTTCATTCTCACTTCCTCATTTGAAACAGACACCCATACCCCTACACACACACCCCCATATGGCGGATATGTCGCATATCCATAAATGCAAATACAGGCACAAATTTGTCATGTTAATACCCTTCTCTTAAGAACTGCAGCTTGTATTTTTTTTTGTATGTCTTTGAATTGTTACGAAGAAAACCAGGAACTGACAAAAAAAGGAAGTGCCAATCATAACATATTTAATACATAGTTCTGTAACTAGTGAGACTCTGCTACAAATACAATTAATCAGCCTGGTGTTCTAGCTTAAAGTTACTGTGATGTGACGATCGGCTTCAATGAATTTACATGAGAAGTCTGGTGTGAACAATAATCAGGAAGCGTCGCTTTCGAGCGGCTTGCCATTTTCAATGCGACGGACAGGAAGCATTGCAGAAATAGGAGGAGGAAAGTAGACGGCTGAAGAAAACCACAACCCAGGTCACATGACACCAAAAAAAAGTAGATGTGCAAATGACAAGCCCTGCCTGATCTTTAAATAGCTTTAGCCACTTTCACAGTAAACCGTGATGGGGTAATGTCCTTTTTTTAATTTAATTTACTAATAACATGGTTCAGAGATTAACCACACATTTTTGTCATAATATATTTATTGTTGACAGTATAAAGTCATAAAAGGCTCAAAATGTTCGACATTCTCTATTTACAATCATATATACAAGCACAAAAGCAAGAGGAGTATAAAAATGTCATCCTGTTAGCTTGGCTAGCCTTTGCCGTAGCATTTTGGCTAACAAGCTAACAACACCTAGCATACCATTAGTTTACAAATACAAGTTTTTTCCTTGTTACCATACATGAGATAAAGTTTACGAGAGTTGGGGCCATACTATAGAGAAAAAGGTGAGACAATGAGTCTGAATTTTACGAAATGAAGCAATATATTTTTGAGGGGAAGAGTGAGATTTGAAAGAAAATGTTGCCGTGTGTATTTGGCGAAGGGGGGTGGGGTGTATTTCGGAACAAAATGTCACATTTTGAAAGAAAAAAATTCTAATTTGGTGGAAAAAAAGTTTTTGAAATGGAATTAAAAGGCACAGTTTTGGACAATAATGTTTATATTTACATTGAAGATTTGTTAAGCACAAGTAAATATGATAGCGGTATCAAACCGTGATAGCAATACATAGTATAAAAATGTAAATGTCATATAAAGCTATATTGCAAAAATATTTAATTGGGTGAATTCAACACTTGTTTGAGGTTGTACAGGATTCAACAGAACTTTAAGCTCAAGAGCTAAATGCTATGATACTAGAGTTGTGATCATGTTAATCTTCATCTTTTGGCTCTCACTTTGGCTTAAACTAGCACTAAAACATGGTGAGGAAAAGCACTTTTGGCAATTGAAATTATGGCTCCAATGTTTGAAATAGGTATGTGTGTAAAATATCAGACACTTTTATTTACATGAGACCAGCATTATAAAACAGATCTTTTAAAGATGATTTCATTGATATACTGTCATGAACATTTCCTGAGACAAATATGAAGGAGGTTATGAGTTAAAAACCAGTGAAAATCCACACGTTTCTGGCCAGCGTTTTGATGTAAGGCCAACAGGGGTCACACTGGCATGTGACTTTTTTTTGCTGAATCAGAGTTTCAAACTTTCATAACCTTCTTTATCTTTATCCGAGTTTCAGACGGTTGCTATCATTGGAAATCTTACCAAACACACAAACAGAAAAGATAATAGTTACACTCTACAAAGTAATAGTCAAGTGTCAAACAGATGACGTTCAGATCATGTGTAGCTTAATTTGGCACTCCAACATGCAGAGGGAAAACAAAGCTGAGAATGAACAAATACTGTACTGAGCTGCTCAAATGCATATTGTAGTAAGCAGTAAATTTAATATGAGCCATCATGGCAGGGCCAGTACCATCAAGGGACCCAATGTCCAGTCCAAAAAAATGTATGCAGATGGAGCAATTTACATCCACTGTGGCAGAGAGAATAGAAAAATATATAATGCTGCTAATGGATTTGAAAAACAGCCTGGGAAGTTTTTCTGGGGTGTTTGTCAAGTATAAAATTGGTATAAGTTGTTTTGGAAAAGTCCCTGTTCTGGGTGGTTGCTGCATGGAAGTCAAAAGTAAAATTCATTTTTGTTGCAGGCCACATTTTAGTTACCGTTTCCTTATAAAGAAGTCAAGACTAGCAGTTTATTCAAGTGTTGTTTAAGTTATTGTAATGAGGAGTTTGGTAACAATATGCTTATAATATTTGTTATTTATTACCTACGAGAATTTGACATTTTGGTCGAGCTTTTAGCAGGCATCATAGAAGTTTACATGTTTGATTTGCTTTCGAGGGGACCACATAAAACGATGTGAGGGGGCAGATCTGGCCCTCGGGCCTTGAATTTGACACCCGTGATTTAGCGGATTAAGATCCCATTCAGAACTCTGACTTGGCACTCACAGAACTCTCATGGGTTCCTTTCAACTCTCCACTGGTGGCTCCGGACGCCCCCGCCGCCTTGTCTTTGCACAGCAGTCGTATCAAGGTACTGCGGAACTTTTCCGCACCGAAAAGGTAGATGAGCGGGTCCATGGCGCCGTTGAGGCATGTCAGGAGTGACGTCAGTCGGTTGGCCAGGCTCAGGCCTCGGCGCGTCTGGCACGACACATCTGGGTGGCTGTAGCCCAAGATGAACGTGGTGCGGCTAGCATGGTAGGGCACGAAGCACACCACGTAAATAAGCATGACCAGACCGATGGTTCGCAGCGCCCTCAGTTTGAGGGTGGGCTCCAGCCGGGACCCCCGGTGCAGGCTGCGGATGATGAGCAGGTAGCAGGACAGCGTAGCGAGAAAGGGCGGCGTAAAAGCGACGGCGAGGGAAATTAGCGCCTTGCGTGATGCATTTTCCCGGTAGAGCTGCAAGCAGACGGTGGTGCCGTCCACCTCCACCGTCTGGCGGGTCATCAGCAGGGGCGCCATGGAGACAGTAACCAGCACCCACAAACTGAAACTGATGATCCGGGCGTAGCGGGCGCGGCGCACCTTCAGCGAGCGGACGGCGTGGACGACCGCCAGGTAGCGGTCGCCCGCCACGCACGCCAGGAAGTACAAGCTGGCGTACATGTTGACGTAAAAAAGGAAGCCCGCCAAGCGGCAGGGCACCTCGCCAAAGGGCCAGTGTCCCCCGATGAGGTGGTAGGTGGCCCTCAGGGGAAGGATGACCACGTAGGATAGGTCGGCCACGGCCAGGTGGGTCAGGAAGACGTTGGCTGGCGAGGACGTGCCGCGCTGGTGGGAGAAGATCCAGAGCGCCAGGCCGTTGCCGTTGAGCGCGAGGAAGAAAATCAGGATGTAGAAGCTCCCAAACAGGACGTTCTCCATTGCCGACTCCGTTGCGCAGCTTTGGAACGTCTGATTGGGCATCAGGGACGGCAGCTCCGTCGCGGACGACTCCATCTTTGGTGTCTGGCAAACATTTGTAAAAAAAAAAATGGGATCGTCTGTTAAAAATCTGAAACGCTCCCCAAACCTACAATATTTCCTGTGATGAAAACAAGTTTGACAACGTACGAGTTTGGAAGTTTCAACTGTTTGCTAGCTAGGTGCTAGTTAGCCCTAGCTAGCAAACAGTTCACCGCCGTATTTGTCGCTATCGTCGGATTAGCAAGGGGCAGGGGGACCCGAAAGACTGAGCAGCGTTTTGGAGCTCTTGCTTCGTACAGAGGAAATCTTGATCTTTGGAGCTAGTCCAAGTGAAGTCACGATCAGATTATTTTTTTGCCGATTAGCAACACTGACATCTATTGTTGGGCAGTGGGGACCGGCCTGTGACAAACACTGCGAAAGACCGCTGCACAGAGTTTCCTGTCGCCGTCCCACATTCCGCTAATAGCAGAGACAAGAGAGTTTAGATTACCGGTGTGCTACACATCCCTTCTGCTGCGTTCAGTTTCCCGTCATCGTCCGCTTTTCTGCTAATCGCAGAGGGATGGTTGAAGAGATTAATGGTTAGGATTTTATACCGAGGTCAACATGTGGTTCAAATCTGATCCCCTGGCTTTCAGTTTGCATGTTTCTTTCCCCACTTCCCCAAAACAGACACGTCGGATGAATTGAGGATGGGAAATAGTCCAAATAGTGCGATTATCAATCTGAACGTTCATTAGCCTAAATGTGCGGGGTGCTACTTTTCTTGCCTAAAGTCAGCTCGCACAGCCCCCAAAAAAATCACATACCAGAACTTTGGAAAGCAAAGCGCTAAAGGTGTGTCCTATAAACAAAACAAGAAAATGCCTCTTGCCATAAATAAACCTCAACTGGTAACCTTGAAGTAACCTGGGAGGATATTCCCCAATTGCATCTAAAATGGAGTCAAGTTTGGCTAACACATTCCCGCATTCCACTTGAGATTGCATGTTATCTTTAAGACACACCTTGCTTTGAATCACCCTCGACTCCGGTCCCCCGGGAACCCCCCCCCCCCTGACAGACTGCATCGCCCCCGCCTCATCACGACCATATTGTTACGGCCGTTCCTTTTCATCGCAACAGCAGGGCGGGAACGACCAAAAAGTGATAGCTTGTCGACAGCGCCGCAGATG
Source organism: Hippocampus mohnikei (assembly GCA_026261675.1). Taxonomy (NCBI): domain Eukaryota; kingdom Metazoa; phylum Chordata; class Actinopteri; order Syngnathiformes; family Syngnathidae; genus Hippocampus; species Hippocampus mohnikei. Next base: position 13,966,835 of record JAKGUB010000332.1, on the reverse strand, counting down.
TTGAAAGGAACGGCGGGTCAAGGAAAACCGAAAGGAATCCGTCTCGATTGCGAGTGTCCTGACTTTTGGTGCATTGGGAGTCAGTCAGACATTGCAGCGTGTGCATTTCGCCGTGACAGCTTTCGGTGAAGGGGCGGGAAAAGATCAGGCTGCCAAGTGAGCTCAAATAGTGAAAACTAATTAGAGGCAGCTGACAAGAGGGAAAATTACCATGTCAGTAATCCGACAACAAAATCACAGGGATCTGGTCACAAAACCGTTGGTGGTGTGCATGTGCGTACAACCAAAAAGCAAACAAACAAACCGTGATAAAAAAATAATAATAAAAAAGTAAAGAAAAATAAAAGCCGCTTCACATGGTTTGCTTTGCCAAACTGGGCTCCACGAATTGCCCCCAGTCTGTCGAACCCTACTAGCTTCATATTCAATTCGCATTATTTAAATATATTCACAACCCGAGCCGTTCAGTGATTTCCTGACCAGTGACAGAAATGTGAAATTAATTTACAGATGATTGTGAGCCACCGGCGTCTGCAGCGCTTTGGAATGAGCTGCAGGTGTTTGATGATCTTTTGAGGGAATCCAGAAAGTAGACCGTTACAATAACCCCCACCCCCCCTCCCAAAAAATGCACGGATGAAGTTTTTTCTGGTCTGCTGGGAACATTTTGACCCTTCAGTCTGAAGATATTTTTCAGCTGGTAAAAGCCAGTTTGCCAGGTCAGCGTCCATCAGCGCCCAAGATTTCACACTTGGTCTTTGGTTTTTTCGAGACAGTCACTCCCAAGTAGTGACGCGAGGTCAACAAAGGACACATTGATTGCAAAAAAAAAAAAAAAGCTGCACTCCTTTTATCCCAGTGATGCTGTTTAATCCCATTTTTAATTGAAAGCCTTCAACATTTTCTTTTATGTAATCGCTTCAATGGATTGTCAGTTCAAAACAAAAAAGCGCCTTACACGGATTTGTCAGAGTGTGCGCCCGAAGATAATGGGAGACTCGGGCTTTTCATAGAGAGAACGTGGAAAAAAAAATCCAGAAAATCATCAGTCAAAAAGAACACGTTCTTGCCGCAGAATTTGTCGCGATGCCCTCGGGCCGGCGTTACTTTGTATGGCCCTCGATGGGGACAGACACCCTTTCATTTTTTCTGCCAGTCGGCCGCTCAACACTTTCATAATTCTTTGGAAATGAATGACTTTTCTCTCAATCGATCGGATAACGTGATTTGTATCGCACGTGAGTGATTGTTGGTAACAATGGCAAAATTAAGAAGACGCGGTACGTGCACGTGAATCTGACTGCAGTACGAACCAACACATGTACAAAAAAGTCTATTAAGGAACATGAAGAAATAAATGATTTCCATCTTTAACCACAAAGCATTTGGGAATGAGGTCATATCAGCCCCATCGTTTGGTGGTGGTGGTGGTGGTGGTGGTGGTGGTGGGGACTGACGTCACATAGGACATCTCTCGGGTGTGTATATACCAATGAAGGAAGTTGTTTTTACACTCCGTAATGTAGCCCAACTCTTATCTACCGCTGCGGGAGTATATTGATAAACAATGCAGATTATACATGTTCAGATTTACAGTTAAAGAGTTAAATAGAAAAAAAAAAAAAGTGCCCCGTCGTCCACTGAAATGTCCATTTTTTTTCTGTTGAGGATTGTGGAGGTGACTGAAATTGGTTGAAAGAGCCTTCCAAAACAAAAATGGAATCATTCTTGATATGACACAGTGTTTCAGAATTCAAGGTCACTTTACAAAAAGTCTTATCTGGCCAGGGGTAGCAAGATAAAAATGGTTGACTTGTAAGATGAAACCTTCAAGTTTTCTGTTGCGGTGGTCTTGTCAAGCCACAATCAACGTTTTCACTTTTTGCGGGAAAGGTGCTCCGCATTGATTTCATTGTTGCGGTTCAGTGGAACAAAGAAGGCGTTTTGTGGCTGATCGGAGAAGTGAGAGCTTGAGATACGCTGATCCCGATTTGGTTGGTGGAGTCGGGCGAGGAATGGAATCCCGTTTGGGTGGACAAATATTTGTGAATAAATTCATGGATTTTGCTGCTCAATTTTTTTTCTTGCTCCGAAACTTATGATCAGTAAAGATACGTTTGATTTTCACATCTGAGATGTATCACGATACAGTATAAGGTATCGTAAAGTGATACCGACTCATGTGACACACACACACACAAAAAAAGTAATTGAAAAGACTCACCTGATATTCTCAGAGAAAGCCTGAAGGAAAAACCCGATCGCCACAGAGGATGAAGACGTCCTTGAGTGGTGGTGGTGGTGGTGGGCGGGGGGCCACTGCGAGATAAAGAGATCGTGATTCTTCTTCACCTAACCCTCGCCTCTCCTCCCTCAAGATGTTCTCGCCGGCGAGACGGCGGCTCTTTTTGTGCCTGTACAAATTTGACAACAGAGAGAGGGAGTCCCGACGGGAGGCTTGGGTTTGAACCCTGAACCCTCCCCTTTCTTCCTCCTCAGAGAGTTACTTGTTGCGCTCCACAATAGCCCCGAGTCAGACTAAGTGGAGAAGAATGGCATGCCTCACCCGGCCGGGGACCCGCTTGTCGGGCCGCCGCTCCATGGAAACGGTGAAGGCCCCCCCCACCCCCCGGACCCGCCACCACCCCCCCTTGCTGATAAAGAGTGTTGTCAATTGACACTTTTATGAGTGAAGCCTCAGAAATGATGACTCGGAGATGCTCTGTTCAAGATTCCACAGAGGGCCTCATGCAACGGGAGCGTTGCCGGTGGGAAGAAGGAGAGGACGGGGATGAGGGCTGGGAGGGGGGGGCTGGATTGGACACTCAAGAAACAGAGGCCCTTGTTGGCCCCCTGCCTCCTGGGGGCATGCCGACTCACAGCACCACCCAAAATAATCAGTCACGTCGCCCGCGGCACAGATGTGGAAAGCGGAGAGATATTTCTTTCAGAGCACAGCTGTCCTCGCGCGCACACATCAGGGCTTTTTGCTCTTTGTCCCCCCCCCACGTCCCCCACCCGTCCGCATGCAAATGGATGCCGACAATGAGGCCACTATCTGCGCCTTGACATTGCTACCCTGTTAATCGACTGCTAATTGTGACAAAGAAACCCCAAATCCACCCCCTGCACCCCACCCCGCTCCCCCCGCCTCCCGTAACGAAAGGCTTTGTCGGGCTGAGACGCTCTGTCTGCCGCGCGTACAACCCCCTGCCCCCGTCGCACTCCTTCTCCCGCCTGAAAAAAGAAAAAAAAAAGAAAGAAAAATCTCCGCCTTGTGAAAATTGCATGTATTGATAGACTTTTCTTTGGGGGGGGGTCTTTCTTGCTGCTCTGTTAATCTAAAGTGAAGAATCGTTTGGGGTACGGCAGTTGAGGACAGAGTCCTTCTCCTATGCCAGCCGTAGTTGACCACTAACTTAGTGTGTTTTGGTGATTTTTTTGTTCTAAATTTTTAAGCTGATTTGGTCGATTTCGGTTTAAGTTTGATTCGATTGTTGATATTTTTTAGCATCTTTCTTGCAGGGTTGTACGTTTTTGTTTTTCAGTATTTTGGGATGGTTTCTGGACTGTATTTTCTGCTTCTTTTTTTTTGGTCCAATTTTATTTGACCGTTTGCGACTTCAGATCTCACTCGCCGATTATGTGAGTGTGAGTGGTTGTCAGCTTGTAATCAGTTTTGCTCTACAGCGAGCGAACGTCATTGGAAAGTCATGTGGCGTACACAGTAAAACATGCTGTCCGTAACTTGAATCAGCACTAACTTGAACTTGCTTTTTTTTTTTTTTTTTTTTTTTGCTGGTCGACGAGAAATTTGGCGGAAAACATTTCATCTGCGTGGATAACGTGAGCTTTTATTTGTGAAGCATCCAATCAGATCAAGCAATGTCATGAATGCAAATATGGTGAGCAAAGGAACTTGAATAAATATTTTAAAATGCATATTCCGGCAATTCCTACAGTAAAGCTGCGACACTTTCACAGACTATCACGTCAAAATGGGAGTTCTTTATAGCAGGTGCTTTGTAGTCACGCTGGGGGTGCAGTCATCATTTAAAGCGCTGGTTCCTGCTCTGCACCGGCCTCCTCTCTTGCGCGTACATGTTGACGTAGGAGGTGATGAGGTCGTCCATCTTGTAGCCCTGATTTTGACAGAGACAAAAAGCAGATGAAATGGACACGCACCCCATGATCGTTACTTGCCAACTTTTTCAGATTTGATGTCCCAAGTTTCACGTTGTATGAGTGAAACTGAGCGTCAGGAGTTGAATGTTATAAATTGTGGAGTCATTTGCATTTCTCGTTGTCTGGTGAAGTCATCGCATTTTGCCGCCATGCTCCGGGTCAAAACACAAATTCTTGGGCAATTTTTTCATTTTAGTTTACATGGGTCACATTTGGTAGCAATTGGACAAAATCTGAAGATACATTTTGAGAGACATTTTAGAACGGATCATGGAAGTCGACATGTTTGAGCTGCTTTTGCGGGCCACATAAAATGATGTGGCGGGCCGAGATCCAGCCCTTGAGCCTTGAGTTTGACACCCGTGATCTAAATTGTAACGTTATGTGAGTGACCTGAATTATGGTGAGCTTCAGGTGAAAATGTCTTCGTTTTGAAGGACCTCAGGGCCTTGGGTGCTGAATTTTCAAAAAGTTGCTGTGATAAGTTTTGGGTTGTGTGACGAGTCATGAAACTTTCCTGCCAGGTTTAAATTTGGTAGCAATTGGAAAAACTCTCAAAGGGAAGTTTGCCTCTTCAAACCAAAATGGCAGACTTGGAAAAAGTCATATTTGGAAGACGGAAGGCTGGCTCGAATACCAAAAAAAAAAAAAAAAGTGCTCACCAGCGACGTTTCACAGAGGAATTTGCTGCCCTGCACCAAACTGCCGATGGTCATATGGAAATACGTGCTCCCGCTGCACCAGTTGGCGATGCGGTTAAAAGGGTGGTTGGCCAACACTTCCTACACGAGAGAAAAGACGTCTCAACAACACGGATGACACTCATCATCGCACACATGCAAGCGTCTGCCTGACTTTGGTTTTGGGGTGGATGATGGTGAGTCCTTGCTTGCTGATCGCGATCCGCACAATATCCGGAAAATTTGGCTCAGATGTTTGCTGAAAGGGTAGATAATGAGAACACGTTTTCATGGTTGTCACGATGCGGAGTGAGAATACACGAACGGAGGAGCGGTAAAAGGGGAATCACCTTCACTTCAAAGAAGGCGCAACCAAAGGTTGGCCAGCGACAAACCGTTTTCAGGAACGCCACTTTTGCTTCCTCCACAGTCATTCCCGCTTGCTTGTTGAAAGACGCCACGATGCCCTGATGTAAAAAAACAAACACAAAACAAAAGCCATAAGTGGCAGAGTTCCGTGAAACGTATAAGGACACGCAGGGAACTCATTTACATAATACACTTAGTCGGTGAGACTTGACGGGCTGCTGTTTTGGTTAGCAAAAGCGTTCAAACAGAGCTGGCGGTTCCCTCCCGCAGTCGTACCTTCTTCCACTCGTTCTCGGAAAAAGTCTTAAGCTGGTCACCGGGTACCAGTTCTTTCAGCATCTTGGGGATGCCCACAAACTGACTCTTGTCATTCCCAACTTTAATGCGGAAGAGCAGGGATGCGATGTGAACCATGTCGCCCTTGCCGCACACGTGGTACCCCCTCAAGTACTTCGGGACTTCCTGTGAAACACAAAACAGCCCACATGTTCAGTTTGGTTCTTGGAATTTGATGGCCATTGGAGACATTTTTGAAGGAGCCTTGCAAACAGCCAAATTTGAGCCTTGAATGGCCACTTTGAACCAAAACGGTCCGCCGAATTTCACCAACGCCAAATGCGCGGTCTGGTTCAGAGAGTAAAGTGACTTCATTGGTTTTCGGCTGCACACCTGAGGGAAGTGAAAGACGAGGTCCGCCTCCAGGTCCCTGCCAGGGATCACATTTAACCACAGCTTCCTCATGAAGAAAACCAAGTAGGGCATGCTGACTTGACCACCTGCGGAGGACACGGATACTGGACGCTCAAAAAATTTCCGCGTACAATGCGATCAGGAGTGTCCACGAATTACCGTCTTTAATGCGTTTGTTCTGTTTGGACCAGTCTGTGATTTGCCGCAGACTGTCAAAGAAATAGTCGCTGTCATTCAGACTGAGGACCTACAATGAAAAAGAAGTCATTAAAGCCACCCCAAAAAAATAAGAATACAAAAACATTCGGTTATTTGTGAAAATAAAAGTGTCACATGACCTTATCGTGTGTTTTAATGAAAATGCTGAAGCCGTCGGCCGTCGTCAGTTGCAGCTTGTTGGAAATGTTCTGAATGAGATCCCTGATCTTGGTGCTGGTGGCCACCTCAAAGATCTAAAACACAACGGACACACACGGGGGGGTTTCTTCTCCAGCGTTCGGCGTGCGACATGCCAGTTTGTCATACCTCCCCCGTGTCATTGGGAAAGTGGACTTTGTGGAAGATTTGCGTGCTGTTCTGCTGGATGGCGTCCACTTCTACCTGGTGCGGCGGAAGCTTCCTGGCCTCCATTCTGCACCATGTTCGACATGATACAAAATGAAATGAAATTTTTTTCATGTGCCTTGGTTTATGTTTGCGGGCGGGGGGGCCTTCTCCTGACCTCAAAGAGCTCTGCAGTCGTTGCAGGCAGTCGGAGGCCAGCGGCTCCGTGCGCCGCGACTCCAGGAACCGCTGCGCGTGCTTCAGGAGCGATTGGCTGGGAGGGAAGAGGCCGCAGCACAACCACAGCAGCTGCCAACCCTGCTCCACGCTGAACCTGTAAAATGGATTCGGAGCAGTTTATGATACACGTTGATAATCACAAGAACGTGACTGCGTCTTACCGGTTGTTATTGCTGCTCATCTGCTTCATAATTTGGCAGTAGATCTCATCTCTGAGGGAGTCCTTTTCCGTGGCGGGCCCAAAGATCTGATCGGTGAGTTCAAGGGGACTCTGGACCTGCTTGGTCGGGTAATCGCCCATGTACTTTAGGATGGGTGCACGGGGAGTCAGGGAGAAAATAGGAACGGTTGGATTCTGGTGAGGCAATATTCAAACTTGAGATGCGAAACGGAATCCTCAAGAGGATATCGGTGAAGGCCAGACAGGCTTTGTGGCTCAAATCCGAGTTGCCGACGAGCTTCTTGAGAAGGGGCTGTCGGATGGGCTCACGCGAGTTCAACCACAGCCTCTCGGGAGCGGCGTTGCGTGACATCACCTGCCGGTTGACGTCCTTTGCGGGCTGCCTGTAGATTCACGCACAGGAGATAGTTCAGAGAATCTCCTCAAGGCAGATCGAGGTGGTCACGAACAAGGTGGAAAATACCTGAAGTACTCGAGGGAAAACTCCCTCAAGGTAAATGGAGCGAGTCGCTCCACTGTACCGGTCTCTTTCTGGTTGGCCAGGACGGTCTTCCGCTGGTTGGGGGATAAGTTGAGCAGGCTCTGACATGAAGATGGGAAACCAAAATTCAAACAATTAAGGCGCAGGTCTCAAACTCAAGGCTCGGGGGCCATATTTGGCCCACCGCATCATTTTATGTGGCCCGCGAAAGCAAATCAAAGACGGCAACTTTCATGACGCTTGCTAAAATCGCGACCAAAATGTCAAATTCTCATTTGTAATAAATAAGAGTGATGCTGTCAGCATTTTCTTGTTCGCTAACCCCTTATTTCAGTAACTTAAACAATGAATGAATAAACATTTATTTTTGACTTCTTTATATGCTTTCAGTGATAACGGCCCTGCAAGGAAAACGGTAACTAAAATGTGGCCCGCGACAAAATTGAGTTTGATACCCCTGAATTAAGGGGAGAAAAAAAAAGCTGATCGAAGATGCACGACAGCAACCCGTCTCTTTACCATCACTTCGTTTGTGGGTTTGTTGAGCGTCGGCAGGATTAAGATGGCCTCCGTGGGAACGGCCCCCGTTTTTCCTGTGCTGTAATTTTGCCCGTTTATCCAGCCGCGCTGCTGCGAGAACTCATTGTCCTTAAGTATGACGATGAGCTCGCCCTTCTTGAAGCTGAGGAACGTCGGGTCATCTGTCAGGAATACAAACAAATTGAGTGGTTGTCCCTGAACACAGCCAGCGATGCGGTGACAAACCTTGCTTTTCCATTTCCTTCAGGGTGACGGCATACTGCGAGCGCTCGGTTAGTCCGCTGAGGAACATGGTGACCAGCTCAGCCATGTCCGTCGCCGTGGATCCGCTCAGCGTGAAGTCTCCCTTCAGAGTTAGCAAAGACACCACCGGGCCTTTAGCGCCTCTGGTAGAAGAAAAGATGGCTTTGAGCTTTCACGTATGGAGCACTCTCGGAATCCCTTCTTGCTTTCTAGCCTCGAACCTCGTGGAGTTAACGCCGGTGACTTCTGGGAAGGAGAGTTCCAGTAGCCTCTTTTCTCGCTCATCCAGGAAAGTGATGCCAGTCCAGTTGATGGCCACGATGAACTTGTTCTTTGGCAGTGGAGGACCTGGAAACATGAGAAAGGACTTCTAAATTTGAGGTCAACTCCGCGCGAAAGATTTAGGACTGAAAAAGCTTTTTGGACAACTCGGAAGAATCTAGTTGCCGCGAGTCCACTTTTGCAGATCACCAGTGGACTGGTAGGACAGTAACCTCTAGCGTCCTTATGAGCAGGCATATCGTAAAGGGGGGAAAAAACAGTTCTGAAGCTTTTAAGGGACTGTAACTGTCAGGGACATGCCACGAAATCCAAGTTGGGAACCATGCTTCTGAGGGTCTGGTCCTAGACCGCAACAAAAAGGCCTTATTCCACCTTCTGTACCCGAGGTTCAACTCCTGGCCGGATTCTCCTCAACATTATTCCCAGGGAGGCTCAGGAGTGTGATCGCCCTATCGTCGGACATTCCTTGACACTCTTTTTCCCCGTTCCCTGTTCATAGATTACCGATGGACTTAAATCATACCTGACACCTTGACCACCTCAAAGAACCGAGAGAAGAAGATGGGCCACTTCTTGCGGGCGTAATCCACCACCTCCGCCTTCACCGAATCCGCTTTTTGCAGAGAAGTCAAGTATGAACCCTTTGCACAAAAAAAGCCCAAAAATTAGACACAGGGGGCGGGGGGTGACAATGGAGGAATAGAACTGACCTGCGCGTGGGCCGTGGAAATCATTTGCACCCATTTGCCTTCAGATTTGGCCTCCAGCATGGGGTTACTGACGCAGGCCTGCACAGCCTCCCTCACCGCCTCGCTGCCGTTATCCGAGCCGTGCTGGATATAGAGATGCTTGGCGGCGAGGTGGACGAGATCCTCTTCCTGCGTCGATTTCAGAAAAGGAGCACAGTTGACTGATGGAGCATCCGTACCATCCGGGTCTGAGCTCACCTTCTCCATTTGGTACTCTCCAAACTTCAGGCCGTGGACGACCTGCTGGTAGATGAGCTCGGTGCTGATCTTGTCCTCGGCGCAGTCGTGCCACGGCGTGAAGATCTCCTTGCGAAAGAACAGGCGCCAGGGCGCGTGCTGCTCCTGCCCGCCGCGCCGCTTCACCTCCTGCTCGCACTGGGAGATGGCGTCCATCACATGCTCGCGGCCGCTGCACAGGGCCCACACCTGGGCAACGAGAGTGCACAAGTTAGGGCCATCTTACCTGCACTTTGACCCCGGGTAAGATGGGGGAGTCACATGAGTTAGATCTTGACAAGTTTTTGCTATTTGCATTTGACGTTGTGTAGAGGACTATTGCGCCACTTGTTTTGTTTTTGGAAGTAGTAGCTCTAGAATCCCGACCACACCTGGCAACCCACCGTTGTCATTAATTAAGCAAGTATCAGGGAGTGAGAGCCGCAGATTTTGGTTCAAGGGATGTTGGGACTTACTCAGACCACTGACTGACCATTTACCTTTTCATACAGAGCAACGTAGAGGGAAAAGCCAAACATGTCTTTGAGTTTGACTTTGTTAGCGAGGAGCTGGCAGAGCTCCTTGGAGGTGGAAGCCGAATCCACGGGAAGGTTGATGGAGCGCCCGTCCATGAGCGTGACTGACACCACCATGGGCTTCTTCGTCTTGGTGGCCTGTCAGGTCAACAACAACAAAAAAAAAGTAATCAGGCTGCTCTATGAAATTTGACGCTAAATCAGTCGCAGTACCTGTAGCTCGAGCCAGGCGGGGGGCTCCCCTCGTGCGCCGTTCGTAAGGGTGCGACGCAGCCTCTCGGCACAGTAGGATGCGTAGCCGCTGGGAGCGTAGCGGATGAAACTCTGGATGTACTGTTACAAAAGGACCGCATGGGGACAATGTAGGCATCTGATGCTTGTTAGTCCCAAACTAACCAACGGCTGGTTATATGCCACATTTGTCACTTGTGAATAAAGGTTAACGTGTACAATACGTGTCATGTTTGATGTTTTACATTAAATTAATGTCAAGGTGTGTTATCTGCTTGGATATTTCTCATGCTTACTAGCCACTAACGATACAGCTGCTCTCTGTTTAACAGTGTTTTCTGTATTTCTTATGTTTAAACATGACCGATGTAGAGTGCTTGAATTTGTTTTTCTTACTTGATAGCTGGCTAGCTAGCTACCAATTTAATTAGCTCTCATGTGCTTGTTTATATACCAACAAAGGTAAGATTGCTTTGTGTACTTGAAGTTTACATTTTTATAATACACCAGAACAAAGTGTAGCCTTTTACGATAGCTTAATCCGAGTGTCCAAATTGCCTCTCCTCACCTTTATAATCCGTTCACTCGGCGGGAAGACGCCCAGACAGAGTGAGAGCAGGATCCATCCTCGGAAGTAGCTGTTGCGGTTATTGTTGTCCTGCAGCTGCTTGCAGATCTGGCAATAGATCTCATCCCTGAGGTCACGTCGGACTATGGCATAGCCCACGATGATGTGCAGCTTCTCCAGAGACGTAAGGGGCCGGTCCAGGGTGGGACCCTCCCCGACCAAGACATCGTCACCATCCTCCTTCACCGTCTGGAGGGTGGGAGCCTTGGACACCTCCGTCGGATCCTCAGACTAAAGGGAATATAGACCTTTACATAATATTTGTGAACGGTGAAGCTAGGTCGTTCCGGGTGGCAAAAAGAGTCACTACTTGCTCTGAAATTATGACAAAAACGTTTGTGGTTGTACCGCAATAGATATCGCAAAAGATTTTTTGGGGTAATTTTCTTACATAGAAATTATGAAAGGGATCGTAAGACTGCCAAGTGGAAGACTGGCCACCGAAGAGCAAGACTGGGAACCAAATATCCATCGTCAGTTTTTTAGAATATATTTTTTACACAGATCGATGTGTCAAAAATATTTGGTTAACCTTGTTAGCTCATATCTGCTCTTCAGAATAGTATCCAAAGAGCACGTCTGGACTTTTAATATTACCTGTCGGAAATATAAATTACGCCCGGCGTTTCATCTCCCTTCCAAGTAATTCACCTCACGTAACATCTTCATCTCAACTGCCACGGTTAATTGACACGAAAGGGTTTGCCTACAAGTGTTGCCACCATAGCTATGACCACCTGGAAGTATGTGTATTTTCAAGGCGAAATAGTTTATTGCCAGGAAACTCCCACCAAAACAATTCTTAGGACAGTTTAAAAGTCTCGGTCTCACTCACCTCTTCCATAATGATGGAGGGTTTCCGGAAGCTGGAAGAAGATCTGAGAATTCCATTTTCCTGAACGCTGGAGGTTTTCCGACTCCGGGACAGTAGGTCTGTGAAGGTGGAGCCCTTTCGGGTGCGAGGACTCCCTTCAGGGACGGTGTAGACCTTGGTGTTTGGGGCCACCTCGCCTGGAGCGGCCCTCTTGTTTCTCGACAGGAGATCGGTGAACATGGACGCCTTTCTGTTGGGAGTGGACTCCGCCTGAACAGGAGAAGGCTGCGGGCCTTTTTTGTTCCGGAGCACACGCTAAAATGAAAATATGGAGAACTCTTGATTTTAGAGTTTTTGGAAAGTTTTAAACACTAACCCTGTGAACCCTGATTTCAAACCCTGTTTTGTCTGGAATGTATCCCAGTAATCTGTACTACGAGACCATGGGCCTTGTACCTGGTCGAGCCCAACCTTCTGGCTGAGACGTCGGTCCTTTCTGTCAATTACGTCCTGATTGAGAAAGCGCCCTGGTGAGGAGCTTTCCTGCAACTGGAACTGCTTTTTTGGCTCAGGAAGATCCCCCATGAACCTCAGGATGATCCACCAAACGCTCAGCGAGGCCTAATAACCACATAAGAGGAACAAGTAAATAATGACATCATACGAAAATGAGCTAAACTTGCAAAAAGATTGGGGCTACATTTCAGACACCTGGGAAGTCGCTAACAAGCTAGTTGCTAGCTTGGCGACTGGCTAGCTGTCATAAGCTTGTTATTGTGATCCAGATGTAAAATCCTTTTATACGTATGATGTTGAATAGTTCACATTACATTAGAGTGAAGATGCTGACGCCTCGATTAGGTTTTCATTTTTCTTAGCCACAAGTTAGCTATTCAACTGTTGAGCTGCAATCTAGCCTGTCATTAACCCCAATGTTAGCTTCCTGTTCTGGCCGCTAGCTGCTGACTGCAACGTCGTGTTGTGTCTGTCACTTGCAGGCTTGGGGAGGAGTAATGGAATACATGTACTGGCATGATGTATTCAGAATACAAAAAAGTAACTATTCTGTTACACCAGCAGAAAAAAAGATGTAATCAGATTACAGGTACATTGACTAAAAATGAGGATTATTTTACAGAATTACAATTTTTTTCACGATAGCTGGCAGCTGGGTCGCTGCCAAACGGAAAACTCTCGACTTCATGGCTGGTCTGGAATGAGGTGTTCGTGGATGAGTGGATGAGGAAGTACCAGGACGTCGCCCTCGTCCTCATGGTAAAGCAGCGGTCGTCTCAGCCTCTGGCGGATGTGCGTATGTGACGCACCGCCCTGGAAGTACATTGACGCCAATTTGGAGAAGGGGTAATCGTCCAGGTCATCCTGGTCCTCTACGGGCAGGTCTTCATCCTCCATGGAGATGGTGTCAATGTCGATCTCCTCGAGCAGAACTCGTTTGCTCTCCAAGGTCTTGAAAGCGCACAGAAACGATGTGTTGACATCAAAGCAGGACAGAAGGGGAGCCTTATGTGTCCTCACCTCAAACCCTTCGGGCGCCTGTCCCTCTTGCCCCCCCACCATGACGGGCAGGAATCCAAAGATGTCGTCCACCTGCTGATCCATGATGGACTCGGACTGGGCTTGGGCCTCCATCTCCTTCTTCTGCCTGAGCACGTCCTCAAGATGTTTCTGACGCTTCAGCATGGCCAGATGCTCCGCCTCTTTCTCTTTAGCTGACAAATACTTAAATATATAGATAGATACGTAACTCTTATTTGAAACTGTAAACACTGTTTGAATCCTTACATCTGGCATAAGCTAACTCTACTGACCTAGAAATACTTTTTTAAAGTGTCAGATGTTGACGGTGGTCTTACGTTTCTCCTCATGTTCTTGACAGTCCTCCTGGCCAGAAAGCCTCTGGTGTGCGCCTGCAGGAAGACCACGGCGTCCCTCTTGCGCTTCCAGTCCCTGCGGGCCACATAGCCTCGCACCTGTGCCTGCAGCAAGATGGCCGCCTGCCGCTTTCTCTTGTACTGGAGGTGCAGCTGGCGGGAGCGAACCTGTGCCTGAAGTCTGGCAAAGCCCTTCTGGACCTAAAAGATTTCACAAGAACCAGGAGGGATCATTTTAATCCTAAGTGCAGTGCACGACTCACAAATTTTGCCCTTCAGCTCAGTGAAGAACATCAAAAAATCTCGACCAGAAGCCCCGAACTTTTTGTGAATGTCTAAGAAGAATATAAAGTTGCGGTCTGGACTTACCACGCGGTACACTTGTCTCCCTTTGTGTCCTCGCCAGTGCTTCTGGATGACGAGAGCAGCTCCTTTTTTCTTGAGGAACTGTTTTCTGCAAAGAGCCACGACTCATCAATAACAATGATCAGAAGACTGCACGTGATATATTTTCTCTTCTACCGGTATTTGTAGCCTCGTAGAACCTTCTGGATCAAAAGCGCTTTGGCGTTCAGTTCTTTCATCCGTTCCACTTCCAGCATGGTGTCGTGGAAGTCCTGAGGGTCATTTGGTCTGGATTTGTTGCATTTTTTTAAATCATATAAATCCTTCACCATTCAGTCAGCTCACCTTGAGGAAGATCTTTGTCTTTCCAGTCTTCCAGTCACCCTCTCCCGCCAGCACAGATTCGCAGATGCTTTCGCAGCATTTCTCTTTGCTTTCCTGTCCGCACATTCGGAAAAAGAATCATCTGACGAGCCAAAACCACATCCAGAACAAGAATTTGAGCGGTTGAGAACGAGGAGCCAAACAAAGACCTTGAGAAATCTAGACCATGTCAAGAACAAGACTTTGAGAAGGTAAGAAGGGGTTGAGGCCGAGTCACAAACGATCCAACAATGAGTCAATACCAAAATGTTGTCTAGACCAAGAGCAAGACTTGAACAGTTGACTGATCATGATTCAGATATTAAGGAATAGAGACCAAAACAAGACCAAGACTTTGAGAAGCCTAACGGTGTTGAAAAGTCGAGAGTCAAGACCAAGACGTCTAGTCAAGATCACAAATTTGAGGGTTGAAAGCAAATCAAGACCGAGAATTTGATGAATGAGCCCAGATCGAGATTTTGAGATCCCATGAACAAGCAAAGAACAATCATTTTGAGGAGCCAAGACCACTAGCTTGAGAATGACTCATTGCCCAGGAACCAAAATCAAGTCTTGACCAAAATTTTGAAGCGTCGAGACCAACTCAAGACAAATAATTCAAGTCCAAGAGGTTGAATATCCAACAGGTTCACGCACCTTTTGTGGGTCACAGATGTAGGTCTTGAGAAGAACCCTGTAGCGGTCCAGGAACTCGTCAAATGTATAGCGTACCGGATAACCGGCTCTGCGGATCCTGATGGTCTCCATCATGCCCGAGTAGCGCAACTGACGTAGGCACAGCTCTCTGTCAAACAGCTGAATACAAACACACACACACCGGTAGACACACCCGCACACACACACAAAACATCCAAATAAAATGCATGCGTGTCCTCTGTTAGCGTGTGTTGTGGTGGGCGGTGCTGACCATGGGCTTCTTGTAGTCGTTGGGTTTGATGCACCGGATGAAATACGGCTGACACGCTGTCAGGGTTTTCATCAGAGAGTCGAGGGATTGACGGAACTGACCGGTCAGTGTGGGAACTCGCTTCTTGCCGTCATTTGCTTGCTGTTACACACAAAACATGGGAAATTTTTTGTCTTACCAACACCAAGTCAGGTTTTGGGCATAAGGATAGGGTTATGGTTTCAAATGAGGGTTTCTGTCCTGGATTAGGGGTTTAGGTTAAGGTTTCAGGCCTGGAATAGGGTTTTAGAAGTTAGCATCAAATTGCTTTGAAATAGCATTCAAGGTTTCGGGACAGGATTATTGGTTTGATATGAGGGTTTCAGGACAGGGGTCAGGATAGCGTTATGGTTTCAAGCTAGCGTTATGGTAGCTTTGTGGTTAATGCTAACTGACCCTTAGCGTGTTCTTGGGTGTGTTGATGACCATCTTGGGGTTGGCTGCGTTTTTGGTGCTGTTGTTGGCGGTAGTGGACATCTCGTTGTGAAAGACCATCTTGAGCAACTTGTTACTGGATGTCTCCACCAGCTGGATGAAGTCGAGGCTCAGGGCGTCACGGTTCTTCTCCAGGAAACCTTGGGATGTTTTATTTGAGAAATGGGGACTTAGTTAGCAACATTTTCTCTTTGGCCAGAAGAGGCTTTAGGGCCATAAAAAAAAAAATCATGATTCAAGATGTTGCTTTGGATTTTGTGTGGAAGGCACAACTGAAACCATAATACTGGCTTTAAATCCTAACCCTGTCCTGAACTGCAAATTTGAAACCCGAAGCCTGTCCTGTATCCCTTAACTGGAATCTAAAAGCCCAATTGTTTTAAACTCTAATCCTGCCCTTAAACCTTAATTTGAAAGTCTAACACTGCCTGAAAATAAATTTGAAACCATAACCCTGCTGTGAAACCCTCATTTAAAATTCTTACCCTTGAAACCCTGATTTTAAACTATAATCATGTCCTAAATCCCTAGCCGACGGAAACCCTTGGCTCTGCATCTTCATTCAAACCCCCCATCCATGTCTGAAAACCTGATTTGAACCATGACGCTCTCCTAAAACTCTAAATTGAAACCCTGACTTGAAACCCTAACACTGGCTTTAAATGCTTATTTGAAGCCCGAACTCAGGAATGAATTCCAAATTTGAAACCACAACCCTGTACTGAAACTCTAATCCTCATTTTGAAACCTGCTCTTAAATCAGAGGTGGGCAAACGACGGCCCGCGGGCCGGATCCGGCCCGTTGGGCTTTTTAATCCGGCCCGCCGAAGGCTGCTACACAACACAATTAAGGTACGATATAAATGATTGCATTCATTTCATTTGGACTTGTAATGACAGGCATTTCAATGCCAGGTGGCGCAGTTACTTGAAGTTGCAGAGCACAGGGAGGGAGGGGGAGACAATACAGAAGCCAGCAGTAGCGCCAACTCAAGCAACTCCCGCTCGATACGACGGAATAAGTGTGTCCGCGCCGCTATTTTCTATCATTGGATCCAAAACAGCGACATGCAAGTGACTCTTGGTTGCAGTGAGTTTTACTGCAATTGCGAACATTTTCACGTCCTGTCGATCATGGCATGATCAATGAAAAGGAACAGTAATGGCCACGGTAGAGAACGTGAAGTGTATCTGATTAAACGAAGCGGGTTACAAAATACGAAACATTCAGGAGACGCTTGGAGCCTGAAAGACTCAAATCTATAAGACTTTGAAAAACGAGAAAGTCATTTGTGCTCATTCCGATTCTGGCTATTTCCATGCCCAGAGTGAATTGCTTGCGGCTCGACGGACAGTCAAGTAAATAAACGTTTCCTGAATGGTTTGGCTGTTATCGTGCTAAAAACCTTCCGCAAACTGGACCGCTAAAAAGAGAGGAAGCGAACCCCAGAGCGCTAACTATGAGCATAGAAGACTTCGAAGCGTCCCGTGTCTGGCTTCAAAAGTTCGCTGCGCGACATCAGCTGAGCAACGCTGTCATGTGTGGTGATCGAGGGGAGGTCACCAGGTCTCTTACACGTCTCATTTTGTAGCAAATAGTCCTAACTTTGTTATATTTTGTCATATACCTGTACTGCTTGCTGCAGTTTTTGGCCAATATATTGTTGCACTTTGTTGCTTGTGTTGTCAGATGTATGTTGCTCACATACTTGAACCTTCATACAGGACACATACCATAGTTGTTTCACTGTTCTCATTTAAAAAAAAAAAAGAAAAACGGTATGGGACTACTTGTTCTATTGATGTTTGGTATGGACTGTCAACATATACATTTTTTTATATGTACCGTATCTTGTCCTGACACGGCCCACCTGTCAAATTTAGAAATCAATGTGGCCCCCGAGCCAAAATGTTTGCCCACCCCTGTCTTAAATCCTACTACCGGCTTCAAACCCGATTTTCTGACACTAACCTCAACTTGAAACCATAACTTGAGGCCAGACTTTGAAGGGTTGCCTTTCTGAAAATTGACCATTGGCTAGTTTGTTCGATTTTTACCTTTGGAGTCGTAGTACACGGCGCCTGCGAAGTGATTGACTCCAAATTGAGTCTCGTAGTTATTCTTGGGGGAAATGTAGATGCTGCCCTTCCCGTGAACCTGATTCATTTTTTGGAGCATTGTGGTATCCGTACCCTGATGAGGCAGACCCAAAAACAAATACAAACACTTTGAACTTTGAACAGGAACATTTTGACCTAAAAAAGAAAAGAAAAAAAAAAGATTCAAGAATTTGGACCTTGGGGAAGTTGCTTTCTTCATCTATGAGGGCCAGTATGTTGAGGGCCTTGTTGGCAAGCACATCCAAAGTTTCCTGGTTGTCCTTGTAGTCTATGCGCTCCCACACGATGCTTTCTCTGGCATATTCCTCCTGCTCCAGCTTGAAAACGTGCCTGACGAAAAACTGCTGCAGCTGCTCGTTGGCGTAGTTGATGCAGAGCTGCTCAAAGCTGCAGTGGTGGGAAAATCCAAATTCGTCCTTACTGTACGTCAGTCAATTTTTCTGCTCATTGTACTTTACCAGCGAACAGCGGTTTCTTGATATATAAGTTGAATTTCTTTTGTAACAAGCTCATAATTCAATTGATCCATATACAGACGCTCCCCAGGTTACGAACGAGTTACGTTCCGGACGATTGTTCATAAGGTGAATTCGTTCGTAAGTTGCTTCAGTGCTATATTTTGTCTGGAATGTATGTTTAAGGCTTATATTGACATCCATATAACGGGGAGAGAGCTTTTCGTCACGTTCTTCAGGGCTCGAGGGTTAGCTGCCCGCTAAACTAGCAGCAGCTTCAGCGGGGAGAGTAGACTACGGTCGTCGACCGCACGCCGGCGCCTCCGCCCGTTCCACCGTCACGCCCGCCCCACGCCTCTCCCGCGCCGCCTTGAGCGTCGCCTCCGCCGTCCTCCTCCGCCCGTTCGGCACTCGGAAAAAGCGCGCAATACAAAATCTAACTTTTTTTTTTTTTCGACAGACCCGTGAAAATGTTCGTATGTACCGTTTGTTTGTAACTCGGATGTTCGTAACTCGGGGAGTGTCTGTATCAAATCGATATTCCCCACTGGAATCAATTGAAATGTAATTAATCCGTTCAAGTACCGACCAGAAAACACCACAATTGTTTTTGTAGCAACAGATATTGACAATAACAATGTAGCTTTGTTTGCATTTGATGAGAAGCTTCATTTAGACAAAAGTAGTCCTGTGTCTTTGGGGAGGTGTCAGTATATTTCACATGCAACACAAAGCAAAAAATAGACAAACATAATTAAACTTCAAAAATAGTAAATGGGGCGCTCTGAAGTCAAGGTACCACTGTATTTTTCTGACTTTTTTGTTTGTTTGCTTTTTTTTAACACAAATACAGTACTTTTACTTCTACTCAAGTGCAGGGTGTGAGTATTTTTTGCCAACCACAAGTTACGAAAACAACATAGATAAGGAGACGGCTCATAGATCATGCCAGAAAACACGGACTCTCCAAGAAGAGAACACTGACCTGTTTGTGTTGAAATTCTCGAAGCCGAAGATGTCAAGGAGGCCGATGGACTGTCTGACCTCGTCGGACTCCCCGGGCGGCTTGTGAATGGCTGCATTGATTTTGTCCACCACCCAAATGAAAAGACGGCCGTAAATAGCCTGGCGGACCATAAAGAACATCATTTCTGTCATAAAGTGTGTCCACCGAAGCACAAGAGATTCACACGCACACACACAAAGTAGATTATCAACAGAACAAAATATCCACTTTAAAACATGTTGAGAGTCCTGAAGATTGTGAGGAGTCAAGATCAAATCAAGACTTTCAGGGGTTGGGACCAAGTCGAAACCAAGATCCTGAGGTGGGGGGTCTAAAATCAAGTCTGGGCGAAGACTTTGAGGGTTGGGGACCAGGACAAGACGAAGATTTTAAGGAGCCACGAAGAAGTCAGGGTAAGACTCGAAGATGAGAGTAGAGACCAAGGTAAGACTAAAGCTTTGAAGAGTTGGGACAGACTCAAGAACCAGATAATGAGGTATTGATACAAAGTAAAAGATGAAGCAGACAAGAACAAGTTGAGACCAAGACTTAAAGGGCTTGAGACCAAGTAGAGACCAAAATCGCCAGGAGCAAACATCAAGTCGTGACTAAAATCGTGAGAGCTGAGGACAAAGACGCATTCGTGGCCATGACATTTTCAACCAAAATCTCACATTTGCAAGTTTAACACAGGCGAAGGAGTGACTTCCTGTTACCTTGACAAAGGCGTCCCTGCCATCCTGGGCTTGTGCTGAGGTCAGAACTTTGCTGACGCTCTCCCGAATGGTCATAAAGGAACGCTGAGTCAAACTCTTCTCCAGAACTTTCGGCTCCACCTAAGGGACAAAAGGCAATCACAGGAAGTGGTGTCAAGACTTAACGACAACTAACTTGCATTTGCGATCAAATATTTTTTAACTCACCTCCAAAAGTTGGCACACCATGTCGAAATGTAATGACGCCAGGACTTCGCATCCCTCCAGATTGTTAATGATGGTTCCTGAAATGGAGGGAAGTGGGAATATTTTTAGGATCGAAGACAAGTCAAGACCTCGACCAAGTGGAGAACCAAGTCAAAAGCAAGACTTTTAGGAGCCGAGAGGAGCTCAAAAGCGAAGACTTTGAGAGCCTGGACCGTGATCCAGACTTGGAGGAGTTGGGACCAAGTCAAGACGAAAACTCAACACCATTGTCACCATATCAATACCAAGATTTTCAGGAGCCGTGACCATGCCAAAACCAAATATTTGAGGATCCCAGACCAAAATCAAGAGGAACCCAAACCAAGTCAAAATCTGGAGATCTGAATCAAAACCAAGACTTTGAAGGGTTTAGGATGAGTCAAGAGAAGCCCAGACCAAGTTAAATATCAGGACTTCAGGAAGACCAAGAATTTGTAGACCCGAGACCAAATCGAGTCCAAGATTTTGGTAGCTGACACCAAGTCATATACCTTGAGAAGTCGGGACTAAGACTATGCCAACGTACAACTATGGCCACCTTGCACCTCTCTCACCTTCAAAGTTGACATTGCCAATGTGCAGGATGGCTGCGAGCAGCTTGCAGATTTCCCAGGTGTCGTTCTCGCTGAACATGAGGATTTTCAACGCCGAGCGGAAGTGAGCGTATTCCTTCACATCGTCACGACCCTCGCAGCTGGTGCACTTCCCCTGTTCATACAGCACAGTCGTGTGTGTGTGTGTGTGTGTGTGTTAATCTATGGACTAGGAGTCTGTCCAAAGGGCGTTCAATACCATCGTCAAGTAGTTGTATTGAGCGGCACTCCCGAGCGAAAGGATCTTCTTCTGCTCAGCCGGCATTCCCATCAGCAGGTAATAGAAAACATGGTAGTTCCTCTCCTCGGGTGCCTGGAAAGCAAACGTTCTTCTTCATCTTCAGGACAACCCAGTTGATTTTTTTTTTGTTTTTCTCTCGGTGTTCTTACCTGGCGACACACCCTGGACTTCTCCAGCAGGTACTGCTCGATGCGAGCCCCTTCGATGGCGCCCCCTTTGGTGAAGTTGATGTCGATGTACTTGCCAAAGCGACTGGAGTTGTCGTTACGGATGGTTTTCGCGTTCCCGAAGGCTGCGGGATGTCGTTAAAGGAAGTGAGAAGCTACGGTTTTTCCAGCCATCCATTTAAAAAAAAAATTCTATACCGCTTATCCTCGCTAAAGATTGTGGTTGAGCTGGAGTTGACACAAGCTGAGTTTGGGATGCACCCTTGATTGGGTTCCAGCCAATTGCAGGGTATGTAAAGACCAACAACCAACCATTCACACTCACTTTCACAGGTAAGGACAACTTGGTGTTTTGCGTCGACCAGAGCGGCCGCCTCCACCTAATACCGACCAACTCTGGGTCTAAAAGCTCCGAGATGATGACAACTGGTACCTCTGCCTCAATTTCAGCCAAGAAAACCCTGTTGTAAATTAACCTTCCAAGATGGGATTGGCCTCCAAGATCTGCTGTTCAATCCAAGAGTGCTGGCCGCTCACGGCCGCGAGGAACTGCAGCATGAGTTTGGTGCTCTCCGTTTTGCCGGCCCCTGATTCCCCACTGTGGCACCGCAACACATAAAACAGGAATAAATATTTTATTCATGTTGCACTTCCCGCACAGAGGACTCACAAAGTGCTTCGTATGGTTAAAATACAGATTTACCAATAGTTTCAAGATGGGGCAATTTTACAAGGCAAGGGAAAAACTGAGTACAGTGGTACCTTGACTGACAAGTCTAATCGGTTTCCATGACAATGCTCGTAACTCAAATCAACTTTGCCCTTTGAAATGAATGCAAATGCCATTAATCTGTTCCAGCCCCTCCAAAAGACTAACATTCTTAGACTCGTAAGTCAAGGTACCACTGTAAAGGTAAGAAGAAATTGTGACGTTTTCCAACTAGAAGAACTCTAAAGGTCCCCAAACCTGATGACGCAGCATTGGTTCCTGCGGTTGCGGCGCATTTTGAAGAAACAGCTGTCTGCGATGGCGAAGACGTGCGGTGGCAGCTCGCCCAGACGCCGGTCCGTGTACTGGTGCACGTGATCGGCCGTGTAGAGCGGCAGCAGTTGATAGGGGTTCACCGCCACCAGGATAGAGCCTGTGAAAGTCTGAAAAACACAGGGTCAGTCGTTTCATGTCTTTTACTGCTTTCGGGGCCACTGTACTCCCAGAGTTAGTAATTGGGAACAGGCTACCTTGGTTACTATCATCATACACCACTCCATTTCCATACGAACATAATGCAAACATGTTTGAAGGGAAAATGTGTGGATCTGAGGTATTACAAACAAGGCTCAAATGAGTATGGAAGAAAGGAAAAGATCTGGAGATATATCTTTTTTCAATTGCCCAGCAATTTAAATTTAAATTGCCCATTCACAGATCTGGACGGGGCAATGAAAAAAAAAAGTCTGAAAAAAATTACAAGCATATATTATTTATCCTCTGTGAAGAATAAATAAGAATTTGTACAGTGACAGACAGGTTAACGGGTAACTAAGAACTGAGGAGAAGGGGTGGCCATTGTGATTACGACCCCCCAACACTGATCATGTTGACTCTGACATTTACAGCATTCGTAACTACACGTGACAAAACGACTCTCAATCTCACTTCAGTTTCCTTTCACCGGCAGAGGCCGATTGGTCACCATGGAGACGAGTGATAAAACACCCAAAAGAGGGGGGCAAAGTCCAGGGCGCAGATTAAGCACTTCCAGCAGGGCGATTACGGCCCATAAAATGCGAGGCGGGATGGACTTACGTAGATGAGTCCGTCTTTGTGCCGCACAAGAAGGTTCCTGAGGAGGCCGGCTTCGTTCAGGTCCCCCAGCCGGATCATGTCGTCCACACCGTGCACCGAAGTGGGGTGCATGGGCCGCAGGCCACTCTCAATACCCTTGGTGATCTTGTGCTCCTGGAAGTTGGATTTGTTCATACAAGTCACCAAGAACTTGACAGATTTATCTTTTCATTTACAGTACATACGGTCGCCCTTTCCCGTATCACAGTTCACACTTTCACTGCATCGCTGATCTCGAAATTGGACATATTTGATATCAGAAAATTTTGACAAAATTGCAAGATATTGCTGTGATTATTTTTCAACGCAGACAGTTGAAGCAGAGCAATAAACAAGAAGGAAAAAAAAGTGAGTACATTTCCAAAGTTTGGGATAATTTCAAATGCAGAGCAGAACTGGCTCACACAACTACGGTAATCATCGCCATCTATTTTCATACAGTATATATATATATATATATATATATATATATATATACACACACACACAGACACACATATATATACATGTATATTACCTTTCCTTCATCATCGAGTAGTTGAAGCTGCCCCGTGTCAGTCACCTTCACCTGGGCCCCAATGGGCACGCCGGCCCCGGTGTCCACCCACACAAAATCCCCCTAATTGATGAAACATTAGCAGTGATTGCATATGCACATAACGGATCCAGAAAGTTTTCACAGTACTTTTATTTTCCCACCTTTGGTTATATTCCATGCAGCCTTATAACAAAATGTGTATTACATCCAGTAAATACTTGCCAGATGCACTTTATATGCTGAAGCATTATTATGATTCTTATTAAATAATTTAAAAAATCATTTACCTTTGACAGATGCATCACTGGAAATCTGGAAGAAAAACATTTTTTCACTTGTAGTGTCATTCAAATCTCTTTTTCCTATCAGGGCCCGTTGGATGAAGTCATCCAAGGGATTTTTTTTTATAACACTTCCTGTGAGGTTTTATTTTTCCTTTAGAATTGTTTCAACTCTTCTGGGACGAGTTTAGGACCCCATGTCCAAGGTTGCCCACCTATGATTTACGTAGTACAGTATTTCATTTGGTCTTTTGTTAGGGCCGCAGCATACATACATTACATACCAGTGTAATTTTTTTTCATTGAATTGGCTTGGTTAGAAAAAACAAAACAAATAAAACGTAGATCTCATCCTTTAAAATAAGATGACTTTGAATTTAAGAATATACATTTCAGAGTCAAGTCTTACCTGAGGGTTTGGTTTTTCCTGTGAGATGTTGTTCCCTCAATGACACTGAAGAAGGAAGTCGCTTTTTTTTTTATGACTCTTTGACTTTGCTCCTGTAGAACCACCCAGTGACAACATAGTAAATGGTAGAATCAGCAAACGCCATATGTATGACAGTAAATACCTTTTTTTTTTTTTAAAGAAGTACTGGCACAAGAAAATTTTTGCCTCATCAAACATCACCATTATCACCAATATAATCCAATTAAAAAGATGACACCTGAACTGCACTGCATATTTTACTTGAGCGTAAAAGTTTGAAGCCACTGTAATATTACGCAATTAAAATCAGTGATTATTTTATGACCCACTGGAGGGAGTTACATACCCCACTGAGAATCACACATGCGGAACTGAACTGCTGGTGTGGAATAACATCCGAGTACTTGTGTGTTGTTGAAGCATCTTTACTATACTTACAGACAAAAAACAATGTACAACGTCTGGTCTGAATGATCGCGACCCTACCACGCTACCTCTCTGTGAAATTTTGTTTGTTTTTACACATCGCACGGCAAAAATGTCTCCATTTTGAGATTGGGGGTGTGTACAAAAAAAAAAAAGAGCACATTTAAACAGTAACAGCTTTGTGAACATGAGGACGCTCCACTGCAAATCCTTCTCTGCCTTCTTAACGAATAACAAAAAAACAAAACAAAACAAACAAAACAGATTAATCCTGCCAATTCCGAATATTCCTTTGACAGTGAACCGCTGCTATTAGTCACGAAAATCCACAATTGACCCTTACCCAAAAAGGATTCAATTGCCACTAGATGCCACCAGAGCAATATTTTTCATTTCAGCTCAGCTCCGGCCTGAAAAATTGAAACTCCCCTTCTCAGTTCAACGGGAAGCCATTACCTATTTGCCGTTTTTTGTGCTCAGGCCAAAGTCATGTCTAATCTAAAAAAATGACACCATCTTGTGGCATCGTGAGGCAATTGCAAACCTTTTTGCATGATGTGGACTTTTGTGGGGAGCTCTACTATGGAAGTTCTTAAGTAATAATCAGATTTAAAGGGGAGTTTGCAATTTAAAAAAAGACACAGCAGATCTCTGGTCTCTGAGTGGTTGTTTTTCCTCTAGCAAAGGATTTTCTTAAAAATCAAATCAGAGGTAGAAGATGGGGTCAGAGAATTGTTTTTTCCATCGATCAATTTACAAATGTACTATTAGAAGTTTTGCTCAATGTTTCTGACGTCCACATCAAATCAACAAATTCTATTATTTTAAATTACTGTCAGGTTTCTACTGACAGTGAAACAATTTTGACAACAAGTGATTTGTTTTTAATCTGCAAACTCCCCCTTGAAAGAACCGAGGAGAAATTTCATCTAATTAGAGTGCTAAAAATCGGCGGGAAAAACGACTGAAAGGCGAGCACGCATCTTCGCAAAATGGCGGCGGTCCAATCATCGGCAAACACAAAGAAGGCACTGATCAAAACAAAACAAAACCAAAAAAACAGCACATTTGAGGTTGGTCTTCAGGTTACCATTTTCAACTCCTTCTTGCCTCTTTCACGCCACGGCTCGGCGACCTGGCGGAAGCTAAGTTAGCAAACACTGTCTCTTGAGGTCTTCGGAAATGAACCTAAAAAGGTTCCCCGCCAGCCACTTGTTTGCCCACGGTGGGTGCTTGTGATTGTATGAAGCAGATCATAGCACCAGATTCTGAGCGGGGGGTAAAGGGATGCGTGAGTTAGGGGGAATATCATGCCCGCTCCTTCCGCTTGAGCTTGGATGATTTCTTGACGGAACTGTTCTTGTTTAGCAGCTTCAGAACTTTGTCTTTGTGCTCCAGGACTTTCATCATGGTGTCCCGAGCCTCTGTCACCTGGTCCATTACCAGCTTACAGCGCTGCATGTTGCCCTGCGGGTAAAAGATGGGAGATGTTATCTCGCCTGTAGAGAGGCTAACAAATGTTGCTTTTTGTGCCGTTTCAACCTTTTAAGCAACGGATATTTCAACACAAAGTGAAAGCAACACAAGCGGTTATTGTCACTCACAGGTCTAAGATAATTTTTTTTAATCATTTTTAAAAAGCGACTAATATTGGTGTGGCTCACTTAAGAGTTTTGACCAGCTCCATATGTCTGTAACATACTGCTCGTGGTGGTCGAGGCGCCAGAAGTAGCACAATGTCCATTGAAATGAATGAATAATTTAGAAAAAAGCTAAATATATAATACAATTTGGGGGGAATATATATATATATATATATTTAAGTTGGACCTGTATGAGTTCATTGATACGGTGTAGGTCGTCATCTGCGTTCGCTCTCTTCTTGGGTATGAGGCCCTCTTGCAGAGAGGACAGCCGGCTGTACACATCATGCTCCAAACTAGACTGAGAACAGAAAACGACCAGGAAGGCCGGTCAAATACATTAAAGTCAAGTATCACAGACATGTTGCCGTTATGCATGATCGGAGTAAAAAAGGGAAGACAAATTGGCTGCTTTCACTTGGCTGGGAAGAACGTTCACACAATTATTTGCTCATTTCCAACTCTGGAAGCACGACATTGTAGGGGTGCAATGAAAACAGCTTTAAATGGGGAAAATCGGTTTTGGTTTAAAGATGTGACTGCATCAAATCAAACCGAAAGGTTCCACACCCCATGTATCGAATGGTCTTTTGCAAACCTCGAACTCCATAGTGATTTTTGTATAGGTAATTTTTGCTAATGCTAACTGTGTATATACAACACAAATGATGGGAGATGTGATCCGAGCTGATTAACTATGACTTGTGAATATTTCTTAAATAAAAGGTTTCCGTCAAATTTATTGGATGTTAAATACAGCGGAGGAGGGTCTCTGGTCCAGTCAATTAATGGCCAAAATCAATAAAAGTTGGCAAACACCGCGTGAACCTTTTTAATGTGAACTTTTCACTCACCAGCTGTCTGAGCTGTGCGGCACACAGGTGAATCTTCCAGCCTTGCGCTCGGCACGCCACCCCTCTCTGGTTGGCCATATCCTGTAAGGTGCCCTTCTTCTCCTCTGAGACAAAAACAAATTATGAATTAATTACTTTTCATTCATAGCCCAGCAAGATTTTTGCCTCTGTCTGGAAAAACTAACCTTTGACACGGATATCGCTGTACCTCTGGAAGTGGTGGTAGGCGGCTTTCCAGGGGTTACGGTAGTGCCGTAGGAGGGTGACGGGTGGGCGGGGCCTGACGGGCACATAGCGCACCCCTTCCTCATCTGAGAGGGGAACATTTTAAAATGTTAAGCGACATCTGAACAGGAAAGAACAATGAAATGGATTGAAATACTTGACAGGATGAGCAGAGCGCCATCTCCGTACCGACATATTCCCTGGGGGGAGACTCTCGGCGCTCGGCCCTGCCGGTGATGGGCCTCCCGGGCGCCTTCTCCTCATCCGTGCTGTTAGTCTCCATCATTTCGCTCTCCTCGGTGGAGATGACGTGCTGCTGCTTGCGAGGCTTCTTCCTCGGGGATGCCCCGGGGATGAGGTCTCCCGTGGGGGGCACGTTGAGGGTGGAAGACTGGGCATTCAGGGCAGGGTTGGCGTTGGAGTCTGTGAGGGGGGAAAGAGCAAGCAAATAATAACAATAATAATAATGGAGTACAATGAGACTAAAACAAGCTCCTCTAAGGTGCCGTTGTAAAGCTGAAGTCATTTTTGGTTTGATTTCTTATTTTAAGAGGCACTGGCACCAACTCCGTGTAAAAGGCGGGCGAGCGTCACCTCCTCACCTGGCTGCGTGGTGTTCACGGTGTCCACATCATGCTTGACCTTGACGTCGGGGCAGCTTGCGACACAGGAGGCGGTGCTGCTGGGGGCCGGCTGCGTAGGCGACGCCACCGTGTTGGCCATGGAGGCGGGGGTGGGTGGCGTCACCGCGATGGCTGCGGGCAGGGCTGAGAGGACGGCGGAGGGCTGCGAAGGTGGCGCAGGCCCCGGCGTGGCCAGAATGGCGGGAAGGGCCTGAGCGAGGTGCGGAGCGCCCGAGGCCGCCATTGCTTGCTGCTCGCCACCCTGCGGCAGGGGAAGCGCATCCACGGCGGCCATGACGGGAGGGGCCACCGCCATGTGTACCTCAGCTTTGGGTTTGACTCTTGAGGGAGAAAGATCAAAGTGTGATCAGAACGGTTTTCCAGCCTGGTTAAAAAGGGTCAACTTGTGGAAGTTTACATACACAGTTAGCTCACCTCTGTTTTCCATTGACAGTGTTAAAACTTTTGGTACTTCACACGATCACATCGCAACTTTATTTTACACATCAAGTAAGCGTTAGCATTAGGAAGCTAACATAACAAAATCCTACCTCTAATATACAAAATGTTACCGAACCACAAAGCATCTCTATTTTTTTAACGCATTTAGCTTAAGCTAGCTAGCACGGCCAGAATACAGTGGTAATTTACATAGTCATCATTAACCAGCTAGCATGGCCACATTGCACCTAGAAATATTCATTGTTAGTTGGCTGACTACAGTAAATCTGTATTTTTCATACAGTTCACTATAGCAGGCTAGCACGGCTTGAACACACTTCGAATTTACGGTGACCATTGGCCAGTTACCACAACTATAGCATCACCTCTTTTTTACAGTTTAAGTTAGCATTAGCCAGCTACCAGGACGACATGACACCTGTATTTTACCTAAAAATTAACTTTAAATAGCTAATATGAACTCAGCGCAACTCTATTTGTACACATATGCAATTAGCTTCCTATATTCACACTAAAAGCTACGCTAAGCTCTAGCCAGGCTCGTATGGTTAGAAGCTCACCCCGCGGGTCGGGGAGAACTGGCCCCTCTCATGCCGCTCTCAATTCTGATGCTGCTCGGTTCATTGGGCTGAGCGGGAATGAGGGTCTTGCGAACACAACTGAAAACGAAAAAAATAAGGTATGAGAAATATATTAAATATGATGTACATATGGTATATTATACTGTCGGCGAATATAACAAAATGTAAATTTGTAAATTAGCTGTATTTAATTACATCTGATGTCAGTATTGGAAATGAACTGTCCATCGGCATGAAATATGACGGAGTAGATCCAGACCAAATGCGATAAAACGATATGGAACATTTATGTATAGTGTCTTGTCATTTACCTGAATTTTTATGTAAACAACTGCGAGTTCAATATACGTAAACAGAAGAAAAAGCACCAAAAATGTGCACATTAAGATCTGGCAAATGTCTTTGCCTCTCACCTTTCGGTGGTAGGCTTCTTGCGTAGGATGCTGGGTCTCGGCGAGGACACCAGGGTGGGCGCCCCTGCCTGGCCATGAGTCTGCACCATGGTGCCGACCGGTTGAGTGGTGCCGCTGATCGGGTTAGCCACAAAGCTGTCGGCCAACACCACGCCTAGATGGGGTTTAAAAGGTTGAGTCATGTAATCTTTGGAAACCAATTACTGTACTACTTGAATTTGAAGCATATTCGCAGAAAGAGCAGAAAAAACCCTTTCATACTTATTTTTTTGCAGTCAATGGCTGGTGTTACATTCCACGGATGAAATGTGAATTTATGAATAATGAACTATAAATATTCAAGGGAACACGGTACCGGATTTTGCTTCGGTGGGTGGTTGCTGCTGCTGAGCGGTGCCGGCACCCTGCTGGAGGCCCGGCGCGCCAATGGACGCCGCACCCGGGTGAAGGCCCTGGACGCCAATGGGCGCCGGTTGAATGCCCTGCGTGGCGATGGGTGTCGGCTGGATGCCCTGGGTGCTGATCTGCGCCGACGGCAGGCCAATGCGGTCCACTGCCATCAGCTGCATGTGGTTGAGGTGCACGGTGGTGGCCACCCCGACGCCAGCCTGGGTAGGCAGCGCGTTACTTGGAGCTTGAGGAGTCACTTGGGAAGGAGGAGACACTTTTAAGTCAAAGTGGGGAAAAAAAACGGTCCAATGTTTTTGGTCTTAATTTTTTCCCATAGCTTTATGTTAATGGCACTGCTCGAACCATTAATCAGCAGGCCGATTTTAATTGGCTGATCTTAGCTCTTTTAGAGTCATCAAAAATTGACATTTTTTTTTGGGGGGGTGGGTGTACACGTTTGTGGTGCTTCATACCAGGATACTGACGGATAGTGGACACAGAGCTGCTGATGGGGGTGTAGGTGTGAGTCAAGGGATACGACGACGAGTACGTCGGCAGGAAATACTGGAACTGGACTGGAACGGGGGGCCTTGAAAATGAAAGGACAAAAAAGGTTAGCCTGGACATACAGTAGCATTGCTCACCTGTACATGAAAAGACAGACACAACACCACTTCGATAACAAAAAAGTTTTTAAAAAATGGTCACATCATTTGTAAAGGCTTTTGATGGCAACATAATTTATTTGCAGAAAAACCACCACAAAACTATGGCTCGGGTTTAGTGTCTTTTTTTTACATGGTGTTCATCGTTCATTCCATGAACTGCGTCCTCGTTTCTCAAAACTACGACACACACTTTCTAACAACGACCATGACATATACTCTGTTCAATTATGACTCCCTCATAATTGACAGAACAATCCAAGATTCATTATTCCAAGATCTTTATCCTCCACTCAAAAGCTGTGCTAGCCACATCTCCAAAGCGAATCTATCCAGACTTTACATGTGGATACCAGTTGACAGGTATAAACACCCACGGCAGTGACTTATTTGTTTTATTTATTTAACCTTTATTTGGTCAATGTTGTGACCTGCGGGTGATACTTTGCTCCAATATAGCAAAGATGATGTTTCGCCAAAACTTTTGACAGTTTAGTTCACCTGTTGTCACTTCTCGGCTCCATGGTGACAGGGTTGGGCGAGGAGCGATGGCCCTGGATGGGGATGAGGTTGGCCCTCTCCCCGGGGTAGTCGGGCTGCACGCGAGATGACGAGTGGGCGATGGGTTGAGGCACCACTTTGGCTGCGGGCGACACCGAGGTGAGGTGAAAGTGAGGGAAGTGGGATTGCCAAAAAAACAGAAACCCAACTCACCGACGGGGATGGCGGAGGTAGTGACGGCGGTGGCGTGTGAGGAGTGGGAGGCCATCGTCATGGTGACAATAGTGTTGCTGCTCATTTGGGTGTGCGGCATGGAACCTGAACGCAACACGCACACACGTTTTTTGCATTATTGGCAAATTTCACATGAAAAGCAACAACATCCCAAACTTTTTGGCAGTTGTGTCTTTCTTGTCATTTTGAATCTGTACCCATAGAGGTGGTCGAGGGCACCGTGTTGGTGGCAACGATGGGCGCCACGGTGGCCGCGGCGACTGGCGTGACGGTACTGAAGATGGGCTTCTGTGAGGTCAGAACAGAAACTTCACATTTTCTGTCTCAGAAATGAAAAACTCTCATTTTTTCATGGAGGCGAGTAACCTGCGCCATGGTGTGCGGCGGCTGAGGTTTCTGAGCGCCGATGGCCGGGTGCGACGGCAGCGTGATGCGCGTGGCCGTGTCACGTGACGTCTGAGGCCTCTGGATGCTGATGCTGGCCGGCGGCGGGTGAATGGTCAGGCCGGGACGCCTGGAAGAGCAACTTGAATGTTGACAGAAGGTGACCCCATGTTCGCAAATGAGGACAGGTGGCGGTGTCATCTTACCCGTGAGCCACTTCTGCAGAGTGCGTGGCGGTGGGATTTATGATGGGAGACTGGGTCCTCGTGGCTGAAATGGGTGCCACCACGGTGGGAAGCACTGATGTGGATGTCGTCACAGCCGGGCGAGACTGCGAAGTGAAAGACGTGTTATAGACACACATATACACAAAAAGATGTTATTGGTGCACAACACAGTACCTGAATAGTCTGGTGGATGATGTGCTGCACGGTGGGCTGGCCTGGGCCCGCGCCTGCTCCGGTGGCCGGTCGGAGGACCGTTTTGGAGCTGGACATGACCGCGGCTGCAGCTGCGCCTATGGAGGAAAAGATATAAAATGGAATTTGCAATCTAAATAAATGTTCCTCCGTTCATGTTTCTAAAAATCAATTTCAGCATTTTCACTGTGTAAAAGAAGTGCAAAGGAAATAAAGGGTTGAAGAGCCCTGACATAACCTGTTTCATGTTTGTAAACAGGGTACTTTGGTGTGGAGGATTCAATTACTCGATCCACGGAAAATAGAGCAGCTACCTCTGTCGAGATGTTTATATCTCAACTTTTGACTTATTTCTACACTCTCAAATTTGTAAACCGCCGATATCTGGATTTGAGCCTGTTTTGCTGCCCCTTCTCTTCTTCTAAATGAACTCTCATGCTGATCACACTAACACTAGAATATGTGAATCCCTTTGCGAATATTTTGTGATTAAATGCTGTACAAGTAAACCTGACTTGACTAAGAGGTACTAAACAGAATACTTAGAAAGATTTAGATGAGTGAAATTGTGAATCAGTGTGTACAAACTTAAGGGACACCTTGGTCGGTGATTCAGTGGCAAAGTTTCATCCTTTCTGAGACACCTGCGTGTCAGGGTATGAGAATGCTAGGACGGGGGTGTTCAATCTAACACTAATTCCTCCCTCCGTATTGCGTTGAAAGAATATGTCGCTGTCAAATTAGCATGCACGGTACCTCGTGGTAAATGTGACGTGAAGGTCTGCGGCGGCACGGCAGGGGTCCCGATCTGCAACGTGGGACCGCTGCCTCGAATGATCTGGATGTTGGCCGACATCAGTTGGTGCAAATTACTGGAGTGACCCTGACACACACACAAAAAAAGGCAATCAGATTCATTGTGAACACATTTGAATGTAGGGCTCAGCAACATGGCCAAAAACATGAAATCAAAACCTTTTTGAGTGTAAAATTGACATCATATCCTCACCTGCTGTCCGCTGATGGTGGCCACGGGAATAGAAAGCGTGGTGGCGCTGCTGCTCTCCGGGGCCGACGTCATGTGGCCCGGGACCTTGGGGGCCATGGGCATGTGCCCCTGGTTGGAAGCTGGCGCAGGGGCGATCAGGCGGCTTGGCATGGGGGACTTCAGGACCGCCTGGAAAGACACACACAAACAATGTTGGTTATGGAACAAATTCAACTCCCAGACAAGCTACCTCTGTCTTAATGTGCAAAACACCAATTGGAGACTATATTTCGAGACTCACCTTCATCTGTCCATCAGTGAGGACTGCGGGCTGGCCCTGCGGTAGATGCACCGGTGGAGCAGGCAAGGCCACGGGCGGGCCGCCAGGCTGGATGGGCAGCGCCTGCGGGGCGGGCTGCGGCTGCCCGTGCGTCTGGGCCTGCGGGTATGGTCGGACCACCATTGTCTCCTGCTTGTCGTCCCTGAACACCCCCGTGCTGGTGCCGCACCCCGCCGGCGGGTGCTCCTGCTGGTTGCCGTCCGCAGCTTCAACAGCTAACAAGCAATCAATTATATTAAGTTGCAGCAAAAAAAAAAAAACACTCAGTGAGCTATGGAATATTTTGCTTTCATAGCTAACACACAGTTACTTAAGACACATTCACTCTGCAGGATGTCTGATGGAAGACAAGGACATGTGTGTCTTCACCCCTTACAGCACATCCTGAAACAATTCAAGTCTTTCTATAGGAGGTATTTGCCTGTAAACATTTTAGAACACCTTGTCTGTAATACCAATATCATAATCTTGGTGATGTGACAACACAGGTATAAAGATCATATAGGGTGGGACATTTTTGTTTTTGGGGCAGACCAAGTCCTTTTTCAAAAGCGAATAAAAAAAACATGGTGATGGATGGATGGATAGATAGATAGATCACCTTGCGGGTTTGACGGCTGACTGACAGGCACCAGGTTTCCACCGGTGGGCATTAGTGGAGCCCCCCCTGGGTTCGAGGCGGGAAGCCCGTGTCGTGGGAATTGCTGAGAGCTCATTCGGGTGTTTTTACTTTATTCAACGACCTGAAAAAAGAAAAAGGACGTATATAAACGCGTGTCAAAACACTTGACAAGAAACTGTGCGCATGCGCGACCGGGACAATAAAAGTACGAGCACCTTAACAATGAAAACGAAAATTAACCCTTCGCGGACCGAGCGAGTACACAACAACTGAGCTTAGTTATGTTTATTGTAAACAGCCGTGATTTTAAGACACCCGTCTAACGTTGGCAAATTAATACGTACATTGAGGAGTATTTTGGCTTGCGTTTATTGGTCGAAACACTCCCCTAACAACAGTTTATCGGATGAAGCGACGTCGCTTTCGCCGCTTTGGAAAGAGAACGCAAACGCGATGTTAGCCCAGTAACTCTTTAAATGGAAATATTCGACGGTTTTTGCTTCGATAACCTCACATAGTAGAAACGATACAATGCTAGCCTAGCGAACTGATTAGCAACAAGCTAACGTGAGACTCGCTAGGTTTTCTGCTGCCGCCTGTTCGACACTCACGCCTAAATGTTGAACTTTTAAGGGGAACAACGGCCTAAACCCGGTCTCGCTGCACAAGCGAACGCGTTTCGGAGTACGCACAGGTGTTTGCCGTTTCGCTGAGTTCAAAAGCAATGCTCCTTTTCAGGATTACAATTTTGCCATTCGTCTTTTCTTTTCCTTTTTTTCTCCGTTCGCGACATGTAAGCCGGAAGAACGCTTGCGGGGAAGCCGCCCCCTTGACATCTTTCAACCAATTGGTGAAGA
Organism: Hippocampus mohnikei; assembly: GCA_026261675.1. Classification (NCBI taxonomy): domain Eukaryota; kingdom Metazoa; phylum Chordata; class Actinopteri; order Syngnathiformes; family Syngnathidae; genus Hippocampus; species Hippocampus mohnikei. Next base: position 13,931,958 of record JAKGUB010000332.1, on the reverse strand, counting down.
AATGTTCCAAGCGTCGCCCAATGGGAGGGTGGAGAATGTCACGACCACCCATAACATTCAAGGCAGACCCGGCCCCTCTAAATTGTTTTAACCAATGAGTGATGATAATTCCGTAATGTTGACAAATGGAAACGCGAGAAATTCGTCAACCAAACTAAATCTTCAACAGGGAGCCGGCTCCCTTTTTTGGCCTCTTACAACCAATCAACAAGGAGAAAAACCAATGCAACCACCTATGGGAGCGCGAGAATTGCTGCGCCGATCCCACTACACACCGAGCTAGAGGGGGTGGTGTGGTGTGGTGTGGAATGGGATGCTCCGATCTCAGCAACCTGCTTGGCTACTGTCGTGTAAGGAAGGAACATAACATAGATTGTTCACCGTTACTTGATTGTATTTTATTTTTTATTCGGCAGTTGAAGTGGCAGCTCCGTATTTTCACTTCTATTGAGTGAAAATGGCAAACACGTAACGTAGTCGTTGTCAGTTCAGGTTGTAGCAAACCCTGTATACACTAGAGGGCGCCAGACTTCCATTTCTGTATAGGCCACCTCAGTGGGGAAGGACAAGCAGCAAGTGTTAAGCAACGAGGGCATGGCGTTCTGCCCTTTTCATCTGGAAAGTTGCATTTTATGGTCTGCACCTGTCAATGCTGTGATGTTAACATTTCGATTCAGCAAGCATCAAACAACAAGACCGACAGTGGCTCTTGAGGAAGTTATTTTTACCTTTGCGTGACAATGTCAAAATGTTTGCGTTACTTCATGAGCCCATGGGCCACAAACACAGTGTGATGAATGGACTGCAGCCTCAACAAGGGAAAGTACTTTCATTGTCTTGATAGGCACTCCCTGGGGCTATTTTCCCCAATTTTTTCAGATCTATAATTCACCCCCAAATGGCTGCTTTGAAACAGTTTCCTTTTCAATCGGGCATTGATACTTGAGTCTTGTTCTTTTCCGCCATTTTATGATAAACCTCCACCCAATTGTGGGTCACTTGCTGAAAATAGTGTGTGTCTGTGTGTGTGTGTGGGGGGGTGTGATATCTTTTTTTCTAAATTTTTAATACCAACAATTTTACACAGTAACAAGGACTCGCACTAATGGTGCGCTCTCAGGCATTCATTCATGGAAGAAACATTCCAAAAATCAGCAGCTTTGTGGAAAAGTTGATGAGGTGGAGTGCTGGGGTGGGGGTGAACATTCCATGGAAGCTGTAAGCAGGAAGTTGTGGAATTTCCATGAAAATGAGAGCAAAGCACAGAGTTCCACATGCATATTTTCCCCCGTATTCTTTGTGGCTGACCTTTAATGACAATAATAGCTAGATTATGTAGAATACTTTAGTAGCGCTTTGCGGAAAGTTAGAAAAAAAAAAAGCCCTGATAGCTACGTCAACGATCGACTCGTCTTAAAGTCTCAAGGACCTATGCCCGAAATTCAATAGGAAGTCAGCCATTTTGGGTGTAAGCAGACATTTTGGGGGTAATCCAGTACTTGGTAGTCGTCTACCGAGCATAACAGGATGCACAACCAATTGCTGAGAACCTATACCTGAAGTATACCAGCGACACCAATCTGAGTGTCAATTAGGTGGGCAAGTTTATCCTTACAGGACATGCGAAAAGATCTCAAGGACCTTTGCTATAAACTGAACAGGAAGTCAGACATTTTGATTCAAAGCGTCCATTTTGAGGCTAATACCATAGCATGAAAGTTGGACAAAATTAGCCTCCGACACCAGTTTCGCTGATTGACGTGAAACTATGATCACATGACACATGAAAAAGTCTCAAGGGCCCATGCCTTCAAAGGAACAGGAAGTCAGACATTTTGCTTACAAGCAAATATTTTGGCGCCAATCCATCGCTTGAAAATTGTAGAAAAAACTATTCGGTGGACACGTCTATTATGAAAAAATAAATACAAATCTCAATGCATTCCTGAAGTGGAACATAAAGTTTTCTATGTTGATTTCAAGCAGCCATGTTGGGCGAATTTCAAAGCTTGAAAGTTAGAAAATGGATCCACCGAGACTTGAGATGCTGGGTCACGGCAATCCCAGCAGGAATCCAGATGTGTGTGTCTGTGTGTGTGTGTGAGAGAGAGAGAGAGAGAGAGAGAGAGAGAGAGAGAGAGAGAGAGAGGGATGGAATGACACGAGGCCTGAATTCCTGGGAGCAACGTCCCATCAGTCACCGCTCCAGCTTGGAACATTCCTGTCAGTTCCTCGCCAGGCGAAGGGAGAATGACGCTTGCAGGAATTAATCAGAAATGTGGAGTATGCGAGTGAGAAATGGGCCCAAAAAGGGGGATGGTAAATCTCGGAGACACCTGCCCCATTTGGGGGAATGAGTCTCCACCACTTTCTTCTGCAACAAGTAAAGACAGTTGCGGTGCGAGAATGTGTGGCATCTGCGGAATGCCATCGCCATCTCATCGGCTGGGGGAATGAGGAAGGTGTCAATATTGACATTAGGAGTTGATGCTTGCTGAGGACTTTTTAGTATTTATTTATTTATTTACGTGGTACAACTCCACATGCCGAGACGGAAGATGCCTGATAAACTACATCTCAGTATTGGGAGATAAGCATTGTCAGGGTTTGTTGACAGGAAACTGATTTAACTGAGAACTAGCAAAAAAAACAAAGCAAAAAAAAAGTTGCTTTCACATTTTGGAGCTTAAAAATGCAAATAGTTCTACAATTCTCAAAGTGCAAGCGTTTCCGTAGTGCTAGTGCCGTGACCTGTAAACCTAAACCCAAAAGCTAACCCCAATCAGTGAATTTTAATCCAAAATCGAGCCTGTAACCCTCACCCCTCCTCTAAACTTACATTATGAACCCAACCCATAATCCTAAACTCTAAAACCCAGTACAAACCTAAGATCAACTCATAATACTACATTCTAAAATCCTAAACTCTCAACCTAACCCCTAAATTTAAATCATAAAACTGCTTAACCTAACCCTTGACCTAAACTCTTAAATCTCTGAACCATGACCCTAAATCCCAACACTTATCCCGAAATCCTAAGGACTCTTTTTTATTTTTAAATCAAATCAATTTGTTTTCTATTGTTTGTAGAGTGGGCGGCCCAGTGGGTAAGTGGTTAGCCGTCAACCTCACCATGCAGAGGTCATGGGTTCGATCCTGGCTCTGGCCTTCCTGTGTGGAGTTTGCATGTTCTCCCCGTGCCTGCGTGGGTTTTCTCCGGGTCCTCCGGTTTCCTGCCACATTCCAAAAACACGTGTGGCAGGTTCATGGAACACTCGAAATTGTCCCGAGGTGCGAGTGTGAGCGCGGATGGTTGTTCGTGTGCAATTGGCTGGCGACTGATTCAGGGTGACCCCGCCTACTGCCCGAAGACAGCTGAGATAGGCTCCAGCACCCCCCTTGTGAGGATTAAGTGGATCAGAAAATGGATGGATGAATGGATGTTTGTTGAGCAAACCACTAGTAAAGGAGGGAGCCATTTGCAGTACATATATTAATATCTTTAATCTCTCATTGGGTGAAATAGTCAACAAAACATACAAAAAAAAGTTCACAGCAATGTCCAAATTGAGAAACTTTTGTGTGTCCGTGTCACCTGTTACAACATGAATAAGAGAACAAAAATTGGAGTCAATCTTTGGCACCAGAAAACAACACAAACGCAAGCTTATGAATGAAAAAAAAACAAAACAAAAAACCCCCAACAAAAAATATATTAACTTCACTTCCATGTAAACACATTCCAAGGGAGCCAAGGGGACATTTGAGTCAATCTGTCACACTGCATTGACCAGCAAATGCATTCATTCATATTTTGTGTGTGCGTGCGCTTGTTTGACGGAAAAGCATGAAGTGGAACGAGCCATTAAATGTCAGAATTTACGTGTGGATAATCCCCCTGATGACACCAACAGCGACGATTCCAAACTGGATTAGTCTACCGAGGCGCCCCCCACCCTCTTCCAGAGCGGGCATTATTCCAGTTTCATACGAAAACACATTCCAGGCAAACTTGGGGAGTTTGGCTGATGGCGGAAACCAAAGTCTATCTAAAGCGGGGAATGTGCAACGTTTTAACGAGGGCTAAGGGACTTCACATTCCCCCGCTTTAGATAGCCTTTTTTTTTCGCCCCCTCACTCCCTCGGTCAGGAATGTGAGAAGATTAGCTTCTAGTGCAGGGGCGAGGCGAGGCAAGGCCAGGGGGAATTTGCGCTACAAGGCCGCAAATATTAGCTTCGGAGCTGGAAGGTCTGACCCGCGTAAAGCCTCAACTCTGAAATTAAACCCGAAACCTAACGTAGCCCTAATCGGATCAATTTTACCATAAACCCCCAACTTGCAAAACTGTATTCTACCCCATGAAGCTAAGCCTATCCGTAATTCTAACCACTAAACTGAACCCGAAAAGCCCAAATTGCCCACCTACGTATGAACCGATCATGAAACCTCAACCATAAACTCGAACCCCAAACCCAAATCTGAAAACATGACCTCTAACCTATCCCTCAATTTAACCCTCACCCTTAGCCATCTCGTCTTCTAGTTGCACAACACTGACATACAGTACGGACCAGCGTCATGCGAAAATACATCGGAAGTGCTACGATACATATGGAAAGTCCACGTACGACGCAGACAAGATGTCCGCAGACAAACACGACGACTGCGTACGTTGTTTCGGTCTGGATCTTCGAAAGCCGTTCTCCGCATTTAGAGGTTTGTAAACGCTTCTTCCGCAAAGATAAATAAAGTTAAATATACGTACGTTGTCCTGTCACACAGGACAACCCTCAAACACACCGGATGCCACCACCAAGAACAACGAGAATCACTCCCGTGATTTTAAATTAGACAAAGACATAATTTAGCTTAAAGGGCAACACGATTGAAACGAGCAGCGATGACAGATGGGGAAATAAATAAGATACAGCAACATGTCTCGGCACCCCTTAAATGAGGATCTCCACCATGTCTGAGTCAATTGTGTTGTTGACCTCCGAGGGTTGGACTCCTCCCAGCTCGGCTTCCTCTGAAGTGTCTGAGCCAAACAGCAGATAAACGGGCGTTATTGTGATTGCAATGATAACAACTTTGCTTCCATGACCCTAATTCCTTATCTTGAACTCAAAATCCCAAAACACTAACCCGGGTGTTGGCAACCCGCGGCTCAAGAGCCGCCCTAGTGGCTCCCTGGGGCTTTTTCCAAAATGTTGATAATTGATAAAGATGGGGGAGGGAAATATATTTATTGTTTTAAGATGATTTCTCTAAGAGGACAAACACGACACATTCTTCAAAAATGTGGAGAATAAATATAACATTTCAACATTTCTGTCAACGAGGATTAAGGCTTTTAATTTTTTTGTGGCTCCAGACAAAAATGTTTTTGGGGTCAAATGTGGCTCTTTCAACTTTTTGGGTTGCCGACCCCTGCCCTGACCCTCGACCCTAAACCAGGGGTAAGGGAACTCTGGTTGTGTTGGAGCAGGGAGAGCTCTAAAACAAGCCGGATTTGGCTCTCGAGACACCCAAGTACCCTACCCCTGACCTAAACATAACCATAAACTCTTACCCTTTTAAACATAACCGCTAAGGTTTAACATCTTCATCAAAAACTTAACAGAGGACACCCACCAGCAACGGGTACCGCCAGGCCCTTGGATGGCTTCGCCTCGAGTTGGTCACATTGGGTGCTGGAGTCCCGGCTGGCAGTCTTGCGTCGCAGCGCGGCACCACCTGTCTGGTCATCCGAGAGGCTCTTTCCTGCAGATGCGGACAAAGAAAGAAGTGGCCGAATTAACCCCCCGCGCTTACATCCGCACTTCTTCCCATGACTATTCTGGATCGGGGCTATTCTGGAGGCGGGCGATGACACGCATTCCGACTTAAAATCGTCTAGTCTATTTGAGGCCGGCGGCCCGTCGCCGTCTCATTTTTTTTTCTTTCTTATGACGTCGCTACATTTTGTCCGTCTGGCGGCCAGTTGTCGTCTGATACCATCGCAAAGTTAGTCACAGCGCTTGCGTTAACAAAGAGGTGGGGGGGGGGGGCTGACTCACCTTTAGTCTCTGTACTGCCGGTCGCCGTGGTGATGGATGGGACCGACCTGGCCAGCCGAAGACCTTGTTTCTCCAGTTTGCACTGCTCCCACCTGGAGCGTTGCTGGAGGACTTTAATCATGGCATCCTTCTCCAGGAGCTGTGCGTGAAGGGCTCGGATCCTGGAGCAACACACAAAGGGCGCTCGTGTTGGGTCCACAAATAAGAACACTTTTTTTGAGGCCTGATTTAAAAAACACAAAGGCCATCTTGTCTTCTTGTCGCACAATGATCATATCTGATCGATTGCGCAGAACAACAACATTTCAGATTATTCCCGATCTGCTGGAACCAGAGCAGTCGGTATCTCGGAAGGTCAATTTTAGGGGAATTTTGCTGGTTCTCAATGTGTGAAAAGTCCTAGATCGGACTTTGGGTAAACATACCCCTCAACCATAACTTAAGGAAAGGCCTTGAGATTTTAAGAATGGGATGAATTTGATTTGGTGGGATTTCATTGGTTCTTGGGTCCACATGACCCTAATCGTTGTTGGGTCATCATACCTCGGATCTGACATTTTTCTTGATTCAGTTCTCGCTTTCAGTCCATTTTCAACATATTTGGATGATCATGGTGAGAGGATCCCTTCGACAAGGGTGGCAAAAAATGTCTACCTGTTCTCCATCTCCTGATGTCTGTGATTGGTCAGAGGCAGGTCCTCGTTAAAACTGCTGTCGGGCGAATGCCGAGGCGAGTTGTTGATGATGGTGGTATCTCTGTGAGGAAACAAAAACAGTTCAAGTTGCTCAACGGTCGACAGATATTTACATTTTTTTTTTTCTTCGGCACCCGTGCTTTTGTCATGGTACCTCTGCGCCGCAGCCGTGGCGGCGGCATCCATGGCAAACTGTCTCATGGTGCTCTCCTCGAGATACTTCTGTTCCCATTTGGTGATGTCTGCTTCCAAGGCCAGGATGCGTTCCTCGCGTTCCCGCAACTGCTGCTGCTGCGACAGCGAGGAGCTCATCTCGGAAGCTGGCGGTCCCGAAGTCTGGTTCTAATGGGCAACCAACATAGATGGCACGTTAGTGAAACGGGTTTTCGTTTGCATTGGGAGTCATTTTTATGGAGGTATGTACTGTATATACTCGTGTATTTGGTTGAAGAAAAGAGTTCCTCACCTGTTGCACCCGCAGGCTTTTGAGTTCCTGCTCGAGGCGGGTGCGCAGTCGCATCTCCAGCTCTTCTCGCTTCTCGCACGCTGCCTGCAGCTGGCCCAGTGAGTTCTGGAGGCGTTCCACCTTCTCCACATAGGCGCGCTTCCTGTGGAGCTCGTCCTCCAGTTGCCGGTTGCGGGCGTGCGCCGAGAGCAGAGCCTTCTCCAGGAGCTCGCGCCCACGCTGGCTCTCCTCCGCCGACACCCGCAGGTTCTGGATGGATCTCTCCAGGCGCTCGCGCTCGCGTTGCTGCTCCTCATCTGGATACATGTTAAGATGGAGTTAGAGCAACCTGAATGGCACCACACCATTTTTTTTTTTATCTTTGGCAGCTGGATTAAATCCTATTTTTTCAGAACAGCACTTAAAAACAGTAATGCATGCCATTGTCACATCTCAACTGGATTACTATAATACACGTTATTTTGGAGTTAGCCGGTCCTCCCTCATGCATGTCCAGTTGGTCCAAAATGCTGCCCGCCTCCTAACTGGAGCCCATAAGAGCGAGGACATAACTTCAAGGGCTCTAGAAATAAAGTTGAGTTTTAAGCCAGGGTAATGTTTTCAGAGAAGGGTATAAAGTAAGGGTTCGGGTTTTGAATTAGAATTTGAATAAGGTTTAAAATGGTAAAGGATTTCATGTTTTGGGGGTGGATTTGGAGACGTGGTTATGGCTTAGGATTTCAAAGGAGTGTTTCAAAAATGGGTTGGGTTAAAAAAAAAAAGCGGAGGCCACTAATGCAGCTTGCATCAAGGGTCACTTTGCGGTGACATCGCCAACTACTGTCATGGCATGCACACTGCAGCTTTCGTACTTATTTTTCGGTAACTCCTCAATGAAACAGAAACTGGTGTGTCACTTGGAAAAGGGGCTTGATTACACAACCACCCCCCTGTGCTGTGACTGCATGCCTGCCAGGGGAATGCAGACTTCCTCTGATCCACTTACATGCACACACACACACACACACACACACACACACACACACACACACACACACACACACACACACACACACACACACACACACACACACACACACACACACACACACACACACACACACACACACACACACACACACACACACACACACACACACACACACACGTACATGCACAAGGCGTAGCTTTGTACTGCCAAAAGCTATGGAATGCCTCCACGGAACGCAGAGTAAACAAGAAGTTGAAAATATAAGAGAGCGCCAGGGAGATGGTGAAGTAAACGCCCTACTATTGTTCAAGTTGCATCCACCCCACAAACAAACAATCGCAGTCTGGGGTGTGTGTGTGTGTGTGTGTGTGTGTGTGTGTGTGTGTGTGTGTGTGTGTGTGTGTGTGTGTGTGTGTGTGTGTGTGTGCGCGCACACATGTTGCATGGCACTTACACAACATACAGTACATCCGTGAAATGTCTGGTCTGGATTTGTTAGGGTTTTGAAAAAAAGGGTTAAGGTTTTGAATTTGAGTTACAAGGCAGAGCGAGGTTTTGAAGTTCGGGTTAGAGTTTCAAAGGGTTTGAAGGTAGAATTAGTATTTCAAGTTATGGTTTGAAAGTGGGGTTTCAAGTCAGTGTTCAAGGCTGTGAATGCCTTGTTTCGGGTTTCAAATGAGGGCTAGGGTTTTAAAGTCCGGTTTAAAGCCGAGGTTTGAGTTTCAAACATGGGTGAGAGTTTCAAAACAGGTTTAGAAATGTTTCAAACAAGTGTGAGGGGCTCCAAACCCGTACTCCCGATGAACGCACTTTGTTCGAGTAGCTTGAGGAAGACGTGTTGCTTTTGCTCCGAGCATTCCGCTTCCTTGTCCGCTCTCTGCTTGGCAGCCGCGCACACTTGTTCTGGGGAACGACACACATCCTCGTTAGGCTTTCAAAGGAAGGGTATCAAGTTACGCTTTGGAGCTGCGCCGTACCTTTGAGATCCCGGTTGAAGTCGTGCATCCTTTTTATCTGGGCCTCCAGCTTGTTCCTCATGGTCTTCTCCAGCGCTTCACGCTTGGCCGAGCCTTTCATCAGAGTCTCGTATTCCTCAGAGATCCTGGCGATCTCGTTCTCCAGCTAACGGGGGACGTTGGGGAACACATCGATCAGAGAATGCGAGGGGGGGGTTGGAAGAAGGACGTGAAGTGAAAGGTGGGACAAAAGGGAATGACAGAGTGAAAGAAGGAGCAAAGACTGTATGTGGATGGAAGGAAGGAGCACAGCAACAAAGGATGGAAGAAGGAATGACATGATGAAAAAAAAGAGGGGGGGTTTGGTGTAATTGACGGCGGGAAAAAAGGAAAGGATGAAAGACAAATGATTGAAAAAGAAAGACACTGATGATTCAAAAGGAATGAAACGAGGAAGTCGATGATGCCAGGAAGAAGAGTTAGGAAAAGTGTGAAAAAAAGAGAAATATTGAGGAATCCAAAGCAAGAAACAAAAAAAGGAAAAGAGTGGAACGAAAATAAGGGGATAGGAAAGACGTAGGCGTAGACGTAAGACGACTAGATGATGGAAGGGCTGTAAAAGACAAAGAAATGGAGAGAGGAAAATGGTGAGTGAAGCAGGATGAAATGAAGAGAAGGAAGAATTTAGAGGAAAGACAGAAAGAAGGAGCAAGAATGGAAAAAAAGATAAACATGAAAGAGGATGAAAGGAAGGACAAAAACAAGGAAATCAGAAAGCAAACGCAGAGGAATCAAAGACAAAGAAAAAGCTCAAGATGCAAGACAGGTTGGAAGCATAGAATTTGAGAGGATGAGAGAGAGAGAGAGAGAGAGAGAGAGAGAGAGAGAGAGAGAGAGAGAGAGAGAGAGAGAGAGAGAGAGAGAGAGAGAGAGAGAGAGATTGGAGGAATGCACAAAGACCAGAAGGAACAGAGAAGACTTCTGGAAGGAAAGCAAAGACAGAAAAGGGGAAAAAGCGACTTGATGGACGGAGTGGTGGCACCGAGAAAGCAAGGAAAACGCAGAGTGCAGGAACAGGAACAAAACGGTGATGGATGAAATTAGATGAGGGACGACGCAGGAATGAAAAAATCCAAGAATCAGAGGAGAGAAATGTAGATGAATGGAAGGACAGGGGTGGCGGGGGAGAAAGAAAACCAGGGATAAGGAAAAAAAAATTGGGGAAAGGAAAAAGGGAAAGATGAAGGGAAAAGACCGAAGCGTCATAGAAATGAAAAAAAAAAGCACAAAACAAGGAAAAGACGGAGGCGAGGAAAGTGGAAGGAAATGAAAAGGGAAGACTTCTGGAAGGAAGAAGGACAAAGAGAAACGAGCCACGGCTGAATGGATGCGAAGGCGCAAGCAGACAGAAAAGGAGAAAGTAAGAAAAATGGATCGGCAAGGTGGAAGAAAAGACGCGAACCCCTCGATTGACTCCCTCCCAAGAATCGACAGATTTCCTCTCCTCTACCTTGTGCAGGCGTGCAGCCTTCTCTGCGTAGATGTCCACTTCCTGCCTCAGTCTCCAGTTCTCCCACCTCAGGGTGTCGCCCTCGTCCACGGACGTCGCCCTTGCGGGAACGCTGCCGTTCCTGGTGGGGGGCACGGGGGGGGGGGGAATTTAAGGGACCGCGGACGACGAGCCGAGAGTCAAGCCGGTCAACCTTCTAACCTGTGCTGAGAATAGAACGGCGGCAGCGTAGGTTCTCGGAAGTACATCTCCCGCTCCTGGGGCGGGTACGCCGGCGGCGGCCCTCGCGGGTCCCCTCGACTTGGAGCAGCGGCGTTGTACAACTGCGGAAAACTCTGCGAGGAGCTCACGGCCGGGATGTTTCCGAGTGGCGCGCCCCCTTCCAGGGTGAGCCGCATTAGGCGCTCGCTGAGGGAGCGGGCGTGCTCCCGCTTGGCATCCCAGCGCACGTCCGCAGCGGAGTCCGGCTCCCCTTTCAGGTACTGCGAGTGCACTTTGGCCTCCTCGTAGGTGGGCAGCTCCTCCCCGTGGGAGGGAATCCTCGAGGGTTTTTCTGGATGAACACAGCTTCCCTGGTATTCCTGGCCTTGAGGGTCCTGCCGCGTGGACACGTGCATGTACTGGCACTCGTCTTGGGTCAGGCTCTCCTGGGAGGAACGTGGACTCCCGCTACCGCCGCCGCTACCTCGCAGGGCCTGCTGCTGGATGGCAAGCAGGGACCGGGTGTCAGTGAGATTCCCGAAGCGAAGCTGCTCCTGGATGAGGCGGTGCAGGACCGTCCCGGGGGCGGCCTCGGCGGTTCTCATGTCCAAGAAGGCGAGCCGGCCTGGATGGTGGGACTTGAGGGACAGCACTGATCACAAGGACTCTGAAGGGAAACACACCTGTCAGGCGACCGACCCCGTAAACCTTTGTTCGGGTTTCAGCATGTCGCAAAAAAAAAACAACCTTTGACTTGACCTAGAAATTTGTTTTGGTAGCACTGCATCATAACTTTTTGAAATTTGGTGGGCCTGTCAATCATGAGGTGACCCGCAAAAAAAAAAAGTCTCAAGAAACAATCCAGAAACAATCCCCAAAACACACAGCATGTCTGCCGTATTTGTTGTCTCCCTGGAATTTTTTTTTTTTTAATCTACCCTGAAGCCAGTTCACCATGTCATGAGAGCAAACACAAAAAGTGTCAAGGTCACAAATCACTAAAGGTTCTAAAGGAAAAACAAAGTTGAGCAATTCCTTAAAAACCCTTTAGGGACTGAGCACATCACGAAAACTTGGGTAGAAGGAGTCAGGTCACACCAGCAAAACTGTCTTTGATGGTGGATTTTTCTCAAATTCAGCCCACAAAGCCAGTTTCACTTGGTAAAAATGAAATTTGGGAGACATGTCATTTAAGAGTAGACCCACAAAAAAGTCTCAAATAGGCATGGCTGAAAAGACACGTGAAATCTGCTATTTTGTTTGAAAGCAAACATTTGAAATTTATTTTGATCGTTTTCCAGGGGTCCTTCAAAGACTGACTTGTACTGGAGATTTCTTTCAGAAACTTCAACCGCATACAGTACATTACACAAATTAACCATGGCACCTTAAAATATATATTGAAGGTTTTCGCCATTGTGTGGGGGCAGAGTGTGGCAGCAAAGTTTAAAAACTTGCCATAAAACACAATTTCATAATGTAAAAAAATTGAGAATTTTGCCTCCAGAGCCAGTTTTACATAACATCATGAAATCTGGTCAGCGTGTCGATCATGAGGAGACCCCCGAAATGTCTCAAGGAGCCATACACACAGGAAGCCTGAAAGTTTGGTTTAAAGTGGCCCTTTTTGGGGTCAATTTGGCCATTTCCAAGGCTCCTTTGATTTTATTTTTTGTCTTCACATCCAAATCCATTGCAATCCAGTCATTTAGCCAATTTCCATGTTGTGGCTCAAACACTCCAACAACTATATAAATCAGTTCAGTACCCAACCCCAAGAGATGAAACACCATATTTCCTCAAATAGTGGCAGACATGCAGTTTATTTCAAGCAGGCGTCTATTTGTGAAGAGGTGAGCGCCTCAAATCAGCCACATGATCGCGGCACTCAATCACACAGAAACCAGCATTTGCCGATTACTCCACCGTCACAACATCTTATGTATGTATGTATTTAAATGTGTGTGCGAGTGTGCGTATACATATACCGTGTGTGTGTGTATATATATATATATATATATATATATATATATATATATATATATATATATATATATATATATATGTATGTGTGTGTGTATATATATATGTATATATATATATATATATATATATATATATATATATACACACACACACACATGTATATGTATACGCATATATATATATATACACACACACACACACACACATATATATACATATCTACAACCTCATCGGAATTATATGTTCAATTAACCCTTGAATGTTGTTTAAAGTGCAGTGTGTGACCTAAAACGTTAAATTAAAAAAAATCTTAAACATTAAATAAAAGAATATACTGTAGATTTTTTTTTTTACTGCCAATAAAGTGGTAAAAATTCTGTGGCTCTTAATTCTTTGCTGTATCAACTTAAATGGTCAACAACGCATTCCTGATCTTGAATTAGGTTTGGTGACACCATTTCGAAATAAAACCAACATTCTGCCGCATTTTACCATCAATGCAAGAAGCAGCGGGACTGCAAACTACTAAATTCCGCTCCATACTCATTTCAGTTGATCCCATCAAGATATTCCATTGAGGGGAAAAAAATGAACGAAAAAGAAAACAAAATAAAACTCACCAAATCTTCACCTCATCCCACAAAGAAGAACACTTCAAACTCCCAAGAAAAAGAAGCCCCCGGAAAAGCTCGTGGAGTGCGCGAATGAAGTCCACGCGCGCGTGTCGAGTGTGAGCGCGCCTGTGAGCAGACTGAGTGAGTGTGGCTCATAAAGGCTCACAGGCTGATTGTTGCGAGGGAGGAATGAGAGGAATGCTGAGGCTCCAAGTCCCCCGGGGATCAAACGCACCAGGAGGAGGGGAGGGGAGGGTATAGGGAAGAGGGGGGCTGGCCTGGCCAATTGCATGGGGGCGGTTGGCAGGAGCGGATGATGAGGGGGCTGTCGAGCTATTTATTTAACGACCGCTCTTGCTTTCGAAGGGTCTGATGTTGCCTTCAAGGACTGTCCGAAATCCTCGATTTCCTAAAAAAAATCTATCATGGTGTCAGAGCGACACTGTATTGAAAAAGATCCTGCTGATGTTGCCTTCAAGGACTGTCCGAAATCCTTGATTTCCTAAAAAAAAAAAAGAAAAAAATCGATCATGGTGTCAGGGCGGCACTGTGTATTGAAAAAGATCCTGCTGATGTTGCCTTCAAGGACTGTCAGAAATCCTAGATTTCCTAAAAAAAATAAAAATAAATCTAACATGGTATCAGGACGGCACAGTATATTGAAAAAGGTCCTTAGCGTGATCATGGCTTATGCAATATATATACTGTAAAGGCGTAGGTTAAGTTTGATGCACACATTTTTATAACACACTGTGTTGTTATTTCTTTGTTGGTTTTATTATCCATATTGTAACAAAAAAATTCAACCAGATGGGTGGGCAAGTAAGGGAAAGACCGAAAAAAAAACCCCAGTAAAAAATACCAATGTGTGTTCTAAGAATTGTTTTTCTTGTTTAGGCAATTATGTTATGAAGCCGACGGAACCCCCCCCCCCCCCCAACTATAAATACAGTACATATCTATATCACGTTTTCCCAATATCACACAGCCCTGTCTGACCGTCCGTCCAACTCTGGTTGTGCATTCAGACTGTCAGGAAAAAAAAAACGTTTTCTCCTCATAAAATGCCTTTCTACACACCCCTCATCTAGCTATCAAAAAGTCAGGCGTTGCCTTCAGGGGCTGTCAGAAATCCACATTTTACGGTCCCACAAACGTGTACGTTGCCGGCTTGTGCTGTAAGGCTAAGAGGCACCTTAACTGGCATGCCCTTCCTTCCATCTCACATGAATTAGCGTGATTGGTTCATCCTCAACAGAGTCACAGTCAGAAGAGGATGTATGAAGTTTGGAAACGATTTGCAGTGAACCTGGTCAGTGATTAATCATTACGGCGCGCGTTTGCGTGTCCCCGGTAAATACTTAAGCCGGGCTCGTGGCGAGTAATTGCAGCGTGAGAGTCCCGGTGTGCTGTGGTGTGTATGGGCGGGGGTCGGCAAAAGGGGTTGTTGGTCTACGAGGCATGCTGCCTGCCAGCTGTCCACAAACTCACCCCCCCCACCTATCTCGCCTCCTTTGAGCAGAAGCTGTGAGAGATGCATTGTCCCCCCCCACAAAAAAAAGCAGACATGACGGGGGTAGACCTGCCATCTGCTATCCCCACCCCCAGCCCTACCACCATTCCAGCTACTACTCTACATTTCTTAGGGATCAGCTGGCCATCCACAGAGGGTGGAGGGGTGGAGGGTGACTATAATGTCGTCAGCTTGTAAACAAAACAGCGCTTGTCAGCGCTTGCCTGGCGGCCTGGAGACGGAGCAAGTTGGCTTTATCTCTGGCGGGCAAACGTCCACCTGCTCATTTACATGGCGGTTAAACAGACACCAGACACTAGTCTCTAGATAAGACGAGCCGTTATGCAAAGAAACGACCCGACAGCGCTAAAATGCTAACTGTGTACGCTAATCGACACAATGTCGTCTTTGTCCGGAGTAGCGCCGTTTTCAAGAAGTCTGCTAAGTTACCCACACAAAAGGACACATTTAAAAAAAAAACACAAACTAAGCCTTCCTCAGAAACATGAAATTTGGAATGTCATGAGTAGACCTGCAAAAAAAAGAAACTCGAGTGAAAACATGCACAAAGTTGGCCATTTTGGTTTCATTTGGTCATTTTCTTTTTAAATTGAACTTGTGCAGCTTTTTTTTAAATTCAACCTCCAGCGCTGGTTTCACTGGAATACATAAATTCTATGATGAGTAGACCAACAAAAAAAGTCTCGAAAAGCCAAGTCGCAGGAGGTCTGGTATTGTGGTTTGAAACACCCATTGTTGAATCACATTCGGTGGCACCTCTGGAGTTTTTCTAAAAAAATATCACCTCCCAAAGACTATTCCATCAAGCAACATGAAACTTGGTAGGAATGTCATTTGTCAGGAGCCCTACAAATTTTGGGTCAAAAAGTCATGCCTGAAAAGAGACAGAAAGTCAGCCATTTTGGTTTGAAGCAGTCATTTTAGGGTCACTACTGGGTCGCAATCTTGGAACCCACTCTGCCTCAATTGTTGCCATTTGTCGAGAATGTTTGATACTTGTCCATTTTTCGAGTAGACTCTGACACTTGGACGTGCACATTGTTGTGTTTGTTTGTAGCTTGTTTTACAAGTGCCCGAGTGTCCAATTTTTTTTGTTATGATAGGTTCCAGGGCACTGTGTCACCAATTAGCCACCTTTTTGTCTTGCTGTTTGGACTGTTATTGTTGTGACATCGTAGTCTATGTACACTCAACACATTTTCTTTGTTTTCACCTGCAATGTTGACACAAAAACACAGAAACCAGTTTTCCAAATTCTCCCAAAGGCTGCTGTCTTTATAAATAAACGTTTTTTTTTTTTTTTTGTAGCTATTGAAAGTGCGGGCGTCGTGGTAATGGCCGGATTGGTTGAGCACAACGTGATCTGAGGTGGGAGAAGCTTCTTTTGTTTGAATCCCCCCGCAAAGGAGGAAATGGACACATTCCTCAAATTACCATGACCATGGCGTCTGACCTAGCCAGCAGTCTGCTGCTGGGGGTTTGGACGGGGGGATAGGGCGTTTGGCGCCCCACATGGTAGCCCTAATTCATGTCGACTACCTTTCCTCCAGCACACGGGTTTGAATGACACAGGTTTATAAAGGTTTTAAAGCAAAAAAAAAAAAGCAGTGTCTTGAGATAAAGATAACTTAACTAATGAGTTTTTCAAGAAAAACAAACAAAAACAAAGCTATGGTTTATTCGTTGCTTTGAGTTGCGAATGTAAACTTGAGATATGGGTGCTAAAAAGATCTATTGTGTATGTAGAACAAACCACAGCTTTGAGTTTTTTGGAGCGGACGTGATACAATTTTGTTACATCTGAAGTCCATTAGTTGCGGGTCCATTAAATCAAGGTCCCGCTGTACTGTATTGTTTATTCTCTGTGAGGAGCGACTGCGAATCCCATGATTTCATAAATCCCACTCGAGTTCCTAAAAAAAATAAAAATTAAAAAACCCACCTGCGACCGGAACTAGTAGTGAGGAAAAAAAACAAAAAACTTGCTTGGAATACACTGATTGACAAGCGCATTGATTTGTCAAATTAGTGAGGACAAAGAATACGAGTCTTTGAACGCCAGGCTGGATATTAAATAAATGTCCACTGAGTCCATGTGGAAAGATTCATGTGAAGCCTTTAAGCAAAACGGCAGATGTTTTCCCGCACACAAAAGAACATGTCCTGCCCTGCAGCACTTACATGTGCACCTGTCACACGCGCATGCGCCCACACCATATGGAGCTTGACACAAAAGCTGAAATGCATGTTGAAGTGTGTTCGAAAAAGACAAACTTTTCACACTCGTTCATGATAAATTTAACATGAAGCCTTATATGATGTACGGGGGGAAGTAGAAAAGGAATGTACTGCAAATACATGTTTAAACTTTCCTGTGAACATACATCATGATTCTTGTGACATCCTACTAATTTTTCTTAAGACATTTTTTCCTCGTCACCAAATTAGGATTTTCATAAGATCATAAAAACGAACAATTTTGTATTCAAATGGTACTTAAAATAACCACTTTTGTTCTCATGTTTAAACTTTGTTTCCATTCAATGAAACGTTTCTCATAATACTTTGTTCCTCACAAATCACATTTTCTAATCATTTTTTCCAACTTTGGTTTATTCATAAATGACAATTTGTCATATTCATTTTTCTCATATCTAAAAAAAATTCCTCATACAATTACCATTTTCTTCTCATATTTAAACTTTTTTTCAATTTTCCATTTTTGTTGTCATATTTAAAATGTCTTCATGAATTTTCATTGTTCATGTGGTATTAAAACATTTTCTCATAAAATTACAGTTTTTTTTGTTTTCATATTTCTATACTTTTCACATATATTGCAATTCTGTTCTCATCAAATGTTGGTTTTACTTCTAACCACATGACATTTGTTCTGTAAGGATGTTCTCAATTTTTGCCCCTCACAAATGGATGCAAAGATGAGAGAAATCGGAACAAAG
Source organism: Hippocampus mohnikei (assembly GCA_026261675.1). Lineage (NCBI taxonomy): Eukaryota > Metazoa > Chordata > Actinopteri > Syngnathiformes > Syngnathidae > Hippocampus > Hippocampus mohnikei. The sequence continues at coordinate 13,914,005 of JAKGUB010000332.1, read as the reverse complement.
CCTGGGGTCGGGGGGTTTCTAGTCATAAGCCCCCCTCGCCCTCCCCTCCCAGATGGCCAGTAAAGAGCAGATAACGGGTTGACCTCCCTCAGGCAACAAGATGAGTGGAGAGCAGGTGGCCATGCTGTAAAGAGTCAACGTAATGCATGCAAAGTACTACTGATTGATCAATGGTGATATTTTCCATTTTGTTGCTAGGCAGAATTCACAGGGGATAGATACTGATTTTTTTTTCGACAGCTCCCCCCCTCTTAAATTTATGACTTTGTCCTTGCAGCAAATCAACGTTCACCATGTAAAATTTAAACCCTTTTTCCGCCCCTAAAATTGTAACAATTTTCTCTTAAAAACGTAACATTCTGTGATAAAACTGATTTGTATAATTATTGTTTGCTTTATGTTTCAATTTAGTGGGTGAATTTTGAATGCCTTACACTACACAAACACACACGCATGCGCGCACACATGCACACACACACACACACACACACACACACACACACACACACATGTACACACACACAGGAAGTGCACTACTCTGGAGTCAGTCAAGCATCAAAGGAAAGTGACATTCCTTTCCAAAATTAAAATCATGTGTGTGTGCGTGTGTCTGTCTACCTACCTGGGTACTCTTTTTTTCCACCCCCCACCCCCCATGTAAATTATTTTTTTACTATCTGAATTTTAACTAGTTCCTTATAAAATTGCATTCATGAAGGAATGTTACAAATCTTACAAATTGTCATTTTGTTAGCATAAAAGCACATTTACTTCTCATAATCTTCCTTTTTTCCCCCCCTTGAAAACAATGTTTTAGCACAACTTTATGTGTGAATATAACAACTTCTACATGTCAAATTTCTTCTCCTCATTAAATCTTTTCCTTTTTAATTCCAACTTCACACTCATCACTGCGGTTAACTTTGGCATTTGTCCGAAAGATGGTTCCCAAAAAATGAGATGGTGGCGGAACTCTTGTGACTTCTGAGACATGTTTAATGTGCAAAGAGTTAAAAAATAAAATGACGGTAAGATTTTGTTCCACCTTCATGACGTCTTGGTGTTGAGGCGCTTGGCTATGCTGGCGGCGTTGCTGTCGCCCATGCCGAGGATGTGCGTGTCCAGCTTGTGCAGAAGCTCCTTGGAGTGAAGCCTCTCCTTCTCCAGGTAGTGAGACACGGTGGCGTCCACCTGAGAGGACGGCGCCCAAACATCCTGAACAAATATCAAAGCCCAGTCAGCATCTGTCATCTCGAGAGCGCGCCAGAAGATTTGTCGCCACCAGTGCCAATATATTTGATTTGAGTATTTCTTAGATTTCTGACTGACTAGCGTCTGTGTCAGTTTCAAACTCATGTTCAACAGTCCTCTGATTAACCCAAATAAAGTGCAGCTGTTCTAGCAGGCTTTTCCTAACTGTTTCTGCTTACTTGCAGAAACCAAAATGTTTTGGGGAAAATGTTAATATATCCCTCAACCTTTAGCAAATCCTCAGATGTTTTAAAAGGCATTTATTGACTTTTTTGGGGGGGGGGGGGGTCTGGACGCAGCCTGAAGGTGTTGTTCCTCGGAACTGTTCATAATTCTCTCCACTTTGATGAGGAAAAATCAACCAAATAGCAAGATGCTACCACTGCCATGTTTTTTTTTTTGTTTGTTTTTCTGGTGATAAGACTTTTGTGTTTGCGCTGAACATTTCTTTTGGAATTATGACCAAAATTAAAAGTACAATTAAATAGATAAACAGATAAAGTTCCACACATAACTCTTTGTCTACCTCCACTGTTCCTTCTATGCCAAAACATTCACAAATAATTTTAGCAATTAGCAATTTAACAAAATGTTCCCACATGCGTTTGGGAGATTTCCAAGTTTATGAACTGTGAATAGGCGTGGATTCTCAGTACTTTTGCAACCTCTGCTCACCGGTGGGGAGGGCGAGACGGAGCAACGTCCCTCAGGAGCGGCCTTGGTCAGTGTAGACTTCCCACCGGAGAGCGTGCTGTCACTGGGCGGCTGCCGAGAGCCCGACGAGCGAAGCTGCGTGAACAGACGCTGGATGTCGCCATCATAGGAAGCCCCCTCGTCGACACCGCTGCTGAAATGGGAAGTGGTGTTGATAACAATGAAAAAAGTCCTTTAAAGCAAGGGTTCTCAAACCTTTGGGGGGCCAGGGACCCCGGCCACAGAGGAAATTCTTTCAAGGGCCCTAAAAAGTGGAAGCATGTTTCTTCTTTTCGCCTGACGCAACAATTATAAACATCTATTGTGCTGTTGCAGTGTACCTGGATATCCAGTCAGGTCTTTTTTGAAACTTTGCATGAAAGGAAAGGTTGGTGACAAGAACAATCAATATAAAAAATAGGAGCTGGGATGTTTTCAAGTGATGCCCCCCCCCTCATGTCTCGCACGCACTGAGAGCGATGCACAGCCCTGTCTTCATGCACATTTAGTGTGTAGGCTACTCCTTTCATGCGCGGCACAACACTGCCCCTACGAGGCCAAAATGTGTACCGCAGGAACAGCCAGTATTTACTTGTATTTTTGGGGGGTGCTATTATTTTAGTAAACGATATTATTTTTACGTTGTTCCTAATCTATCTTTGGGTTGTTGTTTCAGGATTCAGTAAAAGGTGAGTTTTCAAGGAATTAATGTTTATCGTACTTGTCCAGCACACATTTCCACATGATATGGTACAGAACGATGAGACACGAGGTCCCAGTTTTGAGTACAGTAGTTGAAAAAAGTATTGAAATCAATTAATCTTTTTTTTTTTAATTGTGACTTCAGTGTTGAATCGTGACTTCAGTATTGAATCAAACTGTGATGATTATTTTTTCCATAATTTCCCAGTTAATACTACTGATGAGCCTCATGTGAATGTGGTTTGTGTTGAATAATTTAACTTGATTTAATTCGGCATTTGCATTACAGGTCAGTCCCGATGATCCCCTGCGGCCAGAATAATTTCTCTAGTTCACCTACAGAGTTGCTTATGGTTTTATATTCTTCTAGTAATTTGGAGTTGAATACAGTATGCTTGGCATACCTTTCCGCAGCGGTCTTAGAATGGTCGCCCGCAGCCTGTCCGTGCAAGGCCGGCCTGTGTCCGCCCGCGCCCCACGTGGGCGGGCGTGGCGTCTGCGCGACCTCCGGCCTCAGCTGCGGCCGGTCCTGCTCCGTCACGCAGCTTTCCGTGGGGGAGGCCAGCGATGCTGCGGAAGACGCCTCGGCCTGCAAGAACACGGGAACTCGCGAGACTTGAGCACAGCGAGCATCTCCAGTACTAACTCCGCAAGCTTGATTTGCTTTTTCTTTGTCTTTTTTTGGGGGGGGAAGGGTGTCCAGTCACCATAGAAGATAAGAGTGTGATTATAATAACCATAGAATAGGAACTGGACAGCCAGTGGGTAAAGCGCGATTTACTACCAACCTTCTTCCTCATGAAATCCACTTCTCCGCTGTGCTGCAGCTCCGCCCTGGACAGCTCCTTTTGCAGCTGAGAATGTACATGAGATATTAAGATACAGGTTTTAAAAAAATTGTAATGTGATGTAATGTGCTAAATATATAAAAATATTATAATACGTACATAGATATGTTATTTGGGTACATTACATATGTCAATGGTAAAAATAATCCAAGTGTTCCATTTGAAGTATGGATTATGAATTATGATACAAATATGCAACCTTAGAGGTGTATGGAATTACAAATACATTAAGAATAAAACTGTTACAAAATAAAATACAGTTTGAACCAATGGGTGGGATTAGTCAAACCAAACGAAATGATAGGGAACATTAAGCATCACATTTGTTGACTTGCTGCCTGATGATGTCCATTCCAGGATGTTGTGTCACTAGTGGGAGAGAGACAAAAAAAAAAAAAAAAAAAAGACGTCGTACCCTTTTCACTTCTTCTCCTGAGGTCTCAAAGGCGTCTTTTAGCACCATGGCTTCTTGTTGCGCCTTCAGATGCTGGGCGCTCATCTCTTCCAGTCTGAACGTGCGCACACCCACACACAGAGACATTAACGCAGAGATGGAGAATACGATATAATAGTGACACACACGCACACAGTACACAGCAAGAAGAAGAATACAAGATGGAGGTGCTGAGCGGTTACCTCTGTTTGAGTTGCATCACTTGCCCTTTGAGGTGAGCCTCACTCGCCCGAGCGCGGTCACGCTCTGCGGACGTCGTCTGCAGATCGTCACGAAGCTTCTCCACGCCGGAAAAGTCATGTGACGCCAAACACTCTTCCGATGAGCTGAAACGCATTCACATCAAGGTTATCCCTTGTACGCACAAAAGCACACACACTGACTCACTCACAACTACACACACATATACAAACGTGTGCTGTAGACTACGCACTGTATCACTTGCTCTTTGTCGTGCACCATGTGTTTGAGCGTGCTGACGTCATTGTGAAGCTTTTCAACCTCCTCCGTTTTGTCCTGTCAGTCAAAACACAAGTTGACTGGCTTTCCGAATACTTTTGTCAGCAAGGTGCTCTCGCTCTCTCTCTTTCTCTCCCTTACGTGTTGCTCCCTGCGGTCATGTCCCAGCCTCGTGTTCTCCAGGGCTCTGAAGCGTTGCAGTTCCACTTCCTGCGTGTGCAGCTCATGGTGAACTTTTTCCAGCTCAGCGCGCATTCGCTTAACGTCGGCACAGCAGTCGGCATGTTTGCGCTCCGATGCACTCTGTCCCTGGACACATCAAAAGGTTACCATTGTTTACTAGTGGTGCCAACAGACAACATTTTGGCTTTTTCCATGTGTGAGTTCGTGTGACATAATAGAAAAATATCCGATGTAGTACCTCAACCTGGGCCTGAAGAATCCTGACTTCAGACATGTACTCCTCTTTGGATTTGCATTCCTCAGTGATGGCCTTCTTCACGTGTCTGCGCTCAAGCTTCTGATAACTCCTCTTCAACTTGTCCAACTGAGAAAAAAAATGTGTATTTAGTAAATACACATAACCAAGGGAACCGGATATTACTGAAGGGAACTGTGTGCTCTTTCAAACAGCAGCACAGCTTCCCACAATCAAACATCTCGATTGTCGGACAGTGACACTGCTTTCGACACAAATGATGTTACTGCGTGTGTTCAAAACAATTGTCGTTGTCTGAAGATTATTTTTCTGTTCTGAAAAAGTTGCCACCTCTCTGCGCAAAAGCAACCCAGAAAGGCACCTCACCTCCTCGCTGACTTTTCCCAGCTGCTTTTCGTACTTGGTAGCCAGGTCCTGTCGTCCAACTTGGACGCCCTCCACCTGCTTACGGAGAACTCCGATCTACATTGACAACGCCAAAGACAAAAGTCAGAGTTTCAAGATAGTATATACACACACACACACACACACACACACACACACACACACACACACACACACACACACACACACACACACACACACACACACACACACTCCCGGGAAATAAAACTAGTTGTAAGGTAGTATCATCCACTCTCCCCGCACCCCACGTGTGCTTTACCTCCAGGTCCTTGCGCTGGATGACCACCCTGGAGGCGGAAATTTCCTCCTGGCAGCCCTTCAGCCGCAGTTTGAGGTCCCGTACCTGAGCCTCCCACTCGCTTCTCTGCTGGCTCATCATGATGTCGACCTGCCGCATCAGCTCCTGGAGCTCTGGCTCGCACGCCAACAAAACGGAGCTGGAAATTTTGCAGATAGACAAATGTGAACGTGTGCGTGAGCTAGCCGCCAGCACGAGATTCAAAACAAGTTGCATGACTCTAACCTGAGGTCCGAATTTAGCAAGGAGCTCCAACACGCCTCCATATTAACTTATTAATGTTTTCCAGTGACAGAGTATTGACCATATAGTCTTATTAGTTTGGTAGATAACGTTAAGTTGCAGGCATTTGTTTAAACGGTAGGTTAGCGACCAGCTTTCAACCACCAAGCTAACAACCTCTGTGGCGCCACCAAACGTTCAAAGCGACGTAACGTCATGCGTAATAGTTTAGGATGTCCAAAAGGCTAACTGCGAGCAGCTAGCTCGTCAAGCGTATAAAAATTAGCAATATTTACGATATTCAACTGGACATTTTGGGAAATAACTTTTGAAGTACATAAAAAGAAAAAAATAGGCGTGGATTGTCCTGTGAGAAGCCGAAGCCGGTGCTACGTCATCACGTCCGACGTAGGCCGTAGCCTGGATGACATCACCGGACATGTCACATTGATTTTCTTTCTTTTAATATTGTTATTTTCGTATGTTTAAAGTTAGATTCGGTTGTTTTTTACCACGAGATGGAAAAAATAGGGAGGCGGCTAACTTAAAAGACAAGCTGAGCAATGCCCAGACCATTTAGTGTCGTCATCACATCTTACGTCGTGCGGAGGAAAAGTGGATGGAAACTATGGAAATGACGACAGCAGCGGAGAGCGAAAACGTCAAAAAACGTCATGTCACATTTTCGCAGTTTTTCTTCAAGCTTACTGCTAACAACTAGATCGTTGAGGCTTATACATTTACCCTCGTCAATTGGACTCCGAGGGAATAACTTTAAATAACGTAAAAAACAAATACTTCTGGTTGTGGAGAAGCAGCTCCCCCCCTTTGCCTCCGTCACCTCATTTACGTAGGCAGCAAGGAATAAAAAAATAAAAAAATCACGGTGCAGAAATGTAGGGTTCGATTCTGGCTCTGGCCTTACTGTGTGGAGTTTGCATGTTCTCCCCGTGCCTGCGTAGGTTTTCTTCTGGGACTTCAGTTTCCTCCCACATTCCAAAAATATGCATGGTAGGTTGATTGGGCACTCCAAATTGTCCCTCAGAATGATCGTGAGCACAAATATGTGCCTTGCTATTGGCTGGCACCAGTTTGAGTTGTACCTCGCCGACTGCCCGGAGACAGCTGGGATAAACTCCAGCACGCCTCAATTGAGGATAAACAGATTATAAAATGGATGGGTGGATGATATACTGTACAATGAACATAACTATTTTCTTTTGTTTTATGTGTCAGAATTACTGTAAGTCATGGAGTGACAAACAACATTGAGGCAAGCACATTTTGCTTCCTAGATGGAGAACAATGATGACGAGTCTTTATTTTTCCAAAGTGATGTTGTATGTTAATTTCTTCTCAATTTCTTCACGGCAGAGAGCGAAAATAGGAACAGTGACACATTAAAAAGTAAAGAATGAGCTGATGTTTATAATTAGATTTATTTTCTTCCTTTTTCTATTATAACAAGATCTCATATGTCACAAATCATGTCACAACTTGTCAGTGACTACTGCTACTGTTGAGAATCAGACTTTGCTCTTGTGACAGTGCGTCAACGCATCCCTCAGAGATGCCAGCACCAGGTCAGCATTCGTAATGCTGCTGTTGCATCCCATGAGACCAACGCGGAGTACCTGCAACAGCCAACACGTTAGGTTGCTTAGTGATGTGTTAAGTAGGTAGGCATGTGGGTACTAAGATAGGTTCTGAAGTAAGTAGGTTATGACATCAGCTTGTACTTTGCTGGTTAGTTAGGAAGGCGATATGATATAAACCGGTACTCAACAAGCTGGCTAGATAGGTAGCTGATATGATCACTAGATAAGTTGATGGGTACCTAAATAGGTTGCTGGATGGATAGGTGAATTATATGCCATGCTGGGTAGCTAAGTAGGTTGAGCGCTAGCTACGTAGCCAGACACACATACAGGTTACTTGCTAACTAGATAGATAGAGGGGGAGCAGACAGCTCATTAATAAGGAGCCAGTTGGTCATGTTTCTAGCAGGATAGGTCTGTAACACTCTAGCTCACTAGATAAGTAGAGGGGTGTGTTGCACACTACCATGCCGGCGGAGGGTCCCAGCCCCCCGGAGATCTCCAAGTTGTGCCTTTTCATGACGTAGGCTGTGATCTCCTTCCAGTCGTATCCGTCTGGAGCCACGATTGTCGTCACCGTCGGCAACCTCAAAGCCTTGGAAAAAAACATAATTCGTATTAGAAATTATTATCATTATCGTTGCAGTGCTAAAATGGGATACAAGTGGCCCGACTTTGGAGTTTTTCTGAATTTAAAACAACTCAAATGTTTCACCTTATCCTCCACGAAGAGTTTGAGTCCCATACGCTCTAAACCGGTGTGGAAATATTCGGTCACGTTCGTGTGCCTCTTCCAAGAACTTTCCAGACCCTGCCGAGCAAGAGACAATTAGATACAGTCCATCCCTTATTGTTAAATATTTACTGCGAACAATGCAATTGAGTCTTTTGAGCCACTAAAACAATGATTCAGCCTCACCTCCTCCACCAGGATGGCCAGGCTCTCCCTGAGGGAGTAAAAAGCAGAGACAGGGCCTGTGTGGTGGTACCTACGCATTGGACAAAAAGGCGGTGTTGCTTAGTTCCCGGAAATATTTCTGCTCTGAAACATTTTCAAAGGTGTTCTTACATTCGAGTGGCTATGCCATCACATCCCCAGTAGTTAGACAGCAAGCTCAGGTCCAAGAAGAAAGACACCGGCTTTGTTCTGCGGTTGAATATTTTACGACTGTGGGCGAAACCGGTCGTACAACGGTAATGCATGTGATAACTGACACATGGTCGCTCCACAATGTTGCGGCGTGTTCAAGTTTATGCTCTGGGGAGGTCTCACCATGCTCGCTCACTGAAAGAGATGGGTGCGATACCCGGTGGGGCGTTCAGAACCTTCTGAGAAGCCGTGTACAGGATGTCGATCCCTAAACAAGGCCGGCAGAGAGATTGAAACTTCTCTTCACACTAACACAACAATTAACAAGATATTAAGATCATAATACATCGCTTAGAAGTACGTTATTGGTAAACAAGCATCACAAATAAGAAAAAACGGATTCTTCCAGATGTCCTGTCACACCTTGTTGGTCCATGTACACTGGAGCTCCGCCTATTGACGCCACAGAGTCCACCAGGAACAAACAGTCGTATCTGTTGGGGCGTGAACGTATTCATAATAATCGTTTTATGCTGTGGCTTTAATTGTTAATGTTCTTACTTGTGACACAGTTGTCCAATGCCATCCAATGGGTGTAAGACGCCAGTGGATGATTCCCCGTGCGCCAGGAAAAACAGCACAGGCCTGTGTTTGATTAACGCCTATCACAGCACATCAATCATTTGCCATTGATTTGTTTGCATTATTTGACATTGACTTGTGTGCTTTACCTCCTCGATTTCTGTATTGGTAAAGAATCCACCAAGCGACGCAACAATGGTGTTAACCCGAGCACCTGTTGAATCAAACAAAAATACAAACCACTATAGCATTTGCAATCAATCCGCCATTCAGTTGTCAACATTTGTGATGGAATTGAGGTTTTTGGTACCATTTTAATTGGATTGTAGCACTTGTATTTTCAGCCAGCTAATATTAGCTAGGGTTAATGATTGTACAGTGCTGTGAACAAGTATTTGCCCCTCCTGATTTCCTTTTATTTTCCCATATCTATCACATACAAAGGTTTCAAATCATCAAACCAATTTTCATATCAAAAATACAAACCTTTCTGACCCTCTGTGAAAATTCATGTTTTCATGCTAACTAGTGAAAGCTAGCTGGCATACTGCACGTCATTTTTGGGTGACAGGATTATGGCTAAAATCCATTGAAACAGAAACAATTACAACTGTAAGTCGATGGGTTCGTAGGTTTTAGATGGATTGCTCTACGTTTAGAATGGGCAGAAAGGAGAGGACGACTTCGTTTTAACACAGCTCTTTCCTTTTTTTTATTTTTTCCAACGTCTGCCTCGTAACTCTCTAACGAACACACCTCCTTCCGGTAACCACACACCTTCCTGCTTTACTGCCAATCAGATGTAAGCAACATAAGAATATTTCACAAAGTATTGAACAGAATATAATTTAGGTAACTGTAATATAAAATAATATAATGCTCAAATATAAAATGATAATAATTAACAATTTAACATAAGCTTACATTCTTCCCCCTCCCTCCAGAGAAATGTCCTCATTTCTACATTGATCACTTAACTGTAGAATCCAGGTTACAACAAATTAACAACATCGCACCGGGGGTAAAAAAATAAAAATAAAAAGGCATCAGAAACATACAATCACATCAGAACAAAGTCTTTGAAACACGAAGGAAGTTTAACTTGGCGGCGGCCTGGGCGTGAAGAAGAACCGGTGTTTGAACCCAGTACTGCAGGCAGAACGGTAGGCCTCTGGTCCACAGATGAGGGAACAGGAAAGTCTGTATCAGTAGGCTGAGACCTCTCCAATGGGGCCAGACAAGGCGATAAAGGGTACAGGTAGGCATTTTCTCAGGGTCACCAAAGATCTGGAGGGCTGGAAAGGTAGTGCACCTGATAACGCCGACAGGGCCAGGGGTGGATGAGGTGTGTGACCCACAGGTGCTGATGAGGTATCCAAAGGCATGGTCTTTACATCAGGGTGATAAGGGCGCAATCGGTTGTAGTGGACTGTGTCGACTTTATCAAGTGGATCCAACAGATACTTGATCTTGTAGGTCACACCAGATTCCTCTTCAGTCGATCCAAGACACTTCAGAACCACAAAAGGTCCCTTCTAGTGTGGAGCCAGATTTTGATGTAAAGTTGTAGGGTCACTCAACCACACATAATCCCCGGGGGTGTAAGGAGTGTGATGGACATGTTGGTCATAGTGATGTTTCTGTCGCACGTGAGCTTGATCCCTGTTCACAGTAGCAGACCTGAAGGCAGATTGCAGCTTCCGGGTCAATTGTACTGCATAGTCAGCTGAAGTGCCGGGAGTGGAGATTGGAGACTGCACATCAGGGGGGAACAAGGCATTAACAGGCATCCGTGCCTCTCGACCATGGGTCAGGAAAAAGGGGGTGTATCCCGTAGAGGAGTGAGGGCTGGTGTTGTAGGCCAAGGCCACCTGATTGAGGCAGTCGTCCCACTATCCAGACTGCTGGAGAAGAGTCTTAGCTAGTTGGTCGATGAGTGTCCGGTTAAATCGTTCCACCATACCGTCACATTGTGGATGATATGGGCTGGTCCTTGTCTTCTTCACTCCTAGTAGACCACAAAGATGTTTGACTAGGTCCGACTCGAACTGCCGTCCTTGGTCCGTGTGAAGACTCTCCGGGATTCCATGCTCTCTGATGAAGTTCTCAAAAATGCACTTGGCCACAGTTGTTGACCTTTGATCTGGAATGGCGTAGAGGTTGACGTATTTAGAAAAGTAATCTTGAACCACCAGCACATACCGGTTGCCATGGCTGGTGACTGGCAATTCCAAGATGTCAGCTGCCACTTTCTGGAATGGTGAGGTTGCAGTCACTGTCTTCATGGGTGCTCTCTGATGTGGTACAGGATTGCGTCGAGCATCACACGGCACACACTTTTTACACCACTGACGAATATCCCGGGACATGAATGGCCAGTAGCACAATACCTGAGCAGGTTGCAGAACCTTCTCCGCTGACAAATGGCCTGCCACAGGATTACCATGGAGCAGCTTGAAGACGTCTTCCTGCAACTCTTGGGGTATGATAACCTGATAGACTGCTGACTTGGATGTTCGGTTATGGACTTTCCTACAGAGTAGCTCATTGTGAAAGGTGAGCCTTCTGTATTCATGCCAGAGTGACTTCTCTGCTGCGGGTCTGTTTTTCATCCTCCAGAGTGGGGGTTTGTAGCCTTTGGTCTTCCATCTGATGACCTCCGCCAGGATCGGGTCCTGCTGTTGCTTCTCCTGCAGCTCTAATCCACTGGTGGAAAGCTGGAAAGTCGATGAGGTGGATCCTTTGGACTGGTTTGGAACTGGCTGATGGGGTATTGGTTCTGGCTGGAGATCGGCGGTGCACACAGAGCTGGGTTTTGTGACGACATGAAAAGGCAGCGGGACACCAGAAGGGTTTTCAGTGGTGGCAGGTTGACTTGTTACTACCTCTGGGCGCCTCGACAATGAGTCTGCATTCCGATGCCGATGTCCTTCTCTGTGGATCACAGTCCACTCAAATGGATCTAATTCCAGGGCCCAAACGTGCACGCCGACCAGTCCTGTCGCTGTCGATGGGGATTCTTCTCAGGCCCAAGAGGGGTTTGTGTAATGATGACAAAAGGTTGCTTGTAGAGATAATGCCGAAAATGTCTGACAGACCAGACGATCGCCCACAGCTCTCTGTCATATGTCGACCATTTCCTCTCTGCTTTGGTGAGGACATGGCTGGCATAGGCAACGACCACTTCCATCTCATCACGCTTCTGAGCTAACACTGCCCCAATGGCAGAGCAGGAGGCATCTGTGTATAGTTGAAACGGCTGGGCGAAGTTTGGGAAGGCCATTACAGGAGGACGTGATAGAGCTTGTTTCAAATAAGCGAATGTTTCTTCACAAGCTGGTGTCCACAGGAATGGTGTATTCTTCTCTGTCAGTCCATGCAAGGGTACTGCATGATGTGCAAAATTCTTAATGAACTTTCTGTAATAGGAACAAAGTCCGAGAAAGGATCTCACTTCAGTTGGAGTGCGTGGAGTGGGCCAATCTTTCACACTTTGTACGTTCTTGGGGTCCGGCTTTACACCGTCCTTTGAGACGATGTGCCCAAGGAAGAGTACATTGTCCTTGGCAAGGTAGCACTTGGCAGGGTTTAACTTCAAACCGCTACACTGGAATCTGCAGAAGACATCTTCCAAGTGCTGGAGATGTTCTTCAAAGGACTGGCTAAAGATCAGGACGTCATCCAAATAGACGAGGCATGTCTGCCATGGGAGACCACGGAGAACCATCTCCATCAGCCTTTGAAACGTCACTGGGGCGATGGTCAGTCCCATTGGCATCACTTTAAAGTGATAGAGTCCACTTCCTGTCATGAAAGCGGTCTTCTCGCGATCTTCCTCTTTCATTTCCACCTGCCAATATCCGTGCTGGAGGTCCATGGTGGAAAACCAAGCAGAACCTGAGAGCGCATCCAAGGCATCGTCCACTCTTGGCAGAGGATGTGAATCCTTGATGGTTACAGCGTTAAGTTTTCTATAATCTAAACAGAAACGCCAAGATCCATTCTTCTTGCGGACCAGAACAACAGGCGCGGCCCAAGGACTGAAGCTCTCTTCGATGACGTCTGCTTTCAGAAGCTTGTCAACTTGGCGCTGGATTTCCTGTCGCTGGTCTGGTGTCACCCGGTACGCTCTCTGCTTGATTGGTGATGCATCACCTGTGCGGATGGGATGCTTGATGATACCTGTTCTACCTTGGTCGTCTTGGTGTTTGCTGAACACGACAGAGTACTTAGACAGTAGGGCTTTCAGTGACTGGGCTTGTGTTGTAGTCAGACAGGTTTCATCTATCAGAATCAGAATCAGAATCAGAATCATCTTTATTGGCCAAGTATGTAGAACACACAAGGAATTTGTCTCCGGTATAACACGCTGCATTAGTATCATCATAAACAAGAAATGAGAAATAGGTATGGAAGGACATTTCATAATGTAAGTGAACCATAGTTTCAAGCAGAGCTAAAGTGATCAGTGGTAGAATACAATACTATTACAGTTTGTACAGTTGGTGCAGAAAATCATTGAACCATTTTAGAGAGATACAATATTTGTTGTACAAGAAGAGTGACTACGTCAGTGACTGTTTAGGGAGTTAATGGCTAGAGGGAAGAAGCTGTTTAAGTGTCTGCTGGATTTGGTGCGCATGGATCTGTAGCGCCTGCCTGAGGGGAGTAGCTGGAAAAGGTGGTGGGCAGGATGCGGGGGATCCAGGAGGATTTTCCGTGCCCTTGTCTTGATTCTTGCAGTGTGCAAGTCCTCAAGAGTGGGTAGGGCGGTGTCAATGATTTTTTCCGCCGTCCTAATTGTCCGTTGAAGTCGGATTTTGTCCTTCTTTGTGGCGGCCCCAAACCAAACCGTGATGGAAGAGCACAGGATTGATTCGATGACTGCCGTGTAGAACTGACGTAGCACCTCCTGTGGCAGGCCATGTTTCCTCAGCAGCCTCAGGAAGTACATCCTCTGCTGGGCCCTTTTCAGGATGGAGATGGTGTTGACTTCCCACTTCATGTCCTGGGAGACTGTGATTCCCAGGAACTTGAAGGTCTCGACGGTTGACACAGGGCAGTTGGATAGTGTGAGGGGCAACTCTGGAGAAGGATGTTTCCTGAAGTCCACGATCATCTCTACAGTCTTGAGCGTGTTCAGCCCGAGGTTGTGTCGGCTGCACCAAAGCTCCAGCTGCTCCACTTGTTGTCGGTACGCAGACTCGTCGCCGTCTTTGATGAGACCGATGACCGTGGTGTCGTCTGCAAACTTTATGAGTTTGACAGCTGGACTTGTTGAGGTGCAATCGTTTGTGTAGAGGGAGAAGAGCAGTGGAGAGAGGACACATCCCTGTGGGGCTCCAGTGCTAGTGGTGCGTGTTGATGATGTTGTCGCTCCCAGTCTCACCTGTTGTGTCCGTCCCGTCAGGAAGCTGAGGATCCACTGGCAGATCGTAGGGGACACACCGAGGTGGAGAAGTTTGGGGGTGAGGAGTTCCGGTATGATGGTGTTGAACGCAGAGCTGAAATCCACAAACAGGATCCTTGCGTAGATCCCTGTGCTGTCGAGGTGCTCGAGGATGTAGTGCAGACCTATGTTGACTGCGTCCTCCATAGACCTGTTTGCCCGGTAGGCAAACTGAAGAGGGTCCAGCAGGGGTCCGGTGACGTTCTTTAGGTGGTTCAGCACAAGGCATTCAAAGGACTTCATGACCACAGACGTCAGAGCGACAGGCCTATAGTCGTTCAGTTCCGATGTTGCCGATTTCTTGGGAACTGGGATAATGGTAGACTGTTTGAAGCAGGATGGGACCTCACACAGTTCCAGGGATCTGTTGAAGATTTGTGTGAAGACCGGAGCCAGCTGGTCAGCGCAGACTTTCAGGCAGAAGGGGGACACTTTGTCGGGCCCCGCAGCTTTCTTGATCTTCTGCTGCTTGAAGAGCCGTCTCACGTCCTGTTCGTGGATCTGTAGTGGAGAAAAAGAGGGTGGGGGGTTAGATAGAGTAGTATCTGGTAGAGGTGGGTGAGTGTGGGAAATGGGGGTGTCCTTTTCAAATCGGCAGAAAAACGTGTTTAGTTCATCAGCAAGACCCTTATTGTTCACTGTTTAGGGGGATGGCGTTCTATAGTTTGTGATTGCTTTCAGGCCATTCCACACAGATGCAGAGTCGTTAGCAGAGAACTGGTTTTTCAGCCTCTCTGCATAGCTTCTCTTTGTGCTGTTAATTTCCTTTGTCAATTGGTTTCGGGCGTGTTCGTACAGTGCCCGATCTCCACTTCTAAATGCGGCCTCTTTCTCTTTCCTGGGTTGCCTGAGTTTGGGAGTAAACCATGGCTTGTTATTGTTGAAGGAGCGGAAGGACTTCGTTGGTACACACATGTCCTCACAGAAACTGATGTATGATGTTACAGTGTCTGTGTATTCATCCAGTGTGTCCGTTGAAGTTTCAAAGACGCCCCAATCAGTGCAGTCTAAGCATTCTTGTAGAGCTAGCTTTGCTTCATCTGTCCATTTTTTCACCGTCTTAACAAGCGGTTTAGCGCATTTGAGTTTCTGTCTGTATGTAGGTATTAAGTGGATTAAATTGTGGTCAGAAAGACCCAATGCTGCGCGGGCGATCGATCGGTATGCATTTTTGATTGTTGTATAGCAGTGGTCTAGGATGTTGCCTTCTCTGGTGAAACAGTCGATGTGCTGCTTATATCTGGGAAGTTCGCGGTTAAGATGTGCTCTATTAAAATCGCCCAAAATGATCAGGGGTGACTCTGGGTATTTTAGTTCGAGTTTGTTTACTTGTTCAGCTAGCGTTTGTATCGCCGCGTTAGCATTAGCTTGTGGCGCAATGTAAACACCGACGAGTAAAAGAGGTGAACTCACGTGGCGAGTAGAATGGCTTGCAGTTTAAAGACAGCGACTCCAGGTCCGGGCTGCAGTGTGCGCCGAGCTTCGTGACATCAGTGCACCATTCTTCGTTGATATAGAAGCAAATCCCACCACCTTTCGATTTCCTGATAGCTCCGTGTCGCGGTCGGCTCGGAGAAGGCGGAAGCCGGGTAGATGTAGCGCTGAATCTGGTGGCGGTCACTGAGCCAGGTTTCAGTGAAGCAGAGCGCAGCAGAGCTTGCAAAGGTCTTGTTGGTCTTCGTGAGGAGGAGAAGCTCATCCATCTTGTTTGGCAGAGATCGTAGATTAGCAAGATGGATCGATGGGAGCGGGTTCAAAATCCACGCTGCCGAGCTTGACTAGCACGCCGCTCGCTTCCTCCTCCGACGCCGCTTTCCATGCGCCGTACAGCGCCGCCGCTCCGCTCGCGATTAGCTCGAAAAACCTTGTGGATTTTCATGTGCTGGTGAAAAAGTCCGAGCGCCGACTCCCCAATGCTAAGCAGCTTTTCCCTCGTGTAAGTAAGCCGCGCAGGGTCGCCAAAAACAGGGCAATACTAGGGAGCGTGTAACCGAGGCTGCCATACCTGTCGGCGCCTGATGACGACATCTCAACAGGAGGAGCAATCATATCAGAAACATGCGAAGCAGCACAGCGTGACTCTTCCAGAGCTACAGTGTCAATAGATGAGGTGGAATGAAACTCACCAAGGTGTTGACCGACATACAGCTCGATGTCTTCTTCGTCGTGTTTAGAACACAAACAACAGTCATTCCATTCTGTACTTCGCTGAGAGTATGGGCCACGACAACTTCAGATGAAGGGTTGGGCATCAGGACTCCAACATAGTCGGTTGGCACTGGAGATGCAGCCGTCGCGCCCGCAACACATGCGGTGATGATGGTTTCACTCCGAGCAGGAATGCAGGCAGGTGTCATCACAGAGACGTTGCAGCAGGCAGCTACTTCGTGGTTCTTTGGGAGTAGAGGGAGATTCATGTCCCAGTGTATCAGCTGGCCTTTGCTGACATCTAGCAGGGCATGGTGCTGGTTCAGGAAGTCCCATCCTAAGATCACAGAATGATGAGCTCCTCTGATGACCTGCAAGTCGTGCTGCAACAGTTCTCTTCCTATGCGGATGCCTAATGACAAAGTCCCCAGTGTGTCCAAGCATTGACCATTGACAGAGCGAGCCAAAATGAAGGATTTCTTCATAGGGCGCTTCTTCAGTGCCGAATGTGATACTCTGAAATCCTCACTGATGATAGAAATGGTGGACCCAGTGTCGAGGAGAGCAGATACTTCAATGCCTTCCACAATGGAAAGGATGTTGGGGGACACAGTTTCCGAGTGAATATACTTCTTATTGTCATGATGGTCAGGTTTCAGGTTGTCAGTAGGGGGCGCTATTTCACAAGCTGAGGTCTGCCCCTCAACATCAGCTAGTGGTCGTTTCCCTGTCGCGTTGATTGTGAAGTGCCGGATGGCACTCACCTCTCAGGAGACTGGAAGTGAACACTGCGTCTGGCAGGTAGGTCTCCATCCCTCTCCCTCCGTGACGGCGAGCTGTAGTGTTTCCTGTGCGGCTGATCGGACCTGGACTGGTAGTCACCGTAGTCATCTCGCGATGTATTATCTGCAGAATGATAGCGCAGGGCATCCCCCTGAGAGTCCCAGCTGTATCTGCTTGGGGAATGCCGTCGCTGGCGTTCATGCTCAGAGGAGTCCCAGTCAGGTCTGCGTGGAGAATGGTGGCGATGACGGACATCTTCAGGGATCCAATCATGTCTGCTGTGCCGGCACTCAGGAGAGTCTGGACGGTGCCTGTGATAGAACTCTGGACTTCGACCGTAGCATCCGTCAGGTAAGTAGTAGGTTCTGGACTGGTGTGAACCACGATGGTCAGATGGAGAACGGCGGCGTGCACCACCGAGGGGATCACCAGATGCGGAAGATCGATTGGCCCAGTTGTCAAAGCGCTGGTGTCCTTCTCCCATAGCTTGTGGACGTCACTCTGTAGATCACTCACTTTAAGTGTCAGTTGTTCCATTGCTTCTAGAAGCTTAACAGAAGCAGTATCAGAACATGTCACTGACACCTGGTCCATAGTGTGCATAGGTGGGTATGAAGTATAAAGGTTCAGTGCCGCACGTGCTCTTTCACAGCGTCCAGCAACAATGAGGGCCTTGTCAAGGTCACCCGCTCCCATCTCGTGGATCTTTGCTTGCAGGGCAGGATCCAAACCAGCCACAAAGCGGCGAAACTTCTCCCCTTCCTGTGCTGCGCGGCCGTAGTCAGGGAAGGCTTCCATAACGAGGCGGGTGACGTCAGCACTGTACACCTCTAAGCTCTCACCAGGCTTGCGGGGGCGGGCATTTATATGGGTTTGGAAAAATGGTAGGGATAGGTTAGGACCAAAAACATCCTGGAGCCTCTTTTTGACAGCCCCGTAGTCCTCCTTGACTGCGGGGGAGAGGCTATCCCAGTACAGAAATGCAGCCTCAGCTAACCTTGTGGGTAAAACTGAAGCCAGCACAGATGACATTTCAGTGGTTGGTCGGTCATACATGGCTTGCATCGACACCTCAAAACGTCGAGACCAACTAGTAAAAGACACAGTCCCATCTCCTTTAAAAGATGGTGGAAAATCAATGTTGAGGCGGCCTAGTTGAGTAATATTCTCAGCAGCCATAAAAGCAGCAGTGGAGTGAGCCATTTCAGGGGGTTGAATAACAGAATTCTCAGTATTGGACATGGCGACCTCAAAAACGGTGAACAATGGCCAAGAAGAAGGTAGGGAAAAATTCAAACTGCAGGAAGCCTCAAAATCTCATCCAAATTAGCGGTTAGCAGCAGCCATTCAGTAGAGCGCAAAATCCATGTGGCTAGCAAGATGACAATTAGCACGAAAAAATCGTTGCATAAAAAGAGTCAAAAAGCCACACAAAACATACCAACACCGCTGCCACCAGTGTAAGTCGAGGGGTTCGTAGGTTTTAGATGGATTGCTCTATGTTTAGAATGGGCAGAAAGGAGAGGTTTTAACACAGCTCTTTCCTTTTTTTTATTTTTCCAACGTCTGCCTCGTAACTCTCTAACGAACACACCTTCTTCCGGTAACCACACACCTTCCTGCTTTACTGCCAATCAGATGTAAGCAACATAAGAATATTTCACAAAGTATTAAACAGAATATAATTTAGGTAACTGTAATATAAAATAATATAGTGCTCAAATATAAAATGATAATAATTAACAATTTAACATAAGCTTACACAACATTAAAAACACCTCACCAGAAATGTTCATGAAAATTCCAATCTTCTAATGAGTATGTTGCGGGTGATACTCTTCAAAAAAAGCTAATGCTAACTGTTACCTATCCTCTCTGCTATGTCCGCTGCCCGCTCTCCCCAGATCCCATTGACTGCCACCAGCACGCTCTCGCCAGCCTCCACGGCGTTGAAGATGGCACACTCCATGGCGGTGTGGCCCGCGCCACTTAGCACCAAAGTCACCGGGTTCCGAGTCTGGAACAGGTACTGTATTCCGCCCTGGATGTCAGCCATTATCTACAAACCAAAAACACAGGCATTCTGGTGAACATACATCCAAAGCAATGGCATCTCATTCAACGTTCTACCAGGTCCTCGCCCTCCCATTCAGTTTGGACTACTGGTACACAAGACTAAACAAGTACGTGGCTCTTGACTGTGGAAGTATAGTTAATACCTCCACCAAGGTATCTCATTTACCATCGTACCAGGACCTAGGCATTGCAGTCGCGCTATAACTCCAAGGGAGGCATCCTAAATTGAGGTCTACCAAAAACCTACGCACATAGACCAGTGCCATCCCATCACCTACTCGAACACAAGCTAGGGGTTATCCGAACCATTGAGGACTCACATCAAGAAACCTTTTTCTAGTGGAGGTATCCTGTTATGTTTAATAAAACGCGGTGAGTCTGACTCTGTGCTCACTGCCGTTTATTGTCAGTGGTCACCTTTTTATATTCAACACTTTACGGCCGTGACGTCACGCCGTCGTAACTAACCCTGTGGCTATGGTTACATGCCACATATCCAAACTCAGGCCTTTGTCAAATCTGCAGAGAGAAGCGCCACTGCCCGTCCCCCACCCATTTCCCCCCAACCGTTTGTTCAGTTTACCTCCAAAATCTCCGGATGCATGTGTCCAATGACGGGATTGGCTCCGGCCCTCAAGATGCGCGGCGGAACGTTGGAGGGTCCGGGTCCAAACATGTGGCGTTGAGGAACCATCAGGGGGGTCCGCAGACGTTCGGGCGGTGGCACCGCCAGAGAGGACATGTCGGCAGACGTTTGGATCGCTGTGGGAACTCCACTCGGACTGAAAGGCACTCGGTTTTCCAACTTTGTTTGACTTGGTGGTAATCTCGTGTTAATGATTAACAAATGACTCTGCACTTTTTTGTTGTTGTTGTTGTTTTTTATTGTATAATGCAGTCAAATTGTAACTGATCACATTGGTCATAGTTAATTATCAGGCAAAAGTGTTGATCATAGCGTGTCATTTTTCTTTTTTTCCCCCAGTTTTTATTTTTGTGGTTGCTTGGAACCTTTACAAGTTTAATAATTTTTATTTTTAGAATCTAAATGAACAAATGTATTTTAAAAATGTGCATAAATAAACAAAAATACACAAATAAATAATCTTAACTATTGAGTACAGTATGTATTTCTGCCTATTTATATATACTGTATACTAACTTTTTTGTATTGTATGTATTCAGATTGGTTTTATAATACAGGTATATAGATATACTGTATATTACAAATGACATCGAATGTGTACAATATTATTAAACTTTAAATCCAAATCTACTCCAAAAAAGAATGCAGGTTCAGATTTTTGAAACTACATCGAATATAAAGCCTGTATATTTATACTGTCTGGTTATGCTTTGTTTTTTAGTAGACTTCTATTTTAAAAATACTTGATTTCATTCCCTCATCCTCGCTCTTTATGCGTCATCATGAGGGGTGGTCCTCGAGGGTATGAGGACGGTCTTCCCCAAGGGCTCTGCGCTGAAGGAGCCGTCACGGTACACCAGATGTCCCCTCACGATGGTTGACCTCACCACACCTCGGAGCAACATCCCAAGGTACGGCGTTACCTACCCACACACATGCGCATTTCATAAAAACTTTGGTATATCGGGGGGCTAGCAGATAAATATTCAAGATGAGCCCGACGCAAATGAATCTGAAGGGCGACTCATATCCGTCGCAGTGAGCGATTGAGCCCTGTATCTCTCGACGCACCACAGTTGAAAATTGCAACTCTGTATTGCATTTTAAGGCTTCACATACTACATATTGTCCATTATTTTTATTGAACCACAAAAACAGTGTGTGATTGTCAGGGAAGAAGCAAGTTGCCATGAAGAGGAAGTGGGTCAGAATAAAGGAGAGAGTTTGGATATTTTGAGAGGCTGACGATTTTGTATATGTGTGTGTGTGTGTGTGTGTGTGTGTGTGTGTGTGTGTGTGTGTGTGTGTGTGATTGATTAATCGATTGGTTGAAGAGTAAGTTGTGCAAAAGGTACTGATACAGTTGGACATTGAACATTTCAGAGAAGTTGAAATTAGTTCACCAGTAAATATTGAAGCACATTCTAAGTTCATCCTGGAATTTTGTCAAATATCCCTAACTTTGGGTGAATACGGTAGTGTAGGTTTATATACACTAGATAGCTGTTGTATAAATGAACAGTGAAAGGTATGAATAATGATGGATTGTTGGTAGTCTCCTACCTTATTCTTATGATGTATGCCTTCTTCTTTAATCTGCAACACAAGGAAACAAAGCTTTTACCAGCCATAAGAGCCTCAACCAAATCGATGTCCCGAGCTTACTAGAAAGTTGTATTTTTTGTGTGGGTGTGTTTTTTTTCCAAATAAAAAAAACAAAATTCTCACTCGTTCTTGATGCAAACCTCAAATTCTCTCTCAGGGTCCCAGATGACCAGGTCAGCGTCATAGCCCGGTGCCAGGCTGCCCTTCTGCTGGCCAAGGCCGCAGAGCTGGGCCGTGTTCTGGCACAAGAGGCGCACCGCGTCCCCGAACTGAAAGCCCTTCTGACTGGCCGAGCTCCAGAACAGAGGCAAGCCTGACCAATAACAAACAAAGTCATAAACGTTTGGTCTTATGATACTTATTTATAACCTTGGAGTGGCTTATGACAAATAATGTAAGTTTTGGACAAAAAACTAAAATGTGACTTTTTACTTTTTTACTGGGGGAGGGGATTTTTTTCCTTTACCTTATTGTAGTTGTGGTGTCAGAAATCACACACAGGTCAGAAATCACACAGGGGTCATAAATAACTATATTTATTGAAACTATTTTTTTGAAGGTTGCACGGCTTACCAAACTGGAGAGACGAAATTCCCCCCCAGGCCTGAGTGAAGTCTCCAGAGTCCAATTTCTTAAGGTCAGCCGTGCAAGGGGAGTGGTCCGACACCACCATGTCTATGTGGCCCGCCTTTAGCGCTGCCCACAACTGATCCTGCGGGACAAAGTAATCATTTACATTGTGAGGCCAGTGCCCCTCCCCGCCACCCCACCACACACACACGCACACACACAAATATCTTTATACATTTTGTAATAAGTGACAGAACCAACACATGAAAACAAATCATCAGCTTGTGCATTGATGTGGTTCAAATACTGAGTGCAGATGACCAACACAGCATAACATGGACTAAACACAAAAAGGAGAAAGAAGCTGAAGAAAAAAGAAGAGGGAAAAATAAAGAAAAGACAAATGAGGAGGAGAGGGAGAAAATGGTGTGCAATGAAAAAGTAGGAAAGGAAAAGAGAAAAGGAAGACAGCAGGACAAGACAAAGGGGGGGGGGGAAACATGAAGTGGCAAAAGAAGAGGGGAAAGAAGGTGAGTAACAATGACATTCTGCTTTCGACCTGGTTGTGAGCCGATCTGATTGGTGGGCAACATTTGAACTGCGTGGCCCCCGCTGGTACGTTTTCTGCACTCAAGCTCAGGTAGTGGTGGGTGGTCTCCACTGTTAGGGGGGCCCCGCCCTTCTTGGCTTCTTGGATGACGGGCAGCGCCTGGGATGAAGACAAGTGGACCACATGGCAGCGCACCCTAAAGCACAAAAACATACACATTATATGTTAGCATTAAGCTCGCAGACATTTGTTTTTAGTGAATGGGTGAACTTCTGGTGCTTCAATTTGAAATGTTCAATTTTATTCCATATGGCAGTTTTACAATAAACATCAACTAAGAGTGACAAATAAAGAGCTTTTTTTAATAATGGCCTCTCTATATTGCAGGTGGGTCGAGAATGAATCCCTGCGATAAATGGGAGTTCAGTGTTTCTGAGTGTCAAAGTGATCAGCTCACTGGTACTCGGTGCAGAGTTGTACCACACTGCGGATGGCTTCCACCTCCATGATGTCAGGTCTGGACTGCAGGAAGGTGTCATATTGCTGAGGGTCTGATGTGGACACAAGTCAACTCAATAAATCCACATTGACGGGTATTACTAGAAAATAGTTGCGCAATATGCTGGCAAGATAGGCAATTACTGAGCCAATTACTGTACCTAGATAGAGCGTTAGTTGACATGCTAGCTAGAATTAAGGTAGATAGCTAGATTGATTGGTTGCTAAACTAGCTAAATCGATGGGTAAGTAGGTAGCAAGCTAGAAGGCTAGATAGCTGGCTTGGTGCCAGTTAGCGTGTTTGCTAAATAGATAAGTAAGTGTAAAGACTGTTAGGTGGATCGCTGTTTGGTGGGTAGATAGGTAGCTGCCATGCTAACTAGATGAGTAAGCGATATGTCCACTGGCTGCAATAGAATAGAATGTTACCGCCATTGCTCTCATTGGTCAGTTGGACTTCCTTCTCAGCATGAAACTAAAGGAGACAAAGAAGATTCAGCTGGTGACCCTTCAAGAATAAAGCTTATTTTTCTCATAATAACGTGCTAACTGTGTGACTAAAATACAGGTGTCATGTTGTCGATTTCGATGGCTAATGCTACCTGTATGCAAAATACAGTTGCGCTGTGGTTGTCATAGCTAACTAAAGCTAACTGTAACTAAAGCTAACACTAACTGTGTAAAACAGTGGTGTCGTTCATTTACGCTAGCTGGCGAAAGTTAACTGTATATGTAAAATAGTTTGGGCAGTGGTTGTGCCAGGTGATGAGCACCATACCAGTAGGACAGTTCCTGTTCCTCTCAGCTGCTCCAAGGCGGCATGCAGGTCTCCGTGGCTCACGTGAGGGAACTCATCCACGCCACTGTGGATCAGGAAGCACTTGAAGCCAGCTACTCCGGCCTGGATCATGGGCTGAAGTTCTAGCTTTAAGGATAAAGTTTGATACTATGGGTTATATTTTTGCAGACGGCTTATCTTGAATTTCATAAAGGTACAAGCTTTAGCATGTTTGGCAATTTGATAGATCACACTGCGCCATGTTGGGTGTTCCGACTTTACCTGATTGCCGGGAATCACGCCACCCCAAAAGGCTGTGTCCACGAAGCATTTACCCGAGGTTTCGCGCAACTTCTCCTGTAAATTAGCCAGCGTGGTGGTGGGAGGGATGCTGTTTCTGGAACAAATGGATTATGTACTGTGTTAGGTACAGAGTCAGCTAACTAGCAATCAACTAGGTAAACTGAGGCATCAGCATTCCACATGCCCAATTTCTGACCTACTTAGACAGGCTCGATAAACGGGCAGGTGACTCACAACGGCATGTCCACAATGGTAGTGATGCCTCCCGCTGCCGCTGCCCTGGTGGCTGTCCAGAACCCTTCCCAGGAGGTGCGTCCCGGCTCGTTGACGTGGACGTGACAGTCCACGATTCCTGGCATCACGACACTATCGCCTGCATCCAACACCTGCAGACAAGGCAACAGAGTTAATTGGACACATACCCGGCCTGCCAGCATGTCAGCGATCTGCTTAATTCAGAACCAAGTCAGCTATACCAAGCACACAAGGAAGTTTTTCTATGTATGACCTAACACTATACCGTGTCCCCTACCTATCTAGCTAACATGACACCAACTATCGAGGTAGAGAGGCATACCTGACTGGAAAGGTAGCAAACATGCCAAGCTCTTACCAAGCTTTCTTGCAACCTCACCAGCTACCCACCAACCTGCGGATAACTTTCTAGCTACCAAGTACCGGTGTGTCACCTAGAAAATTAACAAGACACCAAGCAGGATTACATTCTTTAGCGGTTTGATCTTACCTCCACGCCCTCTGTAACTTCCCCACCAGAAAGCACCTGGGAGATTTTACCATCTCGTATTAGGATGACGGCAGGCCCGACTTGTTGGTTACCCAGAAACACTCTAGTGCTCTTCACCGCCGCCACAGTAGATCCGAGCTCCATGTCTGCCTTTTTTGCCTGTGAAGTCGAAAAACATTCCAAAGTGTCTCGTCAAGGTGTATTATGTGGGACGCACGTGTTCCTTCGAGCATATCCGCCCGCCTGCCCTCTAAAACGGCACTGCTGAGTCATCACCATGTGACGATTATCTAAACAATCCTAACAAAAAGAAAATGCTATGTCCCACTTAGAGACAATCTATTAATGTTAATAACCCCAATAAAAATATTTTACTCTATTTTAACACATGCTACAGTCTTTTTTAACTCCAAAGTTATGTTGCTAAGTTGTTGGCAAAGTCGAGCATTTAGGAGTAGAGACACTTGCCCTAAAAGTTTGAAACGTTATGGTAATTTTGATGCATTGACTTGGAAAACCCGTCTGAATTTCAGCCTATACGAGCTTATCGGTAGGTATTTATAAATGGCACTTGTCTGTCAATTGAACAAGGGGTTCCCCGAGTAGGAGGCAAAACGAAAGTGTCACCGAGCTCTGTTGAGAAATAATGACGGTATACTGTTTTACGGCCAGATGGCTACAGGCAATATCACACAAAAACATTCCCCCAAAAAGCTCTTTTTTTTTTCAACATAAAACATTTAATTTGGGAGCATGGTGAGTGACTGGTTGGCATGTCCGCCTTATAATACAGAGATGCAGGGTTCGAGTTTGGCTCCGGCCTTTCTGTGTGGAGTTTGCATGTTCTCCTCCTGCCTGCCTGCGTGGGTTTTCTCCAGGTACTCCAGTTTCCTCCCACATTCGAAAAACCTGCATGGCATGTTAATGGAACACTAAATTGTCCCCACCTACTTACTGCCTGAAGACAGCTGGGATCGGTTCCAGCACGCCTATATGAGGTTAAGCAGATTAGAAAATGGATGGATGGATGGAAATCATTCAATTTCTCTGAAGTCTATGTCAGAGATGTTCGCTCGGACGGTCGACAAAGGCTCGAACACAGGAACAGATCGTCATTCTCTGCCGGCAGGAGGGGCAGTTTTCTACGAAGCCACTTCGTGTGCGCTTCCCTCTGACACCCGACCCCTGCAACCTCTTTATTGATTGTATATGCAAATTACGAGAAACATATCAGAAAAACACTCCCATCTTCATTAACATGACACACCTCTGGACGGCCCCATTGGATCGCCCCTCAGACAAAGCATTCTCTTGTTACTCGCGCCAACATCCGGACACGTGTACATTCCAAGGGGTATCTCCTTATAATTTGGCTCGTGACTCTTTTCTCATGATGGAGTGCTCAAGTACTCCCTTCCGTCCAAGGTTAAATCTTCCTTTCCAAGTTATAAGATAACAGGCACCAGTGTGTCTACTAATGATGTGGTCAGGTACCATCTGCTCCGGTCTCTTGATCTCTCTGACTCCATGCTTCCATTGTGTGTGAGATGTTCTGAACACAACCATTCCGAGGTCAATCAAGCATGTAACAAGATGAAACTTTAAAACATGACAACATTGTATTTTCTATTCTAACAGTCTATCATTTGATTTTCAAAATTCTTAGTGCATCGTGCTCAGGTTTAAGTGGCCATCCCACCCATACTAAGCATATTGGCAGACTGTCATGTTTGGAAATTCTTGCTATTTTAAGCAACCTATGTAACTGCATGCCTATCTAGCTGGCATGTCACCAACTGAGCCATCCAAAAACCTGGACAGTGACCCACGAGCTGTCTCGGTCGCCTTTCAGGTAACTACTTAGTAATTTAGCTATCAAGTAATGTAGCTATCACGGACGCGTTCAGTTAACATTAGAGGACGCATTTGTTTCGGAAATGTCAACGAGAACATAAAAACAATAGATCTAACATTTAAAAAAAAAAATCCGAATTGGGCATCGCGCCCTGCAGCGTGAACGAAGCCTGTTTGACCGCGACATCTAGCTGCAAGGATGAAAACTACATGTAAATGTCATCGTCTGCACATCGCCCTTACTTCCGTGGGCTGCTTTCAGCTTTGAAATCCGCAGAATCGAGGATCCTTGCGGGGACTGCCTCGTGCCTGCCTACAAAAATCTCTATTCTGCTAGTTCGTGACCTACCTCCCTATCTATCGAAAAACCACCCTAACTAGTGTTTGAGTACAGTATCATTCCTCTCTTCTTAGTTAGATTTGATTGTTAAAGTATCATTCCTTCTCCTCTGTGTTATTCCTCTCTTCTTAAGGTGTCGTTTCTCTCTGTTAGTTGTGTCTTTTTTCAGACACTTGAAAGAAACACTGTAGAATGCTGTTGGAGGTATTTACTGCTAACTGCGATTACAATCACAGCCCCACCACTTTCAGGACCCCTCCAGAGGACATGTCAACATCAAAAGAGGAACTGTTATCTCTAGTCTCTGTGTTGCAGTTATTGAGGGACTGCGCCTTACTATGAGTACGATTGATCCCAGTCTCTTTCCTGAACATCTGTTCGCACACTTAAAACAACGTATGTAGTGTTAAATTTGATCTTCTTCCTCCTTGGTTGATTAACGGACCCCCAAGTGTCTTCTGTTGTTACCCCGCACCCTGATTGCTGTTAAGCCCCCCTGGGAAGACCTCTTATCTCAGGATGTGTTCTGGAACCTGCCATCACACCAAATGGTGGGTAGTGGTGGTCTGTTCTCACCTCACCACTCCCACCTTCTTCCAGCCACACCGGGTCAGATGACGTTACTTTCTTTGTTTCCGGGATTTGCATGAGAGGCGTAACTCCCCGCCTCTCATTATCATATTGTCTCTATATAATCTCATGAATGTGTTTCTTCTATGCTTCCTGATTGAAATTTGGACCCCTCAGGAGCCCGAATCGATTCGTAAACTGCAGAAAATAAATTAAAACCCTTCGAAGTAACTGTTCATCGCCTCCAGCATTTATTTGGATGACCAACATTCTCCTCGCCCGAAAGTCAACGAACATGCGGGGAAGAAGAAGCCGCTCTGACCCCAACACTAGCTACGTGTGTCGACCGATTTAAGTATATGTAGCCGGGTCTTTGGACAGACTGGACTGAACACAAATAAATTTTTATGTGGGTTTTATTCCCGACTGGACAATGAAAAATTGTACAGCATTAAGAGAAGAGACTGAGATGTTAACTGAATTTTAAAAGAGTTCGAAAAGGGATCTAAGAGATCAAAGAAGAGTATCTAACAGATTAAAGACAATTACACTATAATAGACAACAGCAGTGGCTTGCTTAAGAGGGAAACAGAATTAAAAATACATTATTTCCAAGCCACAATACTTCATTAAACAAATAATCATTACAACCCAATGTTTTGAGATGCAGACACACTTACTCGATACGTTCCGCTGTATGGGGTGCATACAAAGCACGTGGAAAAACACAAATGATCTCCACTCTAAAGAACAGATAACACAGTTCATATAGTTTCACAGTCTAAAAAAACATATTGTAACGTTGCGAACACTTACGCTGTACAGCTGTTCACACGACTCACTAGTGGTAGATTTCAACCTCCAAACCACGATATTGTGCTCTACAAATACCATTCAAATAAGCAATCATCTGTCCAAAATTAACACTTAACATGCATCATGGTACACTAGTTATCAATTACCTGAATATCGCCAGGGTTACAATGACGATCACGGGTGTATCAAGTTGGGACAAGCAGTAGGCACAGTTCAGCGACTACTCTCCTTCACGTGCATGTCACTCTCCTGCACTTCCTGGTCTGATAGTCACGCACTCTATATGTTCCCGCGTGTTTTGATCTAGTGTGGCTCTTAAAGTGACAGTGCTACGTTTGTTAAACAAGGCAGCCTTCACTACAC
This sequence comes from Hippocampus mohnikei, assembly GCA_026261675.1. Classification (NCBI taxonomy): domain Eukaryota; kingdom Metazoa; phylum Chordata; class Actinopteri; order Syngnathiformes; family Syngnathidae; genus Hippocampus; species Hippocampus mohnikei. The sequence goes on along the minus strand of JAKGUB010000332.1, from coordinate 13,884,870 downwards.
AACCCAAGTACGGTTCACCTGGTTACATATAGATCTGTCTTTTTTTTATTACGAGACAATCTATTAATGTTAATAACCCCAAGAGCTGTAGTTAAAATGTTTGGGAGGAAAAATGCGTGAAAAAAGGTACTACTGTATTTCTTCTTGACCTGTTGTTTCTTTATCGACATTAGCAGGTACAATTGCCCTAGTCTTTCACATTTGATTGTTTTAGCGCGTTGATCATTTAAAAAGTTCTGTACATTCTGTACTTCCGTTGGCTGCGATGACTTGCCAATAAGCAGAAGTTCAGTTAGTACGCAAGTTTAATTTTGCAATAGTTTACTCAAGTATTCAAATTCAATTGTGCCGGTAAAATATTTCCAAACTAAGTGCACGGCCGTAGTTAATTTTGTTGTTCGTGTGTGTATCCAGAAATGTTATATCGTATTGACAAACTACATCTCACATAAATCATACTCATTTCAAACACCATTCATGCCGCTAATCTTTGTGCCATACATACAGTACAAACTTAGTAAATGTATAGCTAAACAAGCTTAGTTTGTTTAGCTTTACATTCTCTGTTACTTTATTTATTATAAAACATTAATTTTTACATTCCAACAACTTATTTTATTTTAGTTTAAGTGCATTGATTCCTCTTCCAGCGATGTCATGACGCAAATCTCGACCCGTCACGTGACTGTTTTGATTACGTAATGCACCGGATGCAGCACGACCGGGGCGAGGAAGCGATGGATGGGCGGATTTCTCGCTAGAAAAAAATATAAGAATGGAATAGTGAGAGGCAGCTCTCTTTTGACGATTATCCTCGATTACCCGCATCATTCATTATCATCTTCATCACTTAAGCAGGGATGGCTGGCCCGGAGCAGCAGAAGCAGCATCAGCAGCAGGTGGAGGAGAAGGCCGAGCACATCGATGACGCCGAGATGGCGCTGCAGGGCATCAACATGCTGCTCAACAACGGCTTTAAGGAGAGCGACGAGCTCTTCAGGAGATACAGGTAACGTGCACGCACATGCCTGGGGATGTCTCTGCGCGTTTATGTTAACAAACAGATGCGGTGAACCGGTTTAATGTAAAGTCGACGTCGTGACGTCACACACCGAATGCGTGCGACTGAGTGGTGGGTGAGGCATTTTTGTGTGCGTCTTTAAAGTTAACCGTTTTTCTATGTCATAACAACAACAAAAAATATATTGATAAGGTAAATCTCATCTTTACAAATGCCCCACCTGCATGAGACTTGTTCTTTAGACACCTACCGCGGCACATGCTAGCTAGTACATCATCTTGACAGATACCATAGCTGTGGTAAGGCGTAGAAAAAAAGTAGTGTGTTTCCGGTAACCCGACCGACAGAGAATTTCTACCTCGAACAAAAACTTTACGGTCGGCATTTTTTATCAAACCTTTTACATTTTTGTGTAATAATAATAATAATAATACTAATTAATAATAAAAATTCATTTCATAAGCGCCTTTCAAAACACTCAAGGTCGCTTTACAATCAAAACAAGAACAACAAAACCCGTGGAGATGTCCTGGAGGTGAGAGAGAGGGAGAGAGACTCCTCCGGTTGAGTGACCGCTGGCGCGTTTGGCTGCCGCTGCTCAACCCGTATTGTTTTGTATTGTTTTGTGTTTTTTGTTATTGTAAAGTGTCCTTGGGTGTCTTGAAAGGCGCTTATAAATAAAGATTATTATTATTATTATTATTAAAACCACAGACAAAACTGTAAATAATAAAAGGAAAGATGAATTTAGAGCGTTTACATCGGTGCAAACTCTCGCGATATTCGTCGGCGAGCCCAACGGCTTCAATAAAGGTCTCGAATGATTCCAACCAGCGGCCACGGGACAGGCGGCTCGCCAGGCAGGGCGAGGAACGGAGGAAGGGGCGAGAGTGGAAGCTCCATCTTCGTTGCCATTGTTGTGTTAAATAAAACGCGGGGAGTCTGGCTCTGTGCTCACTGCCGTTTATTGTCAGTACTGTAGTCACCTTTTCATATGAACACTTTTACGGCCGTGACGTCACGCCGTCGTAAACTGACCCTGTTGCTGTGGTTATAACATGCCACAAATTTATAAGCGCCTTTCAAAACACTCAAGGACGCTTTACAATCAAAACAAGAACAATAAAACCACAGACAAAATTATAAATAATAAAAGGAAAGATGAATTTAGGGCGTTCACATCGGTGCAAAGTCTCGCGATATTCACGTTGAGCGTGCGCGTGGTTTGCCCTGTCGTCTGTCAACAACATTGAATCGTGGCGGCGGCCACGATCTCCGACAACAGTTTAAACCACGTTTTGTGTGTCGCAGTCGCATGCTCGCACCATAATCTTAAGAAAATAGCATCCAATCGAAAAGATTCAGCGAACTATTTGACGAACACCACGGGCCGTCTAGGACGCGGGACGCAGAGGTAACGAGACACCCAGCCGGGGTACTAACTCTCTCGCCGCCTTTGGCGGCGAGGGGGGGTTTCAATATTAGTAAAAATGTCTCCTTGTTTTATGTTTTATGGGTATTTTGTTTACATTTTTGATGGGGGTAAAAAAAAAAAAGATTAAAAAAAAAAAACGTTGTCCAACCTACCGACCCTATGCTGAAATTTCATGTTACCGGAAACACACTACTTATTTTTCCACGCCTAAAGACATCAACCATGATACATAGTAATATCAGCTTTACAGGTGGCAAAAGCCAAGCCTGGAGGCATGCACCACTACACATAGTCGTATCAATAGCTGTAAAGTTCAGCTTAACAGATGACAGGTATTTAACTGCTAAAGACTAAAGATGCCCTCTCCAACGTACCATAAGATGGTATTGGTTGTCGTAGATTTCAGCTTCAGCGTTCACTGCGGTGTGCCTTCCCTTGTGTTCCCTCTGCAGGAGTCAAAGTCCGCTGATGAGCTTCGGTGCAAGTTTTGTGAGCTTCTTGGTGAGTGCAAACATTTGGCTGACTGGAATGTGGACAGGTGTTATTGTTATTTAATTTTTAACTTAGGTTGTTACTTATTTATTTAGACAGCATTTGTTTTTAGCCTGATAGTTAATTAGGTACTGTTCCATCTGTTCTGCTTGACACTCTGGGCGTACAGCGTCCATAGATGGAGCGCCTAGAGGGGGTGTCCAACCAGCTGGTCGTGATCGACCGGTAGCCTGTGGACTGGTCCTAAGTCGATTGTGAGGGTTGTGGGAGGAAATGGAGTGTGTCTGTGTGTGTGTTATTAATATGATATATTTTTGTGTTAGTGTACACTGCACCCTAAGCATCCTGCATCACCGGAAGTTGTTAGTGGTCGATCAGAGCCATATTTCAAGATCTTATTTGTATTTTATTTTTTAAATTCTCATTCAAAGTGTGTTTCATCTGCAATTGACCGATGGCACTAGCTAATATTGGGAATCTGGAGCGCCCGGAGAAGCATTTTAAAATGGTCCATGTGAGCTACCATAGTGACGTTCCTGCATTTAACACGCTGCAAAAAAGTGCATCCCATGCCTCAACATTAGGGCTTTATTCATGTAAATCACTGGATTTCCTTTTCACAAACTCTTATATCTACTTTATTTTTCTGTTTCGATCATGTTAGGGGCCGTTATGGCTGTTGCTCATTTTGGCATGCTTTTGTGTGCGTGTGCTTATGGGATCGTGTGCATGGGTGCCCGCGTGCGTGTGTGTATGCGGGCAAGTGCGGTAAGCGGTCGATCGCGGGAGGTTGGTTGATTGAAAAGTAGCTCTTAGGTCAAAAAAGGTTGGGCCAGCAGTTATGAGCGGTTCACCTCACATAATGTCAGCTTCACCCTGTTTTCGCAATTAGCCTTTCTTGGCCAAATGACCTGTAAGGATTTGTTTACTTGTGTAGTGCTCAGAGAGTGCTTCGGCTTTGGCCACCCGGAAGTACTGTACGTGTGACGTCATGGTCAAATGCTCGATTGAGTTGTGTTGAATTGTTTTCAGAATGCCATGATGACATTCGAGGAGGAGAAGATGCAGACAGCGTGCGACGACCTGAAGACCACCGAAAAGCTGTGTGAGAGCGACAGCGTCGGCGTGCTGGAGACCATCAGAAACAAGATTAAGAAGAGTGTCAGTGTATATATATGTTATGTTTCAGACCCACCCGTGAAACTCTTGAGATATGGAGATTTTTACTGTATAGTGTATGTAGTTTTACCCCTCCAACCCGCTTTAAACAGTTGAACATAATGCTAGGAGTAGCAACACATAAAAAAACCCATAAACCACTATAATAACACGCAAGATAATGGACTCAAATTATTCTCTGGGTGTACAGATGGACTCTCAGAGGTCCGGCGTGGTGGTGGTAGACCGTCTGCAAAGACAGATCATTGTGGCCGACTGTCAGGTCTACTTGGCCGTGCTTTCCTTCGTCAAGCAGGAACTCTCAGGTCAGTTCCATACTTTCTGGCGCGCCTGTGGTGTGGAATAGTTATATAGCTCATTAGAGTTTGTTCGAACAACAACAATCATTTTTGTTGTAATTTGTTAGTTGGGAATAGTTGTAGGAGTAGCTAGTTAGTAATTTGAGTTTATATAGGTTGCTTGTTAGCTGGTAGTTAATTAGGGTTAGAGTTTGCTAGTTTATTTGTTAATAAGGGAGTAGGTTGTTATGAGGTGTTAGCTCGCCAGTAGGTAACTTCTTTGATAAGTAGTTAAATTTTTTTAGGTCAATATTAATAATTTGAAAAATAAAACTTTGCTTGTTAGACAACTAGCCATCAATTTAGTTTGTCACCTCGTTGTCTAATAGTCCAGGCGTCCATTATCCGAGCCGGTTAACCCCACGAGGGTCACGGGCAGTAGGTGGGGTACACCTGGTTGCCAGTCAATTGTAGGTGTCGAGTAGTTTGTCAAGTAATTAGCCAGTCAGTTAGCTTGCTAGTTATTTAATTTGCTTGTTGTTTTTTAACTGTTGTTAGTTATTTCAGTAGCTAGTTAGCTAGCAGTTCATGATATACTCAACTCAACTTTATTTCGAGAGCACTTTAAAAAATGCAGCTAAAACCAGTTAGTCAGACAGTTTTTTGTGGCGAGACAGCATACATCAAAGGCGGCTGGATCCTCCGCAAGGCGTGGAAGATGTACAACAAATGTCACAGCGACATCAGCCAGCTGCAGGCCGCTTGCCAGCAGACCACCACCGAGCCCGCCAACACTACCACCACCATGCCCGACAACGCCAACCACAATAAGGTGGAGAGCGGCGTAACGACCGAGGCCCTGGACCGCCTGAAGGGCTCGGTGAGCTTCGGTTACGGCCTGTTCCATCTGTGCATCTCCATGGTGCCCCCGCACCTTCTCAAGATCATCAACCTGCTGGGCTTTCCCGGAGACCGCCTCCAAGGCCTCGCCGCTCTCGCCTATGCCAGCGAAAGCAAAGACATGAAGGCACCCCTAGCTACGTGAGTACATCACATACAGGTAGCTCTTAAGAATGTTTTTTTTTCCAATGATGCAGTTATGTGGGATCTTGCAGGTTGGCCCTATTGTGGTACCACACGGTAGTGTTGCCCTTCTTTGCGCTAGACGGGTGCGATTCCCACGCTGGCCTGACAGAGGCCAAAGAGATCCTGCACAGGAAGTCGCTGGTCTACCCAAATTCCTCCCTCTTCATCTTCTTCAAGGGGCGCGTACACAGGCTGGAGGTAGGGGCTGCCGGCAATATGCTGCATTCAAGGAACGTGGGAAGTCTTGAGTTTTCCGGAAAACAGTACCGGAACGCCACAAGACAGGTTTGCCGGGGGTCAAAGTGTTTTGAGGAAGAAAACAAAGCCAAAAAAATTTAACACGGTAGCAACGGGTACTATGTGAGCGGGTTAAATCTGACTTCCCACTTTTCTGGAATGCAGCACTAGATAGGTTGTTAGATAGGCATGTCAGCAAGTTAGCTTGTTCTCTATCTCCAATAGTTTGGTAAGGTGGAGAGATGTTGGAGGGTGGCTAAGTCCGTATCTGGCAAGGAAACGAGGCGGGCGTGTCAGGAGGGAAGATGAGGAGGTGGGAAGGAAGCAAACAAATGTGATGGATAGCGAGTTGAATTACTGGGTTGTTAGCTGGATAGGTGTCTTAGTAGCTGGCAAGGCTGCTACATAGGCATGTTGCGTGTACCTCAGTAGAGTTTTAACACGGGTAGTTTTCGCCAAGCAAGTTTGTGAGATGTTGATGAGATAGCTAGAGAGCATATACTGTAGGTATTTAGCTTGCTTGCTGGACACAGTGATGAAAAAAGACTGCAGTGAGGCGTTCAGGATCATGTGGGTGTTTTATGTATCCTTAGTGTCACATCAACAGCGCTCTGGCCTGCTTCAACGACGCACTGGAACTGGCTTCCGGCCAAAGAGAAATACAGCACGTGTGTCTGTACGAGATCGGTACGTTTGCAACTCGTCGGGTGTGGCGCGACTCGTCGGGGCTTTACACTGCTAGATTGTTTCAATCTGCCTTGTCAGGCTGGTGCAGCATGATCGAGATGAACTTCGAGGATGCTCACCAGTCCTTCGAGAGACTGAAGAATGAGTCAAGATGGTCGCAGTGCTACTATGCTTACTTGACAGGAGGTGGGATGCTCCCTCCTAGCGCAGGAATTTGCATCGTAGCATTGCTAGGTTTATTTTCATCTCGGTCCTCTTATTTAGTGTGTCAGGGAGCCTCGGGTGACCTGGACGGCGCCAGTGGCGTCTTCAAAGACGTGCAGAAGCTGTTCAAGAGGAAAAATAACCAGATTGAGCAGTTTGCTGTTAAACGGGTATGCATTCTAAAAAAATGTGTTTACCCTCCCTCTTTGTTGTGTTGTTGTATCTTTGATGTATCTTTTTAATGTGTCTCTGATTTTGTGTCTACACTGAGTCTTTTATGTGTGTTTGATGCATGGTTTTTGATGAGTTTCTTGATGTGTGACTTTGACATGGTCCTGTGGTGCGAGTTTGGTTAATTTGGGTGTGTCTCTGATGTATGTATTCAGGCTGAGCGTTTGAGAAAGATCCCCCTCACCAGAGAGCTTTGCATCCTTGGCGTCATCGAGGTGTTGTACCTGTGGAAAGCACTTCCCAACTGCTCCTCCTCCAGGCTGCAAGTCATGAACCAAGGTACAAAAGTGATGGTCTTGCGATATGTATGACGAAGCCGTGAGTTGTGCGGTTCGATGTTCAAGAATCCTCTAGAAATTCACTAGATTATGTCAAAAGAGGTAGCTGATGAACCCCCCTGTTGATTGATGAGAGTGTTCATGTCACGAGTGCACAGCATGAACCGAGTTGACAAGTGAAGAGCAGGGCCGGCCGATCGATTTCTTGATCTGTATTGTTGGTTCAGTGCTGCAGCGTCTTGATGAGGTGTCGTGCCGCGGCTTGAAACATCTCCTGCTGGGCGCCGTCCACAAATGTCACGGCAACACCAGGGATGCCGTCCAGGTAACTGAATAGCGTCTATCAATGACCCTACATGGTGTTTATCGTGGGACATTTTTGTGCAGTCCTTCCAAATGGCAGCCAGAGATGACTACGGACGTCAGACAAATTCATACGTTCAGCCGTACGCCGTCTACGAGTTGGGCTGCGTGCTGTTAGCCAAACCCGAGGTCAGTCCAGTTCTCTTCTGCCTCTTTTTTAAAGGGAAATTTAAGTCAAACATTTTCTTTGCAATATGTTCTATAGGGGCCATCTCCAATGTAAACGCTAAACATGGAGTTCTGATTAATAGGAATGTTCAATACCATTTTTTAGACCGATAACAGTATGAGTAATCACAGATACCGATACCAATTAAGTGATACCTCTATTACTTTTAATCTGTAAAATTTCTATGACAGATTGTTTTAAAGAAAGACTTCTTGTTTATTTCTGACAACAGAACAGTCACTGTGCAACTAAGACTTTAAGTACAAAATAAAACACAAACAACTCACTCTGATTTAGTATTCATTTGGAGTCATTAAAAGTGAAAAACAATAAACGGACAACTCTTGAGTTTTAGTCTTTGTTCAAAATAAATTCAAGTGGAAAATAATACAGGTTCAAGTGTTACTGTTCAGCATGGGACTATAAAGTTGGAAAATAGGGCTGGGCGATCCAGTACAGTTGAAAAATGTATCAATACTTTTTAACGCTTGTAATAAAAAATGGAAATTATTTTCCAAAATGCTCCTCGTGTTGAGTCTCCAATGAGGGATACATACATTTACTGCAGATTGAAAGCAGTTATCTCCAATGTTCTTTTCTGTTTTTATTCTAAACGTGAAAAAGTTTTCTGATCAAAAGAATAGTGATAATAATTAAATTTTTTTGGGACATGTGCTGTTTTCTAACGTTACTTTTGTGTTCCCACCAATCAGACGGTGGGGAAGGGGAGATCTTTCCTACTTCAAGCAAAGGTAAAAATGATCATCGAAATCTGTTCTTTGAATTTGTAATGTTTTATTTAATCTGATGCTGCTAAGTGAGCACGCACACTTAGCATTATGGCTAACATGATAGTTATTTGAATTCTCGATTTGTGGTTCCAGGAGGATTTCACAGGCTATGACTTTGAGAACAGGCTACATGTGCGCATCCATTCGGCATTAGCCTCTCTGAAGGAACTCGTGCCTCAGTGACTCCAGAGAGGGTTGACGTTAGCCTTTTTACACCATCTTGTAACTGACGGACTGGAACTCTTAAGGGAAACCTCCAGACCCGATGTAAACAATTTTGGGGAAAAAATGCACTTGTTTACCTTGTGTACCATATTAAGATATCAGGTGCCGGATGCAGGAAAATTAAGTCAGTGCACACAAGTACTGTATATTTGTTACACTTACAACAAATGGTGCCACGTTTTGACAGGATTTTTGTTGATGTAAAAATGCATTCACCCGCAGTATGATTTAGCTCATCACAAGCACCGCCTGTGTATGACATTACGATATTGGATGTCGGATGCAAGGAAACAAAGTCAATGCATACACAGAAATTTGTGGCGTTGGCATCAAATGTGATTTTAACGAAACATTTTCTCACAGAAATGTTTTTAAAAAACAGTTTTAAGAGAATTTTTGTCTGTGTAAGAATGCATTTACCTGTTGTGAATTTGTTTCTTGAGCCTGTCACGACCACCCTCAGTGTACAACGCTAAGGAATTTGGTGGCGGATGCAGGAAAATTAAGTCAACAAATAGGTCCTGTTCACAAAAAAATAGGTACACACATGTCTTTTTAAAAGACAGTTTTAACTAAATAATTTTCCACATAAAATGTTTTCTGTGTTTCGCGAAATATGATTCAGCCAGTTTGGCACTGCTTTAATTCATGCAGTTAAAAAAAAATGATACTTGAGCTCCACTTTTTTTTCCCTTTTACTTGACGCATAGAATTAAAAAAAAAAACATTTTCTTTTTAAAACTTGTTACTTGTTTTTCGCCGGAAAACAACATTATCACAATACAAGTACTGTATGTTTAAAAATAATCACATACTTTGTCATTGACAGAAATCATATATGTTATATAATCACAATCATTAATTAATCAAGAAAATATCATAAGGAACATTTGATTTACAACGCACAATTCTGTTTTTTCAACAAATAACAAATGCGAGCGATGATGAAAAATCCATGTAGATTGTTGAAAGGCCAAAATATCTTGAAAAATATGTTTTTTTCTTTAAATCCTTGTGATGGCCTAATCCAGGAACAACTATGTTGAAAATGTTAAACCCTTAAGCATTATCATTTCAACACAAACCAAGCCAAAGTGTTTTTGTTGCCAAAGGCTAACCAGCTAGCTATTAGCTAGTTGAATCCACGGTGTTTCGTGGTGGGCTTGCTAACTCGATGAAGTGAACTTATTCACCTGACTCAGCACAGTCAAGAAACAACCCAATCACCCGAGTCCATGGCTTTACAGTGAGCCCTTTAACTTGAGTAAGTGGACCGATACGACTGAATCGCTTGAGTCAGCCATCTTGAGTCAGCAAACTGATAGAACCGATTCATCTAAGTTTGCTATCTCAAGTCAGAGAACCAACATGAGAGAATCATCTTAGTCTCCAGTGTTCCAGATGAATCACCTGAGTTGACTATCGATTCACTGAGCCGATACTTCATTGTGAAACTGCGATGTTTACGGCAACTCAACTAACTTGAGTCAGTGACCAAATGGAACCAAATCATCCGAGGCTGCGAGTCAGTGAAGCGGTAAAACTGAAACCTTGCGAGTGCAGAATTTCCACCAACCAGATTCAGCAAACCAAATCAACCGAGTCACCTAACTCAAGTTAGTTCATCGATAGAGTGAACTGGAGTTAGTAAACAATCCAATCCGCTAACTTGACTCCGACTGAATGACTCAACATGACCCAATCAACTCAGGCGTTTTCGATCTGACTCACGACGCCAGTATTTTAGTGTCCTCTATGCATGGCATTGCAGGTACATGAAAGTGACTTTAAATCTTCAACGTACCTGCATGTCCAAATTAAGCAAATCTGACTTGAAAGGTGCTGGTAAATAATGTTGACTTTGCATACTGTCCTGATAGTGACCATTTACAGTACATCTGTTTACACCATGTGTCATGTTGTGCGTCTACTTTAATTCACCTTAAAAAAAAAAAGAAGCCATTTTAGTGAGGCGACCCCAAGAAAATGTAAGTAATGGCTGTTATTGTGTTTGTTTTTCCTCACCTCTTTGTTGTGTGATGAATGTTGGAGGACTGTGAGTGGTCCACTAATGTTCAGATCTATGTTTAAGTTCAAATGTCACTCAACTCGACAATAAAACCACTTTTCCCTCAATCCAAACAACTACTGCTGTGTTTTCTTGTGTAGATGTGTGCAGTCTTCTTTATATTCTTCAATCTTTTCATTGTGATCTCGATCTTTCTGTCTTTCTTTCCTCTCTTCCACACCTTTTCCTCACTCCATCCTCTCTTGCTTCATTCTTTCTTCATCCTTCCTAACTAGCCTTCTCTCTTTCCTAATTCATTTTCACACTGTGTGTGTTCCCTTCCCCCTTCCTGAATTTCTTACAATTGTATGCTTCCTAATATCCATCCCTTTTACTAACTTCCACCATTGCACCCTTTTCTTTCCCAAGGCCTTTCTTTCACACATCCTTCCTCCCTCCACTCCTTCTCCCTCCTCTCTTCACTTCTTACACATAAAATCTCTTAACACCATCCTTGTTCCCTTTTCTTCTTCCTCCATCCTCCCAGGATTCCTTCCATCCATTCTTCTTTCCTTCCTTTCATCCACCCTTGATGCCTCCCATCATTCTTCCCTTTTTCCCTAATTCCTCCCTTATATACATCCTCTTTTTCCTTCTTTCCTTTGTTCTTTGATATTGTCTTCACTCTGCTCTCCTTTCTTCCCTCACTCCTCCCAATCTTACATTCACACTATCCTTGTTCCCTGCCCTCCTCCTATCCTCTCATGACCCCGTATCCTTCAATCCACCCTTGCACTCTTCATCCCTACCTTCCTTCCATCCTTTCTCTCCTCTCGCATCCCCTTCTCCATCGCGCCCTCCCTCTCCCCCCTTCTTTCCTTAATCAAGTATGTTTCAAAATTGTCTACTGCCTTTTGTCCCACCCTATTGTAGTGACACAATGACATCTGAACAAAGAGAACTGTAAGTCACATTTGGCAGGAGGGAAACAACTGTTCTAAATAATTTAAGATAGTCCCACCACTGTGTTTAGACATGGCAGAATAGAGATAGAAGTACCCGTAGGGGTCGCTCTTAACCTGCCTATTCACTGTATTAGGTACAAGCTGGGTGGCTAAATAGGTAGGCTACTAATGAAGATGACATCAAGTCATTTGAATGGAAAATCATTATCATCACCCATCTGTTGGTCTCTACTTGATCATAAATGTCCATCTTAAGAGATACATATTTGGATAGTCACACATTTGACGAACTTCATGTGATAGATGCGTGAGCGCTTTCGCTCATTAGGATGAGCAGCTTAGTTAAAAGGTCTTAATCAAATCAATGACCTGATGGCATAGACATCAATATCAACGTGTGAGATTGTGCACGAAACCTGAAATGTTAGCATAAATACTGTAGGTAGCGAGAGCTACATAAATGACTAGGTAGGTGGTTAGCTACCAGGTAGGTTGTTAAACGTTGCCCCCTACCTACTAGGGAACCTAGCTCTCAGCTATTCACTCTCCTGTCTCACTCCCACGTTTCATACCTACTGATTTAGCGTTTCGCTATTCGGCTAACTATTTAGTAAGCCTTTTGCCTCTCTACCTGCCTTAGCAACCTATTTTGCACGTCGTTAAGTACATAATTAGCAACCTAACTGGGAGCTAATCAACAACGCGTAACTAGTTTGGGTGTCACTTCGCTGGCTTTTTCAGAAACCATTTTTCTGAGTCAAAATTTATATATATTTAAATATATATATGCACGCCTTCATTGTCTCGGTAAATAAAAATAATCCTTAGTTTTTGGTATGACGTCAAGCATCGGATAGGTGCACTTCCTCCTCCCTTCTGGCTCTTCCTCCTATCGTCCATCTTCCCACACCGCGCTGTTCCGACTACTGCATTGATGCTGTTACCTCCCTCGGCGATGACGTCACCGCCCCGTGGTTCGGTACAGCATCCTCCTCCGACACAACCATTTTGGACACCACCATCCACTCCAGACCCAAGCCCGCTGGTCAGCGGCCCCCACGGCCACCGCCTACCCCGAAAAGGCACCTCCTTTCACGGGTCGACAGAGGACACCGAGTCCTTCCGTCTTGATGGAGACTGGTCGTAGGCGGGAAGGATCCAATTGAAAATACGACTGAGGTCCAGAAACACGGTGCTAACGTCACGTATGTACTATTTTTATAAATATTATGCTTTTATCCTACACAATTTGTCCGTTTTGGCGTTTGTGTGTGTGAGTGAGTGAGTGAGTGAGTGAGTGTGTTTTAAATCCCACCGACGTGGGCTCAGGGTGCGGCCATTGAGTAGACAGCCACTGCCTCCCATGGGACACTTATCATGTTTACACGTTATTGTATAACATTAATGTATATAACATTAACACAGTTCAGAGGAATTCAGACGAATCAACATTCTTTACATAATTACATTAATTGAAGTGTAATTTCTTCTCCACATGACATTTCTATGCTGTTTATTTGTCAGAATTGTGCTAATTTCTGTCAAAATATTATATCTTGGGAGGGACATGAGGTGTAGCCTTTTGTCATCAGCAGCTCGGTGACCGCCCTGACTGGCCTGCATCGTTATTACTGGCGCAAAACGTACAGAAAAATCATACAAATTACATCTTTTGGTATAGAAAATGCGCTGAATTATTGTTTTTTGTGTGTGTGAGTGTGTGGGGGGGGCTACACTATACATGCCATCTGACTGACAAAGAAGATGCCACACATAACAGCCTAAATGAGTGGCACATGATATTCATTAGGTGCTACTTGGCAAAGGCGGCAACCCCGATGACTCAGCAAAAACAGAGCATGACGCGACAGTATACCTTAGTAGACCTCATTTCTGACAGCATCAAGGGAGTAGCCCTGCAAGTTTGTCCATTTGGCGAAATAACACCCAAATGGGAAAGAGAGCGGAACTTCGTGTGAAGTAAGCGGACGCCTTTGAGGCAGAAAACACCCAAGCGGTGTCCAATTACTTTGATCCACCCAGCGTTTCAGTGTCCAATCTTCTTATCATCGTAGATACTCACTTGTGGATAAAAAAATACGACTACACTAATAGAACAGCTTAACTTTATTTGGGTTTAATCAGAGGCATTTTAAATGGTGACAGGAGTGTTGCTGACTCCAAGTTAAAATGGCTTTGCATGTGATTGATTAATTCTGATCACAGCCACATCCCAAGTATTAAAAGGGGAGGTCAAGTCAAAAATGTTCTTTACTATAATATGTTCTATCTGCCTCCATTAAGCTGATGATGGCATTATGATAAAACTTCTAGCAAGCTATCTACCTACCTACCTGCCTACCTCCCTGCCTGCCTACCTACCTACTTAGCACCCTAGCTGGTAACAGGTTTTCTAGCACTTTTAGCTACTCACTTATTATCTCACTAGCACGTATCCTACCTCCTTCTTAGCAACCTAGCTTGTTGCTACTCAGCTACCTATTGCCTATTCTCTCGTCTGCCTGAATGCTTCCTGTACTGCCACTGTCGTTGCGTCATCCTGCCTGCCTTCTGACTGCTATTGATGAATATTATCATTAACTCAATTGACAGGGATGAGTCACGCTTTTTCCCGACACACATTCAAGTGACAGCATTGTGGTTTTTAAGTTCCGCGAGGCCCAGGAATGTGGCGCTCTAATCCCGGGACACATGTTTTAGCTGGGCCTGCACATCTTTTGTCCGCCCCTCACTTTATCATGTGTCGCCATGGCAGCAGCTGACCATGCACCCGCCGCCATTGTCCCAAAAATCCGCCCCTAAAGTCATATTCTTTCTTGGACACCAGAACGTCTTCAGTTGCGCTGCTAAACTCTGACTCACACACCTAGGAGAACTGATTCACTTGAATCACCCTGAGTCAGTGGTGTTTACAGTGAATCCGCTAATTTGAGTCAGTGAACTGAGTTTGTGGAGTCTGTTGAGTTTCTAGTGAGTACGCTAACTTGAGTAAGTGAATCGAATTATCAGAGTCTGTGGTGTTTCCAGTGAGCCTGCTGATTGGCAGCACACCTTGGGTGAGCCCTCAAGCTCCAGTCAGTGAACGGATAAAATCGAATCAGCTAAAGTGAATCAATGAACCAAACCATTCGACTCTTTTCTCTGAGTCTGCCGACTGGAGTCAGTGAACCGAATGATTTGAGTCTGCCGTGTTACTGGTGACTTTGTTAACTTGAGTCAGTCAGTACACCGAATTATCTGAGGTTGCGGTCCTGATGGCAATCCCAGTAACTTCAGTCAGTTATTTGCATCACTTGAATTTGTTGCGAGTCCACTACCCTGAGTCGGGGTACCGGTACAACAGACTCATTTGAGTCAACCAACTGATAAAACAGAAATATCAAAGTCTATTTAACTCAGTGATATGAATCAGCTTAGTCGGCGGTGTTTCCAGGGAGTCCACCAACTCAAGTCAGTGAACCAAATCACCCAAGTCGTTTTTTCAGTCGGTCTGTTTACTCGAGCCAGTGAAACGAATTATTCAAGTCTGCGGTGTTTCCAATGCGTCCACGTGCTCGATTCAGTGAAAGAAATGTTCAGATTCCCACAAAGAGTTGACTCATAAATCCAGGCTAATCTCTAACTGTCCAGCTCTAGTCTGCAGGAAGTTGTCATTCTTTTTTTATTCATTGAAAAAAGGACAGTAAAAGTAACTAGAATTCCCTGTTCGATTTCCCTCCACAGAGCTGCGGTGGTCCAAATAAGTCGGCTAAGAAAGGCGGTGCACCATGGCGGGAGCCTCTGTGAAGGTGGCGGTCCGTGTCCGGCCTTTCAACTCCAGGGAGATGAGCAAAGAGAGCAAATGCATCATCCAGATGTCAGGAAACACTACCAGTGAGTTGTAACCACACCCATATTTCAATTTCGAGGGTAGTAGATGGAATAGCAATTGTGTTCTTTTGTTCAATAACTTTATTTGACAAGTCCGTATCGCTCCAAATTATTTTCAGTGAAAAATAAATATTTTACTCTCTTCCGAGTGTAAACAATTGCTCTGTTTAGACTGAGATCAAATATAGTCTTTTTAGAGTAAAATGTACTTTACAAAGTTTACGGTGTAGCATCGCCTACGGAGGAGACACTGGATACGTGGTCTGTTCGCCGAGTTAAAGCCACACGTCAATAATAGATGAAGCCTTGTGAAATATTTAACATTTGGCCTAATTTAAAACCCTTGCTGTCTCCTGTGTCGCGTCACGACTGACTAAACGACAACATGGCTTCTCAGCTGTGCGCCTTTTTGATTTATTTATTTATTTATTTATTTGCTGGGCTCAAGTTAATTGAAAAACACAACTGTGATATGCAGTCACTCCACAATATTGTGTGTATCCATTTTTAGGTTCTGCGGATATAAATTATGTGTGTGTCATCCACTTTTTCATTCCATGGAGCTACAAGAATTATTTTTTTACTTCCAGTCTGCCTCGTTTTCTGTCGTTTACTCACTTTTTATACAGTCGAATCTGCACAATTTGTCTCTCCACCATGTTGTTGTGTGTATCATTCCAGGAAGCTACATGGCTTAATTCATCCAGACAGTTTGCCTTATTTTTTGTTTTCCCAAAACTTCTCCATCGTAGTCTGTTTTTTTGTTGTTGTTGTTGAGTTTATGGTCATTACACAATGTAATATGCTCAATCCAGTCTACTTTGGTTCATAATAGCCCTTTTTATTGTGTTTTAAACCACAATTTCACTTAAGTCCGTTGCAATGCAGCT
Source organism: Hippocampus mohnikei (assembly GCA_026261675.1). Taxonomy (NCBI): domain Eukaryota; kingdom Metazoa; phylum Chordata; class Actinopteri; order Syngnathiformes; family Syngnathidae; genus Hippocampus; species Hippocampus mohnikei. The sequence continues at coordinate 13,868,440 of JAKGUB010000332.1, read as the reverse complement.
TGCCCATAGACATTCGGTGTTCACTGGATGTGTCTTGGTAGCGTGTGTGTGTGTGTGTGTGTGTTGGGGGTGTGAACGAGTTCATTGCTTCTGCAGCGTTGACGGCATATAAACGTCTCCTTGTCTTCCCGTCGTCTTTGTTGCCATGCTGCTCGACAGGCCGCTTCCCACATGGCAGGAGAATGGCAGACATCTTTTTTTTTTTTTTTTTAGAAGGGCAGAGCTGTTGGGATGGAGAGGGTTTCTCCCACGCTGGGATGAATTAGGATGCAAGACACTGAGCTAAAGCAATAATGGGCCTCTTGTTGGAGAGCACTTAGCCCTTAGCCTGAAACACGCAAGGACCCCTTCAATCAAAACGACAACAGTTCCTGTGTTTTTTTTTCAGGCACGGCTTCTTGAGACTTTTCTGTGGGTCGGCTCATAATAGACATGTCTACCAAATTTCATGTTGTCAAGTGAAACGGACTTTGGGGCTGAATTTTTAAATTGTGGAGTTATTGGAGTTTCATGCTTGTGAATATTCAAATTCTGTAGCAATTGGACAAAATCAAGTCCATCTAGTCAGTTTTGGGGTTTTTTACCTGGCAAATTGAGACTTTTTTTGTGGGCCTGCTCATATCAGACACGTGTACCAAATTTCATGTTGCGAAGTGAAATTGGCTTTGGGGGCTGAATTTTCAAAATTGTGGAGTTATTAGTTTCCTATTTTACTTTGTACAAAATATGACGAATCATCAAACCATACCCAATGACAACCACTCAAACCCTTTGTTTGGTGACTATTCAAAGAGTAAATACTCATAGAGTATTGGTAGAAGTCTGAATAAAAATGGTATTGAATATCCCTTTTATTTAGCATCACTAATTTGTCTAGTTGACATAGTTCATATTCACAAGCTTTTGGAGAAAATCTGTAAGACAAGAATGCTTTGGAAATATCTTTTAAAATTACATGGCTGCTTTAAACCAAAAGGGCAGGCTTCCGATGTCTTTTCTTGCAAGGCGTCTTGACAATTTTTGGTGGGTCTACCCATGATAGACATCCTGATGAAATGTCCTATTGAAAAGTGAAAGTGGCTTCGAGGGCTGAATTTAAAAAAGAGAGCATGACTTATTGTTATTTCCTTTTCCATCCAGCTTTTGCATCGGATGTCATTAGGTTATGTACCGACCGATGTGAGCAAACGAGCACTCAGCTGCTGTCACGCCCGTGCTGCCCTCGTGAAAAGAAATTAATGCGTGGTACACAGAAAGACGTGCTCGGCGTACTAGTAGCGCCGCTCAGAGTGGCGTCACCGGAAGAGCACAGCGAGGGGCGCTGACGTCAGCCCACGAGCTCATTAGAACCTCTGCCGCTCTAGGTCACGTCTTGAAAGGTGCTTCCCTTTCCGGGCAAGGAATGAGATTTATGAGATTTTCATCTTCTAAAATGACCGGCCAATAATGGGTTTTACTGGATGGTTTCTACCCGTCCTTTTTTTCCTGACACATTCATACTATGCTTGACAAATACAATCACTAAAAATATAATGACTAATTGTTGTCCATGAATGTTGATTTCAGAAAAGGAATTTAGTTTTTATTTTCATTGAATACAAAACAGATGATGGATATCATCACAATTGAGAGAACACATAAATATAAGTAACACATTTGATAAGAATAAAAAATAATACTGTACATTTGATCTGTCATGTATTTTTTATTTACATAATTATTGACTGCTTTTTGGAAGGAATTGTAGTTATTTTACTTGCCTCTGTTTATTTGATCTGTTTTCATGTAATTTATATTTTGTGTTGTTTTTGAAATGATGGTTGAGGAATATCTTTGATTAATTTAAAAAATGGAGTAATAAATAGAGACTCATATTTATTTATTTTTATTTTTCACATCCTTTATATACAAAATAATTTATCATTTTTATTAAATTTAAATCTAATTCTAATTGTGTCAATAATAAATGCATTATTTGTATGCATTTTTATTTATGTAATCACAGTTTTAAAAGTGTGATTATTTTTTTAGCCCCAGTTTATCTGTTTTCATTGAATTAAAAAAAGCGTTGAAAATGTATGTAGTAATTTATTGTTTTGTAAGAAATGTTTTTGGTCTGTTTTATTAAGTGATTAATTTTTGCATCCTCTTTTTTTTATTGAATAAAAATAAACAACAGTAAGTCATTCATTTAAAACCCCAATGAGGAAAACACTTCAGAAAATTGATGGATGGATAATATTTTCTCCTTGTCCTTCTGTCTTCCAGCCATTATTAACCCCAAGCAGCCCAAAGACAACAAGAGCTTCAACTTTGATTACTCCTACTGGTCACACACTTCGGTAACCTCCCACAAACACGCACTTTGATGCTCTACATTGTTCATATTCACAAATATGTTTTCATTGCCACCGGCAGCCCGAGGATGTGAACTACGCATCTCAGATGCTCGTCTACAAAGACATCGGCGAGGAAATGCTGCTGCACGCCTTCGAGGGTTATAACGTCTGCATCTTTGCGTACGGACAGACAGGCGCCGGCAAGTCCTACACTATGATGGGAAAGCAAGACGTCAAAGATCAACAGGGCATTATCCCGCTGGTATGCATGTGTAGTGATGACTCATCCAATAAACCGTTTCTCCATGACATCACACGTAGTTCCGGGTGGCATTTGACTTCGGCAGAGGATTTGATTTACAGTGTCCTCCTCAACCAGAGGTTCTTTCTGCTACTCGGAAGAACCCCGTTGTTTTTTTTACAAACATTATGAAAAGGTTCATTATGAGGATGATTATGTGATTGTGACGAAATCCTGACGAATGTCATTTACCCGCTTGCAGCTGTGTGAAGATCTCTTTACCAAAATCAGCGACAACACAGACAACAGTATGTCCTACTCCGTGGAGGTAAGAGCCCACATTTTGTCCCTCTTTTCATCCTTTTATTGGATGTACACAAAATTGTGGCACTACTGAAGCAGAAACATAAATGTATTGACTATTTTCAGGCATTAAAAAAAAGATTAAAAATAAGATACCGACGATAAGGCTGCAACCAACAATTATTTTAATAATCAATTAATCTCTCAATTATTTTGTTGATTAATCGCTAAATGTTGATTAATTGAACAAAGTTTTTGCGTTTCAGTGCTGACTTGTTGCCTCTTGGTAGGTGAGCTACATGGAAATCTATTGCGAGCGTGTGCGTGACCTGCTCAACCCCAAGAACAAAGGCAACCTGAGGGTGCGAGAACATCCGCTGATGGGCCCCTACGTGGAGGACCTGTCCAAGTTGGCTGTCACCTCCTACAATGACATCCAGGATCTGATGGACTCTGGCAACAAAGCCAGGTAGGGCAGACTCAAACCTCAACTACAGTAATATCTTGATTGACAAGGGCTCTAACTTGAGCGTTTTTTGAGTTACGAGCAGTCGCTTGTTCGATTTACTTGTACTTGTATGAAACGGTCTGGGGCAGTAAAAAGGGTTGGGAGACCACTGCTATAAAGCATTCTGTAGACAAACTGCCTTTCTCCCGACAGGACGGTGGCTGCTACCAACATGAACGAGACCAGCAGTCGCTCACATGCCGTTTTTAACATCATCTTCACTCAGAAACGCCACGACGTCGACACCGACAACACCTCTGAGAAGGTAAAACACACACACACGCACGCACGCATGCGCACACACACACACACACACACACACACACACACACACACACACACACACACACACACACACACACACACACACACACGTTTTGTGGATGTAACTCAACATAACGGCACTAGGAAAAAACTGGTGTGGCTGCCCAGAATGTCATTGCGCACTCCGTGGTGTCACCACATGTCAGAGTCATTGTCATAATATGAAGAAGCCTTTTTCTCATGTTTTCTTGACTGGGGTCTCCTCAACTCTGCGCTTTCAGGTGAGTAAAATCAGTTTGGTGGATTTGGCTGGCAGCGAGAGAGCTGATTCCACTGGAGCCAAAGGGACCAGGCTGAAGGTAGGACTTTTTAATTAATTAATTAATTAATTACTTAATTTTCAAAAAATTCACACATTTTAGACGAACACATTCAACTCATCATATGACCTTATTTTTGCTGGGTCACAGGAAGGAGCCAACATCAACAAATCCCTAACCACGCTGGGAAAAGTCATCTCTGCTTTGGCAGAAGTGGTGAGAGTTATTTTGAAATTCTTCTCATTGTACAGATCGAACCAGAACAAGAAGTAGATCAAGTCCCAGCACTGAGACATGAAACAGTACAGGAAACAGAAACATAACAAGAATTAGAACACAATATAGAAAAAGAACTACAACCACAATCAGAGATGCAACTATAACCAGAACTGGAGCCTGAACCATAACTAGGACAAGTACCAGGACCTGAACCAGTACAAGAATAAGAGGCAGAATTGGAAACATAACCAGAACTAAAGCCTGAATAAACCCCCCTGAACAATAAATAATTGGACTAGAACAAGGTTAAGTACCTGGACTCAAAGAAGAAGTAGAAGCAGACCCACTCGAGGAACAGAACAAGAACAACGGCTAGAACTATTTCCAGAAGTAGAGCTAATAGCAGAGCTCACACCGTTCACCTTTATTCATCTGTGTTAATTATAATGATGTTCACAATGTGGTTCATTTCAGGACTCTGGACCAAACAAGGTATGCCAAATAAATGATTATCAGATAACTAACTAAACATAAGTTTCCTGGTGGAGGTACTAACCAAGCCTTCATTAACACGCAGAACAAAAAGAAGAAGAAAGTGGAAAGTTTCATTCCTTATCGCGATTCAGTTCTGACTTGGCTACTCCGAGAGAATCTTGGTAGGTATCAGGTAACCTCTATGAAGTGCCTTTTCTCATTTAAACTCTGTTAATGCTGCGTGTTTCCACTTTGCATCAGGCGGGAATTCACGCACCGCCATGGTGGCTGCGCTGAGCCCGGCGGACATTAACTATGATGAGACACTCAGCACACTCAGGTAAAAACAGCGCACCGACCTCTCTGCGTTTGCCACATAAAATCCAATCCAAATGTGTTGTAAAGTAATTTCAAAAGAGCAAAGTTAAAATCCTGGCCAACTTTTACGCCAAGCCTTTTTAAATAACAGCATTACAAGTACAAACCAAAAGAAAACCAGACCTAAAATTGAACCTTGGGGAACTCCATATGAAAGGGGAGCAGATGAATATAATTCAACCCCTTACATAAATGCTCGGTCTTCCCAGAAACTACTTGTGGTAATGTGTGTTCATGATGGCAGGTATGCCGACCGTGCCAAGCAAATCCGCTGCAACGCAGTCATCAACGAGGATCCTAACAACCGGCTGGTGCGTGAGCTAAAGGAGGAGGTGTCTCGCCTGAAAGACCTGCTCTTTGCCCAAGGCCTGGGTGACATCATCGAGAGTGAGCGCACATTTTTTGCACCTTTTGGACATAAAAGTCCCTTTGAAATAGTGTTCCTGTTAAGACAGCATCATTGTAAAAGTAATATTTTTATGTTGAGTTAATATTAAAAACAAACATGGCTAACAACGGCAATATGAAAATAAAAGGGTCCAAAACAAGCGCACAAGCTTTTTGCTAACATCATGTGAAACATAGATGGGCTAAAGAAAATTAGCACAAATGTTAAAAACCTTTAAACAACTGTTATTTTAATCCACAGCAGCATTACACACAAACAAAGCATACAACCTTACTAACAGCAGGCATAGACATTCTTTGTCTCTTGTTTTTGCTGTTAATTAAGCTGCATCTACATCCAATTACAGCTCAGTGCTGCCCGGAATGTTTTGGCGGTCTCCAACTCCAAAGTGGGACTTGCCTGTAAAACCCATAAAAAATTATCTCTAAAAATCATTCATGAGATGATACATAGTGAAGGGTCACTGTAATGGCGAAGGATTTTAAAGTCAGAATACTAATTGATGTTAATTGAAGAGCACTTTAATGAAGTCATTAGCCTGTGGTACTTGTCTTATTCTGTCTTTCTCTTTCTCTCTCCAAGCATTTCGAGGGTCTGCTGCTGAGATCGAGGGTTTGAAACGTGTGTTGTTGTTGGTTTCCTCGCTCTTCTGCCAGCTTTGCATCACATTCAAATGTCAGCTTTATTTGCGCTTTGCCCTGCGTGACTTAATGACACTCATGCAATTTGATTTCACAGAGTATTTAAACGTTCTTAAATAATTTGCTGACAGCCATTTTCAAAGCAGAGTTCCCCATATTCTGCGATCGGCTGGAAAAACAGTTCAGGGAGTACCCCCTTCTGCCTGAAGACGGCTGGGATAGACTCCAGCACATCAGCGGCCCTCGCGAGGATAAGTGCTGAATCACCTCGCGCTGCTCAAGTTAAACGCTAGCGCCTCCACTCTGAGATGACTCAGCTGACAATCGGGCTGTGCAATTAAAGCTAAAAAATAACAATGACAGAAAAAAAGTGCAGCGTTGAAATGAGATGCACTGCTAATCAGTCGCAGAAATGGCCTCTCTGTTATATTTCATTTGTGTTGACTGTAATCCTCGCTTATCTGAAATGGCGTTTGAGCGTAATACATTCAGCAGCTTGTTTATTTTTAACTTGATGGCCGCAGTGTTCCATCTTTTTCATTGTCGCTTGTTGGCTTGCTTTTCGCACGGCGAGAGCAATAATAACAGCAAAGGCCTCAGTTATCAATCAGAGGTTTTTCTCTGTCTTTTTCTTTCCAGTGACCAACGCCATGACAGGCATGAGTCCTTCGCCGTCACTGTCAGCCCTTTCCAGCCGTGCTGGCTCCATCGCCAGCCTGCACGACCGCATCATGTTCAGCCCGGCCAATGAAGAGGCCATTGAGCGCCTGAAGGTGAGTGTGGAGGCAAAATTAAAAACATCCAATTCAAATTTGTCCTGAATTTTAAAAAATCATTTTAAAAGTCTCAAGAAGCCAAAAGACACAGGATATCAGCCCTTTTGCTTTGAAACGATCATATATCAAAGGCTACCTACCACAGGCAGAAATGAGGAAATGCTCCAACTCTACTCTTTTTTTTTCAAATGTGTTTTTTTATAAACATCAGGAAACTGAGAAAATCATCGCAGAGCTCAACGAGACATGGGAAGAGAAACTTCGTCGGACTGAAGCCATTCGAATGGAACGGTGACCTACAACTTCCCGTCAATGACAAAGACTCACTTCGAGCATGGGATTGTCTTGTTACGTAGCGATTAGCATGTTGCAGCTAACTCAAACAATGTCTTCATCCACAGAGAGGCCCTGCTGGCAGAAATGGGTGTGGCCATGCGCGAGGACGGCGGCACAGTTGGCGTCTTCTCCCCCAAGAAGGTAATCGGACATCCACCGAATTGACTCCTCAAAGTGCTGTGAAGCATTTGAAGAATAAACGGCCTCTTTATTCGCCCCCTAAGCCGTCAGACAGCCACAGAAAGCCCCAGGCTGTGTTTATTGACACTGTCGGGCTGTTTTCCCCTAACGAGGTTTGTAGCGGAGAAGTGTGCGAGTGCTTTTGAGTCTGACCTTCATTAAGTTTTATCTCAAGAGCTCCCGAGACTGCCTGACAGTATTGAAGCTAAAGAGAGATAAAGCTCGCTTTATCTGCATGTTTTCTCTCTACGAGATTGCTTTGTGTGGGCGCTGTGATATGCAGTGTTTGCATAATGTTCATACTTCATAAAGGGATCATAAAGAGACAGACAGAAATTGACTTGTACAGACGACGAGCTCATTTTATAGGTTTTTTTTTTTGTATCCCCTCAGACGCCTCATCTGGTGAACCTGAATGAGGACCCGCTCATGTCCGAGTGCCTGCTCTACTACATCAAGGATGGAATCACCAGGTTAGATGCAGCCAGACTTATATTGATGAGCTGCATGCTGCTTTACCAATCCTAAAAAACATTGTTATCAGATCCCATAAAGGAGTCTGTTCAGGTGCATTTCCACTGCACCGGTACTTTTGTTACTTTTTCAGCAAACTAACTAAAATGAGCCATGAACTGGCTGACTAACCAACCAAGAAACTGAACAACCGTGGCTAATCACATTTTTCAGTTCATTTTCACTGACCACACCCAAGACCGTTTACCTCCAGGCTTGTTCAATCAAGATTTCACCCTAATTGTACCTGTCTGGCAGAATGAACTAACCCCAAAAATTTTTTTCAGGGTGGGCCGTGTGGATGCCACAAGCCGCCAGGACATCGTACTTAGCGGCCACTTCATCAAGGATGAGCACTGCACTTTCACCAGCTCCTCCGGACCACAGGGGGAAAGTGGGTAATCTTAGGTTAGATCCACACAGACCTTGTTGTTGTTGTTTTACATTGTTGGGGTCTTTGTTGCCAAGTAGCCGTTGTCCTGGAGCCCTGCGAAGGAGCTGAGACCTACGTCAACGGCAAGAGAGTAACAGAGGCCACAGTCCTCAAATCAGGTCAGGAAAATGGAATCCCATGCTATTGTTTTAAGAACATCATTACATTAATATAGAAGTCACAATCTCAATAAAATGGCAGTTTTTTATGACTAACCAACCCTCTGACTAACTAACCAACAACCATTGACTAACAAGGCATCTGACTAATCAACCAAGCAACTACCGAATGAGCCAAGCGACCGACAGACTGACTAAATAAACTGACTTCCTAATTGAGTGGCTAATCACTTAACCAAGCAACTAAGTAGCCAAGCATTCACAAATTAACCCATTGACTATTTTACAAGCGAAACAACTACCTGATTAAGTGACCAACCAAGCGACCGACTGAATGACTTATGTATTCAATGACTAACTAACTAATAAGATGACTAACCAAGCAACTAACTCAGTAACCAACCAGTGAATGACTCAACCAATCCATCACTAACTGATTAACTGACTGGTTGACTGGCATATTAGCCAACCAGCCAACGAACTAATCAACAGATTGGCTGACTGTTTTGTTGGTCAAACTAACTGACCGACTGACTACTGTGTTTACAATCCCTATCTAGTAAAATTATATCATTTGTAGACGCACGTATGTACTCTACGTTTGCCCTGATATGGTGCTACTGTCATGTTCAGGCAATCGTATCATTTTGGGCAAGAGCCACGTGTTCCGATTCAACCACCCCGTGCAGGCGCGGGCTGAGAGGGAGAGGACCCCGTGTGCCGAGACTCCCGCGGAGCCCGTGGACTGGGCCTTTGCCCAGAGGGAGCTTCTGGAGAAGCAAGGCATTGACATGAAGCAAGAAATGGAACAGAGGTAAACAAATTAAGGACATATACTGTTCATGGGTGTAGGACTGAATGCTTAAACTAACAATGTTTGTGTTTAGGCTGCAAGAGTTGGAAGATCAATATCGCAAAGAAAGAGAGGAGGCCAACAACCTGCTGGAACAACAAAGACTGGTACGCAAGGATAAGCGGCTAACTAAAAACTAATCACAACTAGCTAATTGGCCACCCAACAAAGTAACTAACCGGCCATCTGACTAACTGACCCTTGGCTGAGAAAAAAAACAAGTCAATCGATTTTATGAAGGACCAAAGAACCAAATAAATGACTGACTGACTGTCAAACCAACTAGCCAACTATCTCGAACAAACCGACTGCCTGGCTCATCACCAAACTAGCCAAATTTAGTTTGATTGACCGACCCGACCAACAAACCAACTAGCGGACAAAGTAGTTTGCGTTTTGAAGACTGCACTGCACAATACCGAGAGGTGTTTCTAATACTTTCACACGCAAAAGCTAGCCCAAATTTAATTTCTCAGTATGATAATACAGAATAGCTGTGTACTACTGCAAACTCATGAATTTTATTTTTTGTATTGGAGTTCATTATCTTGTGAATGAAGCGTGTGGTCCCATTATTTTCCAGGATTATGAGAGCAAGCTGGAGGCTCTTCAGAAGCAGGTGGATCGTTATTACCCAGAGGCTCCCGAGGAAGAGGAGGAACCAGAAGAGGAAGGTAGTAACGCATGGAGCAAATCATCGCTTGTATGTCGTGTGACTAAAAGCTGAACTTTCATCTTCTTTGCTGTCTCACAGTTCATTGGAGTGAGCGTGAAAGAGAGCTAGCCGAGTGGAGCTTTCGCAGGTGGCGGTGCTACCAGTTCACCTCCCTACGGGACCTCCTTTGGGGCAACGCCATTTTCCTCAAGGAGGCCAACGCCATCAGCGTTGAGCTCAAGAAGAAGGCAAGAAAAAAAAAAAATGTGTGGTCTTAACGTCCATATCGTTAGCTGCCATGATGCTAACAAGGCGTTTTTTTGTGCCCGACAGGTTCAGTTCCAGTTTGTGCTGTTGACCGACACCCTCTATTCGCCGCTCCCACCCGACCTGCTTCCGCCCGAGGCCGGAAAAGAGCGTGAGAGGCGAATCTTCCCGCAAACGATCGTGGCCGTGGAGGTTCAGGATCAGAAGAATGGAGCCACTCATTATTGGACACTGGAAAAACTCAGGTTTTCAGAGAATTGTAAAATTCTGGAAATGTTCAAAGTTGCAAACTTTCCTTTTGAAAGTTGAAGCTTTACTTTTAATTGGGAAAGCACTGTAAAATCCCCTGAATAACACTTTTTTTCCCCCCAAAAAAAGATTCCTTAGGTTTTATGGTATTCGTTTTTTGTCTTAGAAGCTGTTGCTTGGATCACGTTAAAACTTTTTTTTTTCTGCTTTGTGTTGTGAGCCAAAATTTAATGTACAAGCACACTTCAGATACACTGAAGTGGCCAAAAAATGGAGCAATTAAGGAACTGTTAATGCGCTCGCGAGTCGGCAAACACCAGGTTTTGTTGTGAGGTCTACTTTTGGCAAAACAATATATTTGTATATATAGTTGTAATGACACCTCTCCATTCTCAAATGCAGGCCAATAATATCGATTTGTTTGCCATCTTTGGACACATGGTTTCCATCTAACAGCAACGACATACACTTCAATCAAAATGCCATTTGATTCACTCCACTTATGATAAAATGGTATTGACAAGGGAAAAAATGTGTCCTTTTAGGCAAAGACTTGATCTCATGCGAGAGATGTACGACCGTGCTGCTGAGGTTCCTCCTACCATTGCCCTTGCCTCCTCAACGAGTACAAATCCCACCACAGACGACGGTGAAAGTGCCATGAAGGGCGGCGACCCTTTTTACGACCGCTTCCCATGGTTCAGATTGGTGGGCAGGTACGCTATTACCCTGTGGTAAAAATTTGAGTCATTGACCATCCCCCAAAATGTTTTTTTTTTTTTTACCCCCCACTCCAACATCAAAGATCATCCAACATATTCTAGATTGTTGTGCATCCCGTCCTGGTGTGGGTCCACTAACAGGCGGGGCCGATCCATATTCAGTGTGTACTTTCTCTCCACTAACCCGCTTCTCCCAGAAACCCTCTTTTCAACGCGTGCATGAGCGAGCGCATGAGCGACCCCACTCCGTCCCCCACCCTCTCCGCCTCCGAGACCACCGACTCCCCTCAGCGGGAGGCTCGCGGCGGCGGCGAGGACGACGAGTCGGAGGATCTGGACGATGATATCTTTTTGGAAGAGCCAAGCTCGGAGCTGGTGGGAGAGGAGGAGGAGGATGATGAGGATGATGATGAGGAGGAGGTGGAGGAGGAGCGAGAGCTGTGCCGAAGCTCCAGCGAAGGCCAGGATCCCTTTTACGACCGCTCGCCATTATTCAGTGTAGTGGGAAGGTTGGTGAGGTTTACAGGGAGAGAGCGCGTGCTGATGGGCGAAACTAGCTCTTTCACGCTGAGAGGCGGGGACGCCTTTACGAATGGCAGGCGGGATAAAGTGTACGCGTGTTATTCAGACGGATCTGCGTCAATGGCAGGACAAATGAATTTCGGTTTTTAAAACAGGCAGCACAGCAAGATTTTGCATCGATGAGGTCAAACAACAACAAAAAATAACCACGATATTGATTAAGCTGGAAATGAAGGTTGTTGAATAAATGCTCAAGTGACCTTTAATGGATTACTAGTAGCAGTTGCATGTTTGGTCTTCTTATGTAACTTGTTCACATACTTCCTATGCAAATATCCAATGCTGGAGTAGACATTTCTGGGCTTTTATTTTGATGACAATTTCCTGTCCTCAACCCCATGTTCATTGCTAACAGTTGTAACGCGCTAACTCTCTTGTTACATAACAGCCGGGATGGGATCATGCCAAGCAATGTCGAAGCTCAACGACCTGCTTGTGTTGCGTGTGTTTATCACGTCTTGACATCTTTAATCATGACACCCGAAGTTGACGTCTCAAGTTGAAAGAGCTGGTTTCGACCTCAGCCGTCTCTTATTAGGCATGCCAGAGCACAAGTCTTTTCATTTTTCTTTGTTTAATGACTGTATTTCTTTTCCATGACCTCCTCGTGGCCTTGCCGAGGTGTCTTTTGATTTGATTGGTCGGCTGTGGCTGAGCCGTGTTTGCACCGCCCTTACCCCGTATAATGACGATGATGATTTTTGTGTCATTTGAATGCCGTCCCCCCCCCAAAAAAAACAACATTGTTTAATTTATTTTTTTGTCCTGAGCATGCCTTTCTTAACGCCTCACCAATCTTGTCATAAGCCTGCCCCCCGCCGTCCCTCTGTTTTAGCACACTTAAATGTCTACCCCCTCAAATTGGCACGTGGGGATGTGGTGCAGTCCGACCAAGTACCTTTTTAAAAGAATGTCATCTAAATTTAGTCTATTTCCGTACGCTGTTTATGGAAAGAAAAATGTTTTACATGTAAAAAGCTGTCAAACACTCTCCCAAACAATGTCTGGGCATTTAAACCATGATTAATGAAGAGAAGCATCACTGTTATACCAGGCCGCAATTATAATTTAAATCCAGTGCAGCTCCTGGAGGCCTTTTCTTCAGCCCAGCGATATTTTAAGGAATCAATCATTTCTGTTTTATTTTGGTTAAAAAAAAACATAATTATTCTATCAGAGTTGCTTTGCATTCTTAATTCGGCACACCCAATGGACGCACCACAGTTTGGTAATCCCTGACCTAATGCAAGACGAATAAAAAAATCTTAAAATATGAATAATGAAAGCAGGAGTAAAGGGCAGCCATGGCCATCGCTCAAGAGCAGTCCCAGCTTGTGTTTGGTTGCTTCGCAGCTCAGTGTTCTTTGTATTGTGATTCATCATCTTTTCCTACTTGACGCGATCATTTTGTCCTTCTCTTTCCATTTCTTGTCCAGGTCATTTGTATACTTAAGCAACCTGCTCTACCCCGTTCCCCTGGTGCATCGTGTGGCCGTCGTAAGCGAGAAGGGTGACGTTAAGGGCTTCCTGCGTGTGGCAGTGCAGGCCATATCGCGTAAGGCTCACAGGACAGGTGGGGCTATGTAAAGGGAGTTGCGCACGATTGGCTCATAAATGTCATTCTTTCCACCCTCCAGCCGATGAGGAAGCACCCGACTACGGCTCAGGGGTGCGACAGTCGGGCACTGCCAAAATCTCCTTTGAAGATCAACAATATGAAAAGGTGCGTAAACAACACGTTACAGTTTATTGTTTGTATTAGAGAGTTAGCATAGCATGTCGCATAGAGTGAAATCTTTTTACGATTTCTTTGCCATGTGATGCCTTTGCAGTGGGAGTTGTCGCTGTATTTTTGTTTCATTTCGTAAATTACTTTTTAAAATTTATTTTATTTTTTTATTTTATTTTTTACGTGCTGGAAAAAGCATGTCATATCAAGCACCCTTGAAGTTTCAACAAAACCTCAATGTAAAAGCTCTTGGTACAGCAAACGACAATTTTTTTTCCCCTCCTTCAGTTTCAGTCTGAGTCCTGCCCGGCGGGCCTGTCACGCAGCGGAATCTCCCAGGAGGAACTTCGCATCGTAGAGGGCGAGGGGCAAAGTGCGGAGACGGGGCCCTCGGCGGACGAGGTCAACAATAACACATGTGAGAATTATTGTTTTGCACATTGGAGTTCAAGGTAGGGTGGAACGAAAGCAGGTAAACAACTGATCCAGAGGGAACGTGTTATGGGAATTCAAATTCCCATTACACATGTACAATGAAAAGAGAATTGGACCAAGGACAGAACTCTGAGGGACTCCATTATCGTGAAGCATCCTGGCTGTTAACTAATGTTTGTTTGTTTTTGTGCTTTGATGGCAGCTGGCAGTAATGAAGACGACTTGGCAGCAAAGTCGGGACTGGAGGGGCAAGTGGATGTGACGGTGGAGCATCTGAAGATCGGGAATGTTTTCACCTTTCGTGTGACCGTGCTGCAAGCATCCAACATTTCCGCTGAGTACGCTGACATCTTCTGCCAGTTCAAGTAAGACATCTCTCCACCCCGACGCACCTTGAACATTTCACAATCTTTTTTCCTATTTTCCAAAGAAAATATACGTTTTTCCCAGAAAATAATTCACCTTACGAGAATAGATTTATTTAATTTCAAGAAAAGTCAGTCAATATTTATTTTAAAAAAAAAACATTTTTCAGACTGTCCTCATCCTAAAAAAAAGATTTTTAAGTTAAAAAAAAACTGTAAAAGTCAAATTATTATTTATTCACACCTGAATGACTTATCTGCGTGTCTTTTCTTGTGCACAGTTTCATCCACCGGCATGACGAAGCCTTCTCCACAGAACCCTTGAAGAACACGCCCCGCGGACCGCCACTGGGCTTTTACCACGTGCAGAATGTAACAACTGAGGACGATATTATTGATGATGAAGTGTTGTAGCTTGTTTTACTTCAGTAGCTCGCATTGTCGTTTTTGTTTCTTTTCAGATCGCCGTTGAAGTAACCAAATCGTTTGTGGACTACATCAGCACTCAACCGATTGTGTTTGAGGTGTTTGGACACTACCAGAAACAAGTTTTTCTTCCTCTCTGTAAAGATATCATCAGGTAGCACTTTTTATTATCTATCAGTTGTTTTATAAAATGTTAATCAATCCATCAGAATTCCAGCATTGAAGCATTAAAGCAAAGTGAAAAATATTTTGGTAAAATTATTCACACTAAACACTCAATTGCCTCTATTTTGAGTAAGGGGCTGATATTTGAGTTGAAACACATACAAGAAAAATATATTCTCAAAACCAAATGCTCAACCAAACTTTTCTAATTTTGCCTCATGAAAGTAGGCCCAGTAGGTTAAAGCTTGCATATAAAGTGAAACGCCATAGACACGCCAATGGAAATGATCAAAGATGGCAATAATAAACGTTCAAACACTTCAGTAATAGAGTAACACTGTAACACTTTAATACCGCTTTAACACCTTCTTCCTTCTTCATAGTCCACTGCGGCCCTGCAGGAGACAGTTCCCCCGTGTGATGCCTTTGTCCAAACCAGGTAAAAAAAAAAGAAAACAAAAATGAAGCACAACACGGGGGGGGGTTTTGTGGATTTTGTCGTAATACTGCCCCACCGTTCGCGTGTCGGTCATGTTGCTGTCGTTGCCTGTGAGCAGCGGACTCGGAGCAGAACCAGGAGAAAGTGCTGGAGCTGATCCGCTATTTGGTGCCTGACAAGCTCAATGGGGCACTGGTGGACTCTCTGTCGGGCCACGCCCTCTCCGCCGCGGGCCTGGCCGCTTCCTTCCTAATAGAAGCGAACGAGCCTGCGTGGGTCGCCGTGCCCCACTCCATTTGTTCCGTTGTTAAAGCGCAGACGCCCGGTTGGTTCACGATGATCCCAGACAATCCTGACACAAGGCCTTTTTTAATGTCACTCACTTTGTCGAATGTTAAGAATGGGGGCCCACCAATTTATAATATTTAGAAAAATTAAATTCTGATAACTGATTAATTGTCCAAGGAGTTTTTTTTTTAATTCCTTATTTTTTACGGGAAGAATATTTGACCGATTAAAATAACTTTATTCTTTAATATTTGTCTTTGTCTTAGGTTGAAATGTGAAAAAAAAAAAGAATCGTTCAAAATTTGGTGAATTTTTTGCAGATTTTAAAAGAGCTAATATCGTCTGATTTTGGAAAATTTGTGTTTTTCTCAAGAAAGAACTCATCATTTTTACAGGAAAAAAGTCACCTATTACACCTCCTAAAAATAAATAAATATAATGAATTTTGTTGTCAAGAAAGAGGTCCCCCCCAAAAAGTTGACAATTCCCAGAAAAGCAGAAAAATGTACCGGTATATACATTTTTAAAATCAACACTATTTCAAGATCTTCAAGATTCTTGATATCAATGTTTTTTCCATGACTTTTTTGTCTTGTTGACACCTACTCTATATGAATTGTCACTTGAATCAGGTTATGCAAGTCCAGCCTTTTTTTGCTTCATCAATCAGACTCAAACCACCTCTAAACAGACATTATAAATAGTTACACCTCAGCTCAAAATATCCATTTTCATTTGGAAGAAACAGCGACCAATAAGTGAAGTGACATGAAAACTTTGTTTAATGTGTCAGGATCGGCCAGTTGGATTCTCACTTTTTGGAGTGTCGCGTGTGTTTCCTCTTCCTTCCTCTTGACCACACGGACTTTGTTTATTGGCTCATAACTTACATTGAACATCTATATTTGCGGTCATATACGATGAATTCCACAACATAGGATACACCTCACAAAGTGTAACACATTTTCGTAGCACTGCAAACTGCAAACACAATAAGATGTAGTGTTCGATTGATACCTTCTTTGACAATGGCAATCACGAGTGATCATTCAGGTGTACCTAATGATGTGTCTGTCCAGTGAGGTTTTGCTTTTCTAAGTCCTCTGTTTTTCAGACCAAAACCTCATGTTTTGAGTTTTCTGGGATAAAGTCATAATTGAAGACATTTTTCCTAAAAAGATTATTTATTTTAAAGGGAAACTAAACAGCTAAGGTTATGAAAAGTAAGCCACGTTTAGCGAAAAGTCAAATTATTTAGAAAAATAATTTAGAGTTCCTCTAGAAAAGTAATATTTTTCCCCCTTGGCAAAGGTTGTTTTTTTTTAAATCTCAAAAAAACAAAACATACTTTCATAGAAAGTCATCAAGTGATGAGACTAAAGTGCAAATGTTATTTTCTCTTCATCCCTCCATAATAGCTTTCCTGTCTTCTTCCCTCTCTTGCTCCCACATTGGACGGGCTGGCATTACTTCCTGTCTAGTCCGTTCTACTTCCTGTCTAATCGGCTCTTTTTCCTCTTTAGTGCCGGCCACCAAGCTGACGGCGATGGCGCGCCCGCAGGTAGGACCGTGCCACTGCAAGTACGACCTGATGGTTTTCTTTGAGATCTGTGAGCTGGAAGCCAATGGAGAGTAAGTAGCGTATATCCTGCAAGGGTCTCTTCAAAATAAATTCAATGACTATGTTTTTATTTTTTTGGGGTTTGTTTGTTTTCCAGCTACCTCCCTGCTGTGGTGGACCACAGAGGAGGAATGCCTTGTCACGGCACCTTCCTCCTGCACCAGGTCAGTCCCTTTTGTTAGATCCACCAAAAAGTTCCAAGCACTCCTTCACACTTTTACGTCGAATAACAAGTTTTGTTATTTTGTAATACAGACACTCCCCGAGTTACGAACATCCGAGTTACAAACAAACGGTACATACGAACATTTTCACGGGTCTGTCGAAAAAAAAAAAAAAAGTTAGATTTTGTATTGCGCGCCTTTTTCAGAGTGCCAAACGGGGCGGAGGAGGACGGCGGAGGCGACGTTCAAGGCGGCGCGGGAGAGGCGTGGGGCGGGCGTGTGACGGTGGAACGGGCGGGGAGGCGTCCGGCACGCCGGTCGACGACCGGTCGTCTACTCTTCCCCGCTGAAGCCGCTGCTAGTTTAGCGGGCAGCTAACCCTCGAGCCCTGAAGAACGTGACGAAAAGCTCTCTACCCGTTATATGGATGTCAATATAAGTCTTAAACATACATTCCAGACAAAATATAGCACTGAAGCAACTTACGAACGAATTCACCTTATGAACAATCGTCCGGAACGTAACTCGTTCGTAACCTGGGGAGCGTCTGTATAAGTTGTAATCTTATACGAACAAAAAAATGTGTCGTTGTTATGCAGGGCCTCCAGAGGAGAATCACCGTCACCATCGTGCACGAGTCTGGTGGCGACATCGATTGGAGAGACGTGCGTGAGCTTGTTGTCGGTACGTTGTGGCTAGATCGTACATTTCTGCGTTCATCTTTTTGTATCGTCTCATGGGTGTATGGTACTCGTTTTTGACACCAGGACGTCTCCGCAACACGCTGGAATCTGACGAGAGCATCGTGGACCCCAACATTCTGTCCCTTAACATCTTGTCCGCCGGCTACGTCAGGCCCTTGCACGATGACAGGTATACTTGGCCAGTCAGGCCAAAGGGCATACTAGTGCATGGACCTGAAGCTAGATTTGAAGGCTATTTAATAAATGGTCACAAGGCTTTTCATACAAGCATATGACAACTTGACTATGCATGTTCAACTGAGAGGAGCTGCTATGCAAAATGGTCACCACGACTTGATGCCACGCTAGTTGTGCGAGCTTCCGAAGTTTGTCATTTCACTTTTTGTCGTGGCACGCCTGTTGTACCGTTCCGTCGTCATGTATCATGTCAACTAACCGAAGAATTAACCTGCTTGATGCAGACTTCAATAGCCAAGCGCTCATTTTGTTTATTTATTTTATTATTATTATTATTTTTTTTATGTCACTAGTTTTGTAGTTACTTTATTCTTACGTAGGCATTGAGTCACACGGAGGGGCGGCGGGAACGGAACATTTTGTAAATACTGTAAAGGTGTAATGTTCTGAGAAGTGATTTGTAATGTTAGTTGAAAGAGTTGAACTTTGCTTTGTTTTGTTTTGTTTTTTTATTCGAAAAAAATGCGGTTGTGTAATTTTTTTTAATTTAAAAAGTCATTTTTTAAATGTATGATTATTTTTACCTGATCATTCCGATTTTTTAATTATAAATGTCTAATTCTTTGAAAGAGAAAAATATATTTTTTAACAGACAAAAAGTACTTTTTAAAAATCAAAAATCATGTCAAATTTTATAGAAAAAGTCAACATTTTTGAGAGAATTAATCATGTTTTTTTTCCAATAGAAAAGCCCACATTGAGTCAATAATATATTATTGGGAGAGAAAAGAATATTCCATGATGTGTATTTCCCAGAAAATGGATAGAAACTAAAAAAAATATTTTATGGAACAAAGCTATAATTTTTCAGTGGGGAAAAAAAAAGATTAATGAAACGGAAACATTATGTACACTAAATTTGACCTTGTTAGCATTGTCTGAGGCATTGCATGTTTTTGTCATTATCATTCATTTTTACGATAGAAATCACACTACCGTGTCATTTGACGTGATTCCATGCCAGGAAGTAACACAACATGCAGCACATTCACATTTCCTCTGTTGCATAATAGCGTTTTTTCTGATCATGCCTCGAGCCCAGCAAGCTACTCGTAACATTTATTCCCCCCAAAATATCAGTGAATGTTTTATATTTGACTTCAATGTTACATGCAAGACTGTGAAAAGTGTTTACATTGTGTCGAGCATTTTGAACAATTCAAGCTCATTTCAAGTTACGATTTTTGCTAGTGGGGAAATTTTGTTGATTTGCCAAGCTACCTGCCAGCCTGGCCTGCACCGGCTGCCGCTAAGTAACCTGTCTTCGGTCCTTTGCGTTGCTGTGCATTGAGAAACTAACATGGAATATTTGAATGGCTGCTAACGATTTTCTCCCTCCAGTCCACTAATGGAATGTTTTTTTTTTGTTCTTTTTTGTCTTGCTTTTTGCAGACAGTTTCTTGATTCAGACATGCCTAGGTATATTTTATTTTATTTTTCAATTATGAACAGTGAACCCTCGTTTATTCAGATGATAATGTTCAAAATAAGGTGTGAAGTGTGCTTACAATTGATTCGGCTCAGTTCACCAAAAATGGCACGCGTACTGTAAAAGTAAAAAGTAATCCTCCAGATAATGACTTGAGTAATAGTAACTATTCAGTGATTAAAAACGATTTTAAGTTCCGAGTAACGAGTGAGAAACTTCTGATTTATTATTTTGTTCAGCTCATGTCAAATAAACAAAACTGACACTAAGCTGTCAAAATTCATGCATTGACGAGCAATATCATTATTTTGTATATCACAACTGTGTACACCCTATAAATAAATACATTTATTCACGTGTTAATAAATTAATTAATTGATTAATTCATTAATGCGACATGTAAACTTGGTTGGAATAGCGGGGGTGCGAAAGATGACCCGCGACATAACGTCGGTTCACTGTGTCATATTTTGCGCCTTCATCCTTTTCACGTGTGTCTTCACGGCCATTTCTTCATCAGCTCCACATGTCGCTGTTTGTTCTTTGTTCTCTTCCTACTTTGAATGACGTATGTCTGCATGGCCCGGCTTCGCAAGTGGGGATCGGGGAGGGGGCCAGGGGGGGTTCCATGCACATGTGACCCAGCAGTTTTCAGCCCACTCTGTGAAGAAGAAAAAAAAAATACATGCAATCTCAATGAGACAAAAATTTGGTTCGAAATTTCATCACCCTTAAACCATATTTTCTACAAACAATGTTTGTACTTAATTTTCACTGTTGGTGAACTTCGTCCTGTTCATCTGTGAAGTGGGTGTAGAGCACAATTGCGCATGCACAAGTCAATAATCTATGGCATGATGGAGGCAAGGGGGTGGATAATATATATATATATATATATATATATATATATATATATATATATATATATATATATATATATATATATATATATAT
This sequence comes from Hippocampus mohnikei, assembly GCA_026261675.1. Taxonomy (NCBI): domain Eukaryota; kingdom Metazoa; phylum Chordata; class Actinopteri; order Syngnathiformes; family Syngnathidae; genus Hippocampus; species Hippocampus mohnikei. The sequence continues at coordinate 13,847,703 of JAKGUB010000332.1, read as the reverse complement.
ATATATATATATATATATATATATATATATAATCACTTCTGGGACTCATGGCGTATGCAGCCCACTTCCTGTCTCTCAACCTCTCTCACTCTTCCTCTTCCTCTGTCATCTCTTCTTCCTCACAGCATCTCCCGTCGGGGACTTGATCCGAGGTATTGATGCTCTGCCTCACTTGTCTATGGAAAGCCTTAATCATTTGGATCCCTGTACTAGTACATTCTTTGTCCTCACTCGTTGCGCAGCTGGTGTACATGTTACCAGTGAGGGAAAACTGTTCTACTAGTTAACATCTAGTGCTTTGCGCGTCATACTCATAGCAGGCAGATGTCAACTAGTGCACAGTTTGACCTCACTAGTAATTAGTTGTCCTAATAGTGAGCCAAAATTGTGCTGTACTAGTGAAGACAATTTTTCTACAGTACCTTGCATACTAGTAAATAGACCTTAAGATCGCTATTAAGGATATTGAATAAATGGTCAGATTGGTTTCTTCATGTTGTTTCTCCAAAATTCTTGATATTTACTTGTGAGGAGAAACTGTGCTTAATAGTACTACTCCTGGCATAATCAATTTGCTGTTGTTTACATCTAGGCATTACCTAGTCGTAATAGTAGCAAATGTCAAATTGCAGTACTACTGGCGAGTAGATGTCAAGTAGCACGTCATAGTGTTACGAGTGCAGCACAGTTATTTGTTCGTAAGGTTTCATTGCATGCTAGGAGGCCAAAAGTGGCGCAAGTCATGGATAAAAATATGACGAGTAATGTCACACACGTTCATTGGACTCGTCTGCCTTTGCTTTTCTATTAGTGCAGAGAGTTGTCTTTCTAGTGAGGAAAAAGAGTGTACTAGTACACGGGCCATAAGTTGGATGTGGAAAAATTGCTCAAACGGCTTTCCGTGCGCATATTCTTCATCGGCGTTTCATCTCAGCCAATCAAGCATGCTATCATCGTTTCTTCACTTGCACCAACTTACCGGCAGCATCTGTGCACCTCTCGTATTGATCGTTGTCCGTGTGTGCCTCTGTGGCGGCGATTGGTTGCCCCCAGGACGTTCTACCGCTTCGAGGCGGCGTGGGACAGCTCCATGCACAACTCCCTGCTCCTCAACCGAGTCACGCCCCACGGCGAGAAGATCTACATGACGCTCTCGGCGTACTTAGAGGTGACCCTTGAGGAACGGTCATGTGGATGATGAACGCGGATGTTGACAGCATTGCATCATCATGTCGGTGTTTTCCAGCTGGAGAAATGCACGCAGCCGGCGGTGGTGACCAAAGACGTGTGCATGGTCTTCTACTCTCGCGACACCAAACTATCCGCCTCGCGTTCCATTCGCAATCTTTTCGGCACCGGGAGCCTGAGAGCGGCCGATGGGTGAGTTTCACGCAAACTCCTCGCTCAAACCGAAAAGAACTTACCGCCCACACACACACACACACAGACAACCCAAAAAAAAAACTGTCACCTCACAGGAAAAACTCTCACACTTACCAAAAACTCTCTTACCTGCAAACCAAATACCGTCCCAAAATGGGACACATTGTTAAAAACACTCAAATTTCCCGAGAGTCAGAAATTGTGTGAAAGATTGCTCAAAACTGAAAACTGTCTCTCTTGAGAGTCAAATTGAGTGAGCAAAGAGAAGCTACCTCTAATCTCAAAAACAGTCGCAAAAAACTCACCCACCAAAAATCTCACACACCAACATGACTCTGACACACGCCTCTTTGACACAAAAACTCCCCCCAAAATAGCTTACACCCATCTAAAACCCACTCTCACAACCACACCCACAAACTCACTGAACACAAAAACATTTCATCACACATATACAATCTCTCTCTCTCTCTCTCTCTCTCTCTCTCTCTCTCTGTCTGTCTTCCCACAGACGCACACTAAAACACCTCTCACACATATGTGTGCTCCTTTTCACACCAAACCCTCTTAATAAAACAAAAATAATCAAACTTGAACTAATTAAATGAAAAAGCAATAATGTGAAACCTTTTTTGCCAGATTCGGATTGTGTGAAAGTCAGGTGAAACGTAAAAACAGAAGCATTCTCAAATTTTTTTTTTTTGTGTGAAAATGTTATTTTTGACGTCTCACATCTTCATCGTCTTCTCCTTCCGACACAAGAAATCGTGTGACGGGCGTGTACGAGTTGAGCCTGTGCAACCTGGCGGATGCGGGAAGTCCGGGCATGCAGCGGCGCAGGCGGCGAGTGCTGGACACGTCAGTGGCGTACGTCCGCGGCGAGGAGAACCTGGCCGGGTGGAGGCCTCGCAGCGACAGCCTCATCCTGGAGCACCAGTGGGAGCTCGACAAGCTCAGCTTGCTTCAGGATGTGAGCGATCTCATCTTGTTTTGGGGTCACGCTGCCACCGAAGGGGACCAGTGAGGGCCAAATGTAAGAAATCTAATTTTTTGTTTGTTTTTGGCCGTCAGGTGGAGAAGACCAAACATTTCCTGTTGCTGCGGGAGAAGCTTGAGTCCACCCTTCTGCTGGCGGGTCGGGGGGCTCAGCAGCCGGCGGAGGAGGAGCCCGAAGACCCGGAAGTCTGCACGGCATCTGACATCACCACCGACAGACAACGGGAGCTCGCCACCAAGGTTGACTGTATTCCCACTTCTCTGAACGTTTAAGATGCAGTGAATGCGGTGAAATTGACCCCACCTACACACTTAAAACACATTCATTGAAGCATACACAAACTTATCAGTGTACACTTTTTGAAGTGAAAGCAATGCTGAAAATGAAAAATAAATACAAATTTAAAATAAATGAAATGCTGTCATTAGAAATTACAATACTGACACGCAACATTTTACAATCGTTTATGAACTTACAAAACCGATCGTGCGCTTTTTGTCCGCACAGTGTCTGCGGCTGCTCACTCACTCCTTCGACACAGAGTACACTCATGTTTGCGTCAGCGCCAGTGAAAGCAAGGTACTTCCTGTTCTGCAAAACATGCACTTTGTGTCACGATAACCCAAACGCAACAAAACTAATCGTTGTCTCAGATCTCGCAGATGTCCGTCACCACGCTGAGAGACTCGGCCTCCATCTCCACCCTCAACACCATCACGCCCTCGTCCACCTGCCCTTCCTTGGTGGAGAGTTGCATTGGCAACACAGATCTCAGGTCAATCCTAAATATGTCACTTTTTGTTGTAAATTAGCAGTTATTCGCAGATCATACCATGAAGTTGAAAACAATAAATATGATGGTAATTATTATTATTTTTAAATAAATAAATACAATTTTGCAGACCTCCCGCTCCTCGCTCCCGTGCCGTCAGTCCGAGTCCCGACGCGCAGCCGGATGCCGATGCCAAAAAGTGCGCGAGCGCAAGCTCAGAAGGGAAACCTCGCATCCGTAGGTTCGTTCCCGATATCCAAGAGATCCGAGTCAGGTGAGTTGCCGTGTCGAAGAAAACATAATGCGTGTGGAAGTCTACAAACCAAACAATGAGCTCATAGCTGACACAAACATACCTAGATGGAGGTAATAACAGTGTTCCCTCCTCGCAGCCCCATTGTGTCCAAAAAGGGTTACCTGCACTTCCTGGAGCCGCACACCAATGGCTGGGTGAAACGCTACGTGGTGGTGCGCCGGCCGTACGTCTACATCTACAACACGGAGCGTGATGCCGTAGAGCGAGCCATCCTCAACCTGTCCTCGGCGCAGGTGGAGTACAGCGAGGACCAGCAGGCCATGCTCAAGGTGCGGCCCGTTGTCTCCCTATTGATTAGTGATAGACACCCAGCCAGCTTCTAACAGTTTCTTTTTTGTTTTCTTTTTTTTCTCTCCGATAGACCCCCAACACATTTGCCGTGTGCACGGAGCACCGTGGAATATTGCTTCAAGCCACAAGTGACAAAGATATGCACGACTGGCTGTATGCCTTCAATCCTCTCCTGGCCGGGACTATCAGGTATTGCGTTGAATGCTAAAATTTGGCATGCTAACAGACAGCAAGATAGCAGTTTCAGTTGAGAAAGCCCTGATGAATAAATATTTTACATCCCAACCCTATAGGTACTGTAACAAACGACAGTCGATCAAATGGTAAAATGAGAGCTAAGTATCATAATATGGTTGCTAAAAATGCAGACATACGGCAAGATCTCAACCTAATTTGAAACATGATAGTTGATCAAGCGCTGGCATGTTAGCTAAATATGCTTTGTTTGCTAATAATGCTAACATCCTGACATTCAGCAAGATATCAATCCAAATAGAGAAAGATCCACGAGGTTCTCTCTTTAGTTGGTAACTATTACAAATGAGGATTATTAAAATTCTTACATTCCAGACAAAATACTAACATGCTAGTTGGCACATTAGCTACAAGATGAACAGAGTAGACAAAGCGGTAAGGCAAGTGAATAAGGATCTTGTGTCCCTCTTTGTCATTGGTACTACAGTATTACAACTGATGATTAAGAAAATGGTAACATTGTAGATTTGATGCTAACGCGCTAGTAGTTGTCATGCTAATATTCAGAAACATATTACCTTAAATGGACAAAGTGCTAAGGCCCCATTATAAGTGCCTTACAACCCATCCTATAGTCGGGTCAATTAAAAGATGAGTGAGGTAAAAGAATGCTCGCATGCTAGATGAAATGCTAACGTGCTATTTGACCTCTGCCCCTCAGATCCAAGTTGTCCAGAAGACGAGTGGGACAGATGAGGATGTGATGGAAAAGACTTGAGATGTATATAGACTACCGACCCCTCTCCCTTTCCACCCCGCCAGCGCCATCTTCCTTCCCCCAGTCAGCGTTACTCTACGCCATCTTGTGTCAGGATTTTTCTAATCAGTCCGGTAGTCAGATTCCAAACGTGTGTGGTGATGTCATGTAGTCGTGTCAGTGGCGCATCCGATCTAATACATACAACACATTACCTACTGTACGTGTGTGCGTACGCATGTGCGTGGACATGCAGCAAGCAAGAAAATCTGAGTTTGGGCAAAAGTATTGGGACACTGGCCAAGTCAAAACTGGAACTGGGACAAAATGTTTTAAGAAACCCAAGAAGGAAGACAATTTGAGTTTTTGCAAAACTATTGGGGTTTGACACATGAAGTATGGTGATGACCATGAAGTACAGTCACAAAAATTATTGGGATACCCAGGAAGTAAGAAAAATGAAGTTTGGCAAATGTATTGGGATATCTGCCAGACGCGTAAGTTAAAGCAGTTTGGACAGAAGCACTGGGACACCAATAGGAAATTAAAACTGTTTGAAAATGTTGACAAAATATTGCAAAATTAGCAAAAGTATGTTGGAATTCGTCTTGGTTTGGCAATTTTTTGGTTTTCCATCCAGCCAGCTTTTTATGGACTGAAATTGACCTTCCTCCAACACCTAACGATTAATCAATGGACAAGTGTGTCCTAATACTTTTGTCTCTTTATGCGGATAAAAATGCACCTCTTGAACAGCTATCTTTTGTTGTTGTTGTCATTTCTCTGACAAACTTTCTCACACGCTGCCTTCCATGTTTGCACATCTGCACTAGCGTAACACAACAGCGACGCCACGTTCATCCTCACATTTTGAAACTTCCGCTGTTGCTTTATTTATTTTTGTATTTATTTCCTTGTGCATGTATGTATTCATGGACAAAGACGTTTACAGTGTATTTGTAAAGTGGTGCAATGTGTGCACATGGCACTTTGTAAGACGCTCCCTTCCACGATGTTGTTTTGAAAAAAATAACGCAAACACACTTTACTTGAATGAATCCCCTCCACTCCTTTAAGTTGTCAGGCCAGTAGGAAGTAAAATGAAATCCTAAATAGATATACTCTATAAAGTGCATATAGATGACATCGTGCCTCACGGTTGCGTTCTATCGGACAACCTTCACGCTGCTATTTGTGCTCTTCATCCTGACATCATCATTATTATGTATTATCATCTACACAATGTCTCCACTTTAACCCTTTCAGGGACAGCGGTTACGACAGTGGACAGTTTATCATGTTATCAGGTTACAGGTTATCATTATTGGTGCATGTAACAGGTTCTGCTGTACTCTACTTAGCCGATACAAGTGATCCCAGCCTAATTCAAACTTGAAAATATTTTTTTTTCAATTTTTCACTTCCCGGGTGAGGTGAGTTGTGCGTCAGGTCAGCCAACCTGAGTGCACACTTACGAAAAAAAAATCCTTTTCATCCTCACAAAATGGTCTCAGAATTTTTACACAAACTGCGTGTCACATTGGCTCCAACCAAAGTTGTTGTAGTCATTCAACACTGAATGTACAAACCACATTTTTAAGCTCCTATCACTCTTTAAGTGCTTGTGTGTGCGTGTGCTCCCATTTGACCTCACGCACTTTAAGACGTGTACCACTGTGTGTTGATGTGTGTGCGGCACCACTGTTGTTTATTAAAACACGCGACCCTTGACCGTCATTTTCTATCACCTTGGGCTCTGAATGGGAAAAGGCCATTTTTGTGCTTCCACATTTCTTTTTTCCCGCTTTCTCTAAAAAACAACGACATCGCATTGTATATAATAAACATGATTGCTGTGAACGGTGTGTATCAAACATTAGGGGGCCGAGCTCTTACTGTCAATGGGCTGTTGGGGTTCATTCAGTGTCTTTTTTTTTTCCGAGTAAAGCGTCCAAATATTTGTGCGTGTGTGTTTGCACCGAAACACATTATCATATATGGAATAAAAATAAAATAATGATGCAACATGTCGATGGCGTCGGTTATTTTTAGACACTGAATAGCTGTGTGTGTTTCTTCGGTGTTATGAAAGTTAAAGGGCGTCTTGAGAAGACAGAATAGTGATTCAGTGTTGTTCTGGTATTGCGCGAGCGCGCTCTAGTGGTACGCGAAACAATCACTACTAAGTACATTTCAGTTCTTTTACCTTTTGAGAACAATACATTTGCTTGACTTTTAGGAATTTAAACTTCGTGGTATATGATTTTATTTCATTAAAAGAACTACTGATACAAATACTAGGAGTGGTACAGTACCTGTATTATTACACGTACTAAATTCTTTTTATTCATCAAACCCGGCAACATTTCATTTATGTAAGTTGCCAGATCCAGATATTAACGCCCATTCCCACGGCTACCTACATCGTTTATCATTATTATGTTTCTAAAGGATTATATACCGCTCATTTTGAATACTAATATATTGATTAAATCAAAAGGTGTGTGGTGGTTCTAAAAATTAATAAATTTTAAAAACGCCTTGGCTGAATCCGTCAAACTTGGCAACCCAAGGCACTCTGTCAACGTCTCCTCTGCTTTCGCTTTGCTAGCAGATGATTGACGCGAGTGGAGCGAGACGCAATAAAAGTATCTCTGGGACAACTTGACATCACTTGACAAGGTCAGACACGAAGATGAGCATATAAACCTGCAACGGCTCGTCTACATTGAATATACTGTCCGATTGTCGAATGGCCAAAATTGTGCTAGCAGGTACAAGTCCAACTTGCTTTAGGTCACCAAGTGTAGCCACCGGTAAAACTCGTTTAAAACATGTCAATTGGAGCTAACATTTTTTGCGAATTGAGTTGTCGTGTCACTTTTACACCATATCTCGGCCATGCCTTTTTGTTACTTTTACTTGTTTCAGTTTCACAATGCGTCATCATTAACGGCACATTATTTGACACACACGTACTCTGAATTTCTATATGTTGTAAACACGTTTTAATGCGATTTTAAACTGGCTCGTAGGTCAAATCTTTGTCCGAATTTTTAGTTTAATGTATTAGAGATGATGTTTTGCCCCAACTTGCATCTTGAACGTGGCGCGCTCCGATTACGTGTGTTCGTTTACCCCAGCCATATTGGAGCGGTACGTTTATGTCGCGTTTCTCATTGCGGTTCGGCGTTCGCCCCCCACTCTATCGAGGATTTCAAAATGATTTTTATTTCACTGGGGCTGATTTGAGATAGGAGTTGAATTGGTTTGTGACCGTGCTCAGAACGCAAAACTTGATTATTGAAAGTCACCTGTTTCAGTCCAGCTTTTCAGCATGTCTCATCAGTCCATCTACGGCTCAATGGATGGGTGGATAGTTAAAAGTGTTTTCTTCCCAGGAGATGTCCTGTCAATGCAATACTGACATAATGCCCGGACATGGAAGAGAGTTTGGTAATGCCGAAAAGAGCCACAACAGGTGGGATGTTAAAAACTGCTACATGTGTTAACATCACTGCAAATCCTAATTGCTAATAAGCATTTTGATTTAGCATATACATGGACTACAATGCGACAACGCCAGTGGCGCCCGAAGTGATCCGGGCCACCAACGAGGCCATGCGGGACGCCTGGGGAAACCCGAGTAGCAGCTATGTTGCAGGTGAGGCTATGTTTGCTGAGACTGTAATTTTAAGGTAATTGAAAACATCATTTAAAACATTCCAACTTCAAACTGCTTAGCTTTTTCAAGACTCTACAAATCTATTCTCAACAAATTAAAAGTATTCTCATTTCAAAGTGGAAAAGCTCATTCAGCTAGACCGGTTAACTCTGGTCGACAAGGGCCTCCTATCCTGAATGTTTTCGATGTTTCTCTCCTCCAACATACTTTGTTGCATTCTCTCATTGCAATTTGCTCTTCTAAGGCTTGACCGCGAAGGCCATCATTACTCAGTCCAGGGAGAACGTGGCAAGAATGATCGGAGGCAACTCCGAGGACATCATTTTCACCTCGGGCGGAACCGAGGTAACGCCGACACGTTCCCCGCTGGCGTTTTAGAAAACTGAAAAGTAAACAAAAATGGAACTCATTCCAGTCCAACAACATGGTGCTCCACACCGCCGTCGAGCATTTCTGGAGGAGCCAACGTGACCCTAGAAAAGGAGACGACAGAAGCCAGCCGCACATCATCGCTTCCGATGTGGAGCACGACTCGGTTAAACTGGTGGCCGAGCATCTGAAGAGGGAAGGCAAAGTGGGTACGAGGACAGCAGCAAACAAATCTAATTGTCTTTGTTGATGTTCAGAACTGAACCGCAGCCTCTTGGATTTAAGCGGACCGAAAAGAATCCAGTCCCCTCGGTTTTCACCTTGACCGTGAATCGCCTTTGCTTTTTGCATCAGATTTACGAGAATGTCCTATTGCAGATTTTACCTGTGTGCCGGTTTCCAAGACAACGGGCCGCGTGGAGGCAGATGACGTGGTCGCCGCCGTGCGCCCCAACACCTGCCTAGTGTCTATCATGCTGGCCAACAATGAGACGGGCATCATCATGGTAAGAAAATAAGTTGGCCTCAAAGACACCAGTTTCACCAATCAACAACACAAAATTGGGCAAACACATCTAAAAAAGGCTGAAGGACCCACGTCCAGAATTCAACAGGTGGGCTGTTTTGCTTTAAATCAGCCATTTTGGTGCAAATTCCATTCCTTAAAATAAATAAATAAATAAACCACACCGTTTTGGGTGAATTACAGAGCTCGAACTTAAATGAAACGTTACTCGTTTCCCCAAACAAAAAAAAAAGTCAAATCCCACGTCCAAAATTAAATAGGATGTTGCCCGTTTAATTTTGAAGCAGCTACTTTGGGGCAAATTTAGGAGTCAATATTGACAGGGAAAAAAATGAGTCCCTGAGACCAGGTCCACAAATTGACGTTGTCTGTTTTTGGCAACAATTTGGGGCAAATTTCAGGGTTGGAAAGTCAGAATTATTTTTTTTACTGCAGACACCAGTTCCACCAATCAACACGGAATTCAGTGGACATGTATATCAGCACTTTGAGTTTCATTTTTACATATGAAAAAAGTGCTCTCTAAAGTTTGATTGATCATAACCGGATGCACAGAAACTTTCAAGGACCATTACCCACAATTAAACGAGCACTCTCCTTATATGTTCCATCCATCCGTATGTCAGCCCATCCGCGAGATCTCGCAGCGTGTCCGCTCACTGAGGCAACAGGATGGGCGCGCGCGTGTCCTCATCCACACGGACGCCGCTCAAGCCTTGGGGAAGATCCCAGTGGACGTCAAGGAGCTGGGTGTGGATTACCTCACCATCGTGGGTCATAAGGTGGGTAGCGTGTGAACGTTTTTTTTTTTCTTCATGAAGCAACAATCAGCTGATAATGAGTTTTTATTCGAATGTTTTTGTTTTTTTCTTTAGTTTTACGGGCCTCGCATCGGTGCGCTTTATGTGAGCGGCCTCGGGGTGAAAACGCCACTCTATGCCATGCTATTTGGTGGCGGGCAGGAGAGGAACTTTCGACCTGGGTATCGTACTGTTATTGTAATACATTTTCATTGATGAGGCAATGAAAATATACACGAGTACAGCGGTCCTTTTGCTTACAAATGTCCGTTGCTAAACGGGTTGCAACTAGAGTCAAATCAAAGCTAATGAAGCGCTAAGATAGCAATCAGCTAACGGATTTTGGGAAAGCAACGTGGTTTGGCGAAATACACTGGATACATTTCTCTTTGCTTTCCCTTTCAAATGTAAAAACAACATTTTTTGAGGCCCAAATTGAGAAAAACGCATAAGTCAAGGTACCACTGTATTCGTAGAGCCATACCGGTAAATTAATCAATGTCTTTGTTTTTAAACATGGCAGCACAGAAAACACACCAATGATTGCTGGACTGGGAAAGGTATGTATTCAGGCAGTGAAACGCAACTTCTTTTTTTCCAACTATGTACTTACTCCTCGTGAAATATTTTTTTTCAGCCCACTTTTGTCTGACGTCCGTTTCATGACTCAAAAACAATTTGAGTTCTGCCAACTTACATCTTCATCTTATCCTCATTTTTGTGTGTGTGTCCCTACTAGGCTGCTGAACTGGTGACAGATCGCCTGTCTGACTACGAGAGTCACATGCTGGATGTAAGAGAATACCTGGAGGAACGCCTCAAGGTTAGTTTGGATATGGTCTTCAAATAAAATCTCAGATTTTTAAATTTTTTTAACACTAAATTCCAATTTCAGATTTGCTTATAGGATAAACAGATGCTGATGATACGATTGAAAAAGTTTTGCCTTTTAACTAATTCACTCCCAAAGATGTTTTTAAACGTCTTTTCGGACTTGGTCCAGAATTAGCTGGTACTGAATGAGTTAATGGGGTCAGCGAACTCAACCTGCCTCACAACCTGGGGGTGCTTGAATGGATTAATGACAGTTCCATTCATGTAAGTATGTTTGCGTGTTCCCCTGGCAGGCCGTCTTCAAAGACAAGCTGCACTTCAACAACCATTTCCAGGGTTCTGATCGCTTGCCCAACACTTGTAACGTGTCCATCCTGGGTCCAGGCTTACAAGGTGTCCACTCAACAGCCTCCTTATCTGCTTCAAGCTGCTTTGGGATCATTAAAAAAACAAAAAAAAAAAAAAAGAATGCTCGTTCTGTTTCTGCCTTAGGCTGGCGAGTTTTGTCCCACTGCAAGAAGCTCCTGGCCAGCGTGGGCGCCGCCTGCCACTCAGACCACGGAGACAGGTGACGTAGCCTCGGGGCCCACTTAACACGCACCTGGCTTGGCTTGTGAAAGGCCGGGAATTTTCCCGTTTAGTTCGATGGACTCTTCAACTGGCTTCTTTAAAAAAAAAAAGAGCATTATTCCAAAGCGATGTAATGATACAGTTCAGTCCAAGTTTGAGATGATTCTCTGCAGTAACAATACGGTGTGGTTCAGTGCAATTTAGGATGTAATACCGTTGACTCCAGTTACGATAAAACGGAACTAACTCCAATTGCAATGCAATGCGATTTGACAACAGTCAATCTGAAATCCAACGCGCATCCTTAGTTGGGATTGACTCACGCTGCCACTCTGCGTGCGATCCGTCAGGCCTTCCCCCATCCTCCTGAGCTGCGGCGTGACCCCCGAAGTGGCGTCCAACGCCCTACGGTTGAGCGTGGGCCACCAGACCAGCAGAGAGGACGTGGACGTCGCCGTGCAAGACCTCCAAGAGGCCGTCAAGCTACTGGAGCAGAGCCAATAAAAGCCCCCTTGATCACACAGGCAGGCAGGCACGCTTTTAAAACATTTTATTATTTTTTTATGCAAACGATGCACAACGGTTCTTTTTTTTTAACCATTTTAATTTGCATTTGCACCAAATTTTTACCTGTCAGCATCCATTCATTCATCACATGCTTTGCCCTGAGAAATTTTGAATACTAATGTGTCAGTTCAACAGCAAAACAATTATATCATGTAAACCGAATCAGTATACAAGTCATTCAATAATACTGTACAACAAATAAATCTTGTACTGGTACTGTACATTCTTTGAGTCATTTTAATAAGCTACCCGTGCTTTTTACTTCTTTGCTTTTAAATCGATTACATTATCTTGTTTCTAAAAACCTTCAAATGTTGCATTTTTTATTTGGTCAACCACACAGAGTTACCTTGTGTATGAAATGTGCTATATCGATAAAGCTGCCTCGCCTTGCAGTTGGCGGCCTTGCATTGCTCAGTTTTGAGATCAGCACAGTTTTTGACTTGAAAATAAGATTGGGCGATGAATCTCAGCTTGTTGCATCGATTATAAGGGAGAGAAATGCCAGCATGGTGAAAGTCTGATATTCAGACAAATTTAGGTACCTCACATTTGAATGGAGGATGTATATGTGGGAAATAAGCAGAGGATGTGTCACAGTACGGATTAGAAAGTGTTTATTGCCCTCGATTTTTGTATTTTGCAATCAAAAGCGATTTCTCTGTCTTGTTCTTTTTTTTTCCTAAATTGAGGTGTCACAAAAGCAAAAATTAGAAGCGTCAATACCATTGTGCTGTTTTTGGTCCTTTTGCTAGGATATTATTGTTATTATCATTTTTGTGAGAACTCAACATCCTGTGGGCCTTGAGAGATGAAACAAAATGCTTTAAATGACTGGAAATTAATGATCAAAGGGGAAATACGTTTTTTAAATGTATTTTTTAAATGGAATAATGGCCTTTCCATTCAGTGGCACCACGCCATCCCTCTGGCTTGAGTCACGGGTCAGCATGTGCTCAGCACCACACAAAAGCAGCTCGGCAGTCTTTCGTTACCTTTCCCAGCAGCTGTCAGCTCGGCTGCCCCTCTGCAGCCATGCTGGCCAGCTGGCGACCTCTCAGGTGTCACTTTTCCACCACGGTAGGAGGACACAATGACACGTTAACACACTGAAGAGCTCGACGCTTCCCAAAACTAAACCATGGTCCTCCACCAGGCCATCCGAGCGGCTCGAGCGGGCGACCTGCACGCACTGCGGGAACTGGCGTCTCGCGGCCTTCTCTCGCCCGCCGTGGACGCTCAAGGCGCCGGCCCCGTGCACCACGCCGCCCGCTGCGGCCGCCTGGAGTGCCTCCGCTTTCTGGTGAGCGAGCACGGTCTGCCACCCGACGCCCGGGCCGCCAACGGGGCCACGCCGCCCACGACGCAGCGGCCACGGGACACGTGAGGGAGCTGAGGTGGCTCCTGGAAGAGGCGGGATGCAGCGTGGAGGTGAGCCATGGGTTCAATCAGACTTGAATTGTCTGTTCATGAAATGACTTGTTTTAGGTTAATTGGAAAGTCAAACTTGTCTGTTTATGAATACATCAACTCTGATAGGTACAAGGCACTTGAAATGATCTTTTATGTACCTTACGTTAAAGGAAAAGACAAACATTAGGTTCAATACGAGCGCTGTTTGTGCACGCACGTAGGACAGGGATGCCGCCGGCGCCACTGCACTGCACCTGGCTGCCCGCTTCGGCTGCGCGGAGGCGGTCCGCCGGCTGCTGTCCGTCGGAGGCCCCGCGATGGAGGAAGCGGAGACCGAGTGCGGAGCCGTGGCAGCTCACTACGCCGCCTTCAACGGGCACCTCGACTGCGTGGAGCTGCTTGTCGGCCACGCGCCGCGGTCTGTTCATAATGGGGGTCACACGTCCGCAAATTTCACAGCGCTTGACATTTTCTTCTGTTCAAGCCTGAAGATTTTTTTGCAAATATGGGGGGGAGGGTGGAGGATCTTACAGTGCATTCAGAAGATATGCAAACTGCTTCACTTTTCCCACCATGTTGTTAGTCTTATTCCAAAATAGAATAAATTATCTTTCTTTCACAATGAAATTCGACACATGGCACCATATGATAACAAAAAAAGAAAAAAGTTGATTTGAAGTTTGTGCAAATTCATTAAAAAATGTCCCGGAATCCAGAAAGTAGTCACAGTGCTTCACTTATTACATATTTTATGTTACTGCTTTTATGCCAAAATGGAATATTGTTTTCCCCCCTCAATCCCCATAATCACAACATGAAAACAAAGTTTGAAACATTTGCAAATGTATTTAAAAAATAATGTGGGGGAAAAAATAATATACAATGCATACAAAGTATTTACAGTGCCTCACTTTTTCCATGTGAGAGCCTTTTTCCACAATACTAAAAAAAAAAAATCTCTTTCCCCCTCCAAATTCTTGACACTACACCCTATAATAAAAACAAAGAAGTAGATTTTCAAATATTTGCAAATTTGTGCATAAAAAGTGAAAAAATGTGAACGCTGTTGGAACTTAATCCATTGCCTACACATGAACAGCACCCTCCGCTACCAAGCAGGCCCAGACCAGATGAAGTAATGACCGCCAAGTCATTCAAGCCGAAGCCCAAAGAAAAGACAAGAAATACGTCTTCAATGGAGAATGCTTTATTTGTGAGAAAGTGGGGCATAAAGCAAGAGACTGCACGAGTAAGGATAAGAAACCACACAAGCGAACGACAAAAGCTGATAAGAACAATAAAGTGGCTACAGTTATGGACGATTCGGAAAAAGTTTTCCGTGGCAGAGACCAAGCCAAATCTTCGAGGAAGAAGAAGAAACATTATTGCTCGGGTGAGTGAATGGCGACCCAAGGGAGCGCAGCAATATGGACTACTCGTGGACAGCGGTGCTTCTGCCCACATAATCACCGACAAGACCGCATTCATCCGATTTGATGAGAGTTTCCGGCCTAAAGATCACATCATGCAGCTGGCTGATGGAAGACGGATCACCGGAAGTGTCGAGAAGAAGGGGGACGCGCAAATCAAGCTGGCCGACAGCAGTGGACGAGTAGTGAGTGTCAAGCTCACAAATGCTCTCCTCATCCCAGAATACCCGCAGAATATCCTTTCTGTGGATGCAGCAACTTCGAAAGGAGCGAAGTTCAACTTTGCGAAGAATGACAACAAAATGATTCTTTCAGATGGGACAATATGCAAGATGATTGTAAAGGACCGTATGTACTATCTTGACATTGTCACAGAAAATTCTGCATGCAGTGAGGACTCCTGCAATGCATCTTTAGACATGAAAACATGGCATGAGATAATGGGCCATTGTAACTATGGTGATATTGCTAAGCTTGAAGCTGTGGTAGAAGGTATGAAAATTAGTAACAAAACTAGACCTAACCAGTGTGAAACCTGTATTCAAGGGAAATTCACCCAGAATAGAAACAGGAAAAGTGATGTGAGAGCTAAAGAGCCATTAGGGCTGGTACATACAGATCTAGGTGGGCCTATTGACCCAGAGTCATTCGACGGGTACAAATATGCCATCACTTTTACTGATGACTTTTCTGGAGCTGTTTTTGTATACTTTCTCAGGAACAAAAACATGGCAGTCGAGGCTACAAAGCAGTTCTTGGCAGACACAGCACCATATGGTAAAGTGAAGCGAATGAGATCGGATAATGGGACAGAGTTTGTTTCAAAAGAGTATCAATCTCTACTTCAAGATAATATGATAAAACATGAGAGATCAGCGCCTACTCCCCACATCAAAATGGGACAGCAGAGAGGAACTGGCGCACATTGTTTGAGATGGTCAGGTGTATGCTGATAGAATCAGGCTTACCCAAAGAGCTATGGCCATATGCAGCCAGAACAGCAGCAGTTATACGGAACAGATGTTACTGCGAAAGAACAGGGGAGACTCCTTATTTCCTTTTCACAGGAAAAAGACCAGATTTGTCAAAAATGAAAAAGTTTGGTTCAGAATGCATGGTGTATGAGCAAAACAGGAGAAAGCTAGATCCAAAGGGCAAAAGGGGATCTTTGTTGGTTTTGACCGTCATTCACCTGCTTATTTGATTTATTTTCCAGAGACAAACAAAGTTCAGAAACACAGACTGGTCCACTTCATCACAAAGACCGTGACTGAGAGTGAGACACAGACCGAGAAGACCCAACTGGAGGACCACTATGTAGAGTGGGTAACTATGCCTAAAGCAAGTCAGTTACAGACGGAATATGTAGGAAAAGATTCTGACACTGAACCAGAGCTTAAACCTGACTGCGACACAGACTCAACCAATGGTAATGAGACTCCTCGTACTTCTGGTAGAGAAAGGAAGACACCAAAATATTTAGAGGATTATGAATGTGTGATAAAAGGCAATGAGATCACAATTGATTACTGCTATAGAGCAACAGTGGGATTGCCACAAACATTCTACGAGGCAATGGCATCGCCAAAGTCAGAAAAGTGGAGAAAGGCGATGATAGATGAGATGACTTCTTTTAAAGAGAATGACACTTTCACCCTTGTGCCATTACCGGAGGGTAGACAGACAGTGGGGAAGGTGGGTGTATGCTTTAAAGGAGGATGACAAAGGCAATGAAACATATAAAGCGAGATATGTAGCCAAAGGGTACAGTCAGAGAGAAGGACTTGACTATTCTGAGACATTTTCGCGACCGCTAATCTGACATCACTGCGACTACTGATGCAGCTTGCTGCACAGTATGAGTTGCTGTTACACCAAATGGACGTGAAGGCAGCATACTTACATGCACCTATTGACTGCGAACTATACATGGATCAACCTGAAGGTTTTTGTGTGAAACAAAGGGATGGTGTACAACTTGTGTGTAAGTTAAACAAATCCATATATGGCCTCAAACAGTCTGGGAGAAATTGGAACATGATGCTTCATGAGTTTTTACTTGCGAACGAGTTTGTACAGAGTCAAGCAGACCACTGTATTTACACCAAAATGTCTGACAAAGAAAAAGTAATTTTGTTAGTGTGGGTCGATGATATCATTGTGGCTGCCTTGGAAAATTATTTCATGCTCACCCCAAAATCCTTAAAAATGTATTTCACTTGGTCGTGATGTGGAGAATTTTGAGTGGGAAAAAATGAACGTCATCGTTTATTAGGAATAAGACCGGGGCATAGCAAAATGTGAAGAGCCTGTGACATTCCTTTCAGGTGCGTGAACAGGCAGATGTCCACAGGCACCACAGCGCTCTACTTGGCGTGCCAGGAGGGGCACGTGAACGTGGCCGAGTACCTGGTCAAGCGTTGCGAAGCCGACGTGCACGTGAGGGCGCACGACGGCATGACTTGCCTGCACGCCGCCTCGCACATGGGCCACATCCGTGTGGTGGACTGGCTGGTGAGTCCGCATTGACTTTGATGGCGCAACGTCTTGTCGATAATTCCCCAGCGTTTCGTTTAATCTCTTCAGCATTCCCACACAATTTCTACAGATATTGCATTCCCTACTTTCTCTTTCATCACCCCCCCCAAAAAAATGACAAGTTGACCCACACCGACGTGAACCCATCCTGCCAGGACGGGGACGGTGCCACCGCGCTGCACTTTGCCGCCAGCAGGGGGCACTCCTGCGTCTTGGAACGGCTTCTTGGCGCCGGGGCAAAGATCCTGAAGGATTTGTGGGGCGGGACGCCATTACACGACGCCGCTGAGAACGGAGAGATGGAGGTTGGCTTTTCATCTTAACCCTTGTGACCTCTTCACGTCTATTACCCAAACAAACAAACTACTCTGAAATTATTTTACATCAATCATTATTTTGAGCTTTGTTTTCCCATAAATCGCTTCCAGGGGGTTAAAAATATGTCAACACCGTGTAAGACTTGAAAACCTAAAAGACACCGGCCTTAAAAATAAATAAATAAATAAACAAATTCCACCCACTAACTGTACCCCAACCAAAATGATTGCCCCTTCCAAAAATGAGAATATGTACAAAATGTCTGAGGAGGGCACAATTGATAATTAAAAAAGAAAATTGTAAATGCAGTTGTAAATCATCTGTGCATATTTCAGTGCTGCGAACGGCTGCTGGCCAGCCAGGCCGACCCCTCTGACAGAGATATGGACGGGTTCACGCCTACCCAGCTGGCCCACTACAACGGACACCACCTGTGCGCCAAATACCTGCGATCCCACGAGAACCTCGTAAGATGGCCTCCTCTAGCGTGCTAGTGCCTCTGGTTCGGCGCTGACCATCTGCTTCTTGGCGTGGTCGGCGGTGGGGGGTTGCGGGGGTGGTATGGGGTAAAAGTAAAACATCTGGAAGCGTCTCGCACAATCATTTTCTCCATTTGTGACACTGAGGTCACTCGGCTATGTTGGCTGGGAAATGAAAGCGCTGGTGTGCCTAGAACTTGGACCAAGGGGACTTTTGTTTTAGGCAAAAAACATCTCAGGGCTTCAATTGTGTGCCTGAACAGCATTTCGAAACAAATTTCACAAAGAAATAATGCACGGACAGTGTTACCTTGACTTTTGAGTTGTGACCACATTTGAGCGATGTTTGGTCACAATGAACTCAACTCCCTTGACAACAAACAGAAGTTTGGCAGATAGTGAACAATTCTTCAAAAAAGAGACTTCAAGCGGTTTAATGCCACTGCCAGTTGAAGTTTGCTGTCATCAAGACACAAAACTAATGTATTACATCTGCATTTCAAACAACTACCTAGCTTTGCTTTCATTGAGTCCATTGAGATTGATGTGAACAAACAATCCAAAACAGATGGGTCAACAAATGCCATCAGCGTCGCCGTGTTGTAATCAAGTAAGTCGTGGATGTTTTAACACCAACAGTGGAACTACATATTGAGAATATAACATTACTCACTGGCATCTATTCTTTATCCTCTGCAAAGAACACTAGTGCAATTGCGGGTTCCAGAGCAATTGTGACTCTCTCGCGTGTGTGTCTGAATGAATTAAACTCATCTGAAGACATACTATATCTCTGAATTTGGCAATTTTATTGTGAAATTTGGGGAATGCGCTTAGTAGCTTGCGATGTCTACAACCCACTTGCTTGAGTGCTATCGGTCCCGCATGAGTACTTACGCACTGGGGCTGTATCTGCAATCCTCCCTGAGTGGCCACCGAGCTGAGTGTCATCAGCCGGTTGAAATAGTGACTGGAAGAGTCACAGAAAGGCATGACGGTGGTCGTCCTTGGACATTTCCATTTGTCGTTGTGAAGGAACAGCAAGTTACGCACGAAGGGAATCAGTCGGACATGTGTGTTGAAAGCTTAGAGATCCAATGAAGTTGACCTTTACTGTAAGAAGGTCATCGCTCATTTTCTGTTGATTCAAAGCCCCATTATACCTTTAACTTTTTGTGAACTGTGCTATAAAAGGACAAATTTATGGGGTAAAAAGCATGGAATTAGAAACAAAGTTGGGGGCGGAGGGGGGGGGATCAGCATCAAGGGATCGGAGATCACTGGGTTTCATTTGAACCGTGTACAGAGGTTCCAGTGTACTTTTTATAAAAGTCTTGAATAATAAACAAAGAAAACTTTTGAAAAAAAAAGAGTTTAAAAGCACTAGCTCAGCCAGTTTGTACCGCGTCTTCTTGATTTACGACCCCCCCAACGTGCGATCAAAGGGCGGCGTAGTAATCAGGGAATGTTGTCCGCCGACAGACCTTAAAGCCTCCCAGGTGTCTCGGCGGACCACCCGCATCATCGGCCGGGCCAACGGGAGCCGCCAATAAGTCAAGGAGAAGCAGCGCAGCTGCGCTTGTTTCTACGGGATCCGGGCCTCGCCGCCCTCAGAACAACGGAGGGGTAATTAGCGCAGACTCTGGCAACCCGCCGACGGCCGAGGGGGTCCTCTCAGCTTTCGCCCCACTCTTCTCAGGTGTAAGGCCTCGAGGTCTGTTAGGAGATCCGCGGGGTCTGGTTCCACACTTTGCGCCGTCCCCGCGCCAGCAACTGGCAACTTAATCCCACGAAGGAGCAAGATTCAAAGGAAGACTCTTGAGCTGGATCCTCCTCATACTGGAGATCAGCTGAGCTTTAATTACATCTCTGCAGGCGTCTTCAAAGCGGAGGCTCGGTTCAGCTCCTTTCCCCTCGCGTGAAAGGGGGCGCAAGAGGGGCTTACACGGCAGGTTTGGATGTCTCGCTACGAGGTTGGAAGTACAACCGGCGCTCCTCATTTGGCAGCGCGGAAGCAGCTGCAGACAGATAAACAGTAAACACAAGAGATGATACATCAGTTCAGTTTGTCGCCTCGGCGGGCTGCTGTGGAAGCAGGAAGTGAACTGAGTGAGGCAATGAAGGCATTCTTAGGAACACGTAGAGGACGTATAAGTTTGCCAACTTCCTGGCGCTAGAGCTGCCCGTTGAGACAACAGAGTAAATCGAAGATGACGAGTTGGATTGGCTGCAAAAAGCCGAGGGCAGTTTTTTTTTTCCGGTCCGAACGAGTTTGTTGCCTCAATAGAGAGGCGGAAGTTAACAAATTGAACTCATGCGAATGGTTTGGCAGCAACTGGCAAAATCAATTGGTTAAGGCCCCAACAGGAAGTTAATAACGTGAAGCAATGAGAATTGGCATCAATCAGTAGAGGGGGAAATTGGTTCAGGCCCGGCTAGTTTGCCGCACGTGTGGTTTGCTGTGAAAGCAGGAAGTTAAAACAAGTTGAGGGAGGCATTGTGGATTGGCGGCACCGGGCAGAGAGCATCGTTCTTTCAGGATCAAGAAGTAAAAGAAGGAAAGGAAAGCAATGGAGATGTATTGGGAGCAGCCAGTAGGGCGCAATTGTTTCAGGCCCAATTTATTTGTTGCCTAAATGGATGGCGGTTCAAGTAAGACGTAACAAAGTGAAGCACTGGAGACAAAATAGATTGGCAGCAACCCGTCGAGCAAACAATTGTTTCACCCACAACAAGTTTGTCATCTAAATGGGGGTAGCTGTCGAAGCAGGAAGTTAAAAAAGCGACGCAACGGGAATGGTAGCAACCGGTAGAACACACGATTGTTACAGATCCGACTCGCTGACAACGTCATGCGCAGGTGCCGTCTTGTTGTTGAAGCGTCTTCTCAGGCGTGACGGTGTCACATTGTCTTTCCACTCCCGCCTTTCACGAGTCCTCTCCAGCTGAGCGTTCGCTCCATTCAACGGGAGAAAAAAAAATCATCAGGATACGACGGGATAAAATTTCTCTTTTCGAAGGCTTCCGCTGATACCTGCCGCGTGCCAGTGCGCCATTCACATTAGCAGCCACCCAATCCCTTCCCCCTTTAATTATTCACACTGTCCTCCACCGGCTTCATTGTTTACGGGCCCTCGAGCCATAGCGCAGACGCTGTCGGTGTTGAACCAGCCCTCCCGCTGCCACATCCTCAACGCGCAGCCATGCTGAACCGCTGACATCCAGGTCGGTCCATTTTTACCTTGTTGAAACTTTGTCAAGATGTGTAGCTGGCCTTTTTTTAAAAATCGGCCTGCCATTAACTACCAAGCGGAGGAATCACGTTGTGATTTGCCAAACAATATTATTGCACGATTGAGCCAGGGGTGATCTCACAATACGGCGATATCGTCCATATTCGACGGTGCTTCGAAATGCAGTGAAGTGTGCTCAATTCACTGCACAAAAAGTAGCAGTTTGTCAGAACAATATTAAAAATCATTTTAGAAAGAGGTTTCAGGTTGGTAGATAGTTCACTATTTACTCTCATTTGAAGTTTAATTTCAAGTTTATTACTCTATTATGTGTATTTCAAACAACTTTGCCTTAGGAATGCCGCAGCTAGCTTAATGCTAGCAAAAAATCCATTGAGGGGCTAATGGACATCATCTGTCGCGGTGTAATAACTCTTGAAGCATTTTCAAAACCAACCTGTGGACCAACATATTATGTAGACAGATAAGGTAACAGTAGGCATAGATTCTTCATCCTCTGCGAAGAACAACTACTATTAGTGCGACTCACTGAAAATTTTTGACCGCCCCAACGTGCTATACTGAAGGCGCGCGGTAATTAATTCAAACTGTAAAAATTCATCCAGCGAGTGCGCTAAAGATAAACCGCATGAAATCATACAGTCCGTCGGGCGTCGCTACAGTGGATCACATAGCTGGTGTTTGCACTCAGTGCCCCTGTGAATGAGGGAAATAGACTACTCAAAAACCAGAGTGTGAACTCGCGAGATACTGAAACCCGCAGCTTTGTGTGCGAGTGCGTGCGTGTGTACAGTGTGTGCATGTGCGCGTGTGTGTGTACATCCCCCACGTCTCTATGTAGCAAGGGGAAAAAAGATGAGGGGGGGGGAAATAGTCCAAGTTTGTTACAAACACTGGCAGGAGTGAACTGGAGCGCAGTGCAAGGTTGTGAACTCTTGATGTGTTGTGATCGGAGCCTTTGATAGTGTGTGTGTGTGTGTGTGTGTGTGTGTGTGTGTGTGTGTGTGTGTGTGTGTGTGTGTGTGTGTGTGTGTGTGTGTGTGTGTGTGTGTGTGTGTGTGTGTGTGTGTGTGGAGCAGCTGAGAGGTGGCGTTGATGAAAACCAAATGCTGGCTGCCACTGGGTCCAATTAAAGGCACGCACAGGGACGTTGAACTGTTACGAGAAAGGGTCACCCAGGAAGCACCACCTCCTCCTTTTCCTCCTCTTCCTCCTCCCTTCTTCTTTTTCTCCTTGTTTATCTCTCGGTGATTGCACAACTTCGGGGAAGCTGTAGGAAGCGGCGAGGACCGGCCTGCGATTTTTTGACTTTGATGTGGACCCGCGATGCGCTCGGAGGCGGAACGCGATACAGCGCGCTGTCCGCGGTGCACATGAGGACAGTGTAAATTTTTCAACACAACCGCCATGCATGGTTTCCTTTATAGTCCTGTCGTTTGATTAATTTTTTTTCCATTTATCATATAAATTGTTTTGTTTGTAGTGGATATGTCAGGATAATGAAATGCAAAAACATGTTGTTGGGGAATTTCCTCTTCTTGGGGACTAATAAAGCCGATTTTTAAATTCCCTGTGAAGTGAAAATAGGTACCACATGTCAAGGAAATTTGACACAGAGATGTGTCGTTAACAACCTTGCCAAATTTCAGTGATTACAAAAAAATCATGTCTACACATATCAAGAGAGGCTTTAAAAATCTGAAAAATCAATCAGCTCTCTCCACTCTCTTAAATTGTGGGCGTGTCTGCTGAATGCGCGGAACCCCCCCCCCCCTTCTGTAGGCAAATAGTCCTGAGAAAAATGGAGGCCGCTTCTTCCAGCATCTTTCTACGTACGCATAACTACATGTTTGAGCCACAAAAATGTATTCACTTCAAGATTCCGGTGGCTGGAATATATCCCACCGGGATGCCACGTCAATGAGGCACTCTAAAGCGACCACGCTCGCTGTCAAGTCAAGACTTTCGAACGACCATTGTTTGTTTGTAGCACTGGAGTGTCAATTTGTTGTGTTTATATATGCTACTTGTGTTAAGCCGAAAGGCAACTTGAGAGCGACACGGATACTCGTCACGCATCGCATGAAACATGCGCGTCCTGACTTACAAGCACAGGAAGGTGCCTGGCAAGAGGATTCAAAGGACTGGTCACACAAGTGGAAAAAAAAGTTACATTTGCTGTTTTTGTGCTCAGCCCAACAGGTTCAGCAATATTTTTATTGCTTTGGCACCATCTTGCGCCACCATGATGCCGAGCGATAATATAATTGTGAGTTGAGGAGGTTCATGAAGACAAAAGCGGTGCTTTGTCACCCTCTTGTGGCGATCTTCCTGCCAAGGACCTATGTCAGAGTGAGTTGAGGAGGGTTCGTGAAGACAAAAGTTGTGCTTTGTGACCATCTTGGGCATCTTGATGCCAAGGAACTAGGTCACGGTGAGTTGGAGAGCTTCATTTAGATAAACGTAGTGCTTTGCTGCCATTTGGTTCCATCCATAGGCAATTATGAACCTTTTAGGCGAAGGCTAAAATGACTCATAGATTTTTGCTATTCGCCCTGTCCATTCAAATACACAAATGCGATGTACTGTGGACTAGTCACTGCTGGGAAGGGTTCCAGCTCACCCGGAAACCTACTGAGTATAAGCGGATGGATGTTATTGTTTTTTCTGATGCAACCAGGTCGCCGTCCCATCAACACAGGAAGACGCCATGAAGACGGCCGTAACCGTCATGGACACTTTGAAGGTGCTTTGTCATTTGCACACGTCAAAAGAAACCCTCAAAACAACCCCAAAACCTTGCGTCCTCTTCATCTTCCCCAATCAGCAACCCGAGAGCGAGGAGACGGTGGCGGCCAGGTACCCGCGGCCTTCCAAGAGCATCATCCCGCGCATCGAGAAGATCCAAACGGCCACTTCTGGTAGGTTTACAAAAGGTTTTGGCAAAGCGGAGGAGGAGGTGACGAGATGGCACAGACGTTGTTGTGTTCAGTGATTCAAGGTCTGCATCAGCCAAAGAGGACGCCACCCGACGGCAACAAACTCCTCGCCGACAGAAAGCTCCTCGGCGACATGAAGCCCATCGTGTCACTCAAACAGTCGTCCCTTTCGAGTGTCTTCACCGGACAAGCCGTAAGCGCGGCTGCCTTATCTTGGATTTGTCATTCAGCATTCATATCGGTGGTGGATCTTAGATTGACATGTACGAACGGTACAGTATACTTGGTGACTTCCCACCGCTACCCGTCGTAGAGTAAGATGGTGGTCTTGCCCACCGAGGAGGCCAACCTGGCCGACATGGACTACCTGGTGCCCAGCCACGACGAGAAGGGCCGGCCTATCGCCGAGTGGAAGCGGCAGGTGATGGTGAGGCAGCTGCAGGCCCGACTGCTGGACGAGGAGGACCAAAGATGGAAGGTAACGCCAGTCGCGATGTGAATTTAAGAAACAAAACTCGTGATCCTGTGAAAAAGTAAACCGATTGTTCATCTGTCGCAATCTGTTAAATTGTTATCGTATTTTCCGCACTAAAAGGCGCACCTAAAAGCCTTCCATTTTCTTCAAAGCTTACAGTGCGCCTGAAAACCCGATGCGCCTTGTGTATGGTCATTACGGTAACATTTCGACCCCAAAATGGCTCCTTGCTCGAGATATGCTGACAACGCAGACTTCAAACTTAAGGCGATCGGTTACGCAGTTGAACACGGAAATAGAGCGGCCGCAAGAGAGTTCAATGTTAACGAGTCAATGTTATAACTTGCTGTTGGTTCAGTGAACTGTGGCGCTGCTTTATTAAATAAGTGTTACTGACATCTGATCGTTCTGTTGGTGTTTCCTCGAACGTAGCTCCATCTAGTGGATGCATTGTATATTGCGTATTATGATGCGGTGCGCCCAATGTATGAAAACAAAATTACAAAATAGGCCATTCATTGAAGGTGCGCCTCATAATCCAGTGCGCCTTTTAGTGTGGAAAATACAGTATTTTATTGTTTATTTAACCCGTTCATGCATCAGGAATGATAACCTGTAACCTGATAGCATGATGGGCTGGAAAACAAACAAAAAAAGAGCCACAAAATAGAAAGTTACTCCTCAAATGAAGTCATCACTTTGCAAAGCTGCTCCACAAAAAATATTTCAAAGCTTTGAATATCCCTAAATTTCATGAAAAGTGTACGGCGGCATGTAACGTACCCCCCAACTCTGGCAACCTGTTCAAGGAGAACGGCCGCAGCTTGTCCAAAGTCAACTGGCGCTACTCGCAGGCCCACAACGCCATCCTGGGTCCGTCGGGCGAACTCCTGACCGAGCACGATCTGGCCTACCTGGAGCAGCAGATCGCCGGCCTAACTTTGCTCCGCACCGCCGGCGAGGGCTACGAGCCGGAGCTGGCGCGGCTGGCCGAGGAGCTGCGCCACACCCTGCCGGCGGCCATCGTCAACATCAGCGCCCACGCCCGCTTCGCCGACCCGGCCGGACGCCCGCCGCTGCTGCCCGGCTGGTGCGGCCGCATCTCGGGCATCATCATGAGCATGTCTCTGCTCATGAGCGACTTGGCCGAACAGCCGCACTGCAAGATGCCCGACAGCCAGCTGGCCAGCGTCTTCTCGCAAGCGCCCGACCGCCAGACCTCCACCAGGGGCCGGCGCCAGAGGATCGAGGACGAGATCCAGCGCTTCGGCGTGTCGGTGAGGACGCTCAAGTCCAATTTCGAGATGCAGAATAAGAACGATGATGAGGAAGAAGCCTCGACTCCAGCTGCGGATCCTGAAGAGAAGGCCCCGGAAGTGGTGGAGAGCACCAGTCTCAGGAAAGAGCGCATCGTGCTGCTCTTCCTGGGACACTGGAAGAAGTCGGCCTACGCGGTGACGCTCAAGAACAAAGACGCCGCTGAAAGGAAGAAGAGTTGCGACACTGATGGTGGAGACGGCGAGGAGAGTGAACGGGACAAGATGATGAACAGCTCCTTGGGCCACTTTTTCAAACAGAGGAGCGCTGTCAACAAGATGTTGGGCAACTGGAGGAGGATGATCTCCAGCGTGCCGTCTCGACAGATACGACGGTAGGCTCGGAAATATTTATTCACTAATCAGATGACTTCCATCTTCTGAGTCAAAGTCTATTTTGGGTGGCGAATTGGCGGTATTCATGGAGCGTCCTCAAACTGTAGTTGACATCATGTGGTGTTCATCAAAATTAAATGCAGCATTTAGACTTTTTTGGTTGTTTTTTTTTTTTAAACTACTGCATTGGCCCGAATATAAGACGGCCCTGATTATAAGACGACCCCCTCTTTTTCAAGACTCAAGTTTGAAAAAAGACTTTTTGAAAACCAAATTAATTTCTATACAGAAAATCATGACAGTACATCTGAAACAAATGATTATAACAATATATTTGAGAGAAAAAGTTATTTTGCCTCATTCAAATCTTAATATCTGAACATTTAAATATGTCAACTAAAGTGCAATCACATTCGTAAATGAATAGCTTCTGGTTTTTTAAATGTAAATGACATCATAACTTCTCCTCAGCTGCCGGTTAACCTGGCCGATCTTCAACCCACTTTTCTCCAGATTGTCGTTCCGTTTCTCCATTTTCTGTTATCTCTTCGATTATTTTCTTCTCTTTTCTTTCTTACCGCTATTTTTTTTTCTTCTTCTTGCTACCGCTATTTTTATTTTTATTCTTTGTGACAGGGGTTCGCTTTGGCCCAGGGAGTCAAGTTCAGTGTTCGCTTCAATTATCTCTGGCGCCATCAAGCGTCGTGAATGGGTATAATGTCTAGACCCCGAATATAAGACGACCCCCACTTTTTCAGTCTTATTTCAATGCAAAAAAACACCGTCTTATATTTGGGCCAAAACGGTATTATTCTTTTTAGGCTTCACAGGCAGCAAGCCCTCTACTCCCCGGAGCAGTTCCTCCCACGCATGGATGGCGTGCCGCTGGAGTACGACAAGTTGACGCTGGACCTCTTCATGCTGGGCTACTTCCACATCCTCGAGCTGGACCTGCCGGTGGACGAGCGCAAGATGAGGCACCTGCTGTGCTTCGAAGTCTTCGACCACGTCGGCAGCTTCCCCTGGGAGCTGGTGCGCGACTTCCACAAAGCCGTCCTCCAGGACATTGCGGCCGGCGACCGCGAGTGGAAGGACGGCTTCGAGGACCTGAAGCTCAAGTTTTTCGGCCTCGGGAGTGAGCGGGTCACTGCCGAGGCAGAGGCGGAAACAGAGGCCGAGACGCGTCAGCTTCCAGAGATTCGACCTCTCCCCAAAGTCATCGTGCAGACACCCACGCCGGATGAGGGCTCACTCTACGTCGGGACCGACATCACCTGTTTCAGCAATGAGGAAATATGCCAATACATCGACCGCAGCTTTGCCTTTTGGAAGGAGAAGGAAGCGGAAATTTTTGATTTTGAGTAGTTGCTCCGGTTTTCATCAGTGATGCAATGCATTTTATCTTGAACGTTATTTTTTTTGGAGCGCTCATTCTCTCTGAGCACTCCTCTCCCTAACACGTTCAAACTCGTTTAATTGAAATTGCTTACAGATTCCACCAGATGGCGCCAAATTCATTTCTTTTACATTAAACATGGCTCTGCCCTCAAGGATCAATGAGTTGGCGAGCATGCAAATGCCCGGCCACAAATACACTGGCCCTGATCGTAATACCTTTTAGAACACAGGTGTCAAAGTCAAGGCCCGGGGGCCAGATCTGGCCCGCCACATCATTTTATGCGGCCCGCAAAAGCAAATCAAGCATGTCAAGTTCCATGATGCTTGCTAAAGTCTGAACCAAAATTTCAAATTGTCATATGTAATACGCATTAACAGTCATTTTTCTTGACTTCTTATTTTAAAACTAGTTATTCACCAATTTGTTGTGCGCTGTGTATGTAATATGTGGAGGTGATGAAACATTGATATGGTTTCCCAAAATTCACAATGGCCCTCCAAGGGAAACCGTAACGACAATGTAGCACGCGACAAAAATGAGTTTGACACCACTGTTTTAGAAGGTTTTAGATGTCTATATTGCTACATAAACTCTTGCTAATGAGCCCGACCTAGAAGCTACTGCGCTCATACTGAATTTAGCAGTTTGTTTTTCATGGTGAGAGGCAATAAATGATCAAATGTGCACATGAGCAAAGCCGGGTCGTCGCTTGTCTTTTAGGTCATTTGAGCTTGCCCTGCAATGTGTCCGTGTGTGTGTATTAGTGTGTGTGACAGCAGCTGCACGTTGTTTGGAATCTGACTTCAGCCCTTGGCGTCACTTGTCAGTCTCAGCCCAAAATAACCCAAAGGCAGCACGACGCGAGGCTGCCAGCGTCCCGGTGACTGGGCACGACGTTCGCCTTCTCCCATGCTGATTTGCAAACACAAAGCGCTATCGTAGGATGAGTCGCCCCGGTGAGTCTGATTACATTTTATGATGAGGAAACTTGCTTTTTCACGCACATTGAGGCCTTAGTTTTAGTTTTCTTTGGTGTGGTTGACATAACCATGTGGAGCCGTATGTCGGGTTTGGAGTAGTTCCTCAAGTGGGTTCATTTGAAATATTTACGGTAAACCCCTATCGGGAGGATACTTTCGAGATCCATAAAATACCATGAAAGTTATTTTTAGTAAGTATTTTGCATGTTCTCACTCGCGTTGATAAGAAATGGGAGACATTACTTTGAGGAAACTGAAAAAAGACTGTTGCTTGCACAGTACTGTACTATAAAATTGGCAAAAGCCCGCTTGCTACAAGTTATTTTTCGCTCCCAGTTGAAGTTTACCGTAAAAATGAGAACCAAACCAAGTGTATTAAAACCCTCAAATGTTCAACCAAACCATATAATTTAAGAACAACACTCTGCTAGCTTAATGCTAACATGATGCAACATGCCATCGTGAGCTAACGGAAATTAGCATAGACGCTACGTTAATTGTAAGCTTTCAAACATAATGGTTTACGTTGCCTTTCAGGTGAATGACTTGATGCGGCCGTGAGTTCCCTCTTCTTCTTTATTTATTTCCTCGCCGTTGAGAATGGTGCGCAACGTGGACGACCTTGACTTCTGCCTGCCGTCGCACCCGCAGACCATACTGGAGGGCCTGCGCTCTCTGTGCTCTCAGCCCAAGATGGTGGACGTGACGCTGAGCGCCGGGGGCCGTGACTTCCCGTGCCACCGCGGGGTCCTGGCCCTCTGCAGCGCCTACTTCGGAAGCATGTTCTCGGGTGACTTCGTCGAAAGCATCGCGGCCCGTGTGGAGCTCCAAGAAGTCGACCCGGATATACTGGGCTGTCTGCTGGACTTCGCCTACACGGGCAAACTGACCATCAACCAGAGCAACGTGGAAGGTCTGATCCGCACCTCTAGCCGGCTGCAGTTCCAGACCGTCCGCGCTGTGTGCACGCGCTACCTCCAGCATCAGATCGACGCTACCAATTGCCTGGGCATCCTGGAGTTCGGCGAGATCCACGGTTGCCCTGAGGTGGTGGCCAAGGCGCGGGCCTTCCTCTTAGAGAACTTTGAGTCCGTCCAGATGAGTGAGGAGTTCTTACTCCAGGAGAAAGACCGCCTGGTCTCCTGCCTGAGCCACGACGGCCTGCAGATCCGATGCGAGCGTACCCGCGTGGAGGCCGTGCTCAGGTGGGTCGGGCACTGGCAGGAGCCACGTTTGGCCGATATGCCGGAGCTTCTGGGCCTGTGCAGACTGGAGCTGCTTGATCGGGACTACCTGAGGGGGACGCTGATGCAGGACCCTCTGGTGCAGTCCTCGGACAGCTGCAAGGAGGCGTTGGAGAAGGTCCACATGGAGGTTCGGACATTTTAACCCTTTCATGCACCCTGTAACCTGATAACATGATAGTCCACTGCAGTAACCGCTGTCCCTGAAAGGGTTAAATGCTACGTTGCTAGCATTGTCACCGTTGACATTTCAACAATAGATGTTATTTGTAATGCATTTTGTCGCAACATATTAGTAGTGCTAAAGTCAATCATTTTCGTGATTTTTACCTGACTGACTACAAACGTGGCTTTTCATTTTGAATTATTATTCATATATTTATTTGTAGACAATGCATTTGGCTCCGGAGTGTGCGGGCACTGCGGACGGCCAAAGTCCACAGCCCAACCTGCAGGAAGTGCTCTTCGTCATGGGGGGTCGCTCCCTGGACGACGACTCAGACGACGATTCGGACGACG
Source organism: Hippocampus mohnikei (assembly GCA_026261675.1). Taxonomy (NCBI): domain Eukaryota; kingdom Metazoa; phylum Chordata; class Actinopteri; order Syngnathiformes; family Syngnathidae; genus Hippocampus; species Hippocampus mohnikei. The sequence continues at coordinate 13,817,001 of JAKGUB010000332.1, read as the reverse complement.
AGGATGACGAGCGAGCGAGAGCGAGAGAGCGCAGAGCTCAGCCCAGGAACTGCGCCTTCTACAACACCAAGACAAGTACTTAAGGACTCAAATAAATCCCTCTTCTCAATTCGAGGCTGTTTACTGTTTTTTCTGGTAACTTTCAAGGCTACTTTGTGTGTCCCTGTACTATCGTCCAAACTGCAAATGGGTTTTTTTTTTCAAATTTCACTTCTTGTGCTGCATTTGTACATACATGGATATACATTTGTCCATGTATGCTCTGTTTATGCGTTTTAAGAATGGCTTTCGATCTTTTAAGACTACTTTCTGTCACTTGTGGCGACTTTCGATGAATTTGAGGCTACTTTCCCTCCTTTGCGGCTCTACGTCCCAATACTTTAGCCCAAATTCCCATTTTTTTTTCCCTTTTAACTTCCTGGCCCTTTCCCAAAGCTTTTGCTGAAACTCAATATATTTTGTATCCCAAAATAATTTGCCCACGTTTGTTGTCTTTCCAGAACAGTGGCATGAGCTCCCGAATTTCCCCAACCCCAACAAATGGGGCTTTTCTATGGTGTCGCTGAATAATGACGTCTACGTCACAGGTGAGCAGCCGTCCCTCTGAATGTCTGCGTTGGCGTCATTTAGGCGCTCAACCAAAATGTCTCCCCTGTAGGCGGCTCTCGGGGCTCCAACACCAACACCTGGTCCACCACGGAGACATGGAAGTACATCACCAAGGAGGGGCGCTGGGTCACGGTGGCGCCCATGCTCCGACCTCGCACCAATCACTCATCGGCCACGCTCAACGGAGAGATTTACGTCATTGGAGGTAAGTGAGAAAATGGACAAACTGCCCGTATTTTTTCCCCACGTTTTCAACTTCCTGTGGGTGTCCCAATTGCCAAGGTGAATTTCACTTTTTGTGAGTATCCCAATAGTCTTACCCAAGCTCCGTATGTTCACTTCCTGGTTAATTTGGTCCAATTCCGATCTTTTCCTTGTGTGTGCATATTCAGGTACGACGTTGACCCGCGTGGAGGTGGAGCGTTACGACCCGTACCACAACACCTGGACCGCTACGTGTCCCGCCGTCAAGTACGTGACCAACTTCACGTGTACGGCGTGCCAGGGAAAGCTCTACGTCATCGGCTCCTGTGCCGTCAAGTACAACCCCTTGACCATGCAGTGCTACAACCCCGTCATAGGTGAGGACACGCAAGGTCATTTGTAGAGACCTTGCGTTTTCACCCAAGCGGCAGAAAGGTGACGTGTGCATCCTTTAGTTCTGTTTTTTTTCTCAGACAGCTGGATGAGTATCTGCTCCCCATTCATCCCCAAATACCTTTCATCTCCTTGCTCGGTGTGCATGGAGGGAAACATCTACCTGCTGGCCGACAACACCAAGAAAGTCTACTCCTACGACCCCGATGCCAACATGTGGCAGAAGGTGCCAGCTCACGAACAGATAGTGGAGCATCGCTATATTGCGCATGCTAGCACTTAACAAGAAATGAATGAAATATGCATCATTTATTTCTACTAGAATGACCTTTAGAATTTTCCTTCGGATATCCCAGCAGGAGTTTGTCTAAAATTCCTTTTTGAAATATTCCATTATTTTAAGAAATATAATTATTTATTATATTCTCGATATCTTTTATTATTGTATAATTTCACCCTTCATCAGTTTTGAGATGAAGGGTGACATATTTCATCACATTTGCGCTATGCTACGTTTGGATGTGTTGCTACTAGCCCATCTATGACGTTTCGCATTGTATATTAGCATAAAGCTAACGGACTCGCTTTTGACAAAACGATATGATTCGATGGGGCATTTTTGGGAGTTCGCCTCTTATTTGGTGATCCGTTCTGGAACATATAACCCACAAAAACACTGTAACGGCTCTTCTGGGACGATATCATCATAGCGTGACTTGTCTTCTTCTTCTGTAGATCCAGCTGCTCCACATGCTGCACGAGAACGGCGGACTGGTGTCGCTGGACGGGAGGCTGTACGTGACAGGTGGCCACTGGAAGGGCATGGAGGGTGACTACGGCGTGGAGGTGGAAGTGTACAACCGGGCCTCCGACACCTGGGAGGTGGAGGGAGTTCTGCCCAGACTCTGGTTCTACAGCGGCGTATCCACCATCTTCCTCGACCCCTCCAACTGGCCTCACATCTTCTCCGCAGACGACACGTAGGTGATGTCACGTGATGGGTGGAGGAGCGAGAGCTTTGTGGTTGTTTAGGTACACGCAGTGGTGCCTGGACAAATGCACCGACTATTATGAGTTTTTCCAGTGACGAACAGTCGCTTGCTCTATTTTTGGCTTTGCGTCTGTCAGACATGCTGCCGTTTGAAGCAATACTAGGTACTGTTATGTCCTCGCATGTGGGCAAGGAGAGCCAAAGTTGCCAATGCACTTTCAGCTATTTGCTCAACAGGAGAAACAAGTCAAAACAAACAATTGATTTTATTTTAGTACAGCTTAATTCTTCTACAATTATGACTTTATCCTTGTAAGGTTGTACTTTTTTCTCTAAAAGTACGACTGAAATATACTCTTTTTATTCTGCCTTTTTCTAAATACATAAAATAAATGAGTTTATTCCTGTAAGATTTCGACCTGTTTTTCATTACAACCGCATTTTGGAAAATTACGCTTTGTGATAAGCCACACGGGCGGCCCGGTAGTCCAGTGGTTAGCACGTTGACTTCACAGTGCTGAGGTACCGGGTTCAATTCCAGCTCCGGCCTCCCTGTGTGGAGTTTGCATGTTCTCCCCGGGCCTGCGTGGGTTTTCTCCGGGCACTCCGGTTTCCTCCCACATTCCAAAAACATGCATGGCAGGCCGATTGAACACTCCAAATTGTCCCTAGGTGTGAATGTGAGCGTGGATGGTTGTTCGTCTCTGTGTGCCCTGCGATTGGCTGGCAACCAATTCAGGGTGTCCCCCGCCTACTGCCCGAAGACAGCTGGGATAGGCTCCAGCACCCCCCGCGACCCTAGTGAGGATCAAGCGGTTCGGATAATGGATGGATGGATAAGCCACACGTTCATTTTCATACAACTGATATTAATCCCGTTATGTAATTTTTATGCATTTATTTTCAGTGTCCCTCGTCATCTGTGGTAATTTTTATGCTTTTGGATTTGAGAAATAAAAGAATAAAATGGCATAACGTGGTATTGTGATCATTAACCCTTGAGGAATCCAGTCCAAGTAGAGGCTGCCAGGGCAATAGTCAAACAACACTCAGTTACCGTAGCAACGACCCCCACCCAGGACTTATGTGAGGTCGTCATGGCAACCGCTGGACCAGATCAGTGGTCGCTGGGACGCCAAAATCTCTGCTGCCGACGAAAGAGTTTGACCAACAACTTTTGTTCTACTTAATTGTATTAAGAGTATTTTCTTAATCCAATTTTTGGGTTGCGTGGGTGATATGAGTTCCTCGCTGGAGGAAGACAGCACACATTCACCGACACTGGACCTTGTCATTCAGGTTGGTAAACTTCCATTTTTGTACAGCTTGTTTCATTATTGAATTGTTGAGGTTTGCAAAATGTATTCATTTGTTTAGCGTGTAAATACACATGAAAATTATTTATTTATTTACTTTGCTTTGTAAACGTGTGTGGGTATAGGTTAATTAGTGATTACTGTAAAATGTTGCGCATCTACATCGTATGTAGTGCGTAGCAATATTTGTGCCATCTCGTAATTGTTGGTAATTAGTGACTTTTGTTTAAAACGACTTATAAATCACGAAAACAACCACCACGATTAAATGGTTTATAAACGAAATAATTACTTTTATAATAGTTTACTGGCTATTTACGGCAGCGGAAATAAATGAAGACAACTTCCGCTTTCGACTTCCCGGTTCCAGCGTCCTCGAAAATCAACTTTCAAGTGAGTTTTATATCAATTACAATAGCTTTGTTTGTTTGTTTTAACTTTTTTGCCTTCTATGTTGTGAGTCGTGTTCTTCTAAAAAACATCACTCATTTGAATTAAAAAGCAAACAAAACAAAAACCGAAACAATTTAACAAATGTGCGGACGTTCATGTGTACGTGTAATTGTTAATTGCTATGCTAACAACAAGAATAAATGTACCGTTGTATATAAAAAAATGACATTTTGAATATTAATGTTTGAATGATACAATATGAGAAACATGATTGTGGTGGTTCGACACATTATCCAAGTATGAAAACACTGACAATTAATGAACAATAGGGGAGACTTTAGAATGACCGATGGTTAGACCAATTGATGTCCTCCTTGAGATGACTCAAATTACTGTATATGTCAACAATTACAAGGAAAACTCAAAATAAATAAATAAAATATCTGTTAGATTCAATATATAAGTTGTTCATCAGCAGGGAGGACAAGGCAAAAAAAAAAGATTTTAAAATAATATTTAGGAATCAGGCTTATGGCAGATAGAGTTGGTCTCGGGACAACTATAATTGACACCACAAGTGCATGTTTGTGTAGTCTGTGTATAGAATTTTTGAAAATTTCATGAGGGGGAACAGAAAATGTCCTCCAATTTTGGAATGGCACAAGAAATAGTTCCACTTTAACCACCTTGATACTTTGTATGTGGATCTTAAATATCAAATAAATTAGTACTCCTGCAAGACAACTAGCATCTACAAATGTTTAACCCTAAATGAGCCCAAACACATTTTAAAATGCATATTTCTAATCGCTGTCAATGACTTGCAGAAACTAGAGGAGTCTCTGCTTGACTTTGAGAGCCATGAACCGAACTCCGGAGTTGCAGCGGCACCGGTGTCAACCTGTATCCGCAGCATTATCACCAGGAACCTGGCCGAGTCGACTGACGGTCGGTTGGCAAGACAAAGACTCCAAAAGCACTTTGGGGGAAAAAGTGAATTTTTGGTGTTATTTGCTTTCCTGGTAGCAGATAAGGCAGCCATGGAGGAGAACCTACAGGATGCAGATTCTTTGACTGTGATAGGCTGCAAGGAGCAAGTCAAACAGTGCAGCCTCACGAAGAAGGTAACAAGGGGCGCTCTAAAACTTCACTCGTAAGAAATGGAAAACATATCACTCAAACCTGGAAGTGGAGGACTTAAGTTATTTCATGGAGAGTTTATTGAAGAGTCATTGAAAAACTGGCAATGCTATGACAAAATATCCCCTCGCCCCTTACACAAAAAGTAAAGTAAAAAAAATACAAGAAAGGAAGAGACTCTTAGACTATGAGAGCAAAATCACAGATTCTAAACTAAACTTAGTTTGAAACTAACCTTGTGTTGTTTTGTGTAATTCTGTGAAATGTAAAGTTAGTATCAGTAACATGTGACATCCGAAGATTTTTCTGACTTTTGAAACTTTCTTCGAAAATTTTGGACGTATGTTGGACTTCAGGGGGCATTTTGGACTCTGCATTAGAATGACGATGATTACCCAACCCTTTGTGAATGTAACTGTAAAAGCTTTTGCGAAAGAGGGAGTCCATGAAGGCTCCCGACCGCCGTCTCCTTCGTGTCCCCCTCCCCCTCCTGCCGTCACGGTGTAGAAAAAGGTCCTTTTTTTTAACCTGCCACACAAAGTCACCATTTGTGACAACACTGCACGCATTCTGTCTGCTCAACCAGACTATAAAAGTCAGTTCATTAGTTTGACACTTATGTTTACGCTTACCTCATGGGGATACATTTAAGTCCCTGCTAGTAACCAGACGTATACGCTAGGTTGTTGTGCAATTCTGACACACATATTACACTTGGGCTCAGACCAAAACCAGGAATCCAAACCTTCCCTGGACAATGGAAGAAATCACTTACAGCTATTGTTTTCATAATTGTGTACTTTTTTTTCTGAAGAATAATAAATAGGCTTTCCTCTGCGATATTATCAAAGGTAAGATGGCATGTGTCTATTCCCATACCAGGAGTTGAACCCAGGCCACCTGGGTGAAAACCAGGGATCCTAACCGCTAGACCATATGGGAACGCGCAGGAGTGGCTTTAAGTTTTCCTCACCAAACCAGGAGTCCTAATTGGACCAATTTGTGCCCTCCCAAAATGGTCGAAATAGAAATATTCGTTTCTGTACTGAATCGGGCCCGTAATCCAAACCACGAACGGACAGTTGTATACATGACTTACAATTGTTGTTTTGGAAATAGTGGAGTTTTTTTTCACCGCCCGAGTACAAAATACTAGGTTTTCTCTGCAAGATGTTTGTTCCCACACCGGGAGTTGAACTCAGGCGAAAACCGGGTATCCTAACCGCTAGACCATATGGGACAGTGCTTGAGTGGTTCTAGTAAGTTTTCCTCACCAAACCAAGAGTCCTAATTGCCCGAATGTCTGCATTTTCCCAAAAACGGTCTGGCCAGAAATCCCACCGATGAAAAGAGGTATACATCACTTAGACTTACTTTCTTTCAAACTCGTGGATTTTTTTTTCCCAAGTGGTGACTCTATATGACTATCAAAGGGAAGATGACAGATGTCTGTTCCCACACCGGGAGTTGAACGCGGGCCACCTGGGTGAAAGCCCAGTTTGTTTTCATATTGGAGTCGAGCCAGGAATCCAAACCACTAACGGACAGTGGCATATATCACTAACACAAATTGTTTTCAAAATAGTGGACTTTTTTTCCAAGTATAAAGTGTTTGCTTGACTTTAGAAGATGATAGTTCCCACACCGGGAGTTGAACCCGGGCCACCTGGGTGAAAACCAGGTATCCTAACCGCTAGACCATATGGGACAGTGCATGACGGGTTCTACGGGTCCTAATTGGACAAATATGTCCCTTCTTCCCAAAATGGTAGTAAGGCTTTTTTAACATCCTGGAGGCAAGAATTCAAGCAAAGGGTAGTGATATACATTACATTATCTTGCACTGGAATTTTTTGCCACGTATGCAATACTGTATTGGCTTTTCTTTTCAAGATGTCTGTTCCCATACCGGGAGTTGAACCCGGGCCACCTGGGTGAAAACCAGGGATCCTAACCACTAGACCATATGGGACAAAGCTTGATTGGTTCTAGTAAGTTTTCCAAACTTAACCAAGAGTCCTAATTGTCCAAATGTCTCCCTCTTACCAAAAGGGTAGCTAGATTTATTTCGTACTGGAGTCCGGAATCCAAACCACGAACTGACAGTGATAAACATCACTTAGACTTATTGTTTCTGAAATAGAGGATTTTTTATATATAAAATATTGGCTTTTTTTCTGCTATGGGCCTGTTCCCACACCGGGAGTTGCAACCGGGCCGCCTGGGTGAAAACCAGGTATCCTAACCACTAGACCATATGGGACAATGGTTGATAGGTTCTAGTAGGTTTTTCTCACCGAACCAAGAGTCCTAATTGCCCGAATGTCTGCATTTTCCCAAAAACGGTCTGGCCAGAAATCCCACCAATGAAAAGAGGTATACATCACTTAGACTTACTTTCTTTCAAACTCGTGGATTTTTTTTCCCAAGTGGTGACTCTATATGACTATCAAAGGGAAGATGACAGATGTCTGTTCCCACACTGGGAGTTGAACGCGGGCCACCTGGGTGAAAGCCAGGTATCCTCACCGCTAGACCATATGGGACAGTGTTTAAGTGGTTCGAATACATTTTCCTCACCAAACCAGGACTTCTTACGGCCCAATTTCTCGTCTCCCAAAATGGTCAATATCGTACTGGAGTCGGGCCCGGAATCCAAACCAATAACGGACAGTGGTGTACTACATCACTTACACTTATTATTTCCTAGTATAAAGTGTAGTTTTTTTCTCTCTGCAAGATGGCAAATTATGTGTCGACTCCACACCCACAACAGGATTTGAACCCAGGTCGCCTGGGTGAAAACCAGGAATCCTAACCACTAAAAATGACAACTTCATCATAAAATTGTTCCCATCCCAGGAGTCAAATTTGGGCCACTTGGTAAAAACGGAGAAAGACAATAAAAAGCAACCACTCTCAAAACTTTGCTCCAAAGAATTTACTCATCACTGAAGCAGATCCGTATTCCCAGCAAAGTGAACTCTGAGTGACTCTGTTTTGCTCAAAACAGCTGTTGCCTTCGCTCTGGACTCCACAGTCTCCACTTTTCTGCAATGGCCCTCAGTCTCCTCTTGGATAAAACAGAATCTTTCCAGCTTTCCCAGCCAGCACTCAGCGACGACATCCATTTCAGCTGTGTTTAAGAATCTTCCAGATAGCACGCTCCATTAATTCCCTTTATTAAGGCCCTTGACTTGAGGGGAAAAAAATGGCAGCAGCTGGTCCAAACTTTTGCACGGCGGCTGAGCCGGCCCGCCAGATGTGGCAGATGCGGCCCGAGAGGTTCGATCAGCTGCTCGCAAGGAGCGTCACGAAAATGCACCCTCGGCCATCTCGGCTTGGCAACGACACCAAAGGCTTTTTTGGGGGCCTCCGGACGAGCCTCCGCTTGCTCGCTGGCAGCCACATCAAAGCGGTTCCTTCAAGTATTTATCAGAGGAGACAAAGGCGAGGAGGGGCACAAATCATACGTATCTAGAAGAAAAAAAAGATAATTTGAAGCATATTTCCAAAGGCGAAGAGGGCGTTGGAAACGTGCGCATACGCCCAGGGTGCGGCATCAAAAGCAACCATAGCAACCATTTTGAGTCCTGAAATGACATCAAGGCTTCTGTGCTCGATTAAAAAAACAAAAAAAACAAACATACGTACGTGCCATTGACTCTCCAGCAGCTTATTCCCCACCCTGCTGTGTAACTTTCAGAATCAAACCAAAGTACAAATTTGCCAGAATGTTGTCACTTTGAAATCTTCAAACCCGGTCATGTGATCAGCTTGAATAGCAAAGAACCAATGTGGTGAATGGCCACTGTTTCTAAACTCTGCTTAAAAAAACTGCTTTTCGAACTGGTCTTGCAAAACAAAACAGCAAAGATTGAAACAGCTAACGCTTCGGTCATTGGACAACCCGCTTTATGAACTGAGACACAGCTGCCCAGCAAGGTCACATAAGATCCTGGGACCCTACCAGATGATAGCTGGTCTGCTGGTTTTGTCATCTACCAGCAGAACAACAACAGCATGCTGGTGTTGCTGGGTGGCTTTGGTTCAGTTGGTAGAGCAGGTTGCCCACTGCTGTTTTTTTGTTGACTTTAGCAAGCACTGTTCTTTTGATGGCGGCGCGGGCACCCGCAGCGGCTCCTCTCTCTCCTGTGGTTGAGAGGAATGACATTTCATCTGTGCCGTATGTTGCCCATGTAGCACATTTGACAATAAAGTTGACTTGAACTTGAAGAAGTCACCTTCGACCCAGAAGCCATGCCATCTAAAACCCTATTCCACAAACCCGAACCCTAATGAACATGGACCATCTTAAACCACTTTGTTGCTGATCCAAACACAATAGAATTCTTTCGCCATCCAGCTGGATCATATGCTGAGCATGCCGTCACCGGCAGACTCGGACCAAGACAGTATGTTGCCATGGCAACAGGCGGTGCAGGATCGAGGGTACAGGCAGAGGCTGCTGCTCTTCCAGGAGGCCCAGCAGAAGCAGGTCCAGCTGGTCCAAAGGCTCCAGACCAAGGTGAAGAAACGCACAGATGGAAAGCAGTCTGAGTATTTTTTCCACAGCCCTGATATTCATTTTACAGAGCACTGTAGCAGGACTCTCTTTGTCCTCACTCATAGGAGACTCAAATTGAATAATAAACATCAAGATTATGAAATAAATGCCGAAATGATTTTTTATATAGTATGTGCCTCAATTTGAATCCTGATTTTTCCTTCAAGGTCCTCCAGTACAAGGGCAGGTGTGGCCAACTGGAAGGACAAGTCCTTGAGAAGACCTCCGAAGTGGAGAAGATGCGACTGTTGGTATGTATCAACATATCTGTCTTGTGTATACATAAAACCAACCACTGTTTCTGTGTGCATATGTGAATAGCTGCAGTCCCACCAGGACTCGGCCAAACGTCAGGTGCAAGATCTCAACATCAGCATCCGGAGCAAGATCGCTCAACTGGAGGAGGAACAGAGAAGGTCGGCCAATGCGCATTAATCCATCGATCCATTCGACGTAGCATCTGCTGTCGTCTTCGTCCCTCCTCGCCTCCCCTTTCATGTGTGCAACTGCTCACCCCTCCCCTTTCTGCTCAGGAGAGAAAGAAGGCGGGGGAAAAAATCCACCGGCCCCTCTAATTATCTTCAATAAAACGGCTTGTTTACGGACTTCTGCAAGCAGCCAATCATATTGCAGCAGGAATTTGCCTGCTTTCAAAAATGAAATAACTTGCTTATCACTGGTGACGTGCAGTTTTAGTCATGAAAACCTTGACAGGAAACCATCAATTTGGAAATTTCCCACTCGAAGCTTCCCAAATTCATAAGCAAAACAAATACTCAAATCATGACTGAGGTCCTCAGTCATGTGACCTCAGTCATGTTTTTTGTTTTTTTTGTTTACGGATACTCGGAGGTCTTTGATGTCAGACCCCATAAACTCCAAATTGGATATTTCCGAAATCACAGTTGTCTCGAATGCTGCGCAAATCCACCACAAACATCATTAGGTAATACAAAACATCATCCAGCATGTACGCAAACAGATTGCATCAACACATGTAACAGGATGCATCTGACTTGAGCTAAGCTAACGCAGATGTGCTAAGTTGCCGTTGTCGTATTTCCAGATGTGGTAGCCTGGGCCAAGTCAACTGTGTTCTGCGAGAACAGCTGGAGAAGGCAGACGCCCTCAACCAGGGCCTGGTAGAAAGCCTGCGGAAGGCCCGTCAGGACGTCGAGCTGTGCGATACGTGCCTGCGCCATGTTCACGAGGTAAGCAGCATATTATTGAAATTAATTTGGCAGGCCACACTTGCCGAAAACAGGGAAAAAAAAGAACAACATTTTTCTCTCATGTTTTGAATGGCAAACGAGTTGCACCATCTGGTAGAAAAATGTCAAAAAACTACACAATGATCACAGGATCGCTCGATGGTTCACTTCAGTAATCTCATTCATAGCCAAAGAGTCACTCCCGCATTATTTCTCACGTTGTTTTTTTTCCTTTGAAAACATTCCAAGTGGCAATGGTGGAAGGGGTGGTGTTTAAGAGGCCCCCTTTGTTGCTGTAAATGTTGGACGTGTGTTTATTCAGGGAAATCCAATGACTTGTGTGTATGCCAGCTCACTTCCAGGACAGCGTCTGTTTGGAATCACAATAACATGAGAGGTGCCATCTCTCGCTAACGTCTCTGCAACCCACTTCTCACACACACACACACACACACACACACACACACACACACACACACACACACACACACACACACACGAACATACGCTCACCCCCTTCGCAGACGTCGTCTTGCCGGCTGAGTCGGGAGCAGGCACACGTCAGAAGCTTGTGGCGCCAGGCCGCCTCCCTGAGGACCGCCTTCACTCAGCTCAGGACCTTCGCTGACAGGTGAGTGTGCAGTCAACAAAAAGCACATGCAATCCCTCACGAGCCCCTTTCACCCGGAAAATGAGTTTTTAACCATGTCGGTGTTTGGCCGATCCAACTCACTTCACAAGAAGCAACAGTTTGGAAAAGTAAGTCAAAGTAAATCCAAAACAAACACAATTGCTGTTGTTTTTTTAAATCAAACAAATAACATTGCTTTAAGAATGTCTGTTAGCTTAAAGCTAACACGTAATGCTAATGGTTGACATCGATAGTTGCTTTTTTTCTCCAAACCCTTTAAGCAACAGCTAAATGAACACAAATGATTGTGCAAAGCATCTACAAAGAGTTCTATTTAAATTATTTGTACTTGCAAGTCAAAGCGAAAATTCAGCCGAATGACTTTTTGATTGTTGAAAGCTTCATAAGTGTCGTCCCTTGTATCCCAAAGCACCATTGAATAGTTAAACACCGAAATGTTGCACTTTTGCAGTGTGTTAAGTGCGGAAAACTCAAGATTGCTCATTCTTTGAATGGTACATGAAACAAACTTTGAAGGAGAATAATAATAATTAAAAAAAGATATACAGACACTCCCCGAGTTACGAACATCCGAGTTACAAACAAACGGTACATACGAACATTTTCACGGGTCTGTCGGAAAAAAAAGTTAGATTTTGTATTGCGCGCCTTTTTCCGAGTGCCGAACGGGGCGGAGGAGGACGGCGGAGGCGACGGCGGCGGCGACGTTCAAAGGCGGCCGCGGGGAGAGGCGTGGGGGGCGAGCGTGTGACGGTGGAACGGGCGGGGAGGCGTCCGGCGCGCCGGTCGACGACCGGTCGTCTACTCTCCCCCGCTGAAGCCGCTGCTAGTTTACCGGGCAGCTAACCCTCGAGCCCTGAAGAATGTGACGAAAAGCTCTTTCACCGTTATATGGATGTCAATATAAGCCTTAAACATACATTCCAGACAAAATATAGCACTGAAGCAACTTACGAACGAATTCACCTTATGAACAATCGTCCGGAACGTAACTCGTTCGTAACCTGGGGAGCGTCTGTATCACAACAGCTCTGATCACAAGCTGCAATTGCAGACCGCTGACCGCTAACAACATCCGGTAAGGCAGATCATGCACTGCCTTAGGTTAAAGGTGATCTGCTTTTTAATTTTATTTTATTTTAAATACTTTTTTAGGAAAGTGAAACTAATGGGATGCTTAGGGTGCAGTGTGCACTAACACAAAAATACATAATATTTAAAAACACGTACACAGACACACAAATTTCCCCCTAGACCCCTCGCGATCGACTTGGGACCAGTCCGTGGCCTACCGGTCAATCATGATCGATGTATTGGGCACCTCTGGATGACATAAAGGAATGTTGGGTATTAAACTTCACAGTCCTGTCCCAGCTTTCATTTCTTCCCTTGAACACAGACGTTCCGTAAAATTCACATCGAAGACAGGTACGATTACTTCCTGCCCCACTGGGCTCGGGGTAAAAGACAAATAATTAGCAGCGCTACCGTTAATATCTCTGATGTGTCGTCCAGGACGCTGTCTGATATGCGCAGCGAGTACGTCGCCGCCGGGCAGCAGCTTCAAGTGGCCTGTCGTCATCTGGAGGCCCAGGCCACGCAGGAGAGCGCCCCCGGTGGCGTGGACGTGTCAGCAGTGGAGCGGCAGGTGAAGGACAAACTCCGAGAAGCCATGCAGCTTCAGGGCCGCTGGGACGCCGAGAAAGTGGAACTCAACTCCAGGTAGAGAATTCAGTATTCAGAAGCCATTTGGAATGACAAATTACATTTTTCATTGGCAAAAGGACTCAACCAAACAAGACAATGTAATTTTTTTCCCCCCCTGATTCAGGCTCATGGAGCTGATGGATACAGTGAAGCATCTTCGCAGCCAAAACAGCGAGAAGGACGCCACACTGGACGAGATGGTGAGACTTTGAGTTGGGGTTAGATTAGCTGAATTAGCTGTTCTCAAGGCTTTCATCAACTTGGGGGTGTTGAGCAGCTGCCATCTGGACAAGGTCAGGCTTAAGTTTGCAGTTTGTTTGACCTGCCTGGTCTACCCTTCAGGAGACGGGCAGAAGCGAGGACAAAGGAGAGATGGAAGTCCTCGAGGCTGAGAACCAAACCCTGCACAAAGTACTCTGCAAGGTCTACCAGGTCAGAATTTAAAAAATGTTCAATGTGTACAAACATCCACAGTCTAACAATATCCATAATGGATCACCAGCTGGTGTCCAATGAAGGTGACGGCGGCACGCTTGGAGGTCTTCTTGATTGTTCTCCACAGAGCATCGCCACCCTGATGGCTGTGCAGGGTGCCCTCGACAAGCACAAGCAACAGATTCAGGTTTGCCTCCCTTTCCCTGATATTATCCAACACAAACAAATAGAAAAGCCACACAATCTCCCAGGATCTTTGTAGTCATCTGGAGGCCTCACTGAAAGAAGCCGACTTGCTGCGTAGTCGACTGCAGCAGGGTGACTCGGACAAGACGGAACTGGAGGCGAGGATCCGGCAAGTGACGAAGGAAAGTCAAGACGTCCAAAAGGCATTAGAGGAAACCGTTCGGGAGAGGGACAGACACCGCTCCTCGCTGGATGTCATGTCCAGGTACCACGTTAACCTTCATGACAAAGACAAGTAGTCACGTGGTCAGCGACAAGCCACTCTGAAGAGCTACTAACCCCATAACCTGCCACACGGACTAAAATATATAAAACACAACAGATGGATCACTGTTTTGAATATTATTCATTATGAACAAATAACAATAGAATATTATTAGATCGTTATTTGAGCAAATTTGTCATTTCAGATGTATCAATCTGGTAGCCCTTCACTATGCTATTCATCTTTGTTCCCAGCGAGAAGTGTGGTGTGGAGCAGCTTTTAGCAAGAGTGCAACAGGAGTGCAACTCCCAGCGCTGCGAGCTGGAAGCCCTGAGACGGCAGCACCTAGATGCCGAGCTGCAGTTGGCACGGCTGCGCTCCGAGGTCCAGCAAGGGTGCGACACATACACACAAATTCACACACCCACATGCTAGCGTCCTGACACTTTTTACGCATTTTTCCACAATACATATCATCTGTAAGCCATTTATTGTCATACGATGAGTTTGAAAAGGGTCCAGCTCCATCCCCGATTCATGGCGGCCTGTGGCGTCATTTACACGGCAAATGGATTATTGCTTGTGGGCTTTTTTTTTTCTTGTTTGTCTGATGACACAACGGCGTGAGAAAATGCGTTTACGTTCCAGCGAGCAAAGCCTGGAGGAGCTGGAGGGGAAGCACTCGGACCTCCGGCGGGAGCTGGTGGCGGCGAGGGAGGCGCTGAGCCGGTCGGGCTTGGAGAAGGAGGTTTTAGAGGAGGACAAGGCTAGCCTGGCTCTGGCTCTCACCAAGGTTCGACCACCACGTCTGTGTCCTTATCCACGGTTTGACCACAATGACGGTTCTTTACACAGGCCGAGTGTCGCAGCGCGACGCAGGAAGTGCTGGTGGCCAAGATGCACCACCAGGAAGCGGGATTGAAAGACTCCCTGGCCAAAATGGTGGCCCTGAGTGAGGGCCTGGCCAAGGACAAGGTGGAGCTTAACCGCCTACTACTGCAGGTTAGAAAGCCACGTTAACGACAATGAAAGAAGACCGAAATTATGAAAAATTCATGTCGCGAGAGGTCATCAGGTGTGCGGAGAGAAAGGATTCCAGTTCACATAAGTGGGCTGAAAATTATTTTGCCCGAACCTTGTCCCATTGTGTCCCCCGGTTTCAGGCCGAAACTGAGAAGGCGGAGCTTGGTGACCGCCGTCGGGAGGCGGAAGCGGAGCGGGCGGTGGCCCGGGAAGAGGTGGCCCTGCTACAATGGGAGAAGACGAACGCTCTGGCGGAAAAAGAATCCCTAAATCGCTCACAGGGCATTTTGTGGGACTTGAGGCGCAAAATGGAAGACGACCTGGACCGACTGCAGAAGGAGAATGCACGCAACCAAGAGCAGCACTCGCAGGTACGTCCTGGGGTTGCGACACTCAATATTTTTAAAATCACCCCTCAAAGCCATTTTGACTTGGTAACGTGAAGACATGTCGATCAAGAGTTGACCCACAAAAAAGTCTGATGCAGTCTAACCCGAAAAGAGGCAGGAAATCTAATATTTTGGTTTGCGGTGGCCAATTTAAGGTGACCCCACAATTTGGAAAATTCAGCCCCTGAAGCCACTTCAACTTCGAAACATGAAAATTGATAGACCTGTTTATCTGTAGACTCACAAAAAAAGTCTCAAAAGCCAAGCCGAAAAGACACAGGAACCTTGATGTTTTGGTTCGAAGCTGCCATTCTGTGTCATATTGGCCCTTTTCGAGACAGACACGTCCTCATGATTTTGTCCTTCTCATCCAAATGTTCTTTTTAAATATATTACATGCAAAAAAAAATCTGTCATTCCTGAATGTCATATTTTTGTGAAGCTGAAGGTCTGCATTTCTCAACAAACTAAGCTACTACATAGAAAGGCCAGTACATAACTTTCATTCTATTACGTATCATTACTGTCTTTTTATAACTGATATTTTCTTAAGCCTGAAGTGCTATTAAAAGTATTTTATGAGGCAGTAGGGAGAAAGAATAGTGCACAAATGTGAGGAAGATAAATGGAGCGTCAGAGTGCTTTTTTAAGTTAGAGACTCGTAAATTTGCACCGCCAAAGTCTTCTCATTCTTTGCCCGCGGAAGAATGAAAAGAATCCTCTCCTGCTTTATTATCGCCCAAGCAGGACCTCCGCATTTGAGCTCAGGTAGTTTTTAACAAACCAAACAAAATGGACAAATTCCATCCAAACACTTTGAGATAAGCGAGCTGTGAAAATAAATGTGAAAAAGCTTGGGTGTCATCCAGCCCGAGCCGGGAGACGCGGTGCGCTAATATTTACTTTGACTTCAATTTAGCCTGGATGGAAATCAAATTACGCTGGTTGTTGCTTTTTTAAACCTTCCGCCGTGCTCGAAATGATATAATAAACATGAGAGGGTGCTGAGGTCCATTAAAAACTCAGCCATTGTGTTACGGCTCCATGCAAGTGCACGATTTTTCTGTCCTTTTTCTCATGGACAGATTTTATACACCCCACGGAAAAAAAAAAAAGTTTCTGGACCTCTGAAAAGTTCAACTCCCACAATGCAAATGCTCTTTTTTGTTCCAAATTCACTATAGCCCTACAAAATGATCCCCGTGTGAAGTAGACCTCTTAGAACTGCACAAATTGAAGTGCGTCGTTAGGTGTACTGCAATGATGTCTCTGTGCATGCAGGTGAGCAGGCAGGTGCAGAGCACATCCGAGGAGCTTTGCGAGAGCAGGAGGCAGTTGGACGAGCAGGCGGCGGCCCTGGAGAGAGTCGCCGTGGACAGAGGCGATCTAGCCAAGGACAAGGCGGCCCTGGAAGTCCGACTCTGCTCGGCCGAGCGCAAAACCTGCGACCTTGCGCAGGAGCTGCTGGCGCTCAGGTTTGTGTGTGAGAAAAGCAAACATCGAGTTTAATTTAATTGCCGGAGCACCTCGGTGGTCCAGTGGTTTGTGGGTCGACCTCACAATGCAGAGGTCATGGGTTTGGTCCCGGATCTGGCCTCCCTGTGTGGAGTTTGCATGTTCTCCCCGGGCCTGCGTGGTTTTTCTCCGGGTATTCCGGTTTCCTCCCACATTCCAAAAACATGCATGGCAGGCTGATTGAGCACTCAAAATTGTCCCGAGGTGTGAGTGTGATCGCGGATGGTTGTTCGTCTCTGTGTGCGCTGCGTTTGGCTGGCAACCGGTTCAGGTTGTCCCCCGCCTACTGCCCGAAAACGTCTGGGATCGGCTCCAGCATGCCCCGCGACCTTTGTGAGGATAAAGCAGATTGGATGTAGGTCAAATTTTTTTCCTTTTTTTGCAGAATTTTTTTTCAAACACCTTAAGAGACAAAAATAGTGACATTTCAACATTGCCCCCAGAAATTGTAGCCTCTGACTGCAGTTGTACTTCCAGAGCCGAGAATCAGTCCCTGGAGACCAGCGTGTTCCAGAGCCAGGAACTGGCCTCATCCCTGGAGGCCGAGTGCCGTCGCGTGGAGGCCGAGCGGCGCAGCGTGATGTTGGCTAACGAAGCCTTGACGCGTGAGTAGACCACCCTCTCCATCATATATATATACACACACACAAACACACTGTAACCCCTACCCCACCCTCACCCATGTGCCAACCCCCTCTGTCCATGGAGCCTTCCCAAAGGGCCCACAAGAGAACCAGATTTTTTATGTACGAGCTCTGCGACAGCTGCACATGTATGGAGATGACTTTCCAAGCACATCAATCCCACCATGGTGTCATAAACATGACATTCTAATGCGAAAGCCACCTTACACGTCCTGGATCATCTTTTTTTTTTTCCATGCAGGTACTTTAGCTATGCAGGAACAAAGAACATTTAAAGCAATATTGTGTATTTGGACGGCAGGAAGTAATTTCGAAATGTCTTTCACTGGCATTCTTCCACCGCAGAATTAATTTCCTGAGAATCAGAAACTTTTACTGCAAGCAGCATTGTTTGTTTGAATGCAAGTTCTATATTTACTTCTGAGGTCATTCATAAAGGCAGAGGGAAGGCTTTGCTTGGGGGTCTATCTGTTTTCAGTTTAAAACCGTTATTTGTCCCCCGGGGGCAATTCAACTGTCTCGAATGATTCAGGAACCTTCTGAATTTTACCCCCGGACTAAGAACATTTCGAGGGCCCTTTTGTCTTTGGACTGCAGACTCTAAATATAGTCTTGGGGGAATCTTATCAAGTTGAAAGTAACACTCCCTGGGGGGGTTAATAAACAAAAAACATTTTCTTTAAGAGTCAGTAAGCTTCGGAACTTTACCCACAAACTAATAGTTTTTCAAGGAGCATTATGTGTTTTGACTGTAGGTTCTAAATTTAATGTCGGTTATAAATCTAGATCTCTGCCTTAAAAGACACAGGAAGTGTATTGTGTTGGTTCAAAGCAGCCATTTTAGGGTCATTTCAATGATGTTCAGGGGTCCTTCAAAGACATGCCCATCCTAGAGAATTTGTGCAATTTCAAGCACATTTACGAGCCATAATTTTGCGCAGGTGATGTCGCTCGAGTGCGTTTGGATGCTGAACGTGAGCTTGCTCAGGTTGCGCAAGAGCGCAGCGACCTGGAGGAGAAACTGCTCCAAGCGGAGAGGAAGGCCCTGCAGAGCCTGAAGAACAGCGACGAGCTTCACAGAGAGCAGCTGGAGGACGAACGCAGGCGGAAGGTTTGACCCCGATGAAAATGATGATCGTGATGCTACCGTAAGGCGATGATGAGGCGTCACAGACGGTGGCGGGGGTTCTACAGGAGCAGCAGCTTCTGGAGATGACGAGGCAACAGGAGCAGCTGCGCTCACTCAACCAGGAATTGGCAGAGCGCAGCAGGGAGGAGGTGCAGAAGGCAAAGGAGGAGATGCTCAGAACCCAGCAGGACTGCGAGAGGAGCATCATGAAAGCCCACAGTGAGAAACAGCAGGTAGGAAGGACAAAAGAAAAAAAGGAAGAAAGTTAGTTTGGCCAGATAGTTTGGTAGTGAAAGTAGGATGGCATTCAGAAGAGGTAATTCAACGGGAGCGGATACGAGGGCTCGTCCGGGATTTGAACCCGGGACCTCTCGCACCCTAAGCGAAAATCATACCCCTAGACCAACAAGCCACAGCAATTCTTTGATGGTCACCTTGTCACATGGGTGACAGCATGACAGTTCCCCCCCCCAAGGATTTGAATCTGGGAGTTCAGTATCGGCTGGTCCAGTGGTTAGCGCGCCGACCTCACAGTGCACAGTTCAATTCCAGCTGCGGCCTCCCTGTGTGGAGTTTGCGTGTTCTCCCCATGCCTGCGTGGGTTTTCTCCGGGTACTCCGGTTTCCTCCCACATTCCACAAAAACATGCACGGCAGGCTGGTTGAACACTCTAAATTGTCACTAGGTGTGAGTGTGAGCATGGATGGTTGTTTGTCTCCGTGTGCCCTGCGATTGGCTGGCAACCGGTTCAGGGTGTCCCCCGCCTACTGCCCGAAGACGGCTGGGATAGGCTCCAGCACCCCCCGCGACCCTTGTGAGGGTGAGCAGATCAGAAAATGAATGGATGGAATGAACATATCAAGACCAAGAAGCCAAACGGCGCTTTAATGATAGGGAGGGACGGGGGCGCGGGCACCCGCCGCGGCTCCTCTCTCTCCTGAGGAAAGAAATTGCATCTGTGCTGTATGTTACACATGTAGCACATTTGACAATAAAGTTGACTTGATTGGTGATTATGTGTTTGTGGTGATCAGGCTTTGTCCCAGAAAGAGGTGGAGAACGCGTCCCTTTTGGAGAAGCTTGCTGCCCTCCAAAAGGATCTAAACTCTGTCACCAGTGATCTGGAGCTCACTCGGAAGGAAGCGCTCGTCGCACAAGAGCAGGACAAGGTCACCGTCACCATCCTTCAATCCGAGAAGCGTTCCCAAATTTAACTGCGCACATCCTCTTCTTGTTGTTGTTTTCCAGAATGAAATGTCGGCCCTGCGGCGCGAGACGCAGCAGCTGAGAGCAGACTTTGAGGCGTCGCTGAACTCGCACGAAGCGGCCCAGCAGAGTGGACGCGAGAGGCTGTGTGAGCTGGACCAACAGCAGCAGGCAGCTCAGCGCCAGGTCAGGAAATTCTGTCGAGTGGGTTTGTGTTTCTTCTGGTTGTACTGATCAGAACCAGTGTGGAAACGTTCAGCCCAAACCTCTGTTGGTTTTTAATAGGAACCATTTTAAAAAGTGTCTTTTGATATCGTTATTGGGGACTGAAAAAAAAGAGGCTTCCACCAATATATATATCTTATAATATCTCACTTCTAGGCGGGTACCCGACTTCCTGCTCTTATCGAGACGGATGTACGACTCAGTCCTGAATGATTATGCTCTGCCATCATTTTTCTTCAATCTTATTTGTTGTATTTAGCACCCAGAAACAAGTTCGGTGCAGTGGAATTTTATTTGGATACAACATCAATTACAAACATTACAAGAACCGGAGAGAAGGAATTCCATTTTGGATACTTTTTTCCTCGGTTCGGAATTCCTTACATAACTCAAAGACTAACTAACTGGCTAACATGGCCAACACGTACCCTGGCATACGTGTTACATATTTTTCATGGTTATTGAAGTTGAACATTTTTTAACAAGAAAACTTTTAACAAAATGAGATCTGCTGCCCACTATGAACACTGCACTTATTTTTTGACAAATAGAAAGGGATGACAGGTCGCTGGGTCCTTTTAGCGTAGCAGTGAGCTCACAGTCAGCTCATAAAGCCGAAAGGAGGCTTACTGTGCCGTGATTTAGACACTCTAAAATAACAGATGTTTATCTCGCAGCAAAATTTGTCTTTCAGGAGAGGGGATTATCTTGTCTTCAGTCTGTCAAATTGTAGCAAATGAGCAAATGGACTTAAGAAACAGCCCGGACTGCCTCACTTCTCATCACGTGTCGGCATTTCTCCTTAACATTTCATTTTCCTGCTAGTCTCCTAGCAGGTGGTTAGTCCACAGAGCTGTGTACCCCCATGTTTTTTTTAATCCAAAGAGATATTTATTGAGGCAAGTCTGCTTAATTACTTTAGGTTTGTCATTATTTGTCACTGATAGTAATTTTCTTCCAATAGATTTTGAAATGTGGTCGCTCCATAATGTTGTGTGTGTGTCCATGTATACATTCTCAAGAGATGTGTGACTTCTTTAGTTCGCCTGGTCTGCCTCATTACTTGTCGTTTTGTTTTTTTTCCCCCTCTCAATGGTTCTTTGCCCGCAGTAGAGTCTGACATTTGGTCACTGCTCAATGTTGTCTTTGTCCTTGTGTGACATTCTATTTATTTGTCCGCACGAGTCCTTTTTTTTATTTTCACTCTACAACGAATCATACCTCAAATGAAAAGCCTTGATGAAAACCGAGCACGAGTTGCTCTGTCAATATACTTGCATCTCATGATGTCATGACAAAAACAAAAACAAAAAACATGTTTGCTGCTTTACACATTTGGTTCCCAAAACCACCACAACACAACACTCAGCATTATCCAAACAATGGCCCATCATTCATTTGATTTTGACGTCATTTGCATATGAGTGGCAGAGCAGGAGAAGCTGGACAGCATCAGTAAGAGGAGGGCCGACGGGACAACGGTGGAATCGGGGGTCCCCGGTACCGTATTATGAAATCAAAAGTTTGTGTTAACCCCTTGTGTAAATAAGCCAGCAGCAATGGGGGCGGCTGACTGTTTATTTTCTCCGCCCTGTAACAGCAAAAGGCTGGCTCCACCGGGACCCTCAACCCTACTCCCACCTCTCTCATCCGCATAACACAACACTGCCCCATCTCATCCTGACGAAGAGGGGAGGGGGCGGGGGGGCGAAAGTCATATAAAATTAAAGCCGCGGGCGGCGATGAAGGAACCCTCACACCCTCAGGTCTCAGGGGTGTGTGAGAGATTTCTGCCAGTTGGTCGCGCCGGCGATTCTTTTCAGGGCGGGACCTTTATCACACACACGAGGCGTTTGTGGAGTTAATAGAGTTGACTGTTTTAATGGCGAATTATCCAACTTGGCTCCCAAGATCATTGCCACAAGCAATGCAGAAAACTAAAATGTGACATAATTAAACCATCAGCCATCTGTTTAAAAAATGTATGGTTTGGTGGCAGTCGGATGAAATATGGAGAACAGGAACTGAAGTTATTTTTGAAGGACCTGCTCAAATGTAATCGGAAGTACTTGCTTGAAACATATGTTTGCTGAGTTGTTTTGTGTTTTTCGCCATTTTTGTGGCTCAACTCACGATAGACAAAACCCATCAAGTTTTATGTTGCCAAGGTAAACGTACCCTCGAAGCTAAATTTTCTTCAATTATGGTGTAAGTAGAGTTCCATATTTCATGGCGAGTCATCAAACAAATGTGTCCAGATACTGTGCATGGTTCAAAGTTTCTTTTTCAAAGAACCCTTGAATTGTACTGTTAAATGGCTGCTTCAAATCAATATGGAAGATATCCTAAATCTTTTTAGGCATGGCTTCTGGACACTTTTATTACAGGCCTACTGATTATAGACCTGTGTACCAAATATATCAATTTACTGTTGCTAAGTAAAACTGGCTTTGTGGTCTGGGGTCTGACTTTTTTTTTTCCTTCTAAATCAGTACATTTCTGAGTAAAAAAAAAAGTGTCTTCAAATCAAAGTGAATGACTTCTGTGTCTTTTCGGGCTTGGCTTCGTGAGACTATTTTGTGGGTCTTCTCATGCACATGTATGCAAAATTGGACGTTACTTGCGTAACTGACCTTAGGGGATGATTTTGTAATAAGCAAAATATCTGAAGTGTATCACTGACTCAAGTTTTATCTCAAGTGCGCTACTGAGTCAAATGACAGAGTTCATGTGTCTTTTCAGACATGGCTTCTTGAGGCTTTTTTGTTTTATTGTTTATGTGTGTGTGAGTCTACTCAATGATAGGTGATACATATACCGGTACATGTTGCAGAGTAAAAGTGCTTTTGGGGACTGCATTGTCCAGTGTTCCTCATAAAGGCTAATTGGTCGGATCAGCTTGTTCTTCCTCACATGCGTTTATGAGCAGGAATCATCCTGTGTGGCCTCCTCTTCCTCCCCCACACATTCAGAGGTTCAGGGGGTGTGCTGCTGTTTATCACGCTGCTCTGTGGATTCTCGACACCGTGAGCTCAGCGAGGAGACGCAAGCTGGCCGTGTGCCCAAACAGCTCTTAGCCCCCGGCCCTGATAAGCCCCGTCCTCCCCCGGAGCCAAATATAAATATAAAAAAATAAATAAATAGATACTAATATAGGTCATGTGCTCACTCTGCTTTGTTTACATGAGCTCATTCACCCATTTGGACTTGAAATTCAACTCCTTGTTACTTTTACTTTTTATCATCGGCATCATCTTTTCCCCCAAATAGCTGCCTCAACATTTTTGACCTTGTTCCACAAAATGAACCAACACACCCAGAACCTGAACAGTGGAACCTATTTGGTTTCCCCATAGGAACTAATGGAAATTGAATGCAGTATTTATTATCTTAAAATCTGTACTGACAATATTTTTGGTCTCATTTGAACATTTTTGATAGCGTGGGCTTCACTGTAATCAGATACATTACTGTAATATGTTGAATAGTGTTTAACTGTGATCAACAATGTCCTCTGCTGTTTGTATATAATTTTGTACACCCATAACCCAACATGTGGAAGGCGGAGGTTCTTCAGGCTCAGCTGCAGGAAGCCGAGGATCAACTGGGAGAAGCCCGGAGGGAGCTGGCCGATGCCCGGCGGTCCCTCCAGGAGAGCTCTCAGGGTTGGGAGAAGCAGCGCAAGGAGGCCGTCAACCTGCAACGCTTACTGGAGGATGAGACCAGTGCGAAGGAAGCCATCCACGCCTCCAACCAGGAGCTCAGAGCCTCCGTCAAGCGAGCGGAGAGCGACAACAGCAGGTGAAGAATCTCATTGTTTCCAGGATGTCATTTGTGTATGCTGCGTTCGAAACGAGACTTCATCACGTGGTTGCCCGTGTGACAAGTAATCGAGTCATTCGCTGTCATGGTCCTTGGTCTTGGTGGGGATTCTGGAGTACAGAGTAAGGTTATTATAGTTAATTTAAAAAATAAAACAATTAGCAAAACTAAAATTGAAAAAAACATTTTTCAAAATAAAATAAAAACAAGAGTGTTTAAAAAAACACGATAACTAACATTAACTGCGTTTCATGTTTCCAAAACTATTGAAAACTAACTTATGGTTATAACATTAATGTCCTTCATTTTCGTCTTTGACAATTGATTTAATATGTGGACTTTTGGTGTTGATTTTGAATGTATTTATTTTTATATCAGGCCATTTGCCTCAAGAAGGAAGGTCGAACAGTCGTATGGCAGCTTTTCCTGTGTGTCACCTAGAAGTGATGTCATTTGGCAGCAGCCATTAAAAAAGCGCCACCAGATGACATCGCTCCACGGCGACAAGACATGTCAACCATGCTCGTGTTATAGCTCCAATACTTTTGTCACTCAGCTCGAAATGTAACGCTGGTCCACAAGTGTTCTCATTTCCTGAATGACCTTTTTTTTGGGGGGGGGCGGGTGTCACATGGGCCACCATGTTCAAAAACCCTCGTACTCATCACCATGGGTTCTTTAAAGGAGGGCTCCTCTGGGATTTGAACCCAGGACCTCTCACCCCCTAACCAAGAATCATACCACTTGACCAACGAGCCACAGCTGAGGTTTTTTTTTGTGTGTGTGTGTGTGTTAAATGGACCACCGTGTGACCGCCACGTCTCGAGAAAAAAATCTTCTAATTCTCATTCCCATCAGTTTGAGGCGAGCTGCAGAGGAGCGTGAGCAGAAGTTGTCCATCTTGGAAGAGCGCAGCGCCTCCATGCAGCGGGAGGCGTCCACCTTGAGGAGCAGCATGCGCGAGATCGAGAAGTCACGGCTGCAGGCACGCCGACGGAACCAGGAGATGCGCAGACAGGTCGGAAACCTCGAAATGAAGTTTAAATTCACCTCAAATTCATTTGCACACAGTTGGAAAAGTTACGACATCATTTCTGAGCGGTACTCACATCTTAACTGTTTATGCTTATCTTCAAGATTGAAGATGTTTATTTGTCATTTGGCATTAGTGTTATGAGACGGTCCTCAGAAAACGTCTCCCCTGTAAGTTTGAGACCCCCTTGAAGACACATTAATTCTCGTAAAAATAAACAAAATGGCTTGATTCATGTATGGATGTCAGAATTATGTTACAATAACTTTTAAATCATGATATCAAAGCTATAAGGTGGAGTAACGTCTTACATCCCAAGCAAGAATCACAGCGATGATGTTAAAGATTTTGAGAGTTGGAGGCGGTCTGAAATTAGTCAGAGGAAAAAACAAAAAAACCCCAAAAACAAGGCCTGACTATCACAGGTGAAGGTCCTGGAAGGTGAAAAGCAGTGTCAGGAGCAAGAGCTGAAGCAGCTGCAGGTGCAACTCTGTCAGGAGGAGCAACGGCACGAAGACGCGCGACGCCAAGCCTTCAGCCTCAAGCAGAGAGTGTTGGAATGCGAGGCAGCCAGCGATGCAGCCAGCAAGCAGGTATTGCCCACATTTTGCTTTTGATCAATACATCTGGCCAGGGTGAATGGATGTCTTGGAAAGATGGACTAGATGTTTCATGGATTAGTTAAAAAAAAAATGCCCACGGAAAGTAGTTCATTGTAATCATAAAGTAACAAAGGCAAACATTTCCAAATTGTATTTAGAATATATTTGAGGTGTCAAATTAATCGACAAATGGACAACTAAATTGATTCGCAAATTTATCAAGAACTATTTTAATAATCGAGGAATCGTTGAGAGCCGTGGTTGAACTCTTTCTGATTTCAGGCTCTCGACTGTCATTCGTCTCTCTTATCTGGAGTCCTTTGTGAAAGCAGTCTGTTGAATCGTTTGTGATTAGTAAAAAACAAGCCATTTGCAAACATCTGCTTTTACTTTGGCATACCATGACCGAAAGAGTAACTGAATCTGTTTCAAAAAGGTTGGTGAGAGAATCATCAATCTTGTGCGGTGTCGCTTAATTGTTGTTTCATGTTTTTTAATCACCAAACAAGGTTTCGTGTTTTCAATCTCTAAACAACATCAAATAAACACCAATAATTGTTTAATGAACAGCAGTCGGAGGGGAAAACGGTTATGCAATTCAAAGCAAAGTCAAATTGTATCCGATTATTATTAATTGATGGATTTTTTTTTTAAATTTAATACAGCGACTTTATGCAAAATGGCTAAATGAATGAAACAATGTAAATGAAATACAACTGAACTTCACGTAGCACCCTTTGAGAATTCCTGCGCTTTACCAGCCAATGTAATTGCAGCTCTGTTCTATTTGATCAGGTGTCATCCCTGCAGAGACGCGTGTTGGAGCTGGAGGAGGCTGAGCGTCAGGGCTGGGAGCTCCTGCAGGCCCGACAAGCCCAGCAGCAGCTGGCCGACCAGAAGCATTGTGACGAGGCCACCCGGCTGCAGCGAACCCTGGAGGACGCCACCCTCCAGACCGGCGAGGTGAACGCCCGGCTGGGCCGCGCAGAAGCCGCCGCCCTGGACTTGGAGCAACGACTGGGAGAGAGCGAGGGCCGGAGGCGCCAGCTGGAGCGCAAAGTGTTGGCGGTGGGCTCCATGCTGCGCCGTCTCCGCTTGTCGTCTCCCAGGAGGAGACTTCCTCTTCAAGGTTTGTCTTGTTGCTTTACATGCGGTTGTCAGGAGGTTTACACACGCTCGCCGCAGGCTCGGCGGGAGACGGCATCTCCACGTCCTGTGCTGATGAAGAACTGGACTTGGACTTCATCCAGGCCGGCCTGCAGGAACTCCAGAGAGAACTCAGGGACACACGGAGAGAAAGAGTATGTCTTCACTTTTTACCGGATCTCATCGTCAACTCGAATGCAGGCTCGTTCTTATTGTCACATACGCGTGATGGTAGTAGCCCCAAAAAAGCAGGAGAGTCAGGAAGTACTGCACAAAAAGCACCAAAAAAAACCAGACAGGGATATTCTGCAAAAACTAAATCTAAAACTCAAAATCCTGAAAACCATAATAAACCAAAGTAACCACCAAAAACCCATGACAGAAGCACAAAACGACATGACAGCAACACTGCAGGCCACCGGAACGGGGACGGATGTCAGCCGGAGGCCGTGCGCCGCCGGAACAGGAACAGTTATTGTAATTGCCGTGACAAAGCATAACGTTAGCTAGTAGACTTGAGGGCTAATCTGCATAATTGATTGTTTTAAATACACAAGTTGTAATTCCCTTTGTTTGAGGTTTTTTTTTTACAGTAAACCTTAACTGTAAGCAGCAATAGACAGCTTGAAGCTTCTTTTCTGAAGAATTGTGAACTATCAGCCAAATTGCCGCCTATAGTGAACCATCCAGCAAAAAGTCAAAGCAAAAAATAAAAATAAAAAATTGGATGATGAAAACTCAAAGTCGAGTCACTCGTATGTCAAGTCACCGCTGTATTTTAGGATTAGAGAAGGTCTATTTGTGGATGTTTTCAGGATCAGTCCGAGGCCCAGCGAGTCATTCTTAGCGAGCAGGTGTCAGCACTCAAGGACAAGTCGGCCAGCGAGGTGACCAAACTTCACAAGTCCCTGAAGCAGTTGAAAGATGGTAGGGAGTGTATGCGCCTTCACCGGAGCGCCCCTTCAAAATCAAACACAATTCTTATTTGCAGAAAACAGGGAGATGGAAGAGCGACTGCGCGAATCCCAGACCTCACTTTTTATGCACCGGGAAGCAGCCGAGTGCGACAAGATGGGCCTGGAGGAGGAGGCGACTCAGCTGCGGTCCGCCCTGCTCGCTTCGCAGGCTGAGTCGAATTCACTCAAGGTGTGTATTCGGACAGCAGGATGCAGGACATCGGTCTTATAGTGGCGACTAAATTTGAAATCTTTCATTGCTCATAGCGTCTCAAAGCAAACTACGCCAATAGGTTTGCATTTAAATTCAGTGACCAAGAATCTGCTTCCTATTTTAACTGAAAGGCACTATTTATTTTCTTGACTTCACCTGTGATGCACAACTATGGGCCGCTAGTTGCCCGTCCCTGCTCTAGACTGACACTTTGATGATTCTGTTCAAGGAAAAGATGGATTGCTCCCAAGCTCATGCACACGCGGAACACGAGAGACTAAAAGAAGCCCTGGAGGAAGCCCAAAGTCGTATAGTCCGCCTGGAGCTTGATCGGTGCTCTTTGGAGGCTGAACTGCAGCTCTCCCGCCAAAGTGCATCTGAGCTGGAGTCGGAGACAACGGCGTTACGGAGGAGGCTGGCCGAGGTCTCGAGGAAACTCAGAGGGAGCGAGGCGGCGCTGAGGGCCGGCAAGGAGCGGCAGAGCGCGGCGCTGGCCCGGGCCGAGCGGCGCCAGGGACAGCTGGGTGAGCAGGTGCGAGCCTTGAGCGCCACGCTGGGTGAGCAGCGCAGCAGCGAGGGGGCGCTGCAGGAGAACCTGAAGCAGCTGCAGAGAACCATGACTGACAGCGAGACAGAACGACGACTCCTGCAGGTCCTCCCTTATCGCCATGAAAAATGTTACCCTCGGTTTGATCTTTGTTTGTGTTCTCAAGATTGCCATTCATTTTAAACCTAAGCCCTAACTCAAAATGACAAGAGTAAAATTGTTTTGAAACACGTGTTTCAAATTCTCCATTCGTTTCAATGGAGAGCAGCTCTTGCAGGTCGACTTGATTCCGGGTGACACCGAACATATCACTGACCTGACCAAGTGTGAGCTTTGATCCCAACGTCCCGACATGTGACATCACAGGATCTTCTGGACGAAAGCCGAGATGCCTTGGCGGAGAGCAAGAAGCTGAACCGCTCTCTGACGGAACGCAGTCGGTCACTTCAGAGGCAACAGGAGGACTCAGAGCGGAAAAACTGCGAGCTGGACAAACACAACAAGCGCCTGCTGCAGGTTAGAACACTAGAAACGTTATTAGGTACGGTGGTTCCTCGCCTAGGTATTTCACGTTGCATATTCAACCAAACCACCTAACTTGATAAATCTATCGTTGGTGGGAATTTCATATAGACGAGCTAGCCAAACTAGCATCGATTATACCACCATGATTTTACCACTTGCTTCCCACAATGTGTATTTCTTCATCTAAATTTAAGCTAGAAAAAATGTTACAAAATCGCCGCAGGGGTAAATGGGCAGCAAAAGTTAACATTGAAACCTGATACATAATATATGTAAAAAACGTAAAACTCGCACATGCTAATTTTTCGACCTCATGATGGCAGATGGTGAAGCGCCTCCTTGGCCAGAGCTCATCAGCTTCATCTGCAGTTATTGCTGGTCTAGCTGACAGTCAATGCATCAATTCTCTTGAAACATCCCAAGCTAAGTGTCACAAAGCACCAGATGAAATCAGCATGGCGATTTGTCCCGTACACCAACAAAATGTAAGTTGCACATTCTGCTGTCTTCCTGGGGGCTTTCATAGGCTGACACGCCACTATAGTTCAGCGCCAACCTAAAAATAAATTGAGAACGGTTAAGGTATTCTCTATGGCAATTTGAAAGGCTGACAATTTGCCATGGAGGACACCCGGCCGGCTTTACCGAGTTTTTGTGAGCCAATGCAACAATCCCCAGTAAATATAAGACCCGTTTGCACCCTTCACAGTGTCAGAAGTGGCAACATCCGGTACTACAGGCGGCGCAGGAAAACGCTGAGCGGCCGGAGAGCAATTTGTCGCATCTGGAAAGCAAGGTGAAGAACCTCCAGGTGGCGCAGCAGCAGCCACAGCGGGAAAAGGCCGACACGGAAAAAGCTATGATGCAGCTGGGAAAAGACAAAAGTGCTCTCAGGAAGGTATTGGAGAAGATGAGATAAAAAGCAGCAGAAATAGTCAGCGCAGTCAACAGCATTGTACATGAGCTTCCTGATTGTTTTCATTCGCCAGTGTCGTCGTTTGGTTTCTTCTTCACGCGTGTGCTGATGTGTGGTTAGGCGCGGACGGACGGGCGGAGGATGGAGGAGGCGGTCACCGGGGAGACGCAAAAATCGCGAGTCTGCCTTGAGCGGCGGCTGGTTGAGAGGCAGGGCGAGGTGACAGCCCTGCAGGTCAGCGCCACTTGTACTTTAGATGCTGGGCAAATGATGTGGTATGCTTTGGATCATGCCTCGTTCCTTTTCATAGATGGATGAACAGCTGAAAAGTCTGAAAAACCTACAAGAAGGGAAAATTGTCAGGAAAAGCCTACTAGAGACATTTTAAATGGTGGCAGGTGCGTGCTGCCTCAGGTAGAGGGAATTGTGAACAGTTCAAAATAGTAGCAAGCGCAAAACCTCCAGGCTTCTGTGAGAAATCAAAAAGGAAATATCAGAAAACCCCGACTAGAAAATCTCAACTCTCTTTGGCGTTAATCATAGTTTTAGACTGCAGCTTTGTTTTGAAGTCCTCAGTTCATGAAGGTACTATCTGGTGCGCAGGTGTCCACGCTAAAGCAGCAGCTGGACGAGGAGACGCGCAGGCGACAGGCCTGCGTCCACAAGATGCTGCAGCCCAGCGCGCACTCAAGTATGTTGCGACCGCCACATGTGGACAACAACAAAGATGCTTTTGTTTACAACATTGGACTGACTGGACGGGACGAACTGTTCGATTCTTCTGGATGACAAACACTCCCACATGGGTGCAGGACATCAAGCTTATCAATCATGAACGGGCTTGGGGGCACGACTGTAAAAAAAATGCATGTGCCGATACAGTTACGAGTTACCTGTTAAAAGATGTAGCTAGTAACGTGTCCTTTACTACGGTCGGGGTTTGAAAAGCTTTTCAAGTGGACATGAAAGACAACATGGTGTTTATTTGACTCCCCTTTGTCCGATTTTCTTGACATTTTTACACTGTTCTTTGTGTGGCTTTTTTGGTAGGGTGCGTGTGGGGGGGCTTTTGGGTTATATCTCGGGGTGGGATTCCGCGTGGGACAGAAGTGTCTCTCACAACACGCTGACCCATTAAATAAAAAAAAAAATCCGGATTTAGTGTTGTGACGGCTGACAATGATGCACTGGTTGACGACTGTGTTTGACTAGTAATGTTTTTTTCCACTAATGCATGACATTTCTGCACACCAGTTAGCCAATTTGGTTACGCTAGTGGGACAGCTACGAGTGAGGCAAAACTGATTTTAATGATTTCTCAGAGCTACTGGTATCGCTAGTGAACTTAATGAAAGCTAACAGAATGCCATGATCGCTAATATTTATTGCCGCATTCACTTTTCAAGTCGGGCACAGTTTTGTCTCATGAGTAACGTGTAGTTGTTCTACTTGTATGTCGAAATATTCCAACTAACACTGTAAAAAAAAAAATTGAGCAATCCAACAAAATATTTTCAATTTTGGTACTATGATAATTGGCCTTCCCGCATTTTTAACAAAGAAATCAGAGTTTACAGAACTAATTGTCCCTTGTATTGTCGGTAATTTATATGGATGTGGAATTAAGACTCAAACGGCTTTTCACAGTTGATTTTACTAGTAGGCCAAAAATGGTACTAAAAGATTCAGTCATTCTCCTGAATTATTTTACTCGTGATGATAAAGAGCGTACTAGTACATGGACCTGAAACTGGGTTTCAAGGGTATCGAATAAATGCTCAAAAGGCTTTCTTTTCATGTGTGTGAGTGAGTGAGCGTGTGTACTTGTTTCATGAGTGCGCCTCCTTGTGTGCTTGTCTCTCGAGTGGCCAGGTCGGACTTCCAGCGCCTTTAATTTCCATAGCCCCGCCTTCAGCCGTGCTCCGGTTACCCGCCTCCCAGTCGCCATTGGCTGGCACCGGCTAATTATGCAAGGTGGTCTATCCCTGCTGGGGGGGGCACGTAGGTGTGGCTAAATAGTGAAAGAAGTCCTTTAGCAGGCTTAGAATAGAGCGCTTTTATTGAGGATATCTCACAAGCTCAGTCATCAGGGAACCCCCTTACAAAAAAAAAAAAAAAATAATAAAATTTGCAGGATTGTTTACCCTCCAAAAAAAATCAGCTCCGGCTCCTGCTTGTTCATTCCCTGAGCAGTAATGCGAGGAATCCCCAGTATTCCTCAGACGGCGCGGAGCTGAAGGACCAGCGCGCGACTCTCCAAGACGACTTGTTCACCCCCTCCCGAGGTGGGTTCGAGTCGGGGCCTCCTCCATCCGCTCCCCTCTCTAGGGTGGCTGAGGCCATGCAGCCGTTGTCTTCCTTGCTGTGCGTCCTGCCGCTGCTGCTGCTGCCG
Source organism: Hippocampus mohnikei (assembly GCA_026261675.1). Lineage (NCBI taxonomy): Eukaryota > Metazoa > Chordata > Actinopteri > Syngnathiformes > Syngnathidae > Hippocampus > Hippocampus mohnikei. The sequence continues at coordinate 13,784,648 of JAKGUB010000332.1, read as the reverse complement.
CCTGGAGGGACGGAGGCGGCCGTGACCCTGGAGGACTTCTACCCCTTCGGCCCGGAGCGGGGGGACGTACAGACGGCCGCCCAGGACGACGGAGGATCGGGACTCCTGGACATCTCGGTGGCGTTCCCCTTCTTCGGAGACAGGCACACGGGGCTCTATGTGAGTGTGTTTATGTCTTTTAGTGCGTGTGCGTGTATGTTTGTGTGAGGACTTGGCAAGGCAAAGTGACAGGACCCCGGGGGGATGAGACGGGGCAGGGTGGCTGGCGGCCAAGCGCTACACTGCAGAGTTTATGCATGTTTTGCTGTGTGTGTGTTTTTACTGCCAAAATTGGACTTTTTTTTTCTACAACTGAGAAACACGCCGTGACTGACCCTGACTCACCGCATGGCTCTCGATGAACATCAGTGGCTTTTTTTTGTTTTGTTTTGATTTTTTACATGAATTCGACATTCACTTTCTTTAGATCACGCTACGCACTCTCTATTCCGGTGCCGCAACACAGGCTGTGTTTATGTTTATGTGTGAAATATCTAAACTTGTCTGAGTTCCGTGTTGGTATTTTTCTCCCTCATAATTGATATGGCAAGCCTGAGATCCACCTTTTAAGCTTCATCTTCAACTCAAAAGCTGTGCTGATATTAAATCCAAATTGTAGCAACGCTGCCATCTACAGGGATCTTTTAGTCATAACAGTGGCTTACAAACTTGGTTTCACAGACAAGCTGGGGGAGACCTTCTTCCACACCTACCAATTGAAAAACGAATGCATCAAAAAATGTTTCTTTTCAAAATATAACCCTTTGTTTGGAAATATATTAAAAAAAAAAGAGGACAACAATTTGACCAAAAATAAAAATTCCTCGAATCAAATCAGAATTGTCATTTTTCATGATTTTTAAAAGACAATATAAAACAGTTGAGCTGAGGGGGAAAAAAACCCATAGAAATGTTTGCTTGAAAATCAGATTTTTTTTTTCTCTTCAAAATAGGAAGCTTTTCTGAAATTAAAATATTATTTTTCTTGGAAACCAAAAGCACAAACATTCATTGCAAAAATATTGCCTTTGCCTGAAAAATAGGACTTATTGCTTAAAATGACAATCTGTTTTCCATTTTTAAAAAAATTATCTTTCCGATTGTGTGTTCATGCACATAACCAACCCCCATTTGTACTGTATTACGTTTCCACCGTACCATGCGACCCGCAGAGGAACCTTTCGCCGGCTTTTCACACACACACTTTGATGTGCCTTAAATCAGCACCACCTGTTGTGTGCTGATGCATCCCCTCCTCATCCCCTCCTCCTTCTCTTCCTCTTTGTATCTTCAAATGGCCACCAGGGGAGGCTGAGGAACCACGGCAACAATGGGCAAAAAAATCAGTGCAGTGAGTTTCGAATGTGCATTTGAGAGTCCTGGAAAATGTTGCATTCGCAGACAGATGTAAACAAAGAACATTGTTTGGTATCAAACTTTTTCCCCTAAATCTTACGTAGGAATCGCCAACCATCATCCAATGAAAGCCGTATAAACAAAATAATTTCACATTGTGGGAAGCTAAGTGATAAAATCATGGGGGCAAGTGAAATATATGACCGTTTTCAATGTTGTCATTTTTGATCTCATTTTAGGTTACAGTTTTGTATATGAATACAATATAGGTACAGTATCAATACATAAGTGGCGAGCAGCGATATTGTCGTGGTTCACTTTCAGACCATTTTTAACTATTCTTCCAATGTGTGTCTAACTGACCACAGAGAAGATATCATTATTGTGCTGTATCGTATCGCTTTCACGCACCGTATCAATTAGAAGAAGCAGGAAACGGGGATATTGACACTTTTTAGCAATGTTGGATCATTTTGATGATCTCATCTACTGTCAACTCTTGATATCCTGAGATATCATCGTTTTATCAGTACATTTTAGGAAGTAATACATTTTGATATTGTCATGGTCTGATTTCCAAGTAAGCACCTGTTTGACCATTTTGACAGTTTATGAATATTCTTTTAACTGCGGATTTAAGCCACCAATGAAAAAAATTTTTTCAATGTATGATACCAGTATCGCTTCCAGTGCAATATCAATATGCCAATATCAACCTTGTCACTGTTTGATGTTTTCGCATATGCAGAATTTTTTTCCTTTGTTTTGTCAAAACCACAAATGAAAACTAATTTCATGTCAGAACCTTGTCAATAAAAATATAAACAATGTAGTTATAACTGAAAAAAGATTCTAGCGCAATCACGATATCACAATACTGGTAGCATTGTTGGCAAAGTACGGCAATAAAATTGTACCATGAGCTTCCCTACCAATCACAGTGATGGGGTACCAAAAGTGGGCGGGGCAAGTCACTTGGCGATGTGTGTGTTGGTCAGCAGAGAAGATAATTAAAAAAACAAAAAAAAAACGAGTGAGGCAACACTCTGCACCAGTTGATATCTGCCCGCGACTTGTACTACTAATGAAGCTCTCACTATTAGTGTGCAGTCAACTCGCGCGCCGTTTGGCCTTACTCATTACATGCAGTTGTTCGACGAGTATGCCAAAGTTGTCCTACTTAATGGGGATCAGCGCATACGAGTACATGGATGTTAAGTTTGGAATCAAGAGTATCAAATAAATGCTTCAAGGGCTTTCCATATGTTTCCTCGCTTTTATTTTGGTCTGCTGCGATTGACAAACACGGAGCCTCAGTAACCAGGCAGGCTGTCGCTGTGTTGTTGCGCTTTGTGAGTGGGAGTTTTCACATGTTGCTGTGGGATTCCACCCCCCAATAAGCCTCCCTCCATCACCCCTCCTCCTCCCTCGCCTCAGATAACATGGCAGGGGTCTTCCCCATGGAACTGTCCAGCTGCTTTATCTTAGAAATGACCAATCAAGGCTTAACGCAACCCAGATGTCAGTCCCGTGCGCCGCGGTTCCCAAAAACCGAACGGCCCCGCATATTTCTTTTCGCCATACTTTTTAACGCAGGGGTTCGGGAGCCTGAAGGTCAGGGAGGACAGAGCACATGTTTGGAAGCAGATGTGAGCAGGAGATAGTTACGATCTGCCGCTTTTTATTGCAGGCGAAAGTGGGGAGAAAGAAGAAGTAGGCGTTGCCGGGAGTGAAGCACATGATGCATGCACGTAGAAGCTTACATATCTGGTCACCATCTGCAAGCGCTCATCTCCAAAGATGTTTTTTTTGTGTGTGTGTGTGTATGTATTCAGTTCTGAGCAGGCCAACATCCACTAATAGCATAGCTTAGCATATCTTAGCATAGCATTTGGGAGCTAAAAAAGGTAGCGTAAAGGTATGGCGGAGGGCTTGTCTAGTTTAAAGTAATGACTCAACTTTTATATTTTGTACTATATATCGCTTCGCTTTTTAGCTTATCTTAATGTAGCTTAGCATAGCCGCTTGAAGCTAAAACAAGCGATGAAAAGGCATTGGGGCTATGTATCACTTAGCTTAACATACCCAATAAGAGCTAAAACAAGCAGCAGTGTGCTAAAACAAGTTGTGGTCTTAGCTTTGGGGAACCCTCTTCCATCTTCTGGTCCACTGCCCAGTAATGACTCAACTCACTTTACATATCGGCCTATACGTATACTGTATTTATACCTTCACTGAGCTTAGCATAATCACAGCTTGCTAAAATAAGTTGTGGTTTTATCTTGGGGGGACCCTCTTGTGTACAGTTATCAACTGCATGGTACAAAATGTAAGCAAAGGTAAGTAGAGAAAAATCTTTAGACAAGCCTCCCTTCTCACCATGACTCTATACTCACAATGTTTTGCCACTGTTTTGCTGACATCTAAAATAGAATTCCATAGTGTATTACTGCTTCATAAAAACAATAGTATAATATAAGTATCATTTTAAAATTTTTAACAGATGGATCTACTGTTCATTGAGACATGTCAAGTCCTCTCAGCTCATCAGTTAGGGCAGCAATATTAATTGATTTTTGCACGGGATAAAGAATATATGACTGTGATGACTGTTATCTACATGTTCAGCCTAAAAGGGTCACACCACAGCCGCATACATGTTATTTAGCATTAGCCTAAAGGTAGCAGACTGGAAGTCTTATGCAGAAAAAGAAACAAAAAAACCCCTAAAAACCTCACAAGGCCTGTTAATGAGATGTGAGATATTGTGTTATGTTTGGCAGAAAGCGGGCTAGATTTGTCATGACATAAACTGACGAGTTTCCTTAATGAAAAAAAGGAGCCTCGTAATTTCCCGCAGAGTCGCTGCCATATTAAAGTTGTTCCGATGCGGATTTATGAGCCGAAAAGCCTTTGGAGTAGAGGAAACGTCCATCTTTTGACAAGAAAGAAGTAGTGTTTCACCTCCTGTTGACGCCTGGGCACCTTCTTCTCCATTCGGCAGGTTTGCTTTGGCTCAGCGTAAACCACATCAAAGTTTGTTGTGTTCCATAAAAGCGCCTATGCCGGCAGAAACGCACCCAAGCTAAATCCCGGATATGTTGGCCACTCAATAACTCCCCCCCCACCAATCCTCCTCTTTTTTTTCCAAAAAGAAATATGGACACAGAGATGTTTCTCCTGTGAATCTGACCTTGGCGCTGTTTCGACACGACAACGGCGGGCAGCACTTGAACCCGTTCACTCTCTCTGATCAGTGAAAAGCCTCAGACACCATGCACCGCTTGCTCGGGCTGTTTTTTTTACTCTGCAAGCAAACAAAATGCCTTCAGTTTAGCTTCAATGCTCATAAATGTGGTCAGTCACATCCGACTATTCTTGCTGCTTGTGTTCAAATTCTTGCTGCTTGTGTTCAGTTATTTAGCATGCATGTGATCGTATAGGATTATGTTAATATATAATTTATTCTTGATTAGTTAACATCACTCCATTTTTATTTATTTTTTTGCGACATACAAGTTACGCTGCTGACTATTCTTGCTGCTTTTGTTCACCTGGTCTTGTTCACTGCTGGCAGAATTGATGGTGTTAACTTGGTTTCTATTGTCATATGGTTTGTTTGCCACGTACAGTGCTGCGGACTGTTGCTGCTGCAGTTCACATTCACTTCAGTGTGATTATAGAATCTATTCATGTATGCATGTCAAGAACACTGATGCTGTTTATTGCGCTGCATTATAGATAGCTCATTATTTTCGCTGCTGCACATTAATTTCCATATACCGGGCATATACTATTTATTCCTGTATGGCTGTCAATCTGCTGCTGGTGTTATGTTCTTAGCTGCTTATAAATACACTCATTATTGCTGTTCAGTTTGCTATATGCCAACTATTCTCGCTGCATGCATTTGTGTATATATAGTGTCGATGTATTCATGTGCAGTTCATCCAATGTCATCTGAAGGCCCTTTTACACACAAACACATCATTAGCGCTTCTCTCTGCAGGCGTGGGAGCTTCACAACTCCCGAGCAGCCGTCCTCATCCGCACCGCTCATCCCGCTATCGGATGGGCTGACCTCTGTGCTCATGCTCCCCACACACACACACACACACACACACACACACACACACACACACACACACACACACACACACACACACACACACACACACACACACACACACACACACACACACACACACACACACACACACACAAGTCCAGGTTCTCACTGTATCCCGCTGATGCGAAGGGGACGAAAACTGCGGTGGGGATCATTAAATGAGCTTCCGTCCTTGCAGCCAAACAAAACTTCCTGGCCTGTTTTTACACCAAATGATGTCTTGAGGGCGCAAAGCTAAAGCTGGCCGGGTGCCTCCCACCGACTCTCCCTTAGCGCTGTTGTTTTGTCACATGCTGTTTGGCCATGTGGGCACAGAGGCAAAGTTCATGCCTGCCCGTTAACTGCCCTCAAACCTTCCTACCTACCTACCTATATGGCTACCTACCTGCCGGCCTGCGTACCTAGCTAGCTAGCTAGCGACCACCTACCTACATATCTAGGCAAGGAAACTTTATTTATGTTTTTTTTGTTCATGTTTAGAAGACCTTAAAAGGACAGTGTATAGATTTTTTTTCAATGTTCATTCATTTTATAAACCCACTATTAAATGAGCAGAAAATATGTTCTATCACATTAATGTACGTACGTTTATCTAATCGTAGGTACCTTGCTACCTACCTAGTCACTTTCCGAGGAAGCTACCTTCCTTCTTAGCTAGGTCACTAACTAGCTTCCAACTGCCTCCATACTTATTGACAGACCTACTATACCTACTGACGTAACCACCATCTATCTACCAACCTACTTATCTAGCTATCAACGAGCATTACTATCTGTACGGAGGTAGCAAGCTAGCAAGGTTTGTAGCTAGGTGTAGCAGGTAGGATATCTTTAAGATGATGAGGGTTATGATTTCTAAAACGGAAAACGTGTGAAATTTGCATTCATCTGAATGACTTCCCAGTTGGTAATCTGTTGGTTTGCTCAGCTGCAGTTTGTCGTTTCTCAGAATAAATAAAACTAGCATGCGTTTGCCATTCGGGAAGTGCAAACATTTACCGGGACGACGTTGACTGACTGATAATTCACTTGCCTCCTACACAGGTGAACAACAACGGCCTGGTATCCTTCCTCAGGGAGGTGTCCCAGTTCACCCCAGTAGCATTCCCCATCGCGGGGGACCGCCGGGTAGTGGCACCTTTCTGGGCTGATGTGGACAACCGGCGGGCGGGAAACGTCTTCTACCGACAGAGCCACGAGCCGGACATCCTCCACCGGGCAGCCACCGACATCAGGATGCATTTCTCCGACTTTCATGACTTCAACGCCACCTGGGTGCTCGTCTCCACCTGGCACAAAGTCACTTTCTATGGTGGCAGTTCTACCACGCCGGTATGATACAATAAACCCACAATTTTCAAAATGAATGCTTAAATTCCTGCGCTATATCTCTCAGGGCGCAGCAGCAATGAACCCCGATATGGTTTGGGTTAACTGTATACTCATATCGACACAAAAACGTTTTCCTGTTTTTATCCAGGTGAACACATTCCAAGCGGTACTCATTACTGATGGCGAGGTCTCATTTACCATCTTCCAGTACAGCAACATCACCTGGACCACCGGAAGACATGCCAGTAGCGGGGGGGATGAAAATGGCCTGGGAGGCATTGCAGCGCAGGTAAGCATGTTAGCTAGGGAGGGAGGTAGCAAGGTAGATAGGTGAATAGTTAATTAAAATTTGGTTGATAAGTAGAAGGTTTGGTAGTTGGAAGTTATGGAGGTTGGTTTTTGTGTAGGTCAACAGGTTGACGGAAGGGAGGAAGTAAACTAAGGTAGGTAGTTACTGTATCCAGGTACTACTAGGCAGCACCCACCGGCCTGTTATTTGGTCAACAGTTAAAATCCACCAAATATCGCAAGAATTGATTATATCCAGTGTTCCAGGTAACATCTGTGATTGGCTACCAGACTGTAATAAGTTTGTAGCCTGATTGGCTCCCCCCTCCCCCACCCCATTGCCCTCTCCCCCCAGGCAGGTTTTAACGCCGGCGACGGCAAGCGGTACTTCAACATTCCTGGCTCACGCACCCAAGATGTGACCCATGTGGAAACCACCACCAACGTCGGCTTCCCGGGCCGCTGGGTTTTTCGCATCGACCATGCCAACGTGGAGGTGGGCACTTGCAACAACTCAGGTAAAAGCGCCCTCTTCTGACCAACTGCGGTGACGACTTTCACGCAGTGACTTGTTCTCCCCCCCAGCGTCGGTGTGCCCGCACCTGAGACCGTGCCTTAACGGAGGCCGCTGCATCGACGACTGCGTCACGGGAAATCCCTCCTTCACTTGCTCCTGTTTATCGGGATTCACCGGGCGACGATGCCAGATCAGTGAGTCGGGAGCCTCCTTTCATGCTGTCTTGAGTGCAAAATTGACACATCCAAGGCGAAACAGTCGAGCAAATACCTACAGTACCTACTGTGCTTGTCTTCTCCATACCAAGCCGTCTTCCTTGCAAGCTACTCTTCTTTTAACCCATCTACATTTGAAGTGTACCAAGCTACTTACGTACCTACTTAGCTGAAACTAGCTTTTTAAATCGATAGCTAGCTATCTACCTTGCTACCTTCGCAGCAACCAACCTTTATTCCAATCTGTCTACCTACCTACCTACGTATCGACCTACCTTCGTTCCTTCCTTCCTTTCATGCAAGACATGGATTTTAGATGTTCCAAACTGTGCCCCTTTCACACTGTCTTTAAAACCCGGCATTTTTCGCCTTTTACATGCCTGTTTGTCGGTATCCCTCACCCACCAACACTGAATTGATGGACCTTTCTAAGCCCCCTTTCACATTGTGTAAAAGCCATCCTCCTTCCTTTGCAGATGTCGACGAGTGTGCTTCGTTGCCTTGCCAGAATGGAGGAACATGTCTAGACCTTGTCAACAGTTTCAGCTGTCAGTGTCCATCTGGATACACTGGGTCTCTGTGTGAAACAGGTAACATGATGTATGTACAAAATATGAATTGCAATGATTGAAAATAAATAGTGTTAACTAATTACAATTTACGAGATAGATAAATTAGGGTGGGTTTAAAGTATGCCTCCACTGTATGGATAGAAAATCCAGTTTTATAACAAAATAATATCTATATGACCAAAGACACCTAAAATAATATATATTTTTTTTAAACTGTAATGAAATAATGATTTTAAAAAGAGTGCCTCTTCTGTATTAGCAAATCATCCTGGAACAAAATAATAGCTATCTTTTCCATTCTTACTTGACAAATAAATAAATACGCTAGAAAACGTGGACATGTCCGGTTCAAATAAGATCAATAGATCAATTCACTATTCAACTCTGTGGCTTTTTTGCGAACATTCCCACAGCCACTCGGCGTGAAGATGTATCTGACCTCTTGCGATACTTCATTTGATGGCCAGCGGCGCATACTTGCAGCACGAGGGGAGCCGCGTGGCGGATATATCAATCGGCTGAGTAAATATTGAAATATGGATGTAACATTCCGTTGCAGATGTGGACGAGTGCAGGGATGGGCTGTGCCTCAACGGCGCGCTGTGCGTGCAGACCGCCGCCAATTTCACCTGCGTGTGCCTGCCAGGTTACACCGGCGTGCTGTGCCAGACAGGTGGGACATAGTTTGTCATGCTTGACAGTGAACTCCCCTTTCTACAAACAAAAGGTTATAAGTTTTGTGCCTTTCACTCTTGTTGTCAAGAAAGTTGAGATGATTGTTTGACGTCATTTGGAGCAAATGAGAGAATCTAAAAACAAGAAGCAAATTGGTCAATAGCCATAGATGGGCTAATTAAAATCAGCATCATTGTTCAGTGAAAGGCAATGTTGGCATGTGTTGACTGTACTTCTCAATACATTTGTATTTTTTATTCCAATAATAATTTGAGTTTGTGTCACATTATGCTGCAGAGAGGGACAAGTGCAACTCGCAGCCCTGCCTGAATGGAGGCCAGTGCATCAATCACGGCAGCAACTTCACCTGCATTTGTCCCGCACCATTCACAGGAGTCGTCTGCGAGTCAGGTGAAATTCAGGTCAAATTTTCTGGAAGTCTTTTGGTCATTTATGTTGTCAGATGAGGGGGTAATGACAAAATAAGTCAAAAATAAAGGATATACCATATACAGTAGAAGAGAGGATAAAGTGCAATTTTTTCAGTTTAAAAAAAAAAGTTATAATGAACATTAAAGCTGTGTTTTTTCAAGGCATTGATTTTGTCATTTTGTATCCCATAGAGCTGATGGAGCTTCAGTTCAATTCAACTGTGTCCCAAAACCAAACCGGTGAGCTCTAAGACGACTTTATCCGACACTTTTCCTTGGTGTTTGGTTGTGAAGGTTTTTAATTATATTCTTGCTGGTGCATCGTTGTAATGATCGAAAAAAACACATTTTAGTTGGGATAATATCGCTATATAAAGTTGAATGTTTTTTCAAGAAAAAAATCATTTTAGAGGACAGAAATCAACATATAACAAGAATAAGGGCTTATTAAAAAAATAAATTAGGCATAGCATATCCATATCCACAGCCATTCATCACTTGTAACCTGAGGCATTGTCAGTTCCTGTAAATATTTGTTTTATGGAGCATTTTTTTGTTTTGTTTTTTATGAGTTTACCAACAAAAGAGGAAGGCTTTGTCTAGACGGCCAAATGTTTCTTTATGAGGGGATGCCACACTCTGTGGTATTCAGCTCATTGCTTCCTGCTGTGGAAATATGCGGCTACTTATTTGCTCCTCTGGAACACAGGCGGTGCGCCACACTGAGCACCAAAACACAACCAAGATGCATTTTGGGAGAATTAAAGGAAAATAGTATCTGAATTACATTTTCGTAAAGTTGTTAGAAAATATGACCAAGTGTTGTACTATGAGGGCAAAGACATTTCTTCAGTCATAAATTGTATTCTTGTTTTTTAAGAGTATAAATTATGTATAAATTGTGTAGTTTGTTGTTGTTGTTTTTTGGAAGTAATACAGCAGTGTGTCTTGATAAGGAGAAGGCTTAATATTTTGAGAACTAAGGGGTCTTTTGGGCAAAATGGCATAATAATTTCAGTATACTGTAGTTGTAATTTTTATTAAGTAAGATTTTTTTAATGTAATATTCTATAGGAAATATTTGTTTCAAGAATTTTTAAAAACTTTTTTCAAGAAGTTGCAATATTCCGAGAATAAGGACATTGTGAAGAATAAATGTGTAAATTGAAAAATAGCTTGAAAATTGAATATTATAAGAATGAAGATGGGAGGGTTTCAAAATGCCAGTTCTTGCACAGTGATATACTGTATACCCTCAAAAGATTTTTAATTTCCTGCAAAGTCATGTGACAAAATGATGTTTTTGCAACCATGTGGTTTGAGTCAAAATGTTAACAAAAAAACGTGTCTTTTGGTAATTGTGTTTCTTTGTTGAGTTGTGGCGGCGAGAGAGCGGAAAACAGCATCATATTGTGCCCCGCCGTGACCAAGCTCTTTAATAGCACAGAATCTCCAGCAAACAGCAACTTGTCACCCTTGAGCTCAACTAAGCGTCTCCTAAATCTCCCCCGATGCTCTTTGTAATGGCGAGTGGAACAAAAAAAAAAAAACACAACACCAACAACCCCCCGCCCAAAAAAATGGCTTCAAAGGTAACCAATGAAAAAGCAAGTTGCGCTAATGAAGCGTCTGTTAATCGGCCCCAGGGTTCTTGCCACATCGGCTCCGTATCACGAGAAGAATTAACTTCAAAGGCCAGGCATTTTTGTGTTGCGTGATATGGCTGCTTCCTCCGCCTCGACGCTTCAATTAGGACGCCGAGGGTAAACAACAACATCTTTGTGGCCCCGAGGTGACTGCTAGTAACGACTGAAGAATGCAATTTCTCTCGCATGTGCATATTGAATCTCCAGTGTGGAATTGGGTGGATCCTACTTAGCTGACAGAACTTTTTGTGTTAGCCTTGGTTTCTCAGACTCTCGCTCTGTCCCACTGTCGTATGGTTGGTTCCACAGGATTCAATTTTGGGGCCCCTGCTGTTTTCATTGTATTTGCTGTCCCTTGGCTTCCATCTTAAGAAACCATTGTATTTCCTTCCACTGCTATGCGGATGACTGTCCGATCTATGTCCCGCTGAGCAAAAAGGATGCTTTCTCATTAAGGCCACTTCTGTCCTGTCTGAAGGAAATCAAGATCTGGGTGGCACTGAATTTCTTGAATTTCAATGAAAAGAAAACAGAAGTTATGATGTTTGGTCCTAGTGGCCCTTGTGCATTCCACCGTGCTGATTTGGGGCCCCTGGCACCTTATCTAAAACCCACAGTCTTGAATTGGTGTTTTAAATTGGACTGGCAAATGGGTGCTGTTCTTAAATCGAGCTTTTTTCATATTGGGCTGCTGGCTAAGGCTAAGCCTTGTCCTTTTTCTACGGCACTTAGTCACAGTCGTCCATGCCTTTGTTACATCTCAGTCAGCCAATCCTCCATCAAGTGTCTCCAGTTGGTCCAAAATTCTGCTGCTCGCCTCTTAACTCGTAGGAGGGAGCACATAACTCCAACTCTGGCCTGCCTTCACTGGCTCCTTGTACAGTTTAGAGGTCTTTTTATGACTTTTGTTTGTTTTCAAATATTTAAATGGCCTCGACCCTCTCGACCGCTCTCAGCCGCTCTACCCAGACAAGGGAGGTTGTGAACAATACTTGTGTAAAATACTTGCATTAGTTTGGGTATGTTGTCATGAAAATGTGGAATAATGAAACATGGACAGTTTCTGAATGTGATAGTTCCCAATGTCCTGAATGACCTCAGCAGGTTAAAGTTGGAATGACTTAATCAGATGAATGAGACTTTAAGTTGGAATGGTTGGAAGGAGCAAGGCGCAATGGAAATGGATAGTGTCTTTCAGTGGGATTATCTTCCTGGGAAAATGTGGCATTTTTCTTCATGCCTTGAAATTTATGGATCAGGATTTTGAAATGGTTTGAATCAGTTGAGAGATGCAGAAGCAGTAGAATGTCAAGTGGGAAAAATAATAAAAGCTTTCTTTTTGGATGCAGTATAACACGTGTGCGAATGCACTTCAGCATTCACACAATATTAAGTCACATGACAGCTAATCAATAACAAGATGAAAGGCGTTCGGTATCCGCTACAGATGGTTGCCATTCATTCATTCCAGCCCGCAGCCTGCCTTTTGTTTACATTTGGATCAGCACCCAAATCCACTCGCTAACTGTTTCTCTCCGTGTGTGTGCGTGTGCTCGTGCGTGTGTGCAGAGGAATGTCTGTGCCAAAATGGCGGCGTCTGTGTGGACAGCAACGGGACGTGCAAATGTCCCGCCTCCTACACGGGACTCTACTGCCAGTTCGGTAAGTCTGAACTGAACCCTGTTTATGGCTTATAAGTTGCCTGTTAAACTGACCTATATAAAAAAAGACAGCATTGTATATTTATAACACCAAAATGTTCAACCAAACCACATCATTGGTTTGAACAGAGGTCTGCAGTTTAATGCTAACACCATAATGTAAAACACCAAAGATGGGCTAACGGAAATTAGCTTACATATTGTATATTATAACTGTTCGACCAAACCATATTATTCAGCCTAACACTGCTAACTTTTTAATACTAACATAAGACTTTCTCACAGAAATTAACATTGATGTTGTATAGTGCACGATTCTTCAACACACAAAGCAGTAACAAAAACAGAAACACTCATAGTCATAGGCATATACTGTATTCTCCGAACTAAATGTTCAAACAAGTCTTAATTAGGTTGTGTAACAAAAGACAGACAGCTAATTGCTAACGTACAAAGTAAAATGTGAAACGCCAAAGACTGTCAAGCAGAAATTATCATTGATGTTGGTGATGATAAAGCTTCAAACAACTGCAATTTAAACACACATACAGCAACACACGCTGCTCTGCTTGTTCTCGTTCTTAATTGCGCTGCAGCTACATCTAGCGGAGCTCAGTGCTGCCTGGCATGTTGTCTGGCAGGAAATGGTACTACAATGAAGGCATACAACTCCTTTTTGTGCGTTATGTTCAGAAGTGACGCAGATGCCGTGCAGCAACAATCATCCTTGTCCAGACGGTGGGCCATGTTTGGAGTACGGGGGTGCGTACTTGTGCACGTGTCAGACCAGCCCCTCAGAACGAGACCAGCAGGACTTTTACCCTTATGGTAAGAGCGCTCAGCCATGGCCACTAAGACATTTACAAACGTCCCACTTGTCACTTGTACAACCACGCTGGCACGTAATTTGGGGAGAATATCGTATTTTTTAGAATATTAAATATTACTCGAATGAATGTTTTTTTTTAAGTGAAATCTTTTTTCGAGAAAGAAAACAATAAGAGAATGTAGTCATATTTTGGAAGACCAAAACGTAAAATATCATTAAGAAAGTTATTTATTTATTTTTTTCCCCATCTTTCCACTGTGGTTGCTCGAATAGCCCTTTGGCAGGTTTGCGGTTTTCAAAACCAGACCGGATGGAAGGAACACAGTCAAGTCTCGCTTTGTGTTTTTCAGTACAGCCCCGATCCGTCTGCGACTCGACCCCGTGTCTCAACGGCGGCTACTGCTACGAGCGTGATGGAGGCTACACGTGCCAGTGTGCCCACGGACACTGGGGCAAGCACTGCGAGAAAGGTAACCACGCCGATTAGGATGTTTACACGGGGGCCAAAACTAAGTGTACTGTACTAAAGTACCAAATGTTCCCTACGTGTGGTTGCAGTGCGACTCAACACATGCGCCTCTGGTCCGTGTCGCAACGGGGGCTCGTGCAGGGAGGAGGCGGGCAGCTACAGATGCGTGTGTCCTTACAGGTTCACTGGGAAGCACTGTGAAGTGGGTGAGTGAGCATTTAAGGTTTCATCTGATTGGTCCAAGTCAGATAAAGAGCATACAGTTCCATAGGTATTTGCGATATCAAGGTCAAGGTCAAGGTCAAGGTTCAAGGTCAAGGTTCAACTTTATTGTCAAATATGCATACATTGACATGTAGCATGGATGAAATTTATTTCTCTCAATCCTCAGCAAACAGTGAAAGACAATGTAGTCTAAAAACAGTATAAACATATAGACGATATATACAATAAGAGCAGCATAAAACAATGGCACTTGAGGCTATTGAGGATAAAAGTGAATAAAAGTGACGTAGTGCATTGTGCAATATGCAATATGCAGATGACGGATAATGAGGGAAGTGTCATAGTCTGTGACAGGAGGCAGGGGTCGGGCAGAGGCAGAGGGTGGGGAATTTGGGCAGAGCAGGGAGGGAGTTGAGTCTCCTGACCGCCTGGTGGAAGAAACTGTCTTTGAGCCTGCTGGTTCTGGCACGGAGACTTTGCAATCTCCTTCCTGACGGCAGCAGGCCAAAGAGGCTGTGGGATGGGTGTGTGGGGTCGCCTGCGATCCGGATGGCTTGGCGGGTCAGCCGGGAGTAATAAATGTCCACGAGTGGGGGCAGAGAGACACCAATGATCTTCTCAGCTGTTCTCACGGTGCGCTGCAAGGTCTTTTGGCAGGACACAGTGCAAGCACCATACCACACAGTGATGCAGCTGGACAGGATGCTCTCAATGGTGCCTGTATAAAATGTCTGCATGATGGGGGGTGGGGCTCTTGCTCTCCTCAGTTTGCGGAGGAAGTACAGGCGCTGGTTGGCTTTTTTGGCCAGTGATGCGGTATTGTGGCTCCAGGACAGGTCTTCAGAGATGTGCACTCCCAGGAACTTGGTGTTGCTCACTCTCTCCACTGTGGCACCGTTAATGGTCAGTGGAGCATGCTGGGAGTGCACCTTTCTGAAGTCCACAACAATCTCCTTTGTCTTCTCCACATTCAGGTGGAGATTGTTCTCCTTACACCACAAGGCTAGCCTGCTCACCTCACTCCTGTAGCTTGTCTCATCGTGCGTTGTTGATGAGACCCACTACAGTCGTGTCATCCGCAAACTTAACGAAGAGGTTGGAACTGGACGAAGGAGTGCAGTCGTGGGTCAGCAGTGTGAAGAGGAGGGGCTCAGCACACATCCTTGTGGGGCTCCTGTGTTCATCATGATGGTGCTGGAGGTGTTGCCGCCGACCCGAACTGCCTGTGGTCTCTCCGTCAGGAAGTCCAACAGCCAGTTGCACAGGGAGGTGTTGAGCCCCAGGTGGTCCAGTTTGTGGATGAGCTGCTGCGGAATGATGGTGTTGAATGCTGAGCTGAAGTCGATGAACAGCATTCTGACATGTGAGTTCTTGGTCTCCAGGTGGGTGAGGGCTGAGTGAAGGGCGGTGGAGATGGCGTCTGCAGTTGATCTGTTCTGCCGATATGCAAACTGGTAGGGGTCCAGGGAGGGGGGGAGGGCAGACTTTATGTGCTGCATGACTAACCGCTCGAAGCACTTCATGAGAATGGGGGTGAGTGCGACCGGGCGGTAGTCATTGTAGCTGGAGGGCGACGACTTCTTCGGGACCGGGATGATGGTGGTGGTCTTGAGACAAGTGGGGACAACAGCCTGGCTCAGTGAGGTGTTAAAGATGTCTGTGAAAACATCTGTGAGCTCCTCAGCACAGTCTCTCAGGACGCGACCAGGAATGTTGTCAGGACCTGCCGCTTTCCGGGCGTTTGTTCTCCTGAGGGAATGCCTCACACTATCCTGGGAAAGTGTCAGCACCTGGTCGCCAGGAGGGGGTGGGGTCTTCTGTGCTGGGGTGTTATTGTCTGTCTCAAAACGAGCAAAGAAGTCGTTCAGGTTGTTCAGCAGCGAGATGGCGCTGTCGCAGGTGTGCGGAGAGGGCTTGTAGTCCGTGATGGTCTGGATCCCTCTCCACAGGTTTCTGGTGTCTCTGCTGTCCTTGAACTGGTCTGTAATCCTCCTTGAGTATTGTCTTTTGGCCAGCCTGATGCCTCGTGACAGGTTGGCCCTGGCAGTCCTGAGGCCCACCACATTTCCAGCTCTGAAGGCGGTGTTCCTGGCCCTTAGTAGCCTGCGGACCTCACCTGTCAGCCATGGCTTCTGATTGGCTTGGATGGTAATGGTTCTGGTGACCGTGACATCATCCATACACTTCCTTATGTAGGACGTGACGGTCTCCGCGTACTCGTTGAGGTCAGTTGTTGCGTGTTTGAACACACTCCAGTCTGTGGTGAAGAAACAGTCTTGGAGTGCTTCTGTGGAACCCTCAGGCCACACTCGTACTTGCTTCCTCATATATGAATATATATATATTTTTTAATAGTTATTTTTGATTAAATTTTGCAAAATTGTTGTCCATTAGGGAAGCCTGATCCATGCGCGTCCAGTCCTTGTGTGAATGGAGGGACGTGCTTCCACTACATCGGGAAGTACAAGTGTGAGTGCACCGACCTCTTCACTGGAAGACATTGTGAGGTCAACACTGCCACCGCCATGCACCGTCACGCAGGTCAGCCATCCCACCCAAAATATTCTTCTCAATCAAATGCAAGTTATTTATTTTTTTTAAATGATACAAGAAACATTCTTTGGATAGAAGTCATGTTTTTTAAACTCAAATTAAAAAATATTTCTTTAAAAAAAATCAACGTTATTTTTCTTGGAATTTTCATTCATATTTCTGTTTTAATACAACATTATTCTTTTAGGGTTAGGATTATTCTCTGAAAAAGGAAACATTATTTTCAGAAAAGCACAATTGTTCACAGAAAAAAAATGTTTTGTAGTTTTTAAAATAATTTTGCAAAAATACATTAATAAAAAATACATTATTGGAATATTATTACTATTTTGTTAAAAAAACACCCATCATTCAAAAGAATGTATATATATTTATACTGTATAACATTCTTTTTAGAAGAAATAAATTTGGCACTTAAAAATACGTCATTAGTTTCGTACTACTAAAATGATTCTCTAAAAATGTGTACCGTAATACCCAAAGCTGTTTTTAAGTAATTTTTTTCCATGCTCAATTTTGACTTAAATCTTGGAATGTTACATTTGATTCAGATTTAGATTCAGAAAACTTTATTTATCCCCATGGGGCAATTAGATAGGACAATATTCTGGTACTCCTCCACTTTTAATCTGACGCACCCTCGGGAATGGCGCTCTGATGATCCCGACTGCGTCCGTGTTACGCTAATCTTAGCGTGGTTGCTGCCCTGTAGCAGCACGAACCCATATATAAGCGAGTAAAAGCTATTTCAAGTCAAAGCCCAGGACACATGAGCATTGACGCCAAGCTCAGTTTAGCCTCAATGTGCCCCTGTTGCCATTGCCATGTCCTGGTGACCCACATGACTTTACATATTTTTCAGTGTAACGCAGAGCGGTGATTTAATCTTTAAATTAATGCGTAGCTCCTAGTTTGTCATTCAAATAGCCCAGTGCACATCGATGCTCTGTAACATTTTATTTCCACTGGTCCATGATGCTGGTGGGATTGAGCCCCAGGAATTCTGCCTAGCGACAAATGACAAGGCAAAGGTGAACCAGGAAGTAGCCTTTTTCTTTCACATTTTTTGATAATTGGAATTATTTTTGCTGCATTTGTTTCTTAAAAACTATATTGCTATTCCCACTGTTATCCCCCCACCCAAAACCTTTTACAATAAAATAAAATGCAAAATCATATTTGTGAATGGCTTTTGTTGATTTTGACTTTTTTTCTGAAAACATTTGTTGTTCTTGCTGACACGCTAACAAACAGCACATGATTGTTGCTATTTCAGAGGTGGGTTGCGGGCCACCGCTGCAGGTAGATCACGCCGAGGTTCAGTTTTCGTCCACCTTGCCGGGATCGGTGGCCATTTACCTGTGCCGGGCGGGATATGTTGCGGTGCCCAGAGCCACGCAGAGTGTCTGCGGCGTCCAGGGCGACTGGAGCCAGCCCCCCGTCTGTGAGGGTGCGTCACAAGAACACACAAATATGCCATCGGATCATTTATTCTATATCCTGATCCAGCTTTATCCATGTACTAGTCCACTTGCGTTTTGGGCGTGGAGGATTCTATCCTACGTTATTCGCATAAAAACGACATTCAACCTTAACATTACTCTATTGAAGTATGGTTGAGGAGTTTCATTTCAACACAAGTATTGGTTTGCTGCTATCTTGTGGCATCAATGGGCAACTAACCTTTTTAGTGGGGCATCGTTACTTGCTGATTTTCGCTCCTCGCAGGTCGGTACCTACGGGGATTTAGCAGGATATCAAAAGTATGAAAGAAATGCTCAATTTGACGTGAAGTGATTTTAGTTGTTTATATCCGTCCTCCAGAACTCAACGAGTGCTCGTCTGAGCCATGCGTCAATGGCGGGACATGTCACAACAACGGAGAGTCTTATGTGTGCGACTGTGAGCAAGGCTATACCGGGAAACAGTGTCAGACAGGTAAGTGCTTCCATTTTTCATTTTAATAAATGACCAAAAATTAAAAAAAAAAAAGCATTTTCCGAATTGCTATTATGTTCAGTGTAGAATAAGTTAAATGTTGGAGTTTAGCTGTAAAATAAAACGTGGAGAGGAAATGCTTTATGGCTCCATGGTTCATATTAACCAGCGTGTTGTGCTGACCCTGCTTAACCTATCGTTAATGTCCAATTTATTCTATGGAAGACATCAACGAGTGCCTGTCGGAGCCTTGCAAAAACGGTGGAACCTGCGAGAACCAGCCAGGGTCCTACTTGTGTCACTGCCCATCGGGCCTCAAAGGGCGCCACTGTCAAACAGGTACACCTAAAACCACACTCTTACCTGCTATTCAATCGATATGTTAATAACCACACAAAGTGCTCATGTTGACGGTATTGTGTGTGTGTGTGTGTGTGTGTGTGTGTGTGTGTGTGTGTGTGTGTGTGTGTGTGTGTGTGTGTGCACGCGTGTGTGTGCGTGTGAGCGCGCGTGTGTGTGCGCGTGTTTGTGCGCGTGTTTGTGCGCGTGTGTCCATGCATAGAGCAGGACAGCTGCGAGTCTAACCCATGTCTGAACGGCGGCGTGTGTCGTGCCTACAAGAGGACATATATGTGCACGTGCAAGGATGGCTTCTTCGGCGACCAGTGCCAGATGTGTGAGTGCCCTTCCTTCCTCTTTCTCCTCTTCCTCAAGTTCAGTCAGTTCACACTTTGGAGCAGCGTAGTGGCAAGTGTTGGACTTTGTCGCCCCCCAGTGGAGGATCCCTGTGTGCTGCATCCCTGCGGTAGCAGGGGCGAGTGCAGAAGCGACAGGAGAGGAAACTACAACTGCGTGTGCAAAGCCGGACACACCGGGAAAGACTGTGAGAAAGGTCTGAAATCTATATTTGATTTGATTTATGTACTATTTAAAAGGTTTCATATTGTTGTTTTAGCTAGCTAACTCACTCTCACCTTAGCCGACTACCTACCTTGTGATACCTTGTTACCTTACCTGCAATAGATACTGAGAACAACTTAACTCCTGTCTTTCTCCCAAGCTACATACCTACCTAGCTATTATTAACCAACTAACTCACCACATGCCTCGCGACCAACCTACAATACCCATATACCGTACAACATACCACTATCTGGAGAGACCATCTACCTTACTTTACTTCCTTCCTACCTACCTACCTACCTACCTACCTACCTACCTACCTACCTACCTACCTACCTACCTACCTACCTACCTACCTACCTACCTGCCAAACAACCAACCTCGTCACCTTCCTAGCAACCTACCTTCTTCCCAATCTAGCGACCTACGGAGTGTTCCAATGTAACGAACTGCCACCCTACCCAGCTACCCACATACGCAGCTACCAAATGACATACCCTACCTACCTGGCTATCTACCTAGCTCCATGACTACTTAGATACCTAGCAATTTCCTACATACTGAGTTACCAAATTAGCTAGCTAGCTAGCAACCTGCCATCCTACCTAGCTCTTTAGCTTCCCACATATCTATCTACCTAGCTACCCACCAACATATCACACTGCCAAATTAGCAACCCTCAGCGAGCTATCTAGTGATTAAGATGGTTAGCAACCAAGGTAGCTCCCGACCTACCTAATAAACTATCTGAACATAAAAACTATGTCTCTGTAAAACTATGTATTCCCAGATCTGCTGCCCCCCTCGGGCCTGCACGTACAGCGTGTGGAGGAGAGCGAGATGGAGCTGCGCTGGGACCAGCCCGAGGCATCCTCTGCAGCGTGGCTGACCGGCTTCGTGGTGACATACGCGCCACATGGACGCGGAGGCGCTCGCAAGGTCGACTTTCTGGACCGGCAGAGCCGGTGGCACGTCCTGCGAAGTCTGGTGCCTGGCCTGCTCTACAACATTTCTACCTACTCCATCAAGCGCAATGCCAACAACGACCACGTCAGCAGGCCAGCCACCGCTCTCATACGTACCAGTCAGTGCCAGACACACAACTCTTTTTTTCCCCCTTAAATGCACTACACACAAATGCTCTCACATTTGTACTATTTTTTTTTCTGAAACGCACCACCATATCACTCTCACACTTAATACCGTAACGCTCTCACACTCACTACTACCATTTGTTTGAGCTCACAGCGACTGCTTAGTTGTTTTTGTGTGTGTGTGTGTGTGTGTGTGTGTGTGTGTGTGTGTGTGTGTGTGTGTGTGTGTGTGTGTGTGTGTGTGTGTGTGTGTGTGTGTGTGTGTGTGTGTGTGTGTGTGCGTGCGTGCGCTAGAGTTTTAGTAGTGTTGAGTGAGCTTTTCAGATGATTGTGTGGGAGGTTTCCAACATGTACAGTAATCTTGAATGACGTGTTCATGCTAACTGTTCCGTTTCTGTTCAAAACGAAGGGCCTCGGCGGGTGGAGCATCTGCAGGTCTTGAACGTGTCATCGTCTGAGGTGTGGCTGAGCTGGAGCCTCAACATCAAAACGACTCGCCATGCGCCCGTCAGCAGGATTAGAGTTACAGTAACGCCCGAGGACGGCGGTCAAGCGCACACGGCCCTGCTCAATGCCACCATCAGCGAACACGCCTTCAAGTGAGACCCTGAGCCCACAGCCAACCAGTCATTGATCACTACCAACTGTCTACCGATCTACCTAGCAACCTGCTTACATTGCTCCCTATTTGCCTACAATCCTAGCTAGCTTGCTCCTTAGCTAACTAGCCACCTACCTACCTACTTTTCAACAACTAAGCTAACAAGTTTGCTCACTAGCTACCTATTCCCGATCAAAATGACTTTAAAATAAACAGTGTGGGTATTTTCCTACCACCAGAGGATGCCATTGCACAACTCTCTTATGTTGTAATGGAACATCTATTGTGATGTTTTCAGTTCTCTACTTCCTGCCCACAAGTACACAGTGGACGTGTTGACCCAAAGTGGACTCAGGCCGGACGAGTTTCCCTCCACAAGCCACTCGGCAGGACCCTTGCACTTTTGGACCAGTAGGCTACTTCTTTTTTCTTTACTTTTGTAAGTCAACTAGCTTAATGCTGACATGTGAAAGGCCATAGACTTGTGGAAATTAGCGCAGATTTTATGATAATTATAAACCTGATAAACCCGAAAAAAAGTTGGGGGGTGTTAAGAGAAGAAATTTCTCAAGAATGAAAAGCAGCATTTTGTGTCTTTGGGCGGGGTTATTTTTCTCAAGATTTTTTTTAAAGTTAGATTTTCGCTTCTCCCCTCACCCGCTCCACAAGTTGTCATCTTATGAATTTGTTTTTTCAAGAATAGCCTTGTTCTAGAATAAACTACAGGTATTAGTTTCATGAATAATCATCACATTCTAGTAAAACGTTTTCAAGCATTTTTTGTGAAAAATACACATTTATTGATTTAACAATAAGATGATTTTTTTCAAGAATAAAAAGTCATTTTTGTAG
Organism: Hippocampus mohnikei; assembly: GCA_026261675.1. Classification (NCBI taxonomy): domain Eukaryota; kingdom Metazoa; phylum Chordata; class Actinopteri; order Syngnathiformes; family Syngnathidae; genus Hippocampus; species Hippocampus mohnikei. Next base: position 13,762,323 of record JAKGUB010000332.1, on the reverse strand, counting down.
AGTTGTATACAAAGTCATTACAAGTAATCTTACAAGTTGTATTTCTTCAAGAAAGAATCAATAGTAGTTTTTAATCCAAGGAAGTTTTCTTTTTTCTAGATTTGTATTTTTCCTCGTGTTTTTTTTGTTTTTGTTTTTGTTTTTTAAATAAGCATTTTATTTGAGAAGAAGTTGCATCCCTCAGAAATAAAAAGTTACGCTTTTCCCTGTTGCCTACAGAGCCCCTCCCTCCGCAGAACCTGTCGCTGGCCCACGTCACCGCCAACTCGGCCGCCATCACCTGGACCCCCCACCCGGGGCTCGTATCCGACGGCTTTGTGGTAAACGTGACGCGAGGGCTGACCACCAGGAGCCGCTTTCTACCCGGCGGCCTGCTTGGATCGTACACGCTCCGAGAGCTGACGCCAGCTCAGCTCTACCGACTCGCCCTGACTTCCGTCAAGAAGGCGGGACAGGAGCAGGTCCACAGCCAGCCTCAGTACCTGGACTTCATCACCTGTGCGTACCACAAGTTGACTTTAGAGATCATTTCCCTTCTCTTCACTCTGGAATCAAGCTTTATGTAATCAACAACAAAAAGACACTTCCCGCTTGTGCTTCTTTGGGCTCAGTGCCGATGGAGGCCAGGCCCAGAAGAAGAGAACGCCCGACCAAGGTGGGACGAAGGCCGTCTCAACCTCAGGACCTGGGAGGTGGAGCAGAACCGAGGTAGGAAATTAATCAATCAAAATGATTGAACAAATATTGAGCGATTGAATGTGTGTGTGTGGGGGGAGCGGGTGTTGAATAATAATAAAAAGAAATAATGAATTGGACTCACATGGATATTCTCTGCAGGTACACTGAAATGATTGACAGGAGGGGAAAGATCACAGCCAAGTTCACACACTTGCCAAGAAAAGCCATTCGACATCGGACCAGTAAGCTGAATAGCAAATCTCTCTCTCTCTCTCTCTCTCTCTCTCTCTCTCTCTCTCTCTCTCTCTCTCACTTGTGAGCAAAAATATTACTTATGAGAGTTGTATGGTAATTGTGAACTCACTTCACAAGCAGCATCAATTTGGTAGTTTGCAATTCTCCCCCCCCCAAAAAAAGTCTCTTCAAGCTGTTGACTACCTCACCCAGTTGAAGTTACTGTCACACTAAACTAAAACAAAGACAGTTCCACATTGTGTATTTAAAACAACCTTTGCATTTTTTTTTCTTTACCTATGTAGTATTTTGATATTGATACAGTGTTGGCCTTTTATGGTCTCCCCCCCCACCCCACCCCACCCCCCACTTTAGGTTTTCTACATCTGCGTGTTTGTGTGACACTTGTTTACGTTGAGGAGGCCCCCCAAAAATCTCTTGCTTAAGTCGTTCCATGTGTGTCTCTAGATTAGGCAAAAGGATCTCTTGTGTTGTTTTTGTTGTTTTTTGACATGTTAAGATGTGTTGTTATGCTTTGGTAATTGAATCATGCTGCCGATGACCTCATCGGCTCCTAAAAGGTCACAAGTGTGACTCTACAGTGTTGCAGGACTCCTCAACTGATGTCACTGTAAAACACTCAAATTAGGTTTATTTATTTATTGCAAGGAGATTTTGTAATCTTACGAGTTCTTTTTTTCCAGGAATAAAAAGTTAAATTTTTCTAGAAAGAAAAAGATTTTTCTCTGTTGAATTTTTCACTTTTCAGACTTTTGCAAAACAAAGCAGCGTGCTTTAACCCTTGTGCAGTAATACAGTTTGTCACGTTCTCAGTATTTGTCCCAAATTGGGTTGCGCTTTGAGGTGTGACAACTTTTTCCACTTTTGAATTTTTTTTCACTTTCAACTTTCAAAATATTCAGTGGCATCAGGCCAAGACATACATATAATTATTTATTTATTTATTTATATTTGGCGCCCTCAATGAGCCACAGCAGCAGGAGTGTGTCAATCACACAGTCACTATCCTGCATATGTAAATTAAAAAAAACACCCAGTCCAAATCTTGCATATGACATAAATAGAGCCTTGAATATGTCACCAAACCGCAGGAACAGAATTGTATTTCATGCCTGTTTTTTTCTGTAATGGCCATTTTTAAAAAAATGTGACATCAAACATATTTGTCCCAAATTGGGTTGCGCTTTGAGGTGTGACAACTTTTTCACTTTAGAATTTTTTCACTTTCAACTTTCAAAATGTTCAGTGGCATCAGGCCAAGACATACATATAATTATTTATTTATTTATTTATATTTGGCGCCCTCTATGAGCCGCAGCAGCAGGAGTGTGTCAATCACACAGTCACTATGCTGCATATGTAAATAAAAACCCACCCAGTCCAAATCTTGCATATGACATAAATAGAGCCTTGAATATGTCACCAAACCGCAGGAACAGAATTGTATTTCATGCCTGTTTTTTCTGTAATGGCCATTTCAAAAAAATGTGACATCAAACATATTTGTCCCAAATTGGGTTGCGCTTTGAGGTGTGACAACTTTTTCACTTTTGAATTTTTTTCACTTTCAAAATGTTCAGTGGCATTAGATCTAGCCATACATATATAGTTTGCATTACTTTTTCTTGAATAACAAAATGAGTATCGGGTTATGACTCTATATAAGTAACTCTAACTCTATGTGTCCAATATTGTGTATAAGCGTTTATATAGATATCAGAGTGAAAAAAATGTTGTACATGGTAATTAGAACCTTGAAAAAGTATAAAAGTCACAAAAACTATGAAAAATGTTGAAGTAACATACTTTATAACAAACAAACAAAACAACCAGCAACTAATATGCAAACTTGATAACAAAACGAAAAACAAACACAAAACTTTTTTTTTTTTTTTACAATCAGAACAAATGGTTGTAGTGTGTTTGTGGCGGATTGGCCTTTCCACATCTGCCACAATAATTCAAGCACGAAGTGTTTTTGCAAAAGCTATACGTATTGCTTTCTTTTTCTCGCATGTCCTCTTCCTGCAGCTGCTGCACCGGGCTGCTGTGCAGCTGCAGTTGCAGTGTTGGTGTGTTTACGTGCATAAACAAATGTAAAACTCATTCATTCATTCATCTTCCGAACCGCTCGATAAATGTAAAACTTGATTCTCAAAAAATAACACTTGATTTTCAAAACAACGTCCAGCCAGTAACAATCGTTACGCATTGAGTTTCTTGGCGTGCTGCACCCTCAAACAAGCCAATCATGCCAATCAATCAGGGCACTGGGCATGCCCGTGCACAAATGCACATTGTGAGTGCGCGATCTACTGGCGTGAAGACGAGAAAAAAGACTGATGAGCCCATCATTTCAAATGGCCGTAAGTACACTCCTAAAACGTGGCTGTTTCGCCTGTGCTGAGCGCGTTCACGTGAGCGCGTAGCCGCAGCGTCACGTTCATTACGAGCCCACACGGCCGGGATGTGCATTGCATAACAGTTTGACCAATTCAAAAGTCGATTTTCAAAAATAACACCTGATTTTCCAAAAACACCCAGATAGCAATGCTCTACAAGCGGCATTACATTGTTTTGCGGCGTGCGCGCGTGCGCGTGCAAACCAATGTAATTTATGTGCAACATACGCGGGTGGGACATCTTAAGAGGTGACACCAGGAAGTTGAGTCTGTCTGGGTGACGTCTCTGCAAGAGACGCGTACGACCTCACATTCAAATGTGCACAAAATGGCGGAAAAATACTGCTTCGATGTCTTTGCTCAGTACTGTTCTATGTGACGTGCACAAACGATCATATCCACACACATAGATGCAAATAGACCTCTCGCAACAAACTACACCGTTTATTCGAATGAAAATGACGAACTGGAAGTACTCTCAATGACGTAAAGAGTCGGCACGAAAATGATATCTTAGGCTAAAGCGCCATCTCGTGGAGAGTGAGGTAAAAACTCACTACCACAATTCTCAAGCTTTGATAGTATTGGTGAGCCGCCGGTGATGTGATTTGTGCAGAAATTGAGAAAAATGCACGATAAAACCAAGTTTTACAGTCTATTGGAAATTTGAATTTATAATGGGCGTCAATATGCCAAATTTGGGATTTCTACTATCACGGTATTCTAAATTTGTTACAATGTCATATATACCAACTGCAATGTTCAAAAATGTCCAGCTTGCTGTCATTTTGAACTTTGACCCCATTTGACATCCTATGGAAATTTCAGCTTCGTGGGGTTATTTTTCACACTCTGGCTGTGTGTACAACTGTCTGACTGTCCAAAAATGTCCAAATTTGGGACAGATACCGCACAAGGGTTAAAAACAAAATACGCCATTGTCTTTGTTTTATATTTATATTGACAGTCAACTCTAAGTAGAGTTGGCATGAAACAGCACCAAACTTTGTTGTGCAGTGAGTTGAGTTGTTTTTGCATGGCAGAACCCCAGCCGCCGGTTCGATTGGAGAGGATGGAGGAGACCACAAATAAAATCAGCCTGGCACTCGAGATTCAGGAGCAGACCACATCCAGGGCAAAACTTGGTAGGTGTGGCACAGTCGAAATTTGAAGTCGAAGAGTGCAGACAAAGAGCGCACTAGTTCATGGATAGATAAGGAGAAGGTTCTGTTATTTTCTGGGGCTGCTTTGCTCCATCCAGCACTTGGGGAGGGTACAAAATTTTTCATGACAAATTGGTGTTAGATCAAGTTGTATTTGCTTCAGGACTTGTGCATCTTAAAGATTAAGATGATTATTTTTCCTTTTTTGGGGTGTTATGAATATTAAATATGTTTGTTCTATTTTTTTTTCAGAGTCGGCCCAAGACTGTCTCAGTGTGCCATGCCTAAATGGCGGCACATGCAGAAACGGCGGCGACTCGCATGTCTGCGACTGCACCACTGGTTTCAAAGGCACACAGTGTGAATTGTGTATGTCAGCCTCGACACACGCACACACACGCACGCACACGCACACGCACACACACACACACGCACACACACACTTTTGCTTCTAAACCAGAGGTGGGCAAACTACGGCCCGCGGGCCGGATCCGGCCCGTTGGGCTTTTTAATCCGGCCCGCTGAAGGTTGGTACACAACACAATTAAGGTTCGATATAAATGATTGCATTCATTTCATTTGGACTTGTAATGACAGGCATTTCAACGCCAGGTGGCGCAGTTACTTGAAGTTGCAGAGCACAGGGAGGGAGGGGGAGACGATACGGAAGCCAGCAGTAGCGCCAACTCAAGCAACTCCCGCTCGATACGTCGGAATAAGTGTGTCCGCGCCGCTATTTTCAATCATTGGATCCAAAACAGCAACATGCAAGTGACTCTTTGTTGCAGTGAGTTTTACTGCAATTGCGAACATTTTCACGTCCTGTCGATCATGGCATGATCAATGAAAAGGAACAGAAATGGCCACGGAAGAGAAAGTGAAGTGTATCTGATTAAACGAAGCGAATTACAAAATACGAAACATTCAGGAGACGCTTGGAGTCTGAAAGACTCAAATCTACAAAACTTTGAAAAACGAGAAAGTCATTTGTGCTCAGTCCGATTCTGGCTATTTCCATGCCCAGAGTGAATTGCTTGCGGCTCGACGGACAGTTGAGTAAATAAACGTTTCCTGGAATGGTTTGACTGCTATCGTGCTAAAAACTTTCCGCAAACTGGACCGCTAAAAAGAGAGTAAACGAGTCCCGCTAACTATGAGCATAGAAGACTTTGAAGCGTCCCGTGTCTGGCTTCAAAAGTTCGCTACGCGACATCAGCTGAGCAACGCTGTTATGTGTGGTGATCGAGGGGAGGTCAAGTCAGAGACAATGAGTGAGTCGAAAGAAAAGCCACCAGGTCTCTTACACGTTTCATTTTGTAGCAAATAGTCCTAACTTTGTTATATTTTGTCATATACCTGTACTGCTTGCTGCAGTTTTTGGCCAATATATTGTTGCACTTTGTTGATTGTGTTGTCACATGTATGTTGCTCACATACTTGAACCTTCATACAGGACATATACCATAGTTGTTTCACTGTTCTAATTTTTTTAAAAAGGTATTGGAATACTTTCATGCTTTTGTTCTGTTGATGTTTGGTATGGACTGTCAACATATACATTTTTTTTATATGTACCGTATCTTGTCCTGACACGGCCCACCTGTCAAATTTAGAAATCAATGTGGCCCCCGAGCCAAAATGTTTGCCCACCCCTGTTCTAAACCCTTGTCTCATGGGCCACCATATGACAAGAAAAAAGGCCATGGGCAGTCTGGGTTGTTTAATTTGCCATGTGGCTAGTTGGTCTGCACGTCTAATTCTCGCTTAGGGTAAGAGAGGTCCAGGGTTCAATACTGGATGACCCACTTGTTAAAACAGGGACCTGTCTTGATTCGTTAGTGTACTTTGGCTTCTCTGCTCTTGTCACAAAGCCACCATATTGTATCGGCGTTGACCCCTCACACCCAAAACGAGAATCATACCCCCTTGATCAATGTTAAAACAAGGATGCGTGACAATTGGCAATTTTTGCTCCTCCCACCTTGTCACACGGGCCGCCATATGAGAAGTAATGGCTAGCTTCATTTACCATGTGGCTCGTTGGTCTCGGGGTATGATTCCCACTAAGGGGAGGGAGGTCCTGTCTTCAACCCCTGGTCAAGTCTCTTATTCAAACACCCAGGCAAACCGGTCTGCAGCTTTTTGAAACACTGTGGGCCACCATATGATCAGTAATGGAGCATGCTCTCTTGCTGTTGGATTCTCGGATGGCTTTTGCCCCGAATTTGAACCCGGGACCTGCGGCAATCATTGTAGGAATCATAGCCAAAGACCACAAAGCCACATTTTAATTCATGTCATCCTTTACTTGTCACAGAGCAAATAAAACATCTTGGCCTGTGATACATGGTAGCCAATGAGACAAGTCAAGTTTTTTTTTCTTCCTTCACACTCTGGGTTGTTGGATTATGGGTTTGAGTCTATCTTGTGGTCAGTGAGGTCTGTGGTTCAAATCTTAGTGGAGCTTTCTCCATTTTTCTTCGACCATATTGTCCCCGAGAGGATAATTTTTTTTCCCCCGCAAGACTGAGACTCCACAAGATTAACATTAGCAAAAACAGACAACTCTTTAGAAAATACAGCAAACATTACAACACAATGCTGTGCGGCACCTGTTGTCGAGTCAACTGACTGTGGGAATGAGGGTTTGCAAAAAGATCCATCCTGCACTTCACTGTCGCCAACCTGCATGCTATGAGTCTTGCTTCAGATGACGGAAGAATATCAGACAATAATTTCGTCTTTTTTTTTAACCTAGAAAAACATTTTTAATATGACAAGAATTCTGCAAGATTTAAAAAAAAAATAAAGTAGCAATCATCCAAGATTTTTATTTTAATTTTATTATTATTATTATTATTATTATTTATTTTACTTTTTTTTTACAAGCAAATTATCTGACGATAAAAATTAAATACCAACCATAGAGAGTTATTTAAAAAAATTTAATAAAAAAGTAGCAATCTTTTTGGGGGGACAAACTATGAGAGATAAATTATAATCTTGTAAGATTTAGGTCGGATTAAAAAAAAGTCAAATTATATTTCCCCCCATACAAAACAAAAATTAAATCATTTTTCGCAACTTATTTAAAAATAAAAAAGTAACGATGTTATGAGGTTATTGTCGTAATTTTTCTTTTTTAAACAGAAAGTCATATTTTGGGCCTGTTAGGCACGAGAGTTTAGCCCATCTGACTTTAAGGCTCCAGACGGGGTGCATCTACATTTTTTTTTATTCGAGCAACACCTTGTCTGTGTTTTAACAGGAGACAGCAGACGACGGGGCTTTGAAATTGTGATGCTAATTTACTCTTAAGGATGTAAGCATTTGCTCATTTGGCACTTGGGCGTTGGCATTACAGCAGTTGTTAAGTTAACCTATCGGCTTGTCCAACACTCAGAACCATGAGAAAGTAAAAAACCACACACCAAAAAAATAAACAAAACCAAAAAAGGATTGCAAAATAACCAGATTGCGATGTTTCTTTTTGCCCAGCCTGCCAGCGAGTGCCTCACCCGTGCACTCGTCTCTACTCGGAGACGACGAGCGTGCCCGTGTGGGAGGGCGACGTCTGCCACTACGTGTAAGTCACCACCATAAAGTTGTATTTTCTCCAGAAACAAAGAGTGCCTTTTCACACAAGAGGACGTACTACCAGAATGAAAACATCAACAGAAAAAAATTATATATATATATATACTCTATACTCTACCCCCCGCCACGAACACCCAGCGCCCGCCCCCGCGGCCCGACCCCGCGAGGCCGGTGGCGGCGGCGGCGCACCAGCGCGCCTCGGCCTCCCGAGCCGGGCGGGCACCTAGTCAGGCCGGACGCGTGCGGTCGCGATAACACCCCGGGAGTGGTCCCTGACGCCGGCCTCGGAACCTAACACCCAGCCGCCGGGTACCCAGCTCTCTCGGTCGGCCGCGGGGAGAGGAGGCGGGCGGGCGTGACGGTGGGACGGGCGGGGGTGGTGGAAGCCGGTCGTTGGCCGGTCGTCTACTCTACCCCCCGCCACGAACACCCAGCGCACGCCCGGACGGCCCGGGGCGGAGGAGGACGTCCATTGGCGTACCCAGTCCGCCCCACCCCCGCCGACCCGCGCATCCGCGCGCACGTCGACGACCCCCCCCCCCGTCCGCCTTAGTCTTACGGCACCCTAGTCCAGGCCGGGCCGTGGCCGGCGTCGGGGACCTCTCCCCCGCCGCTGCCATCGCGACCCGGCCGACCTCGGAACCTAACACCCAGCCGCCGGGTACCCAACTCTCTCGCCGCCTTTGGCGGCGAGTTCAATGTCTCCAGCGCCCCCGCACCTCGTCTCACCCCTCGGGTGGTGTCCGTCCCCCATTCAGCTCGGGTCCTCCGATGTTGTTCCCGGGATCTGTTGCAACCACTCATCTAGTTTGGAGGTCACTGCCCCGAGTGCTCCGACCACCACAGGCACGACTGTCACCTTTACCTTCCAGGCTCTCTCCAGCTCCTCTCTGAGCCCTTGGTATTTCTCGAGTTTCTCGTGTTCCTTCTTTCTGATGTTTCCATCACTTGGGACCGCTACATCCACTACCACGGCTTTCCTCTGCCCTTTATCTATGATCACAATATCCGGTTGGTTCGCCATTACCATCTTGTCAGTCTGGATCTGGAAGTCCCACAGGATCTTCGCTTGGTCATTCTCCACCACCTTCGGAGGTGTTTCCCATTTTGACCTTGGGGATTCCAGTCCATACTCGGCACAGATGTTTCGGTAGACTATGCCAGCCACCTGGTTATGGCGTTCCATGTAGGCTTTCCCTGCCAGCATCTTACACCCTGCAGTTATGTGTTGGATCGTCTCGGGTGCCTCTTTGCACAACCTACACCTTGGGTCTTGTCTGGTGTGGTATATCTGGGCCTCAATGGCTCTGGTGCTCAGGGCCTGCTCCTGAGCAGCCAGGATGAGTGCCTCTGTGCTGTCCTTCAGGCCAGCCCTCTCTAGCCACTGATAGGATTTCTTGAGATCAGCCACTTCAGTTATGGTACATCCCGTGTAGGGGCTTGTCCTCCCATGATGGTCCCTCTTCCAGCATGTCATCCTCTGTTCCCCATTGTCTGAGACATTCTCTGAGTACATCATCCGTTGGAGCCTTCTCCTTGATGTATTCATGGAGCTTGGATGTTTCATCCTGGACAGTGGCTCTCACATATATATATAATAATTTTATTTTTTTTTTTACATTTCTTTTCAAGAATTTTTCAAAGTACATCGGTTAAAATGAAGTCGTATATTTGAATGCCGAACTGTGATTATGGGGGATCCACCTGGAAAAAAGTAACTTTTAGAAATAAAGGCAAATAATTCTTTGGATGTAAAGCAATTATATAATATTAAATAGAATCATAGAATATCATATTGAATCCAGACAAAATATATATTTTTGTGGAGAAAGTTGTTTTTTGCGATCAGGAAAGCGTTTTTTGTTTTTTTTAATCTTTTGGAAAAGACCATGTTAAGCTTTTTTCAAGAAAATAAATTGCAATGTTATGAGAAGAAAGTTGTGTTTTTCATTGAATAAAAGTTGTTTTATTCTTGCAATTTTTTCTTCAATGAAAAAGACAAATTTTGAATGGGGGGTTTACAAAAAGAAGCAGTGATCTTACATTTGATAAGAGAAAAAAAATGCAAACAAGAATAAGCATTCTTGTAAAAAAATATTAAACATTACACGAATGAAAGTTTTCCTCGCCAAATTTTGACTTTAATCTTGTTGCATTACAACTTTTTTTTTAAATCAAAAAATGGCTCCTCATTTGTGAATGACTTTTTACTCATCATGTCATAGTTTCTAATCTGTGTTCATTTTTATCTCATCTTTGCTCCTTTTTTTTTTGTTCTTGCAGGTACAAAAGAACGTATAAAGTGCAGCAGGATGTTTGCTACCAAGAGGTTTGTGAATCAACCCTTCTGAAGAAAAGTCAGGGTGAGTTCAAATCTGATATCACAATTACCATAAAATAAAAGCAAGTACTTCACTTCTATCTTTTTCTCATCTCCGACAGTAACTGTCAGAAGAACAAGCAGACAACAGTAAAGGTTTGTCTTTTTTTACCTAAATTATATCATAATATGGATCACATAAACCAGTTGTAAAATCCCTGCATTGAAATGGCTAAAAAGTCTTAAAAACTTCAGAACTGGACAACATTGTTGTGGGGAAATAAATGGTCAAACAAGACTCAAAACATCCACAAATTGCTCAAGACTTCATTCAGCACGCTTTACGTGAGTTCAATTCATTGTTCGTTTATTTTTTCTCCGCAAAAAAATGAAAAAGAATATTACTGCAGCTTACTGAGTTTTTCTTTTTTTTTCTTCTTTTTTTACATAATTTGCGATCATGAAGGCAGGAACTAAACTCGTAAGTCAGGTCACATTTGTGCTTCGTCGCATTTCTTAATGTGTGATGTTTTCTTTCAATTCTAGAACATTTGGAGGCCGGCGCAAAGACCGTCACATTGGAAATGTCCATGTTTAAAAATGTACTTGAACTAGCTGGTTGCAAGATAAGGATAAGATAAGGATGCGCTGGTGTTGTTGATTCCGCACAATCCTGTCAGGACACACTGAAACATTTCAGACTCCAGAACGTCCGACAATCTCATCGCTAGTTGCAGGAATTCATCTCTCCCTCTCTCAGATGATGCCGCAGTGTTTTCTTTGTAAAATATCTTGATTTATTATTATTGTTATTATTATTAGCAGGCATTGCTGCTCGTTATTCTGTAAATAGTGTTCATAGGCCAATTTTGTAGGTAAATATTTTAATAATAAAAATGTGAAAATGTCCTGTGGTTTTGTGTCTTTTCTTATAGTAATAACTTTGTTTACAGTAAAAGGACCTTTACAAACACAAGTAGAGCGTAGATTAAAAAGAAAAACAACCAATAATCATGCTCATATATTGTATAAAATGTCAACAAATAAAGTTGGATTGAAATTGGATTTTTGTACACTCCCTCCCCTGTTATTACTTATTATTCAGAAAGCATAATGCCATGTTTTTTCAATGTAATTTTATAGTTATGTGAAAGTTTACACTTGACTGTTTTTTGGGGAAAAAAGCTGTCTAGTTTTGTAATGACTTTTTCAATGTTTTTTTCCTTCCAAATGAGTCTCGTAATTGCTTAATTTATATTAAAGTTGGTCCTTTTTCTTTGACTTTATTTTTAATCAAAAGTAGTACCGTAGTCATACAAGAATACCAGAATAAAAAGTGATTTTCCAGAAAACTGTTTTTTCTGAGAACAACGTAGTGTTTTCAAGGAAAATTAACTCGTATTTTCCCTTTTGTGTACAGTATGTGTTTTTTTAAAAGAAAACAAGTAATTTTAGTAGAAGGGCGGCTCCGGCCTCCCGGTGTGGAGTTTGCATGTTCTCCCCGGGCCTGCGTGGGTTTTCTCCGGGTACTCCGGTTTCCTCCCACATTCCAAAAACATGAATGGCAGGCTGATTGATCACTCTAAATTGTCCCTAGGTGTGCGTGTGGGTGTGGGCGTGCATGGTTGTTCGTCTCTGTGTGCCCTGCGATTGGCTGGCAACCAATTCGGGGTGTCCCCGCCTACTGCCCGAAGACAGCTGGGATAGGCTCCAGCACCCCCCGCGACCCTAGTGAGGATAAAGCGGTTCGGAAGATGAATGAATGAATGAATAATTTTACTAGAGAAGACCAATGGTTCACTAGAATGCCTCGTTTTGATCAAAGCACGTAAAGGCGGCCTTACTTCATTACCGTAGGAATTTCTGTAACAAATGCATTTTCGACCGTATGTAGAATTGTTATGTCTCGTTAGACGATTATGCTGTAGAAATGATACTTATTGCATATACGTGGCACTAGAACTACGGTGATTGGATACATATTTGCCTATGTGGCTTAATACCTCGAAGCGGCGTTATCGCAAGTTCTTCCTCCGTAAATGCGGGTTTTCTATTTACCACAGCACGTAAAGGCGGCATTTGGACAGCCACCGCGGTGCGCGCCCCCGCGGTTCAGTGCGCGCTCCCCCAGTAAAAAGTGAGCTAGTGGCGGTGGGGAAAGAATCGGCACTGGACGACCATGAAGGGGGAACCCTGGATATCTTAGCCCAAACACTTTCTATCACCTTTTCCAACCGTGTAGGCGAAATGTTCTTGTTTTAGTGGTTCATTCGTTTTTGCGGCGAGTGGGAAAGTCATAAATCTCCCAACTTGGAGCCCGCAGCCGCACTGAAAAGTTAGCCAAATTAGCCCGCCTTGGCTAAATTAGCCCGCCTCGGCAAGCGAGTCGAGGACAAAAACAGGCCCGCCGCGGGGACCGAAAGAGGCGGCGAAGAGTGACGAGGAATGTCGCCCCTCGGGATTCAGAAGTACACTTACGGATGAGAAGAAGGAGACTCGGGAAGGCGGACGACAACTTGCAAGCCAGACGATCGCTGCCATGTTGGGGTGGCTGCCGCTGCGCGGCTGCAGCTGCCCGTCCGAGGGTCGGCGATGGCTGCTCTCGGTGGTGCCGTGGCGGCCGCTGGAGCGCTTCTTCGTCGGGCTGTTGTTGTTGCTGCTGCTGGAAGAGGCCCTCGGCCTCGGCGCTCCAGTTTCGGGGCTCGACCACGACAACAGTGGCAACAACCGCAGTGTCAACATTTACATGAGTGTGGACGAGCTCAACAGATTACTGGGTATGGAAAACTTGTTTTCTTGTGGGGGGACTGCTGTCATCCACTTGATTTCAAGAGAGTGGAAAGTCATTGTTCGCCATCACTTTTGCTTGATTTTATCCCACGCGTCGACTATTGAGAAAACACAACACCACAATGTAGTAGACAATCAAATTAGATTGATAAAAACAAAGAAAAGTAACATTTGAAAAAAAAGAAGAAACATTTGAACTTGAAAATATTTGAAAGTAATACAAAAACATGAAAATGAAAGATGAAAATAGAAGAAAAATTGTTAATATAGATAAATAAAAGCAAAATTATTAGCATTTATTATGATGTTGATTATTTTGTTGTCGGCTGGTTAGCACGTCCGCCTTGCAGTGCTGAGGTGCAGGGTTTGATTCCGGCTTCGGCCTTCCTGTGTGGAGGTTGCGTGTGCTTCCCGTGCCCGTGTGGGTTTTCTCTGGGTACTTCGGTTTCCTACCACATTCGAAAAACATGTATGGTAGGTTAATTTAAAACTCTATATTGTCCCTCGGTGTGATTGTATGTGTGAATAGCTGTTTGTAGTTGTATGCGCTGCGATTGGTTGGCAACGGTTCAGGGTGTACCCTGCTTACGGCCTGAAGTCAGCTGGGGATAGTTTCCAGCACGCCAGTGACTCTTGTGAGGATAAGCGGATCACATATTGGCTGGATGAAGATTTTTTTATGTCCATTCTTTCATTAAAAACCAGGATATTTGCCTTAATCATACTCAGATTTCTGTTGTCCTCCGTGAAAGCAGGCGATCTGTTTTTTCTCTTCAAAATGCAGTAAGACGTAAACATTTGCTCTCATATTGGAAAGTAATGATCAACATTGTTGCCTTTTTTTTTAAACATGTTACAGACCAAACGGGTCCCTGAATGATAATTCATTTGTGTTTGTGTATTTGCAGCTCTGTCAATTTTAAATCATGTCCTTGGCTGACCATGAGTTCAGGGTGTACCCCAAGACGGCTGTGACAGTGGCGTAGGCGTGCATTTTAATGCTCTCAAGTGGCAGTATTGTGTTCGGAGCCTTGATAACAGATGTGGATGTGCTCTTCCGGACTAGAAAACAAATTGTGCCAGAAAAGTTACAGGGAAAAAATAAAAAATAAAATACAAACTAGTTTTCAAATTAATGTGGGCCAGACCATTGACCATCGCTCTGTGCGAAAAGTGACTATTACTGCAACTTAGTAGGGGACTTTCTCTGCCTCCTCTTGCTCATAATTATGCTCTTAATCTTCTATGACTTCTTCCAAGAAAACGTTTTTAATTATTATTATAAGTATAACACACTTTTGGGTCATGGACAAAATTTATCTTTTCAAAAATAAAAAGGTCATAGTTTTTATTTGAAGTCTTCCAAGAATTTAAAAAAAAAACGAAACAAAATTTTTAAAAAAATCATCTGTACAGAATAAAGTTTTTTTTTAATAGTTGCATTTAAAAAACAAACAAACAAGCCCCCGGCCCTCCAAACAAACAGTGAGGTGCTGATTACGGTATGGAAGCGGATGGCCTGAGATTGCAGCCTTTATTCACCCCCCCACTCTCCCCAAGGCCCCCCATTGAATCAAAGCAGGCCCTTTTGAAATGAAAGAAAAGCGCACTTTGTGGCTCTGAAAAGTTGCTATTTTTGTCTGCGCTTTTCACCCACGGTCCAATGACAAAATATAGACGAGGTTATCATCCCACGCTAACATGCTACCAATCTCTTTATCTGTAGATGGTATCAAGAGCGCCGCGCAAAGGAGTGGCAGTGATGCTGCGATAGAAGTGCGACGTTTCGCACCTGACGTCTCTCCCACCCTGTTGCTTCCTGTCATTTATCGGTCAATCGTCCCCAAAAAGACTGGCAGTCATTTTGTTTCAAAAAAAGGAGTGTACCGAGAAAACTGCGGTGTCGCATGCCATGCAGTGGAAAATGTGCGTGCTCCTAATTTAAATTTGCACCAGCGCAAAAAGTTAATCTCGAGCCCTGCAACTGAGGCATTTCTACCTGTATGCTTTCATGCTGGCCTCCATTTTCTCTTTTTATCTTCTGGAGGTTTGTGACGTCGGGGGGAGACAACGTGTGGGCGACAAGAAGGTCTTTGTTAGATGTAAACCGGACCTGAGCACCTGCTCGCTGCCGCCTTTCGTCCACCCGCTTTGGACATGCGATGCGACCCATTAGCATATTTGCTTCACGTCCATGTGAAATGAAGGTGGCGTACCGTTACTTCGCAAAAACGGATGGCGCAATTCAGGGGACTGCCACGTGCTTGTATGTGGGCAACGAGAGCCATTTATTTCTCACCAAGTGACGGCTCGTAACTCGAAAATCTTCAAAGTCGGGGCACTTTGTATTTCAAGGTGCCACTATAAGTGTAAAAAACGCTAATAAATGAGAGCATTAACGTAGGTCAAGTGCACTTGAACGGTCCTGTCTTGGGGAAGGTGACGTGGTGATCCCAAAGGAAGTGATCACTCAAAACAAAACCAACATGCTGCCACACTGGAATTCAAAACACCAAAACCCCACTGGACAAACACGCCTGTTAGCATCTCTGTTAGCCGCTAGCCTCACATGTCCATTGAAGAGTGAGGTTTTATTTTCCCCCGCACTCCCAATGACAAGCTCATGTTGACTTTTCCTGTCACTGCCTGTATTAACGTCGTTCAGGTTGAAGGCTAAAATACTGCCAACAAGAGAAGTGATCACTCTTCCGTGCCCGGTGCGCGTCGCTTTAATTGCTATCAAAGCGCACCGCCGCCTCACGTCGTGACAAGCGAGGCACACAAGAGTTCAAGCCAGAGAAAGGCAATTATCACAGCACCGGCCTCGTTTTCTCACAGGAGGCCCCATTAGAACCACTCATTGTGTGTTTCACTCCAGCTGTTCATGAATCCTCCCGCCACCGGCACAACATGTCCTCAGTATAGCGACAAAGCGCAAACTGTTGCCGAGCTACACTCTTAGCTGTCAATAGCGCTGAACGGCTTGCAATTGCGCTGATTTTTCACACAAACACGAACCTGTTTTGTGTGTGGGGGGGGGAGAACAACCACAAAAAGGAACATTCATGTACTTAGCAAAACCAACTAACAAGTGTAAGACACTCATCCATCCATCGCAGGGTCCAACGTGAAGGCTTTTTGAGTGGTGGGCCACACAGTGAGCCAAGTTGTGGCGGCTGGCTTTGTCGTCCTTGTATTCATGCAAACACTTTTGCTTTTCTTCTTCCTACCCCCCAAAACTGCTGCTGTAGACTGTAAATTTCCCCAGTGTGAGACAAATAAAGGATATCTTATGTAATAGAAGTTTTTCAGTTCTTACAACTAGATATATTACACATGCATTGATTTATTTTGTCATTTTATGTTAACTTTTCTTTTGATGGCAGCGGCTCCTCTTGTTTTATGTTGTCTTGAGAGGGAAGAAATTTACAGCACATTTGACAGTTGTGCTTGACTTGACTTATAATTAATTCTCTCATATGGATCAATTTTTCAGTAAGCCGCTTTTAGAATAGTTTTCAGTGTGAAAACTGGACGGCATATTTTTCATTTCACTTGATTTTTATTGTATTTTTTTCAAATACAAAGTCTCCTTGCTGTCACTTTTCTAACACGCAATAATGTCACGATACATTTATTTACAGAATGACGCAATTACACGAAGAATCAGGTTTTGTGATCTTTTAAGCTCCTTACCCCAAGTCAACAGAAAGGCGACGGGGCGCATCCTGTTGAGGCAGATGACGAGGATTGTTAAGGTGGCACCCGCAAAAAGATGTGCGTGGTGCGGTAAAATCGCCCGATCGATTTAAGTGGCTCACTGCTGCTGGGAGAAAGGGCAGAGAAGGTCCCCTACTAAACTGCAGTAAGAGTCCCACAGAGGAGAGAGATTGAGATTTGTTTGTAGATGTGCTAATTTCTGTTAGCTCGTGTCCTGGCGTTTGACATTCCATGTTGGCCGAAGTAGCCAACGTATGAAACGGTTTGGCAGAAAGTTTTGGCGCTCAAATCCCCAACTCTCTTGTTTTACGTGTCAGTTTCACAGCAAACTTCAGCTTGAAGCAAGCACACGGCGCCTTTTTTTACAGAACTGTGCAAGCGAGAGACTCTTGTTTCCGCCAATTGATGTTGTCCAATACGCTCCTGTTTCTTGACCGCGACAGAGTGACACAACAGGTGCAAAGGAATGCCTTAGAAGGTGTTTTTTAATAAGTCTTAAGTATGCTGTGCCTTCAGTTCTCGCTTCCTTTCAGAGCCGTAGCGAACGATTGCGGTAAGAGCCAACGCATGTGCTGTCCTTTGATCCCCCGCTCATAAGTTGAAGGGAAAATCAGCCCCCGTAGGCTTGACTGGTTAACACGCCCACTGCCACCGCCGCCCACACGGGGCCTTTGTAGATTGCCCCTTGAAAGACGTCGCCCATCTGCTGCCCGAGTTGCCAGCGACAGCCTGAGATGGTTTTAATTGAGTCAATGTGAGAAAGTGGTCGGAGCCTGAGGCTGTTGCGCACATTCTTGCCTTTAAACGAGATCTTCTGAGTCAGGATGGAGAGCTTTACCCCCCCCCCACCTCCTAACCCCGCCAGGCTGGCTTTTTTTTTTTCTTCCTCCCTCCTCATGACTCGTTACCAAAATAAACACGGTGACGCTTCACACTCTTATGTCAGAGTGTGTGTGTGTGTGATATAGTGACTGATATGAACCCCTCGGTAAACTTGCACTCATCTCAGAGCTCGTCCGCACTGCACTTGAGCGTTTTGAACTTCTTCGCTTTGGGCACTGAGAGGTTTTCAAGTGCTAGCAGATGTGCTCGGGCCCATCGCTCTCATTTAGCTGAGGCGAGCGTCCGCGTCGCTGTCGTCCGTTCATGGCAAACTGGCAGTTTTAGCTGTGAGCTCAAAATCAAGTATTTCCCAACTAGGGCAAAATCTTTTTTGATTCTGAAATAAAACCAACGCCAACCAATGTCAACTTTCCATTTCTGCTCCCTTTTCCTCTACATTTTCTTCAATATTCCTAATCAAGGTCCGTCTTGATGTGTTCCGCCCATTCAGGTCTGGATGCGGAGCTTTATTACGTCCGTGACGACGTGGTGAACCGCAACGCCATGTCGTTCACCATGCCTGTGCCCAGTGAGACCAACAGCCTTCACTTCACCTGGCACTCCAAGTCCAAGGTAAAAGCCGATTGCGCCGCCGCCACAACATCGGAATTTATATGCTGAGTTTGATTTTATACCTAGGTGGACTACCGGTTAGGATTCCACGTGGAGAATCCTGCTGCCATGAACACCCCACGGAGCAACATTTCCAGCCAGGGGGAACTTCCCCGCATTCCCTCCGGTTTGTACACATGACCGCCACCCTATTCCTCTGCTTGGATTGTTTCATTCGCTACCACGTGCAAATTCTAAGACAGTTGCTCTTGTACACATTCATTCATTCATTTTCTGATCCGCTTATCCTCATGGGGGGGTGCTGGAGCCTATCTCAGCCGTCTTCGGGCAGTAGGCGGGGGACACCCTGAACCGGTTGCCAGCCAATCGCAGGGCACACACAGACGAACAACCATCCGCGCTCACACTCACACCTCGGGACAATTTTGAGTGTTCAATCAGCCTCCTGTGCGTGTTTTTGGAATGTGGGAGGAAACCGGAGTACCCGGAGAAAACCCAGACAGGCCCGGGGAGAACATACAAACTCCACACAGGAAAGCATACGGATCAAATCTGCTGTCCTGGGTTAAAAAAAAAAGTAAACCCGGTGTATACATTTATTTTGGTAAATTCTTTCACATACCACTGGAGGGAGCCCACGAGCGACGAATCGGATTATCCGCTCTCCAAGTGTCCTTGGGCAAGGTTGATTCCAACTATACCGTATGCTGTGTTTTATATCAAGCAAACTTGGTTGGTTTATTTTTGGTTGTTAGTTATTTGAATTTGCTCCCAGTGGGCCGGGCGGCACCTCCCACGGCAGCAGACGCCCGTTGTTGTATGGATGCTTGCGTGAACGGATGAATGCGAAGCTTTGTAAAGTGCTTCAGGCACCGTGATGGTTTTGATAAAGCACTCTATTAAGTACGCCATTTACCATTTTTAAGTGAGGGGTATGACTAAATGGTGTTTATTTTATTTATTTTTTTCTCACGCACCTAACAGTTTTTCGAGTGGACCTCTTCTGTTCGGGCACGGTGGAGGGCGAGGCTGTCGTGACGGTGCAGCTCAACGTCACCCTGCACGGCAACAACTACACAGTGCTCAATTTCAAGAGGAGGAAAATGTGCACCAAAAGTAAAAACCAGAGCGTTTGTGGAAATCCTTTTGTTTAAAAGTTTATTCGCAATTTTGCATCTGTCAATTTGCATGAATACTCTCAAAACGGTTTGGCTTGACCAACATAAACTCTAACGATGGTCTCTGTCCTTTTTTTTCTTTTCTTCCCCCGGACAGGGGTAGAGTCCGACCCAAAGATTCCATTTCCTTTCAACAACCGCACCCTTCACACGCTTCAGCAACCCGACTGTGAGTATCGCTTTGTGATCTCTGGAGAATTGCATTTATTGACTCTTACAGCCCTTCTCCCATCGTATGTGTTGCCACACGGGAAGACATGGGAATGTTCATAGACAACAACAACAACAAAAAAAAGACCGTTCAGAAATGCAGTTATAGACATTTTAATGCAAATTATCGTTCCGAATTTGGGGTTCGAAAAAATAGCCTTGAAAACGAATCGAATAATTCTCTTGAACAGTGTGTGTTGTGAAATTCTACCTCTTCCCTCACTTAGTGGGAGCTGCGCGTCATTTTGTCGCCTCAAGATTGAAAAACATGGACAGTCATAGAATCGTAACAACTATTCCTGCATACGCCTTGTTGTTTGACGCAGTTCGAGATGAAAGAGGAGAGAATCAGTCTCCTTTCACCAGTGGATCAAGAGAGTCTTGCTCAAAACGTGCTCGACGTCCCACGCGTCGGCTACAAGCTATGTATGAAAGTAAACAAGAAGCTCCATTGAGGCTAAAACAGATTGGTTCACTCCCCCCCGCCCCCGTGTAAATCCGCTTCAATTCCAAGCGGCGGCGCCCAGTTCCAAATACTTGGCAGTGGCGCTTTGAGTTATCTGTTGATGTTTATGAATGATAAATGTCTACAAATGTTTTATTTTTTGGAGGGGGGGTGCGCTACGAATTGTCTGGATACCCATCTTACCTAACGTTTGGCCTCCTTTGTGAGGACATGGCCATTAGTTCCACTAGCAGTGCCATTCACAGGTCACCTTACGTCTACTCCAGCATGTCTGAACAACCTGAGGCATTCGAAAGCTTTAAATAGTGATCTCATAAGTGGTCAAGTCGTCTTTGTTCTGGAATTTTCTCAAGAAAAATAAAATGAGCACTTCAGATGCCTCTGAAATAAATCCCCCATTAAAAAAAAAAATCACAGAAAAACAATGTACTGCTGAAATGCACGAGCGGTACTCCTCAGTAGCATCTCACCTTTTTATTTCATTTTATTTTTTATTTTGCTTCCATCAGTGGACGGCATGACTGCACCCACCACCTCCACCCAGGTGTTCTACATCAGCGTGAGCGTGTGCTGCATTGTCATCTTCCTGGTGGCCATCATCCTGGCCATCCTGCACCTGCACAGCATGAAGCGAATGGAGATGGAGGACAGGTTGGTCCTTTCGGTCCCTTTTTTTTTTCCTTCTCTCCATCGACTTCCCTGATTATTATTGGGGGTTTTATCCCCTTCATTCTTCCAGTGTGAGCGACAGTGGAAGCTCACAGGGACTTTCTCAGCCTTCCACGCAGACCACGCAGTACCTGCGGGCCGACACCCCCAACAACGCTGCGCCCGTGTCCAGTAAGAGTTTGTAATTGATTCCTCACAGAGCAGCAAGTTGTAACCATTCTTTCAAAATGATATCATGTGACATAACGTCAAGTCAATTCATCCGTTAATGAGAATTGCTCAAGTGGGTGTGCTAATACAGCGGCAAATGATGACACACTGTAGTGTGGTGGCATTCCACCGTTTGCTTGTCCGAATGCGATTAGTGAGCGGGAATGCTGGAAGTTGCTGTCACGAGATGGCCATTCCGTGCCGCCCTCACCACTTGTTTCAATTCACTGGCATTCCAGTCTTTTATAGTCCAAACATTTATGTTGGCTTTTGGGTTTTTAAAAGTCAACTGACAGCATCTGGCACATGTGAAGCTATTTTGCTAACACCTCGTATAAATGTTCATGATTTTGACACATGCAGCGCTACTGCACGGTCAAGATTGTTTTTAGAAAGGGCAAGACTCGCTACAGAAAGACGGAAATTCATCCTTCGGGTTTTGACACTGAGAGAATGTTTTCCAACCGCATGATGACACAAGCAGGGGAAGTCCTCCGAGTCATCGTCGCCCTCTTGTGGATGCAATGCTCATCTTAACGCTGCGCACTGTTTTCAACCCGTGTTCACCTTCCCCGCCTCTTTTATGCCTGACTTTTTGTGAGTCACCGAGCTTGTAACAGACACCTATCGAACAGTTACTGGCCTCTTCATTTGGGTATCCCTGCACAATGCCATGAAAAATTGTTTCCAATGCGAAATACGATGGAGTCATTTCATCTGCTCTCTTAAATTGATAAAAATTCTAATATTTTCAGAATTCAATTATGCCATTGAATAATGGTTTGAAATCACATTACATCACAAAACCATCGTTTCCCAGATGAATGTTGATTCACCAATTTATTGTGTATATTTAGTATTGTTTAGTGAAAAAACAACAAACTACATTTAATTCAGCAATATCACACAAGAGGGGACTGATGTAGTCACAAAGTTGTTCAAATCTGGTTCAGTTACTATTTTTTATTATTTTGCAAAAGCAGATATTGTTAAATATCTTATTTTGATTCAACCCAAAATACAGTCAGTCTACTTTCATGAAGGACTACAGATAATCGAAACAAAATACCATTGGTTTGCCAAAAACTGAGAATTTAGACCTGTACCTCAAAAACTGAGATCAGTTTTGGATTCCCCACCCCGATATTAGTTCAAAACAGCTGTCAGACCTCGCACCCCAAAATTAGTGTCCCGCAGTGTTATGAAAATAGTTCTCAATTAATTTGATAATACAGTATATTAATTTTTGATTGTTTGATTAATAAAGCAAGAAAGGGAACCACAGTGCAGAAAGAATGTACGTCTTGCACTGTATTCAGTGTCCATTTCAAATTAGAATGACTAAAATACCTTTAATAAAATAGTCTTGAAATCCACATTACGTCACACGGTTGCCTCCCATTTGATTGTGCGGGTGTTCCTAATGAAGTGGCTGGTGAACATCTTCCGTCAGTGTGAGCACCCCGTTGAATCCTTGCCCTCCCTCTTTGCCTCCCTCTCCTCTCGTCAAGACAACCACCCTGGTTCCGCACCCATTCTCCAGCTCGCCGCCTCCTCCTTCCAAAACACGGGTGCGCCCCCTCACGAAACCAAAAGTAAGTGAGCAGACTCTCTCCTTGCAACCGCCCCTGCCCGTCGTCACACGCGCCACTTTGCGAGGCCGTTTCCCTTCGGGGGACGCCATTGATGCACATGACCTCTCCTTTTGCCCACCCCGCATGCCACCACTGTGCCTTTCACCTTATCTCATAACACATAACAAGAACATCAAAACACCCCAAATGACCGGTCGTGCCTCACCACGTCTTGTTTTGCTCTTTGCGCCCTGATCTCAAAGTGTACACACGGTGTGTGTGTGTGTGTGTGTGTGTGTGTGTGTGTGTGTGTGTGTGTGTGTGTGTGTGTGTGTGTGTGTGTGTGTGTGTGTGTGTGTGTGTGTGTGTGTGTGTGTGTGTGTGTGTGTGCAGTGGGGCACAGGGCTCAGTTAGATGGTTTGTGCTACACACGGGGGAGGTTCTTGGGTTGTATTTTAACAAGAGGCCAATTCCGATATTTTGCAGGATAATATTCAGAAAACTGATTTATTGGCAAATTGTTTGATTTTTTTTAACCCTCCATTCAGCATTTTTGTGACCATATTTGGATATGTACAAAAATAGGCTGTAATTTTTAAGATTAGATTTTTTTTGTGCCTGTTTTACTGTAAAAAAAAACAACATCGTTTTTTTTTCTTACATTTTTACATTTCACATTTATTGAGAAATTTGTGGACACGCCTCAGCCGTGTGTTTGCAAAAAGCCGCAAATTATTGACACATCCCTTCAAGGGCTCTTATTTGCACATAGGTGCCACAAGATGGCGATAAAGCGCTTCAGATTTAGACGAGCATGGCGGCACCAATGCCATGGTGTACAAAACCAGGAACCTGTGTTGCATAACACAGTCGTATGTCGTAGAATGCTTCCAATTTGATGTTGTTGGTATAAGTGGACATAAATCCCCACCAATTGTAAGTTTCATTCCATTTGCGTTAACACAGCATGATGGTTAAATAAAAAATAAAAAGAAAGAAAAAAAGCAAGGGAGGTAGGTGGACTCGAATGGCCAGCATCAAGCCCAGAGGATGAAGAGAAATGGCATGTATGCTGTCAAAGTGATGTGAAGCAGACACTCCTCCACCAATCCTCGTTTTTTTTTTTGCGTGTGTGTTTACGCTTGGATCTTCTTTCTCCCTCCCTCGCTCACAGGCTTCCCATCTCTCCGCATCGAGAAAAACGACCTGAGGAGCGTGACCCTCTTGGAGGCCAAGGCAAAAGTCAAAGATATCGCCATCTCGCGGGAGAGGGTCACACTGCGAGATGTCCTGCACGAAGGTATTTTTTGTTTTCTCTCTCTTTCTCACTTCTTTAGACACTGGATGGGAATTTAGCGAAGAGATGTCAATTTTCGATATTGCTGATGGATTCTCATTGGGTAAAGGATGGACTTAAAGCATTGTGGCCCGTCTCTCACTTAGGTCAAGGTTAGGAAAGGTGGAAAGTGCAACTAGATTAATCTTTCACGTTGCCTCCATTCGGCTGGCTGCTTTGGAGGCCGCTGAGCTTCGTCATGGCGTGAACAAGGCTGTACTTCGGTCTGCTGGGAGTTTGGCCCGCCGTGGTGGATTTAGTGTCCTAAACGATTCCCAAACACTGACACAGCACACTAGCACGGCCGTGTCTGGGAACGCGCAATCAGAACGTAAATATTTTAAGCCTCACTGTCCTTTGATAAAGCACCGTTCATAAATCGTACTTGCGCTGTCCGAGTCATCCCGGATGAACTTGCGACGTCTCGACACGGGGTTTAACAGGGAGGTTGGCTCGTAATTCTTTGGGTACAAAAGTGGTGGATGCAGCCGCTGCCTGGCAACTAACTTGACTGGCCCCTGTAGTTGAAATTGCTCAATTTCAGTCCTATTTCCGTGTGCAGTGTTACGGTTTGACCGTGGAAAAAAAGGTGTTAGCGGACATTTCCAGAGGGCGAGTCGTTTTACTTGATTTTAGTATTATTTTTAAATGTGGTTTAAGTTTTTATGTTTTGTTTTGACAGTCGTCCTGAAATGTTACTTTTCGGTTTATGACCGCCAAAGTTTGGACCTGAAAGGAAAAATACATTCACTTTGCATGACTTTTACTTTTAGATCTATTCTACGGAGCTTCCTTTTGTCTTTTATTTTCCACTTGCTTGTCAGTGAAGGATGTTTGAAATATTACTTAAAAATGAAAACCATGACAACCCAGCAAATACGATTTTTAATTCAACTCAAGCTAAATAATCTTGATGAAAACATCGCTGCAGCATACGTTTTGCCGCCGTTAGCGTGGCGGCGTGCAAAGAAAAAGAACACTGCTAACATTGCGGTGAAAAATGAAGTCTTGCGGACTCGCGAACTGGTCCGGACAGGCCCGACGCGCACGCTCCAGGTGGGAAGCGAGGCGGTTTAACACTCACCTTGTTGTTGGGCCCATCTGGCCTCGGGGCTCCGATGTTTTTCTAAACTTTACGTCCACGCTCGGTTGCTCACCTCACTCGGGTTCCCGCCTCGAGCGCTCCTCTGACAGTTTAGACAACGGCGATGATGAATGCGCTCACTTGGCTTCTCCTACCGTCGTTCAAAGCATTGAAATGCAGAACGCAATCGGTCTTCTTCTGCCCGATGTGACAAAGTGTTTTAAATGCGTAGCCTGACCCGGAGATTAGCCCGCCCGCTGTGACATTTAAACTTCTCTGGAGGTCTAATACAAGCTCCTGATTTTTTTTTTTTTAAACAGGCACCTTTGGCCGCATCTTCCACGGCGTGCTGCTGGATGAAAAGGACCCCGCCAAGGAAAGGCCAGTCTTTGTGAAGACCGTGAAAGGTATCCACGCTCGCTAATGCTAGTCAGTTTTTTCCAAACTATGTTGTGCCAAAGCACTGATTTTACGTTCAAATAAAAATCAAAATAAACTCTCAACTTGCACCACCCAAAAAAAAAGCCTCCAAATAACTTCAAAAGCGCTTGATATTTGTATTTCAGGGTGACTGCTGAATTTATAGTGCAGTCTCCGTAGAATATAAACATGGGCGCATATAACATTGCGGGTCGACCGCGATTTAAAGTCTACTTGGAAGAAAGGGCCCACAGTCAGGTTTATAAATATTGGCACATGGACACAATGCTCAGCTCGTTGGCTTTAAAACACCACAACAATGGATTTAAAATGAGACAAAACAAAATGTGCTTCAACTGCAAATGTTGAGCTTTTAATTTGAAGGTATTTACATCCAAGTCAAGTGTAATGAGACAAATGGGGGGAAAAATGTCAATCAAATTTTCACTTTTTTGTTGAAAATCCTTCGCAGTCAATCACAGCCTGAATCTGACACGTTTTCACCCCTGGTGATATTCTGTCAGGCCTCTACTGTGACTGTCTTCACTTCCTGCTTGGTCTTGGTGCATTTTCCCTTTAGATTTCAGAGAGTGAGATGCACGCTCAATTTGATTCAGGTCAGGTGATTGACCTGACCAACGCATAACATGACACACTGATCGCTTTCACGGTATGTGTCCAATGAGTTCCGAAGCATTTGGCTGAATATGAGCGGACCAAAAAAAAAGTCTCCTTTAAATAAGTGTAATATTCAGGTGTGTGTGAAGTTCCGCTGTCTTTGCAGATCACGCGTCAGAGGTCCAAGTGACCATGATGTTGACTGAAAGTTGCAAGCTTCGTGGACTTCATCACAGGTGAGCGTATTTTGCTTACTTGCGTGAAAGTTTCAAGCACTGATGACCATAAGTGAGCTGGAAGGGGGTCATTTTAGGATGAGTATCAGGACTCCCAATGATGTTGGGGGGGTGGGGGAATAACCGCCAACTTATATTGGACCTTCATATCAGGACACACTGAAAAGTCTTAAGGACCACCGTCTGTGAACAGGAAGTTTTTGGTTCAGGCCGGCCATTCGCTGCTAAATTCCTGCCCTCAAAAGATGATAACAAAAAGTCCCTGACACCAGTTTCGACAAACAACACTGAGTTGGGTGGACATGTTTATCAAAACAAGACTTGAGGAAAAAGACCCATGGCTGAAAGGCAACAGGAAGTCTGCCTTTTTGGTTCTAAATCAGCCATTTTAAGATAAATTCAAGAGCTCGAGAGACAAAAAAATGAGCCCCCCCACCAACTCTTTATGTGCACAGAACACAGTGAACATGTCTGTCATCGCATCACAGAAACCATCTCAATGACACAGACCCAAAATGGATTAGGAAGCAGCCAATTTATTTTGAAGCAGCATTCCGGGAACTCAAACTCCCCCCACGTGAATCCGCCCAAATGAGCCCTAATATGAAGCGGAGATCTGAAACAGATGAGTGACGCTAAAATTCAAGTCGTATTTTGCATGTCGTTAAATTTGAGGCCACTATTTGAGGTATTTTGGTACCAGATAAGTAAAGCTGAATTTAATTATTGTTGTGTAAATGAGTTACCTGGTGAAGGATTCATGTCAACATTCCAGGTATCAGTTGTACTTTTCGGTCAAAAAACTTTGGTTCCTGCCTTAAAAGGTGTTGAAAAAAGACCACAGAGACCTTGGTGACATCATTGTTCAGTGGGGATGGGGAAGTCCAGGATCACTTTCCATCGTTGCATGCGCTGACATTGAAATGCTTCAAACAGTCAAGAGGAAGAGTTAACTGGACACATTTTGGCCGACACCTTTTCCTTCACACATTGCCACGGTTCCCTCTTCCCTTTCGCTCCCGTTTAACAATGTTTTGAAAGAGATCTCTGACAACACAGCTTCCGTACCGAATAAAGTCTCCAGTTAGTGTGTATTTACGCCAAAATTTTTTTTTACCCCCCTCTGCTTCCAGAAACCTGCTACCCATCAGCCACGTGTGCACGGAGGACGGCGAGAAACCAATGGTGCTGCTGCCCTTCATGGCCTGGGGCAACCTAAAGCTGTTCCTGCGCCAGTGCAAGCTCGCCGAAGCGAACAACCCGCAGGTGAGGGCGCCTAGCTTGAAACCCGTGTGCATTGACTCTTTTTGAAAATTTACTGTTTGGTGTCTGTAATACTGCACACCCACACACTGTACTTAATACAGTGAAACTCCTCTACAACGAAATCATGTTTGCAGCAAGAAATTTTTCACAACGGGGGACTTTTCACTGTAGCAAATTCTATCTCAGACGTAAACACGAACACACACAAAAAACGTTATATATGTACTTTTTATTTGTATTCCAATAGTGCATAAGTATGAGCATACACTTATTTGACACTTCATAGGGCCAGCGTAGAAAGAAAAAAAGGAAAGAAATTGTGAAATTTGCAATCAGCATTTACTTTCACACATATCAGTTTCTTGCATAATGTCTTTTGCTTCCTCCATCTTTCATTTTTATTACTTTTATGCTTACTTGTAGTCGAAAAAAGCCGTAAGAGAAGAACACAAAAATGCTCCAACGGCCCCGCTACCTGATTTACAGCCGCGGCGCTTATTGCGATAGCGACGCTACTTCTGCCGCCGGTGCCAAAAGGCTCATCATAATGAGATTTCTTCAGAGTAGCATGTTTGTCTCAGAGGCCGCAAAAGGAGTTTTGATAAAGATCGGCAAGCTCCATCTTGCAAATGCTCGCTCGGCAGAGCTGATTGATGAAAAGCCGCTCTGTTTGAACGCATACAAAAGGCCGATTGTCTTCGCGTAGCCTGATCAGGTGCCGCGCGTCTACAGTCAAAACAACTGGAACCGCAAAACTCCCGGGCGAGCCTCCTTCTGCTAGATTGACACCTGTGAACTGACAGTGTGAAAGATTTATTGCAAATCTTTAAGGAGTGCGTTTCATCACGTCGAGTCGAGCCCGATCGTCAAATAAGCTTGCAAAGTTGTTTTGGGGCGAAAGGAAAAGAATAATCACTTGCAAAGGCTGGGTGGGAAAAAAAAAAAAAGATGTCAATGGTTTTACATACCGCAGTTCCAACCGCTGTCACACGGGATGTTGTCGTGAAATTTATTGGACAAAAAGGTTCAGTGAGTACACAGAAAGATTACGCATGTAAGTTTTGCCTCGGGGGAAATCTCATCCATGCATTTTCCGATCCGTTTAACCTCACTAGGGTCGCGGGGCCTAGGGGGTGCTGGAGTTTTTTTTTTTTTTTTGTAATTAGTGTTTATTTTGTTTTGATTTTTTTCGGTTGAGCTATTTGGACAACGCTTCAAGGTGTGCTCCAGACTTTTTCCCCCCCACCACCGCCACCACCACTGTCGCCTACAACAACGCCAAAATATCTTGCTCTTTTCACTCCGAAATCAGTCCACCATTATCTGGCCGTCTGACATCACGGTGGTGCTGTGCCCAGTCTGAACATTTTTCAGTCCGGGCAACACAAACAGGATACAATGAATGGTTTCGCTGATGCCAACACTGTGCTTTACCATCTGCAAAGTAAGGAATCGTGAAGCGACTCGCCTCGTAGCACTCCAACATAGTGCAGTACAGTGCTGGCAAATGTGGGCAGCAAAAAAAATGAAGGGCAGACTGAAAATGGGGTATTTTGCACTCCCCTGTTCTAAATGATGAATTCCAGCTTTTTAACGAAAACGGAAATGAGGGCACTATGACACTAAATGTCACAGGCAGTCGCTACCGTGTGTTTCCTGTCCTCAAGCGCTGTGTCCTCCCCTCACTTCCTGCCAGGCGATCTCCCAGCAAGACCTGGTCTACATGGCCATCCAGATCGCGTGCGGAATGAGCTACTTAGCCCGCCGCGAGGTCATCCACAAAGACCTCGCTGCCAGGAACTGCGTGTAAGTGACCGCCGACGGCCGCCAAAATAACCTCCCGCAAATGATTTCTCCTGAACCTGCGTTTTCCCCGCTCCCGACAGCATCGATGACAACATGCAGGTGAAGATCACGGACAACGCCCTGGCCCGCGATCTGTTTCCCATGGACTACCACTGCCTTGGGGACAACGAGAACCGGCCCGTGCGTTGGATGGCTCTGGAGAGCTTGCTCGACAACGACTTCTCCAGTCCCAGCGACGTGGTAAGAACACTTTTTTGGGGTTTGAAATGCGGGTGTACGAGTGCTGGAGCGCTCATCGGTTTCCGCGCTGACATGCGCTGGCTTCCACTAACAATAGGGTTGCGAAGAGAGAGGTGCTAATTTATAGTGTAGCCAATTTATTGTGTAGGGGTACTGTTGAGAGCCCAAAATCGCCGTCCGCCGACGGCTGAGTTTCAGGGAGAAGTCCAGACGAGAAGACGCTCAAGATGCCACGCGCGGCGTGACTCATTTAAATACAGCGTGCACTCGGTTGTTTATGATAGCGAGCTGGAACACTCTGGTCTGAACTTCCTTGACTGAAGATGTTGCTCTTTTACGTAATCACTGGCCCAAGTCCTCACTGACGTCTTAAAATGGGCCAATAGGATGCGAAGAGTATCTGAACAAGTCACCGTTGACTGCATCTTGTAACAAAAGGTGATTTTGCTTGCACGTCCAAATGTAGTACGCAGCAGTGAATCACGCCAGCGTGTCCTCGCACGCGCCGCTTCTTGGTTTCGTAACATCAACTACATGCTGGCTGCAACAAAAAAAAAGAGTTCATGATAGAAATATTCTGAAAGTATCCAAATATTCTATTCAAATCAAACAACAAAAATAAACATCTGTTTTTGTTATTTTGTATTCATTTTTTTAATGTATTTTTGGGAGGGTGGGGGCATTATTGTAACTCTCGTGGTTTATTGAAGCAAATGACCTCATTCACTTGTTAACAGCCTCCCTGTCAGAAAGAAATTTCTCCTGCATGTAAAATGATTGTTTCCATGTCTTATTTGTTTCCCCGGATGTCCATATATGATTTAAATAATCAATCTTCTCCCCTGCCCCCGGCACAGTGGGCTTTCGGCGTGACGCTGTGGGAGCTGATGACTCTGGGCCAGACGCCATACGTGGACATTGACCCCTTTGAGATGTCGGCCTACCTGAAGGACGGATACAGGATAGCGCAGCCAATCAACTGTCCCGATGAACTGTACGTACCAAGAATTCACTCGGTTATAGTTACCTCCGCCAGGGAGTTTTCTACAGGTTGATCACTTAATCTGGATTTTTCTTTTTTCATGAATATGCGGGTACATCATGTTTTTAATTATTTTTTTTTCTGATCATTTATTTTAAATTTTAGCCTTAGGTCTCAAACTTCTACTCAACCAGTAATTACATAATAATGAAAAAAAGGCACGTTACCAGAACTCCAATGTTTTTTGGGGGGCGGGGAAAAAAAAACCTCTGAAGTTTTTTTGTTCCCCCTCCTCTTGAGTTATTTATTCATTTGTACTTGTGATTGTGGCGTCCTTTCTAACATTCCGTGTGTTTTGACTGAAATGAAAATCGATCGGTGAGGCGTGCAGAGATTTCCTGCCAAGTACAAAAGGTGACGACGGACGCTTACTGTTCCAAAATATTTCAGGCCACCAAATGAAACACACACCGACACGCCACTTCCTGTCGCGCCCCTTTTGCCGAGGTCTTCCATCCTTTGCCCGTTTGTGTTGCAGGTTCGCCGTCATGGCGTGCTGCTGGGCTCTTGGCCCCGAGGAAAGACCCAAGTTCCAGCAGCTGGTCCAGTGCCTCACAGAGTTTCACGCCGCCTTGGGTGCTTACGTGTGAAAGCCTTTTGAAACCTACTTGTGCCTTATCAAAGAAAACCAAATGGAGGCTGGTGACTTTTTTGCATTTTTGTACAGGTCTTTAATATATCTTTTTACAGCATAGCAAATATTTTTCCGTAGGACGTTTTCCCACACCAGGACTCTCCCGATGGGAATTTTTTTTTTTCCCACCAACATTCACGTGCCGTGTTTTAAAGGCACTTTGGCGTTCACTTGTATATGTACTGTAACCCAATTAAGACGCAACAAGCGCGGTACGACGGCGAGAAACTCGAGCACGCTTTTCTTTGTGTGCCGCTTGACTTACGATGCCATCATTAAGCATCGGTCGCTTTCACATGGTCGGTCGGGATTTTTCCATGCTTTGGGAATTGGAGACAAATTCAGCCTGGCAGGCATCGGATGGAGTCTCAGAGCCGTAACATAGAGTTGACTGCCTTGGGAAGATTTCTGACTCTTTGACAGCTTTTGTTTCAGGATGAGTTTTAGAAAGAGGCCAATGACTGTAAAAGATGGCGGCATTTTCTGCCAGGACGAAGTCATTTCACGCATTCGGAGGGTAATATCAGAGGCAGGACACTACTTGTGTCGAAGGGGATTAGGGTGAGGGTATATCTGGGATAAATTCTTACCACGGTTCTGATGCATTTTTCCCCCCTCAGGGGGTCGCTCTGTGTGAAACAAGCTTTGTAGTCCACATTCTCTGCCAAAGGTACCAGGGTCTTCACGATGTTCCGGGTTCATCATTTTTTTTCGCCTGGTATTTAACACCACCCATCACAGGACTCATTGATCTTCACAAATTTGTCGGCATTGTCAACATCCTTTGATCTTTTTTTTTGGGGGGGGGGGGTGTTTTTACCGTCGCTGCATGTCGAATGATGGTGCTTGAATTCATTCATTCACGATTAAATGTTCTTTCTTTAATGTATTTCCCAACTTTTTGGTCTTTAGACAAACCAGCTTATCATCTTTCCCCTTTCGTGTGAGCGTGCGTGCGTGCGTGTGTGTGTGGGTGCGCAGGTGTGTGTGTACACGGGATAAAATAACTGCTGCAGACCAGGCATTCTTGGCAAATTTTCCAAAGCTGTCTTTTCCTTGAAATTGTCCGATCGCTTCCATATTTTAACCACATACAGGCACTGCCCAAATATGGTCAATTTCATTTTTCCCGAAAATTAATACTATTGGTGTGGCCTCATGCCATCTGTCATTAATATGCCTTATTAACCAATTTAGAGTGTTGAAAACAGCTTGTGAGCAAATCTATGAAGTGTCTTGAACATTTGAACCCTCTGAGACGTGAAAATAGTTCGGTTAGACTTCACTAGGCCTGTTTTGTTCAGAAATGTATTGCCAGGCTTCAATTAAGCGGCCAGCCACAAAGGTAAGGCGCGTACATATTAATTTCCGCTTATTCTACTGCTCTAAGACCTTTGGAAACATTGGTAAGATGATGTAACCACTGTCGCTTTCTTTTGATGATTTTTCCACAACACTTAGGGAGACATGTCTATCATACTCTTAAGTCAGGGTTTTTAGGGTATGTAAAGTAGGCAGCAGCCTGCCTGAATTCGGGCCACCACAGGCTGTAAAAGCTACTTCATGTAACTTATCTGTTGCCAGTGAGATAGATACCAGTTGGCATTTAGACTGGCAGTTGCGACATTGTATCGGAAACAAGTGGAAACCGCCAACCAATTTTCTTTTCAACTGCCAAGGTGTCAATCAGAATGCTGTGTTTCGACAAGGGGGGCTGCATAGAATATATTCTTGTCAAGAAACTTTTTGGGTTGACTTCCCCTTTAAAGAGCAATAGAATAAATCCACCACCTCTGCCTCAAGTTAACCTCAGGAAACCCCTGTGCCAGAGACCCATAAAAAAGTATCAAAAAGCCATTTGGGCTTCCAGTTGACAGTCAATTCTTCAAACATTATCAATAAGTTACATTCCTCATGCAGAAATTTTGCTTGGCTTGCTCGTGAGTCCTTTTTTTAGAACACCAAAGAATTGTGAGCCACGCCAAATACTTTCACTGGAATTTTGCAACGTCCATCACTATCAACGGAGGAGTAAAACTTTCCGTTTACTCCCAGACAGCTTCCACAGTCGTCAGACTTGAGATGCATCATCATACCGTTGTTGACCAGAGAACTTCCTCTTATTGGACTCCTTTTACAGAATATTTTTACCATTTAAAAAAATATGGCTCTTGACTAACGACTGAGGTTGATATGGAGGTTAAATTCTGTCAAAGGCACATAAATGTAATTTACACTGTACCTACCTCTCTCTATCCACTCCAGTCTCAGCTCTATTCATTAGCACGTGTTTCCCGCCTATATCACGTCCTCATTAGCTTCAATTATCCTGTCAGCAAAGTGATGACCTAGTGAGCAAATATTCACTAACAACGTCCCCTTGCATTGTGTCCAGTATACAGGCAAATCTCAATTTAGGCTTGCGCCTTGTTTTTGTATGGCCTTTGTGTTGCTGTTCCATGTGTGTTAGTAGTAGTTACATCAATGCTGCTTCTCCACAGCTATTATGAAGGTAGTTGAGTTGAGTTCATGGCCACCAAGCGCGGTTGCAAGTCAAAGCAAAAATACATAAATAAAAATCGTCCGAATGAAGGCACCAGGCTTGCATCGAGAAAAACGCATTCATTTGAGTCATTCGTATTTCAAGGCACCAATGTGTTTTTCAAGCGTGTGGGAAGTGCAAATTTGCAAAAGTATGGAAATTGCTGCTTTTTCTCCCTCCTCCTCTGTCTCATTATCTCCACTGAACAGGTGTCGAACGTCTCCGCGATAAACGGGGGTTGACATTGAATATGAAACGCTTGTGACTCAGCCAATGGCCAGCTCACGTTGTACTATGACGTCACACGCGGGCTCTCACCGGAGGGAAAGTAAAAGCTACGCGCATGCGCACTAGCAACACACCGATCCCGCACGGTTCATTTGACTTCATTCCAGCAAAGACGTGAAGAGACGAACAGGACTATGATGTTCCGCAGCATTAAGGTAAGAGATAACTATTATTATTTGTCCACTCAACGGTAGTAACAGATCAATTTTAACTCGCCTGGTAACTTATTATATTTGCAGGTGAACGTCCCCCCACGATGCTAATGTCAACATTTCTTCAACTGAGACTCGTTTAAGTTAGATATAAATGTATTTATTTATTTATTTGGTATAATTACTGGAATTAATATAACGCGTTGAACTTACTTTTAGTCTTGACGAGTCTGAAGAATCAACTTTTTAAAATGTGAGCTGTCCATTTTTAAAACAACTCCGTTCCCCAAAACCTCAGATATGTTACTTTATTGACATTAATGCCAATTTCAACTACAAGAGGAATGCTCTTGTAGTTAAATGTCCCGTGCTGTATTTCCACATTTTAAACGAATTATGCCACAAAGTGATCCTATTAACGTCTTTTGTATCATACATTTATAATGGTAATACAATAGTGTCATTTTTTTGCGCTTTAATAGTTTTACACGTAATACGAGATGTACCAGTTTAACTAACATTAAAATGCAGTAGCTTGTTGGTCCAAAGTTTTATCAAAACGAGTCCGAGGTTTTATTCCTGACGAACATCATATTTTTGTACAGTATCTGTGAAATGTTGACGTTTGCGCTTATTACAAAATAAGGAAACTACTGTACTTGTAAACGTAAACACATAAAAATTGGTCTTCAAATCACTTCTCAAAGTGTAATAGCAAATGTCTCGAGCTTGAAAGTTACAGTAACTACAACTTAACTATACCTGCAGAGTGATTCTTTTGTTTACCGAGAGTGGAACCACAGTTTGAGTACATTAATATGACGGTGGTAATAGGTTTAACTATTAAAAAAAAAAAAAACAAGATAACGTTCAGGGCGTTGTGATTGTAACCGACAGAGTTGACTATTATGTAACACCGCGGTGCCTTGAGGTAAATGAAAAGCGATGCCATGAATCCAACCTGCCCCCCCCAAAAAAAGCACTGCAAATTAAAAATAAAAATGACGCAGTGTAAAATACCATTCAAAGAGTATGTAGTTTGCATTATAAAAACATATCGTCAGGACATGAAATTAAAAAGATTTACAACCGTTTTGTCACGCTATTTGCTTCAATTCAGGCTATTGACATCTAGACGTGTTCAACGATTTGGGACTCACCCACTTTTGAAGGGAGCACAAGGTATTGAAACAGGCATTATTAAAAATAACTTCTAAGTGGTGGCATAACACTTAATTGCAGTAATTGGATCAAGCCTGTGACTTCACCAGAGTGTTGCATTCTTAATTTGAAATTGTTTTCCAGGCCTTTACCGCAGTCTCTTTCAGTTCTTGTTTGTTTCTGGGGGGTTCTCCATTCATTCTCCTCTTCAGGAGGTGAAATGCATGCTCTATTGAGTTATGGGCCAGTGATTGAAAGACTCTTCAGTCCCCCCACCCCGAAGTCCTTTGTTGTGTTGGCAGTGTGTTTTGGGTCATTGTCTTGCTGCAGAATGAAGCTTCTCCTGATTAGCTTCGATGCCTTTTCCTGTAAATTGCCAAACAAAATGTGAACAGGACTATTTGAATCAGGTGTGTCGCAATAAGGAGCGATGGAAACCATGCAGGACGACGGCCCTCGGGACCAGAGTTTGACACCTACTGTTTAGGCAATTTTTTTCAATATACAAAAAACAACAAAAAAAAAAAAGGAATTGACCTTGCCATTGCTATACTTTTGGAGCAGACTGAATACATAACATTTGTTCCATAAATGCATCATGTTTTTCTTCATGTTAGTATAGGTTTTGATTCCCAGTGACCTCAATATTCAATTTTTTTAGCTAAATAAAAACTGTAATATTAACATTCATTAAAAAAAAAAGTGTCAAGAAAAAACTCTCCCATTTGCAGTTGGCTTGTATCGTTCTTGTTGGTCACATTTTTCCTCGATATGATTTGTCCAATTGCTTCTCGGTTTGAATCACACACACTTCAACAGATGGTTTGACGCTGAATTGTGAAGTCATTGTGTTCCACCACGGCACCGAATTTGATGACTCCCCATAAAACATGTCATTAAAATCAATTGTGCAATTCATGTTTGCAATTTTGACAGCTGGAAGATTATTATTTTTTTGTGTTGTTGATGTGCTTTGTTGTATTGCCCGGCAAAAGATAATTTGCTGCCCGTTTCAATTGTTTTCTCTCGGTGGGGGGGGGGGCTTACACGTGACACCCCCAGCCACCCTCCTTGCCCCTTGTTTTGGGACGAACGCCTTGGCCAACTAGCTACTGTTTTTCAGGGTTGGTTCCGAGTGATGTTTGTCGGAGATGTAATTATTTTTTGGGGAGTGCGGGGTGCTTTTGGTCCTAAGTGTAAAAAGTTTGAGAACCGCTTTTCTGTGCCCTACCTGATGAATTTGCACTCCACGGCCCCGTTCTGTTGTGTTTTGATAATGGGAGTAGTTCTGCACCAAGTGGAGTCTCTTTTGTGCCATAACTTTGTTTATTCATCCTCTTTCGCACCTCATAATAAATCCATCTTTTCTTGCCTCCAGAACACAATGTTCATTCAGCGCTCTATTTGCTCAATTCCATTGGCACATTCTGCGGCGTGCACGTGCGCGCTCGCACACACACACACACACACACACACACACTAAGCAGGATTGCAACATAAATTCTTCACGGATATTTCCGTCATCACCATTGTAGAAGACAAAAGCGAATGACAGATTGAGATTGATACAGTTATAACAACAGGTACACCATCTAACGATTTCCAATCCAAGATGCTAGCTAGCTAGCTAGCTAGCTCTATCTATCTATCTATATATGCTCACCCGATCTGACAATTTGGAAATCAATGACACTTTATAGTCTTTGAACGTAATGTTTTTGCAAGTCTTGTTCAGTCTTCCTGACCTCGGTATCAAGTCTCAAATGAATCTGACGTTTATCAGGACGGTATCATCGGGACTTGAAATTAACATAAATTGATGTCAAGTAAATTACAATCTCTTGCTGCACCTCACAAAACTGTTTCCACAAACGTGGTCGTCGTTGAAGCGAAGTACGTTTTTGCAGGCGTCAAATACAATTTACAGGCGTTAAAGTCGAGGCCCGGGGCCCCGAACTGGCCCGCCACGTCATTTAATGTGGCCGGCGAAAGCAAATCATGCGCGTCAGCTTGCACGATCCTTGCTAAAATCTGTCCTGAAATGGTCGCGTAGTCAATAAAGTGGAGATTCTGCAATCATTTTGTTGCCCCGTTTACACTCACCTGAACACTAAACGAACAAACTACTGTAGTTGACCGATGTCGAATCTCGCAACCCATTCATTTGTTGTCTGCGTGGTTTCACTGTCGTAACGTTCGACCATTGTGACAAACGTACCAACAAAGCTAATTATTTTTAATGGCGATAAATCAAGCAGCTCACCACCAGTTGTCTAAAATGAACAGCACCACCGTGGTGATGATATCTATCTTCAACTATTGTGTAGCCAAACGCCTTTCATGTCCCCCACACAATGAGGGGAGTTCATTCCGTGATCTATCTTGGGAATTTTTGCGCGTTTCCTTTGTTGCGTTTTCTTCGACCGTATAGGTCGGGTTAAAAGAACAAAAAAAAAAAAAACAACAACAGAGATTTCCGCGTGGAAATCCACAGACGCGTCAGGCTTGCGTCGCCTCGTCATGAAAGCGTTTGAAACGGTCGCGCAAACTTCCCTCAATTCTTTCCCGTCGCAGCAGGTTTGAAGGAATCCTCTGTGCTGTATGTTGCACCTAGAGCACATTTTGACAATCAAGTTAACTTGAACTTGAAAACCAAGCGCGTTCAAACAAGGGAGGATGCTTACCAGCTTCCATCTCTCATCGTAGCACTTCAAGAATCAACACAAGAATGACATCGCGGCGCTTTGCCACTTGACTGCGTCGTTCAATTCGAGCGGGCCCCTGTTGTCTTGTTCAACTTTTTGTAAAAAAAAAAAAAATGAAACACTCTTTGGATCTTATCGTTCAACCGGAAAATTGGGCCTGCTGTCATTGATTTACAACCGATTGAATCGACATCGGAACAACAAAGGAGCACTTGTGTGTTGGCAATTGCCATTCCAGGCATTTTGAGGCCCGTGTTTTACCGAGTGAACCCGAGCGCATCATTTGTTTGCTAACGGTTACCTCAACGAGGTTTCTCTCGACATAAAAGCTCGTCAAATATGATTTGGGGTTTTTTTTTCCCGTTAAAACTTACTTTGCGTTATGTGATGAATAATTCGTCTGTTTGTCCAAGGTGTTCGTGCTATGCCACGGTCTGCTGCAGTTTTCCCAGCTGCTGTACAGCTCCTACTTCAAGAGCAGCCTCAGCACGGTGGAGAAACGCTACGGCCTCAGCAGCTACTCCACGGGAACCCTGTCCTCCCTGCACGAGGTAAGGGAGAAGGAAGGGAGAGAGAGAGCCAACAACAACACTGGCAATGCAAGCTGGCTCGGTTTCTCGGATGTACTCGTGACAAAAGAGGAAACGGAGAACAAGCCTCTGGGTCAGGATCGGATTTCTTGGCTGGTGAAGTGGGGTCTTGACTGTTTAATTGTGTTTGTTTGTCAGGTGGCGTGATTCGTACGCCCACTTGGGACCTGAATGTTTCACGGAGGTTCGATAAACGTTGGGCGAGCCTTCCGTATTTTCCGCACTATAAGGTGCACCTAAAAGCATTCCATTTTCTCAAAAGATGACAGTCTGCCTTATGAACCGATGCGCCTTATGTATATGGATCAATATTCTGAAATGTTCTCTTCAACGCTTCGTTGCAGCTGCAGCGTTTTGTGAAAAATGTAAATGAAGCTGTTTTGTATTCCCTTTCGCGTAGCTCAATCTAGTGGATGCATAACGCAACTGCAGCCACTATTGTAGCTTCTATATATGGTGACACCATATATTAGGCGCATCGGATTATAGGGCGCACTGTCGGCTTTTGGGGAAAACGGAATGTTTTTAGGTGTGCCTTATAGTACGGAAAATACGGTGCATATAAGTATTCACGGTCAGCCTCAACTCTTCTTGAGTGTGATGCCGTGAGCGCGCTTTGGCAGGCTTATTTTTGGACAGTTTTGTGTCAAATTCTGAGTTGAATTAATTTCAAAATAAGGCTGTGACATAAAAAACATGTGGCAA
This sequence comes from Hippocampus mohnikei, assembly GCA_026261675.1. Classification (NCBI taxonomy): domain Eukaryota; kingdom Metazoa; phylum Chordata; class Actinopteri; order Syngnathiformes; family Syngnathidae; genus Hippocampus; species Hippocampus mohnikei. The sequence goes on along the minus strand of JAKGUB010000332.1, from coordinate 13,722,811 downwards.
AGGTTCCAGATTGACTTCACGGTGCAGGTGTCCATCTGTCTATCCAGGTGAGCAACTCCCTGTTGATCGTGTTCCTGAGCTACTTTGGGAATCGGGTGCATCGCCCTCGCCTCATCGGGATCGGCGGACTGTTGATGTCCATCAGCGCTGTCATGCTCGCCCTGCCACACTTCCTGTCACGGCCGTACGAATACGACTCGGTGCTACTGAGTAAGTGATTTCTTTATTTTTTCAAACCTCAAAGACAATTCAAACACTTCTGGTAGTCCCGCTCGCTTTCACACAATGCAAATGCACTCCCCGCATACATCCGTGCTGCACATTCCTCTGTGACATGATTGTGAGTCGTGTTGATTCAAATCTGAAAATTCTGATTCTGACATTACTCTGCGTTATTTGATTTATTTTGCGATTTTGTGCGCAGCCCTCGTAGATATCGAAGACCGTTTGAAGTCTCCATGAACTAGATTTTTGTAAACATCCGAGACATATTTCGTGTTCAATGACCAAAAATGGCCGCCAAGGAGCTGTAAGGGTCAAACAAGGCCTCAATGTTAAATAAAGTGTACGTAGGTGCACTCATAAGCATCGAAGGCATTTTGAGTCTTGCAAACGCAAATGCAGGGAAGAACTCATTAAGCAGTTTCCTTCAGACTAAGTTGAATATCAACAGTATTTAATTAATAAATGTCTTCATGCTGGGGGGGGTTGTCATCCGCCGGGTGTTATCTGACTATCTTCCTGAACCTCGATGAGACACTCCAGCTCGACTTTGCATTAATTAGAAGGAAATTCATCATCGTGCCGCGTTTATCTGACATTAAAATCACCATTCATTCGATTTGTGTCGCCTCCGGACCTTAATGTTCAGGAAGCTTCAGGAAATTAAAACAATTACACTCCTCACAAAATCTCAGGGGATTTTTGGCGTTTGTGTGAAATGCTCGACTGCGATAGACGGTAAAAAAAAAAAAAAAAGCTGGAAAAAAAACAAAAATGGCCCAAATCTCACGCTACACGTCAAGCCTCAGCTGAGTGGCCACTTCCCTCGGAGAGAGTCCCCGAAGAACCTTTCACCTTTCCATGCTTCTAACACGATATTCAGGTTTTAGCTGAGCTTATAGTGTCAACAGTAGAGAGACTGGCAGAGTCACAGAAAGGCACAGTATTAGACATGCCTGGAAATGCATTGGTCCCATCTCCTTTGCTCAGACCGTCAGGACATTTGCGACCTGCAGAGGAACTCCAGCGCCTCCGAGTCTTGCGGCCGGGACGAGAGCAGGCGATTGGCCGACACGCGCAACCTGTGGATGCTCATGGCCGCCGCCCAGCTGCTGTTTGGCGTTGGCTCAGTGCCCATGCAGCCCTTTGGCATTTCCTACATCGACGACTTCGCCGCACCGGGGAACTCTTCGCTCTACATAGGTGAACGACCCCGCGGTGAATCCGCGTTGCTGTGATTGAAGTTCCTGCGCACGGTTCATTGTCCACATGTCCCAACAGATTCTTAGTACAGGTCATGTTTTGATTGCCCTTGATACCCACGCGCCGTAGGTGAAAACAAATCAGAAATTGGAGAATCTTCATTGTAATTTTATTGTAAACATCAAACATGAAAGACAGCAGTTAACAGTTCTGTACGTTTTTGTTCACATCACAGAAAATGTCTGATTAAACCGAGCAAGTGTGTTATGAAAGGCAATTTGAGTCTCATCACATATTTTTGTCCACACTAAAGAAGTGTTTTTTGTAAAGATCAATGACGATATACACCAGGTGTGTCAAACTCATTTTTGTCACAGACCACATTTTAGTGACCATTTTCCTTGCAAGGCCATTATGCCTCAAACCATATAAAGAAGTCAAGAATAAATGCTGACTCGCCTATTATTTAAGTTACTGTAATGAGGGATTTGGTAACAAGAAAATGCTTACAGTATCACTCTTATTTATTACAAATGAGAATTTGAAATTTCGGTAGCTATTTTAGCAAGCAGCATGAAAGTTGCCATCTTTGATTTGCTTTAGTGGGCCACATAAAATGATGGGGCGGGCTGGATCTGGCCCACGGGCCTTGTGTTTGACACCTGTGATATAGACTCACATTGAACCTCAAGTATTCTTTGTACAGACACAAATTTGAACGTTTTCATAAAAATCCAACACAATTTCGAGTCTTATCAAACCCAATGTCTGTGTTTTATATTGTATCCATGGATTGTGTTTTTCATCAAATCAATGGCAGTTTCTAATGTGATTGAAGACGTTTATTTTCATTGGCAGCCATCTTGTTTGCTGTTTCCGTGTGCGGGCCCGCCTTTGGCTTCCTGTTGAGCTCCGCGATGCTTCGTATCTATGTGGACATGGACAAAGTCGCTTCGGGTAAACGACATGATTTAAATATATATTTTTACACTCGCTGGACATTATTTTTAATGCTTTTATTTCTCCTTTTCGTTCCATGCAGATGGCGGCATGGGTCAAGCGCTGAGTCCGGGCGATCCTCGCTGGGTGGGCGCCTGGTGGATGGGTCTCCTCATCACGTCGGCCTGCCTGGCGCTCACCTCCCTGCCGTATTTCTTCTTCCCCCGCACTTTGCCTTCAGAGGGACGGGTAAGAACATCTGAAGGGATTTTCCGCCATCTAGTGGCTATATCTTCTCACTGCAAACGGAACCGCTTTCACTCTGCCTTATTGGCCCCAATGAAAAGCGTCTGCTTGGGGTAAAACTATTTCGATTTTTTTAATATGGTTTCTTTTGATTGTGGATGTTTACCTTTTGTGGCGATAAACAGTTGTCTTCTGATTGACACTGTGGTTGTGGTGTACATTTGCAACACTCTGGTTTTTGGTTTGTGTATGTCAGATGTGTTCAAAAGTGTCTCATCAACAAGATGATGCCTGAAGTGTCTCCTCCCTGCTTTTTTTTTTTAAACCACACCACGCCGTTACTTGCCAACTTTTTTGCAATATCTCCATTATGTCAACAGTCGCACGCATCAAATACTGCAAGGTTAATCTCGAAATGTTGCAGTTGTTCTTTACTTTAGTTGTATGGGGAAAAAACTTATTTTTACACTTGTATATTTCCAGATGATTGGAATGGAATCCACTGAGGACTTCAAGAAGCCTCGCGTCTCTTTGTTCAACTTCTTAAAAAGTATGTCCCTTAAATTCCTCGTTCCTACGGTTTTTTTGGGGGGGCAGTATAATTTCACTCATTTTGTTAATACATTTGAGATTGCTCATATGATATGGAACAAGATTTGCATCAAGGTAATAATCAATAAATGTGGGATTGTTCATCTGTACTTTTAATAATGTGCTCCAAAACAACTGGAAAAATGTGTCGGAGGTTATAGCGTCTTTGGCTCTGAATATACTGAGAAAAAAATGGCTTGGATTCCTAAAATAAGATTGACATGCTTTGTGTATGTGGAGCTCTTCAACTCATTTCCACAAAGTTCCTTGGCAGCAAAAAGCCAAAAAATGCCATGCCAAGAATTTTGTTGCTCTGGCTTGCTTTGTGTGTAATAGGGGGTTAGTTTCCCAAATAAAATCTGCGATTATGAATAATTGAATATGGCAGGGCTCACTGCATATTTAAACTAAACTAATTCGAATTTGCCTTTATCCCCCCAAAAACACATACAAACAGTTTGCGGTTTCCTCCCACATTCCAAAAACATTACTGCATCAGATTTTTGTTTTTGTATCCGCTCAGTGTTTCCCAGGATGTTCTTCCACCTGCTGCTGAGTCCCTTCTTCCTGGCCCTGGTCCTGGCTCAGTGCTGCTTCTCCTCGGTGATCGCCGGCCTCTCCACCTTCCTCAACAAGTTCCTGGAGCGCCAGTACAGCGCCTCCACCGCCTACAGCACCATGTTGGTCGGTGGGTGTCAACTCGTCGCCTCACACCGTGGCGGAGGGGGGGGGAGATGAGCCATGGCAGAGGTCTAATCGCGATCAGGTGTTGAGTCTAAACTGTCTGTACCCCCCCCCGCCGTCCTCTGTAGGTGCCATGAATCTTCCGGCCGTGGCGGTAGGCATGCTGCTGGGCGGCGTCATCATGAAGCGGACGGGAATGTCTCTGAAGAACATCCCTCGCTTCTCCGTGCTCATGTTGAGCATTTCCACGCTGATGTGCGTGCCGCTCTTCTTCATGGGATGCTCCACGCACAAAGTGTCTCAGGTCAATCACTACCAGATCGGACAGCGCGGGTGAGCTGTCATCATTTCGTCTGCTAGAAATTAACAACTAACATACATGATTTCTTGTTGACCCTCACGTCAACATTTTCTAACCATCCATGATCTACGACCTTTGTCTTGAGTCTTGCTGAACCCAGCGTCCATGTTTTTTGTGCAGGTCCCCGTCCAATTGCTACGCCAACTGCTCGTGTCCCTCCGGGGCCTTCAACCCGGTGTGCGGCTCTGACGGCGTGGAGTATATCTCTCCGTGCCATGCCGGCTGCACCAATTTCACCAAGAACCCAGACAACACACACGCAGTCCAGGTACAGTAAGTCCATCTTTTGGCAAAATAATTCCGTTACATGCACACAAAATGGTGGAGCAACCGTATGACAGCAAAACAGACCGGGTGGAGCGAATGCGTGGTGTCGCTCCCTCAAACATGAAGATAAACCAACAACATTGAGGAACACAACAAACATGTATGTATGGATGGATTCTAAAAAAAAAAAAAATTGAGAGTGACAGCGCTCACAACATTGGGTACCAAACGTGCATATAGAAAACATTGTGAAACATTTACACACAGACAGCAGTGGAAACTATTGATGAACGCTTGCGACATTGGGGAAGATATTTGGGAAAAAAACCCTGAATATTGAGGAACATAAATGCAAAAACACTGTGAAGCGACCGCATGACAAAAAGGAGGTCTGAGCTGTGTGACCGCAATGGCAATGAAACAATCCAAGCTGTGTCTTGAGGCCCCTCAGGTTGTCACTCCCAGAAGGAGACAGCATGCCTGGTTTCAGTAATGTCCCACACTCATTCGCCCGCACATATTTCTGATTTGTTTCAGTGGTCCTGCCGCTTAGAAATTAGCATTCCCCACCAGACACTTTTTTCCCCCCTGCTGGGCTACTGTCAAGAAAAAAAAAAATGGTGCATGATGCTGCAATCAGGAGAAATCTGCTCATGGTGCTCAGTGTACATTTGTTTTTTGCCCATTGAAATGAATGGAAATGCCACGAATCTGTTGTCTTCAAACCTCCTTAAAAAAAAAAAAGAATAACATTGAAATCTGCTTTTAATTACCCTGTAGTAATATTAATCATTCTTTGCAGAGGATAAAGAATACTGTACATCCCTGAGAGTATTGTTAATGGGAGGGTGGGGGGGGGGGACAAACAATAAAAACCTGCCTAATCCTATACCCGCTAATATAACACTACCACGTAGTATTCGTTAGCTCACCTATGACAGTATGCCCTGCACATTGTGCGTTAGCATTAAGCTAGCAGACTTTCATTTTATGTTTAGCTTGACAGTAAAGTGGAAGTAAACATGTCCTACCTGATTTTGTGCATGTGTGTGTGTAAAAGTGGATGTCAAAAAGCATTTTCCAAAGCCAGAATTTTTTTGACAATCGTACAACACTGCAGCCTCCCGTCCTCTTCGGAAACACTTGGAAAACATCGCCGCATATCCGGAAATTTCGGTTTGGTGCAATTGCGTGTGATCATGCGAGGACTTTGTTTTGAGCGCGATGGTGGGACAGAATCTTAATTTGTGTGGTGCTTTGTGTTGAGATTAGCGGACCAGACCACACACACACACACACACACACACACACACACACACACATGACTTAAATGGTTAAATGGTTAAATGGCTGATTTTGATCTTTATGTGTGGGGTCTGTCACAGATAAGGAAAAAAAGAAAATAGGATTCGGAAAATCCTTCTGCGTGTGCCAGGCCTTAGAAAGTCGAGCACTGTTTCCCCTCTGTGTTCAATTAAGTGTTGTGTGTCTTTTTAGCTGTACACCAACTGCAGGTGCGTCACGGGTAGCCAGAGTCACGCGCGGCCGTCCTCCTGTGCCAATCAGTGCTCCCACCTCCTGCTGCCCGTCATCCTGATGCTGTCGGCGGGGGCGCTGGTCGCCTGCCTTACCCACAACCCCATGTACATGATGCTGCTCAGGTCAGGCCGCCACGGCCGCTGTCCGTCCACACTGAACTCAGAAACGCATGCGAGTGACTCACTGCGGGCTTCTGTGTCACATTCAGGAGCGTAGCGTCAGAAGAGAAGTCCTTTGCTATCGGAGTTCAGTTTTTGCTCTTGAGGCTTTTGGGTAAGTTAGAACAGCTCATGCTACATGCTAATATCGTTAACTGATTATTTTCAAGTAGGCCTGATTAAATTGTGTTTTTTTTTTTTTTTTTTTTTTTTTATACATCCTCTCTCGGTCTCAGCGTGGCTTCCGGCTCCGGCGCTGTTCGGCATGGCCATTGACACCTCGTGCATATGGTGGAAGCGCGTGTGCGGCAAGAATTTCAGCTGCGGCTACTACGACAACGATGTCTTGAGAAACAGGTTAGCGGCGCACAAAAACACGGTCACAAGGGACTTCCGTAACGAAGAAGGGGCATTCGAGTCACGCCATTCGAGTGGGACTTGAGTCGATTTTACAACTTGAGGATGTACTTGGCTAAAACCTGTATGGAATACTTGACTTGATTTTGACTTAAAATAAATGACATAAGTCTTGTTTACATTGGAAAATCTGCATTTTCGGTGAGGATTTAGTCGTCCCTTAGATCAGTGAAGAGGCGCTTTGCTTTTTCTTTCTGGGCTAACATCAAAATATAAAGACATTTTCAAAATGGTAGATTCCAAATTCACTGCCCTTATCTTTTATCTGCTACTCAAAAGCTGTTCTGATCTAGAATCCACGTGCCTTCCACCTTTGCTATTTTTGCAGGTACCTGGGCTTGCTGGTGGGCTACAAGGTGATGGGTGTGGCCCTGCTGGCCATCCTGGGCTGGAAAGTGCTGCGGACACAGGAGTACACTCTGGAGAAGAGGCCCGATGGCGTGCTATAAAACATGCCACCCCTCCAACCCCCCCTTCCCATCTTAAGGTGGTAATGCTCAAAAGACCAAAAGGTGGCAATACCTCACAGCTTCTGCCGGACTTGTACAATAACATGTTCACTGCTGCCCGTCAGGTAGGTTCTAATGCACAGCCCATTAATTGTATAGCATAATATTTAAGTAATTATTTTTTTATACTGTGTGCACGCTGTTCATTTTATACACTGATTTCTTTATTTTGAAGTTTTTTTTAAACTTGCATTAATCGTTCAGTTTTTTGGTGCTACGTACCGCACATTATGCCTACATACAACATGCTGTATAACAATCAAGTTAGGTTTTTTTGTGAATTGGTATTGCTACCTATTAAGTCACTGGTAAATGACTAGTAAATGAAGCCATATATTGTTATATTAAAATATATACCTTTTTTAAAATGTATTTATTTGGGTTGGAGTGTGTCAATTTATATGTCCATGTATTCCAGATCAAAGAAAAAACTCAAATTTTAAGATTTGTATTGGACAACATTGGGGTATTTATTTATTTCGTGTTTCGTGAAAAATATATTTTTTCAAATTCAGAATTTGCATATCCAATTTAGCCATTATTATTAACTTAATACAATAAAACAGTCGCTCCATTTTAATGCACTATATTTCAGATACATAGAAACAAATCTCCCATTTAAAAGTTTCATTGCAAGGTCGATGTTAGGGTATTTTTCTAATGTAATGATGTATTGTTTATTTTATTTAATATGTGCATGTCCTACAGAAGTGCATTGCATCTACTTGGGGGTGGGGGGAATCTTGATTTTCAGGGGGGTTTTTCTAGCTTTTTTTAAACAAAATTATTTTTGATTTATTTTTTACTTTAAACATTTTACGAAAAACAGAAAAAAAGTATATATATTCCAAAAAACACTTTTGAAAATTATATATATTTCTAAAAAGGAAACGTTTTTTATTTTCATAAAATAGTAAACAAGTTCCAATGAAATGAATGCAATACGCTTTTGTACATAAATAAATAATATTGTGAATACAATTGTCATTTTGCTACGTATAACGTGGGGTGTAAACGTGTAACTTTTTGACGTCACACAACATGACGTCACTTCACCACTCGGCTCAGCGCCTTCGGACAACTTCGCCTACTGCGCATGCGCACAAGCCTCCGGGACGGGCGAGGAGAGGGGCGGTAAATAGTCCCCCACCCAGCACGGAGCACTCTCTGGAGGGAGCGAGCTTGACGTTTGGGTTTGTGCCGAGTGGCGACTTGTCAACGTCACGCAGTGAGCGACAGAGCGTGGAAGAAAGACTAGAGGAGGAGGAGAGAGGTTGTGAGGAAGTGGAGAGTGTGTGCGACACCGACATCGCTGCCTTTTTCTTCCTCAGCATCTTCATCGTCGTCCGGCAGCACCGAAAGCCTAAATAGTCTTTCCCCCGGCGTCCACTGGCCGCCCTTTTTTTCCTTTTCGTCAACATGTCCGTGGCCAGTGACTTTGGCAACCCTTTAAGGAAATTCAAGCTCGTCTTTTTAGGAGAGCAGAGTGGTAAGACGTGAAATTTTATTTACGCTTTGTGGGGAAAGTTCTGGATGTTTTTTTTTTTTTAATGGGGGGGTGTCACGTGATGCCGATGCCGATGCACCTGCCTGGTCACCAAGTTCATATTTGGTCAATTTCAAAGTAGCTCGTCAAATTCAAGCTTCAACAAACGTCATAGGAATTCCCAATGCTGTGATTTTAGCTGAGGGTAACCTCAGGGCGTCTCTTTGAAACGAATGAACCATTTCAAGAGTGCTATCATTCACTCTTAAACGTTTTTGAGGAGCCAAAATGGACGGCAAGAGTGATGCGGTGAACGGAGTGAAGTTGTCTGATTGACAGTGTCGGACACACCCAGCTTGTTGTTGTCCGTGGGAGAACTTGAAAAGGTTCTGATCCAGCGTCCTCGCTGAAAATAGGGTCCATTTAAAGAAGGGTTATTATGCCAGGATCCAAAATGGACCCCCAGTTTCGCCGCTTCCTTCCATGAGATTCTTTTGAGCTTCCAAGCTTCCCACGATGAGGTCATCTCGGCAACCAAAGCCTTCATGCTTATTAAAGGGCCAAGGATAACCACCATTGAATTCTACAAATTGTACTCTTTTAAAGACACTTAAAGTGGATGCTTTGCAGACAACCTTTATTTTGGTTAAATGTTTTTAAAATTAATTTTCCCGGTAGAAGTACAGTAGTATCTTGACTTGAAAGAAATGCGTACAAGTACATGGAAAACATGCTAATTCAACACATTAAGATCCCGGATTGAAATCCACGTTGCCAGCTTTAAAACTGAGTTGGACACATTCACCAGTTGTTTACCATGCCGCTGAGCAGGTATACAAATATAAACAAATACTTCTTTGACTTCTGACCAAGGCAGAGTGATCAAGTTCCTGCCTTTTCTATCACTGTATGTGTCTGGGGCCAGCCGTCATCAGTTAAAAGGTCAGTGGGGATTTGCAATTGTCATTAAATTTTAAACAGAATCGCCACACTGGGTGGGGAGAAATGTTGATTTAATTAACGCCAGCCGCACTAAAGAAATCATGACTTGTTGCCAGGCTAAAGGTTAACGATGCTCCAGTGACACATTACAATGGCCGTAGCCATGCATATTTGTACATCAGCACATTGGGGGGGCTGCCTCATGCATATTTAACCAGCAGGAAATACATAGATAGCGCAATCGAAAAGCTCACACTAATGCTGACTCATATATACACGCGTGTAATTGGAATTGTGCTTTTATTCCATATCCTTGATACCTATTTTAGGCACAGTGTGTAAAAATGTGTTGATTTTTCAATTATTTCAAAAACACACTATTAATTTAAAATAATATGCAAAACATTCTGTTCTATCAATTCTACATATATTTTTAAATGTAATTGTAGGTGAAGTAATCACTAATTATATTAAACAGGGCTCGCCTTCCCTTCGCCGCCATCTTTCTGCTACGGATACCCAAAGGAGACAAACTTGCGAAAACCTCCATTTGCTCCGTGAATTGAGGGAATAAGTCATTTGGGATGTCATTTTGCTTGCACATCTGCTGAAGAAATTGCTGGAAAGCTTATGAAGTGTGTCACCAACGTGCACATGCTTCAAAATGCACAGCGCTTGAGTATAGGTTGATGCATTCTATTAGTTCACCGCTAGATGGCACTAAATCTTACCCACTGCACTTGAAACACCTCTAATATACAGTATATGCATCAAACACTCGTGGTCCCCCTTATGAGGGATACCAAATAGCTACATAGAGTGAATTCCATAAAGCATTTATAAGATTAAATTGATATCAACTGGTGGTCCACGGAGTAGTACGCTCTTTGTATTCACTTGTGAGACAATTTGGCGCACTAGTAGAACGAATAGGGTTCCGCTAGTACAACGAATATACAGACGCTCCCCAGGTTACGAACGAGTTACGTTCCGGACGATTGTTCATAAGGTGAATTTGTTCGTAAGTTGCTTCAGTGCTATATTTTGTCTGGAATGTATGTTTAAGGCTTATATTGACATCCATATAACGGGAGAGAGCTTTTCGCCACGTTCTTCAGGGCTCGAGGTTAGCTGCCCGTTAAACTAGCAGCAGCTTCAGCGGGGAAGTAGACGACGGTCATCGACCGGCGCGCCGGACGCCTCCGCCCGTTCCACCGTCACACGCCCGCCCCACGCCTCTCCCGCGTCCGCCTTGAGCGTCGCCTCCGCCGTCCTCCTCCGCCCGTTCGGCACTTCGGAAAAAGCGCGCAATACAAAATCTAACTCTTTTTTTTTTTCGACAGACCCGTGAAAATGTTCGTATGTACCGTTTGTTTGTAACTCGGATGTTCGTAACTCGGGGAGTGTCTGTATATATATTTTTTATATATACTACTGTATGATATTGTGGAATACGAGCAGGACAACTCTGAAATACTCACAGTAGGACAGATACGTGCTACCTGTAAGGCAAAACTGTGCAATGTACTAAAAAATGTTTTTCCAACCAATGCTTGCCACAAAGACTTTATCGCAAAAAAATTCTGAAGAGCTCTGCTCTAAGATCAATATCAACGATAAGGAATAATTGCCCAAACAGCTCCCCATATGTGTGTAAACAAGCAGCCTCACTTCACTCTCCGCGGTAATCTTAGTAGGCCACCGCTTCCTGCTAGCACACAATCCATTGCTCTCACACACACACACACGCACACACACTGATTGATGCCGGAGTGCAGCTAGCAGGCGTTGCAGTGCAGCATATTGCTCCAGTGATTCAGCACTACTGTCAAAACAGCTGAGGAGAAGGGAGGATTATGTGACTCCTCAGGCCAAACGGTTTCTTTGGCATGATCTTGTGACATCTTGAGTCAGGCCATAGCCTTGTCTAATTGAAAACAAGCCTTGCCACCCTCTCGTTTTTACAAACCTTTTCGCATGTGTGTCAATTACTGGTGGATTTTAGTATTCGCGGCAGGGCAGCTGAAAATGCAAATATTTGTATTTAGCTGGTTGTTCAGCTAGCTCAGAAGTTATCCGGCGAGTGCTTGCAGTTGTTACTTATTCAGTTAGCTGGCTAGTTTGTCACTTATCCACTTGATTCACAGTTTATCTGGCTAAACCTTTGTGCTGAGATACTTATTAGCAAAGCAATAGCTAGCATTGGCTCAAAGTCGACCGACTTGACAGTGAACAGCAGCATGTATTTTCAGGTTTAGCTTCTCAAGTCTTTTTGTGGGCCTGCTTAAGGAAAATGTCCTGATTTGTGTTGCTTCCCGTCTGCCGGAGGATGCAATCTAATCTAATTGTACGCATTAAAACAAGTGTGTCCTCTCATAACAGCCTCATGTCTGCTTTCCCCAGGCTAATGCAATGAGGCTAACTCGGCGTCACACCTGGCTGCATTTGTTCTTGTGTCCTCAATATGTACGTGCGCCTGTGTGTGTGAGTGTTTGGCCTCCAGTCACAATTCTCCATTGGCCCAAAACATCTGAAATAGATTTTGTTGGCCTTGTGGAGTTTGTCAACATTTCATCCATTATTCAGAAACTACCGGTAAATGTGTCTTATGTGTATGCCTTTAAGAGGTGCCATGGCAACCATGTGACTGACCTTGTGTCATTCTCCATTTTTAGTTGGCAAGTTAACCGGCAATTTTTTTTTTCTTGTCACTATAGTTACATCTCAAGTTAGCCGTCTCGTTTGTCACTTGTTCAGTTAGCTCACAGTTTTGGCGCTAGGTTTTGTCACACCGTGTTTGGCAAGCTAGCCCCACAAGTTCGCTAGCTTGTTTTTAATCACTGCTTAGTTGTTCGGAGAGCTAATTAGTTTTTAAGATGCCTCAGAAGTTAGCGGGGTAGCTTCTCACTCTTTCAGTTTGCTCAGAAGTTAGCGGGCTAGTTTGGGGCAATTTTCTTGTTTGATTAGCCCCGAAATTAGCTTGCCGCTTTGTCACTTACAGGTTAGCCAGCGAGTATTATCCTTACTCTACAGTGAATGAGTAAATGATTCCAAACGCAGTTGCTTTAATGTGGTGTAAAATTGAGCACCCTGTGTGCCATCCTGCTGCTGCTACAAGTGCGGGATATGCAGCGGTATCTGCAGGTGCTTTATATTTCCTCTGTAATTGGCCCGCACATTGCTCCACCGACACTTTATCAGCTCCGAGGACTGGCCAGCCGGGAATCTATGCCATTACCATTTTTGTGCCAGCGTGTGAAGATGAACAGAAACTGTCTGCCAGAAGCTGTTAAAGATTCAGATGCTTTATATAACTGAAATGGCTTTGTCCTCCCTCACCCCATGCCAGTGGTGACATCATGTGCACTCGCCTCTTCCAGAGACGCTGTAAAATAGCAACATCAGAGGCGGAATAAATCTCTCCATTGTTAAGTTAACTCATCGGTGCTTAGCTCACTGGTTAGCTGGCTATTTTATTTATTCATTTATTTATTTTAACTTTAGGTACTTGTTCAGTTCGCTCACTAATTAGCTGGTAGCTCAGAGGTGAGCTGAGTACTTTTGGTGTTGAGTAGTTTTGCACTCGTTAGTCGTAAAAGTTATGTAAGTTAGCTGGCTAGTTTTCCTCATGGCTTGTTTAGCTAGTTTACAGGTAATTGTTTAAACTGTGTCAATAGTTACTCAGTTAGCTCAGATGTTAGCTGGGTGGTTTCACACACAATAATTTAGCTTGCATGTTCACCGGCGACTTTTGTCACTGGTTACTAGTTAGCTAGCGAGTTTGGTCATTATTCAGCTGGCTCACGGGTTAGATGGCACGTGTTTGTCACTGGTTTCGATTAGCTCACAATTTAGAGATCTTCTTCTGTCTGTTATGCATATATTGCACATATATATTTGAAACAAAGTTGTAGCGTTGTCACAATCCCAACATTTTGACTTTGATTCTATACCCGCATAAAATATCTTGATAGAAGTACTGAAATGATACCACGGTAAACACGTCAAACATCGGTAAAAATCTGTGAAATAATAGTTGACATTGTCATCGGAAAAAGTCATGCTGCAATTCTGGTGCCACCACTTGGTGCAAAACTCCAAGTTGGTTGTAAAGTTAGCTAGCTTGTTTTGTCACTTAATTAGTTAACTGAAAAACGACCACCTCCCTTACATTATTAAGATGTCTTCCTGAAAAAGCGCTACACAATCTTTTCCTGAAATCTCTCAGCACTACTAAGGCCAATGGTACTATTTCATTCTCTCTATTAAATCGAGCGTTACGGTGCCTAATAGTGTTGAAGAAAATCACCGCCAGATATCCTGCTGCATTTATCTAAAGTTAGCTCGGATGATGCGTTGATTAAGATATTAGCGGGGCGTCATTAGGATAGTCATTATCTATGCATCACATTGTGCCTGGCAGATATGCACAGCAGGCGTGTGTAATTAGGCTCCTTGATTAAAAGTCTTGGCGAGCGCGGCGGAGCTCATTAGAGGTGGATGATGTTGATTCCTGATAGGAGTTTGGAATGATCGTGTCAGGGTGTTGGGTGGAAACTGGTAAACTTGTAGTACGTAGTATCATCACGGATGTATCGAAAGAGAAAGAGAATTGCATGACTGACGCGTTTGGACCATTAATGCCAATGGTGATGAAAGTCTAGGCTTCGCTGCTTAGGTTTCTGCCGCCGTGACCTGACCCAGATAAGCGGGAGAAAAGAAAAAACAAGGATGGATACGCACTCATTGATTGTGGTGCGCTTCTCAAATGATGAAAACACGCTTGAGTACACGTGAAATGAGCTTGGCTGTTTTCTCGTCATTTATCAGCCTCGTTCGAAGTAGTCTATTGTTCTTTGTTGAGCGTCGTGATCACCGTATTATACTGCCTCCTAGTGGCCACTGGCAATGGCTCATATGGATGAGAGACGAAACCAGGTTCTGAAATGTGCTGGTAAGACACATTAGATTGGTATTCAATTGTAAAAAAAAAAAAAAAAAAGCTTATTTCATGACAACTTTGCCAGTCTTCTCCATTAACAAGGTTTTCTCTTGCAGTTGGAAAGACGTCGCTGATCACGCGTTTCATGTACGACAGCTTCGACAGCACATACCAGGTAAAAATTGAGCTTCCAAGCGCCTTCGGTCACACAAAGACTGTCCTATATGCGGATCAAAAGGCGTTCCAATAAAGCCCACAAAGCGTGGCGGCGCTCACGTGGAGTATGCAGGCTACCTCAGAGAACTCTTAATCAGATTATCTGCCCAAAGACAGTTGTAATACCATGACAAGTGTACAATTGTTCAATAATTTCGGTCTTTTTTTTCTTTTCGGACATATTTTGATATCTGACAAATCTTATCCTTGTGAAAGCGAAAGTAGCACACTCGTTGGAGTGAACACATTGTGCCTTATGCCTTCGGTCTGCTGTTGACCTCAATGCTGCCGGATAAATAATCACCTCGGCAGTCATTTTGAAGGAAAGTATGAAGACAAATGGCTGCCTTCTCGTCCCTGTGGTGATGAGACTTGAAATCACAGAATTCATTCCTCACACTCCTCCCTTTTTATGATTTTCAGCGGACAGATGGATGCTGGCTAAATTGCATCTGCTGTTCTAATAATGGCCCTGAAGAGAGCGTCGTGTTTATTAATATCAGCTGCTGCCTCACTCTTTTACACTCGCACTCTTTATTCTCCAAGTCTGGATTTTTACGCCGAACATCCAACCAACGGTGCAGCGACACATGTAGACAGGCATGTATTCTTTATCTTCTGCAAAGAGCGGCTGATCTTTCGTCTCTTTCATCTCAAACTGCTTTAACAACAAAGCGTATGAGGGGAAAACTGGTTAGGACTGCACGACTGTCCGTGTTTTGTGTTGTGTTTATTATTTTACTTTATGTTAACTGTTTTGTTAAGCGCTTTGTTACAGCTTCCGCTGTTGTGAAAGCGCTATATAAATCAGCATGTATTGTATTGTATTGTATTTTCTTACTGCTGTACTGAGGAGCCAAGTATGTTACCCTTATATTTGACTTACAACGCCCCCAGGTGGCCATGGGGCGCACATCGTAATTAGCAGCACAATGGACATTGGAGGAGAATGTGTGACCAAAACCGTAAATTAGTTTTAATTCTATTCATTGACGTTGCATTGAATGAGAAAATCGCCCCACCATTTTTCTTTTTCCACAGGCACAACGGGCCTGAAGCCAGCCTCCCTGACGACATTGCTCATTAATCATTCAAAATCATATCGTAAAAAATTTACAAGGATCTAATGTGTTCATGTATAGCTAGCTGTCTGTGTGGGGATCCTATTTTTAACATCTGGGCCAAAAGGAACCCAGAAACCTTTCACTCAAATTATCACTCTGTCAATACCTCAAAATGGCATCCTGTTGTAAAGATTATTTTACGTAAATTATCTTGTGTCTACCCTCTGCCACCCAGTGATTTAGCGGCCTTCGTGGCATGAAAAATAAGCATTTGTGCCGGTTCAGTCTGATAACAAATGTCTTTTTATTTTTTTTTGTCGCTCGGCCAGACTGCCTGGTTTGCCCCGCACCGGTCACTGGCATTGCCATGGAAACGAGCGCGTGACAGAGCTGCTGATTTCCAAGCGGGCACCCCTGCTGCACCGCCTCACACGGACCAACACATAACATGATAGCTATGTCCCGAAACCTTTAGAAACTAAACATAAATGAGAACATAAGAAGACCCTTTAAAGAACCTCAAATGGCAGCACATCTCCACAAAACAGGAATCGGAACTTGGGAAAGGCTGTACACCTAATTAAAGATCATGATATTTATTTCAGTTGTATCTTTAAAACGCCCACACAGAGCTTCACGTCTCTTTCCACTTGTTATGACAGTTAAAAATGCGCAAATGTGATTTTAAAGATGTGTCGGTATGGTTCGAGTTTTTCGGCTGCTGATTTATTTTGGGGCTAGATCACATGAGGACATCGTAGCAGGAGAAACGGTGCGCTTCGTGGCGCACTGTAAACACCGTGCCAAGTCGGAACACGGAGCCATCTGCCTCCATGCAGACAAAAACAGTCGTGCAGAATGATCCCGGCCTTCAAAAAAAAAAAGGGTTCTTTATTTAAAAGAGCCCTGGAAATTCACCAGCAAGAGTCTAAAATGGCTGCATCTAACTACAATGGCCGACTTCCTGTTACTTTTCAGGCATGGCTTCTTCGGTGTTCTTTGCGGAGATTAAAAAAAAAAAAAGTCTCCCAAATATCACGTTGCAAAGTGACAGCGGCTTCAAAGGATTAATTATCAAAAAAATCCTGTACAAAGTGACATTGCCAACAAATGGTGTGGCATGCACGTGAACACATGACAATTTGGGGAACTTTATATCCATTTTTAAAAAATGACGGAACAATTTTGTCATTGAAAAACAAAAGCCTAAATGTGATTTTTTTAAATGATCATTTTTTTAATCTTGCTCATGAACTGAGCCAATTTATTCAAGAATGCACCTCCTATTCAACAATACCATTAAAGTCCCCTTCGGAATGTTAATCGAAAGAGCCCTCCCAAAAAATCCATTAAGAATTTTTTTAAAAGCATCTTTCTCCAAGCTTCTCAAGCCGAGTCTCAGCATTTTTGTTAAAACGTTTCCGTCAGTCGGCTATTATTCAACAGAGCTGTGAAAGCTCACTGCGTTATTTAAGAGCCAATACAAATTCCCAGTTCAGTCCCGTTGGATCCCACGGAAAGTTTCCAACGATGAACATTTCCAGGATTTTGCATCCCTACTAATCGACTCCCTCTCTGGATTTATTCTCTCCGCTCCCAAGGCAACAATCGGAATTGACTTCCTGTCCAAAACTATGTACCTGGAGGACCGAACGGTAAGACGCCGAGTCGCCGACTGGACTCCGTGTTTGTCATGTCGTCTCGGCGCGAAACATCAACTGACTGCGTCGGTCTCGTTGATCAAACCGGCCTCAGGTGAGGTTGCAACTGTGGGACACGGCGGGTCAAGAACGCTTCAGGAGCCTCATCCCGAGCTACATACGTGACTCGACGGTGGCCGTGGTCGTGTACGACATTACAAGTAGGTTTCACAGTTTTTACACGTTCCAGGCGTCCCCGCGATAGGTGAAAAACGGCGCACGAGAGACCAGAATGTACTTATTGGCCCTCCCTCCTCCCGCGAACTGAGCCGCACTCTGCCAAATAAAACGCTAATCCAATTGATTGGAATCGTTCCACTTCAAAATCAGCCGTCCTTGAATCATATCGCGAGTCGTATTGAATCGTCTTTTATTAAAACGGTGCACACCACTATCTGCTAGCTTGGCGCGAACAAACGTAGTATACTGTATATAATGCGAAATGTCCGAGATCGGCTAACGTAAATTAGCATAGATGTTAACGGTAATTTTAATCATTCAACACACCCAGAAGCAACGCATACAAAAGGCATATGTTTAAACAACACGTTATATTTCTGTTTATCGAAAGTCAGATAGCTTAATGGTAAGATATAGTTTGAGCCCGGTTGAGACAGTGTCTCGCAATGGAGAAATTCCCAATTTTCAGCAGCAAAATTATGAAAGGGGAGAAAGTAGAAGACAAAAAGGATATGAATATAAAATATAAATATATATACTGTATATATAAGAAGTATAATGACATGATAATCACAAAGTGGTTCTTCCATATTTGCTGGTCATTTGCTGCCCCTTTTTTTGTGTGTATGTTGTATGAAACAAAATCTGGCACGCAGACTAGAAATATCACTTTTGTTTACTATTTGCCATTCATTTATATCTTGTACAGATGGTTGATAATGTATTAGAATAAATCCAGTAAATGATTGCGTTGATGAGATCAGAATAATAAGGAGCTACGAATAGTTATCTTATTCTTCATCACGTTTGTTTTGCAAATATGGTCTCGTTCACGACCTGCCTTGTCTCAACAGACGTGAATTCCTTCCAGCAGACATCCAAATGGATTGATGACGTGCGGACAGAGAGAGGAAGTGATGTCATCATCATGCTGGTGGGCAATAAAACAGACCTGGCAGAAAAGAGGTAGGCGCTGCACCGCCGGGGGAGATACAGACTTCGTGTATTTTAGGACCGGTGTTATGCAATCTTCTCTGTGACGACAATGATGAGCAAGCCTCAGCGTCTGCTTCGGTCATAGCGCGCACACACCCACACACACTTTGAAGGCTTAACACAAATTTGAAACTCTGAATCCCTGAACCTATCCGAACTCATAAAAGTGTAGAAGGAAGTTCAAGTGGAGCTGAACATGATTTCCTGTGCACGCTCCTCAGGCAAATCAGCATCGAGGAAGGAGAGCAGCGGGCTAAAGAGCTCAGCGTCATGTTCACCGAGACCAGCGCCAAGACGGGCCATAACGTCAAACAGGTGAAAGACCGCCTCAAGACCGTCGTTTTAATGGGACAGCACAAAACAGACAGACCGACGAACATACTGTACACGGACGTCTGGAAAACTTCGGCTTCTCGGCTCCTTTCAGAGGATAAAGAATATATGACAGAGTACTGCTCTATTGAATGTCTTAAATGTTCAATCGAGAATCGATTAGGTTGAAAATGTTGTAAATTGAGTCGCTGGGATACTTCAGTCTTGGGCGTTTATGTGCTGCATTGACGATGTTGAAATGAATTTCTTCAATTTAACGGGATGGAAGAATCACTCTCAATGTTCTGTTTTTTTGTGTTTTTTCCTCACAGCTGTTCCGCCGCGTGGCCTCAGCTCTTCCTGGCATGGAGAGCATGCAGGAGACCAGTAAAGAAGGCAGTATCCTTATTTCAAATATGTTCATAAAGACATGTTGAAGTGACATAATTCGAGCCGTGGGAGGCTGCCCAACTTCCGAATAATGCTCATCGTTCTGCAGCCTTCACGCCAAGCGCGACGCTTGGGCATGGTATGCAAAACGGACGGTCACGCTAGCACACCGTTGCCAACGTGACGTCCGTCAACAATATTTCTTTTCTTAGATGTTAACTCTTGCCACTAAATCCATTGGCAGCCTCTGTAGGGTACACATTTTATTGAAATTCAACAGCACCACCAAGTGGTACTAAAGGAGTACTACATAAGAAAAACTGCCAAATGTAAAACCCTTGTTTGAAACCCAAACGTCTTCTAAATCCAGTGGCAGCCTCTGTACGGTATACGTTTGACTGAAGTTCAACAGCACCACCAAGTGGTAGGAATGGAGTACTACACCACATAACTGGTTGGGTTCGGTACCTCTTAGAAGGTTGAGAACCGCATGCTCGACATTGTTCTCACCGAACCGCAAAGCTCCATCACGACCGCAAAATTTCCTTCACGATCTCCCGCCAGTGATCGACATCAAGCTGGACAAAGCGCAGGAGCCGCAGACAAGCGAAGCTGGCTGCTCCTGTTAATAGCTGCTAGCGTTAGTTGCTAGTAGCTAACACTCATCATATACAACACCCCCCATGCCGACACGCTTCTTATGTTGAGCCTTCCTATTGGTTAACACCCTGACTGCTGGTCAGTGCTTCCAGAGAGAAATAACGGCGAAGCTGTCCAAAACAAACAAGTTGGACTTTTCATCTTTTCTTTCATTTTGTTCATGATATATATTTTTTGTACTGCCCATGCTTTGTTTTTGTATTTTTTTATATTCAGGGACAAATTTTCTTCGTGTTTGGAGCACCCTAACTTTAAGGCAGACAGCCACAATAGAGCCTTTTCACATCTTGTGGACTGTCCATGCATGCTTCTCTAAATGTCAGGTAACACCTCACACACTCGCGCGCACACCTCACGCACGCGCATACACAAATGTAGGACTTCCCATTGTTCCTATACATCGTGTGTGTGTGTGTCACTTTGTTCCTTGTGGACACACAACATTCCACTATTTGGGGGGTATCAAATGTATTAACATTGAGAAGACGTTTTTAATGGTTTTATTTTTTGAAAAAGTTTCAAGTTGAGATTTAAGTCAGGGAAGACACATTGGCATTGGAAAACACACACACAGTCACTTTGCTGCTTATCATTTCATCTTCATTATTTTACAACCAGAATGTAGAAGACAACACGCAGCCTTACTGTCGAATGAGCACTTTTTTTTTTATTTTAAATGTTTTCTTCTTCATTGAATGAGGACTCTACGGATGGTTCTTTGTATTTATTCCTGGCGAATAGGAACCCTGGTGTCCACATGTCAACGTACGTATGTTAGCGTTGTCGAGATGATTGTGCAGCGAGGCGGCCGAGACCACCTCAGCTCTCCTCTCACTAACTGTAAAGAGCATGTCTCCATTAAACATGTCTTGCCAACCACCACGCGGCTCCGTGGTCATTCTGAAAAACAACTTTTGTCCCGACAGTTTAGCTAAGATGAACTCCAGACTTTTGGTTCAGACATTGGGGCAGATCTTGCTCCAGATTTTGTCCAGTTCTTGGTATAGTCTTCCATCCACACGTATGTCCAAACTTAAGTGCAGCCCTTGTCTACAATCTAAATCTTGGTCCTGACTTTTGTCAAGAGAATAGTCTGGACTTTGGTTCAAACATTGGTCCACACCTTTTCCAGACTTTTGTCCAACACCTGGTCCAGAATCCAAATCTTGTTCCTGACTTTTGTCCAGATCTTAGTTGAAACCACAGTAAAAAAAAAAATACAGTGAAGGCAATCCGTCACAGTTGCTCAGCGTGGCTTTCACAGCCTGACCTGACTTGTTCCAACGACTCTACACCAAACCGGATCACCAACTAACGGATTTCTTGCACCATCCCACTTGGAAACCACCGCGGCCCACATTTGCACCATCAACCGTTGACCCGAAACCTGAGACCTGTATCTCCACGCAATCTTTGTTTGCTTACTTAATAATGAAAGTCATGATCCAGTTTTTTCATAATCTCACCATGAAGACTCTCGGCCAGATGCTGGATGAATGCTTTTCTATAATCCTCTTTCATGCTCCAGCGAGTCTTTTGTCGCACGCTTCTGTTGTGTGATGTTGTGCTATGAAGAAGCAGTCATCATCGTGGGGGGCTGGTGGTGTCTACAAGCCGATTGTTGTCCTGTAAAACTGTGTATCATACTCCACAATTAAATCCTCTGAAAGTTACTTTGCAGTAAAAAAAAAAAAGGGATAATTTTATTTTGAATTCAAGGCATTCGCAGGAAGGGACTGGTGTTATAAAGCCGATTGTTGTCCCGTAAAGCTAGGTATGATGCTACCAAAACAGAAAATCCACAATTACATACCTCGCACAGTACTTTTCTTGTCATAAATAAGTGATTTCTTATTGTACAATCTACATGCACCCCCCCTCCAACCTCCACCCCCAAAAAAATAGGAAAAAGTCAGATTGGTGTTCTGAGCGATTGTTGTCCTGTAAAGCTGCATTCATTGTTTTGCGCTATTTTGGTCATCATAAAATTCAAAAAATTGCTAAATCGAGCGCAGGGTGGAAATGCTGAAGTCTTTCAAGCAGTTGTCCTGTCAAGCTGCTCATGATGCTAACAGTTACTTTGTCACCATAAATAATTAAAAGAATGGTGTTTATTTAGTGTTCGAAAAATCTTAATGGAAACCATCTGTTCCTTGAGGGGGGGGCGTCCCTGTATGTGTTTTAGATATGGTTGAGCCAAATCCCACAGCAGCAGCTGGGAGAACTATACTCCGAATAAATAAGGGGCAGGGGGGCGGGGTCATAACATTTCTTCGCTGGAGAGCCTGCGCCAGGACTTCATTTCCCTTCAAGGATGAAAGAAAAGGCAACAATTTATCCTGCGTTTTCATTAACATTCACTTCTGGGGGGGGGTCCGACTTACACATTACAGCTGGGCAAAATCTGCTCTCGGGGCCTCTTGGTCAGTGTAAACTTGCGGAAGAAGAAGCGGAACTTCAGCTTGTGTCTGGCGGAATTGCTGGGACGACAGAGACCTTCAAGTTTGTTTCTTTTCGGGCTGAACGATTAAAAAAAAAAAATCACGCAGAATGAAGAGGTCGTCCGATAGCTACCATTGTGCTCGGGGCATGGCCGCCCTCGCCTCCTCCCTGTAGTCTTTGATCCCGCCATCCCCGTCTTCATCTTCGTCGTCGTCGTCGTCTTCACGATCGCTCGGTATCCGCTCCCACAGCGCGCTGTCAACCCATAGCGCCTCCTGCAGGCTGAGGCCCCGCCGCACGCAGGTGACGCGGCGGCACAGTGGGCAGCGCACGCTCAGCGCCGGCCCGACGCCTCCCGGTGCCGAGCGCGCCGCCATGGCCTCCAGGCAGGCCTGGCAGAAGGTGTGCTGGCAGTGCAGCAGCCGGGGGACGCGCTCCGCCCGGGAGAAGGCCAGCAGGCAAACGCTGCAGTCGCCCTCGCCGCACAGCACCATGGAGGACCCCCTGGCGACGCCTCTCTGCAGGGTTGTGGGGGGGTGCAAGATCATGTTAATGGTGTCCATCCCACCTGGACTTGTCACCGGCCGATCACAATGCACAAAGAGACAACCATTGACACGCATTCACATCTATGGACAATTTGAGTCTTTTGGAAAGTGTGAGGAGGCCGGAGTACCTGGAGAGAACCCACGGAAAGTACGGGTATTCTCCGGTATTCTCCGGTATTCTCCAGGTACTCCGGCAAACATACAAATTCCTCAAAGAAAGGCCGGATTGTTTTGAGGTTTTTCAGCTCAGCATAGAACAGGACCGAAGGTCCGAAAGTGTAGCAAAGAGCTACACATCTCCAGCACCAGAAGCGACGACTGGGTGAGTAGTTTTGATTTATTTCGCTTTTACTTAACAGCCGCTCACTGATTTGAACCCTTTCAGGGACAGCGGTTACTGTAACCTACACGTTATCCTTAATCGGTGCATGAAAGGGTTAAAACACACCTGTAAGGATTTTGTTTTATGTACTTTCATGGTTGAATTTATGTTGACACTTTTATCACTGCTTTTAATTGCTGAACTTATTTTGACACTTTTTATGACCTTTCGGAAGGATAAAAGAAACAAAAAACACTTCCTTGTTACTGTAAATGATATGCTTGGATGGGTTGATTTTTTTTTTCCTTATACTGCGGTTCACTTATTTGTACTCTGTTTTACTGTTTATGACTGAAAACAATCAGAAAATGTTGACAAAAATGCTACAATAGATGGCATAAATGTGTATTGCATATACATTTATACAGATAAAAAATATTTAGAAGACTGGATGACAAATCTCACATTTTTTGCACGAAGGTATGACAGTGTCGGGTGCCGTGATTTATATTGCCCGTTACTTTAATTCCAAAATGTCCATTCTATTTTCCAACAATCCCATAAGGCTTTACTCTTATTTACGACCCAGCAAGTTGCACACAGTGCGTCCGTCACCAACAAAGAGGAAAAACAACAGCAAAGCACGTACCTACAGCAGAGTAGTAGAACTCAAAATATAATCCGGAAGAGTGAGTCGCTTGCTGCCGAGGGAGGTTTTGCTTTATGAATGAAGGCGGCGCAGCTTGTTTCTTTGCTATTGTTGGGATTGTGGGGGCGGATCCCGGTCGCCTGCTGTAACGTCCGCGGAGAGCAGCTGTGGAAGCAGGCGGCCCGGAGGAGGCGGCCTATCCTTTGTCGAGAGCAGCTGGACGACAGACAACGGCGGTTTGAAACGTCGGGGATGCTGAAATGAGCTAAGACAGATTCGATGGGGGAAATATTTATGTGTGAAGGGTAAAAGAGTGGGCTCGTCCGGGATTTGAACCCGGGACCTCTCGCACCCAAAGCGAGAATCATACCCCTAGACCAACGAGCCACCTGTCAGTGGCACAATTAATTAAATCTATATCCTTTCAATTGCTCAGTGTTCCAAAAGGACCGCACCTGTTTTTGTGGTGTTTGCTTCAGGGCGTAGCAAGGACAGCAAGCCACCACAAGCGTGCCCATACGTGAGTCCTGACTACATTGAAGAAATGGTCATTGAGTAAAACTCTAGCATGTCTTTGAGGACTGCAGATTTAGCCCAGGTCTCAAAGCAAACATGGTGAAGCAGCATTTAGCTGCTATGCTCCACCCCGGTGGAATAAGCTGCCAACTGAAGTGACGTCGAGCCCATGTGTAAATGCTTTGAAGCTTGCAGCCTATTCCAGCTGTCTTTATGCAGTAGGCGGGGTACACCCAGAACTGGTCGCCAGCTAATCGTAGGGCACACAAAGACAAGCAAGCACTCGCCCTCACAATCACACCGAAGGAGAACTTCAAATGTTCAACTGACATGCCAGACGTTTTTCGGTATCTGGGAGGAAACCCACGAATGCACAGGGAGAACATGCAAACCCCACACAGGAAGTATTGACTCCTTGGCTAAGGGAGGAACCAAAATTGGGCTCGTCCGGGATTTGAACCCGGGACCTCTCGCACCCAAAGCGAGAATCATACCCCTAGACCAACGAGCCACCTGGCTTTGACACAATTAATTAAATCTATATTATTTCAACTGCTAAGTGTTGCCAAGGACCGCACTTGGTTTAGTGGTGTTTTCTTCAGGACGGACCAAAGACGGGGGCGAGCCACCACAAGCATGTCCACACTTGAGTCCTGACTACATTGAAGAAATGCTCATTTCTGGTTTCAAAGCAAACGTGGTGATATGGTGATGTATATAGTAAGGCGTTTTTATCCGAAAAAACGACCATGTATAGTAAGGCGTTTTTAGCCAAAAAAACCGACCATGTATAGTAAGGCGTTTTATCCGAAAAACACGACCATGTATAGTAAGGCGTTTTAGCGAAAAACGACCATGTATATAGTAAGGCGTTTTTAGCCGAAATTTTTAGCCGTAAAAATCGACCATGTATAGTAAGGCGTTTTTAGCCGAAAAAAACGACCATGTATATATAGTAAGGCGTTTTTAGCCGAAAAAAACGACCATGTATATAGTAAGGCGTTTTTAGCGAAAAAGCGACCGTGTATAGTAAGGCGTTTTAGCGAAAAAACCGACCATGTAGAGTAAGGCGTTTTTAGCGAAAAAACGACCATGTATAGTAAGGCTTTTATCCAAAAACGACCATGTATAGTAAGGCGTTTTTAGCCGAAAAAAAAGAGCATGTATAGTAAGTCCTTTTTAGCCCAAAAAAACGACCACGTATATATAGTAAGACGTTTTTAGCCGAAAAAAAAGAGCATGTATAGTAAGTCCTTTTTAGCCCCAAAAAACGACCATGTATATATAGTAAGACGTTTTTAGCCGAAAAAAACGACCATGTATAGTAAGGCGTTTTTAGCCGAAAAAAAAGAGCATGTATAGTAAGTCCTTTTTAGCCCAAAAAAACGACCATGTATATATAGTAAGACGTTTTTAGCCGAAAAAAACGACCATGTATAGTAAGGCGTTTTTAGCCGAAAAGAACGACCATGTAGAGTAAGGCGTTTTTAGCCGAAAAAAACGACCATGTATAGTAAGGCATTTTATCCAAAAAAAACGACCATGTATATAGTAAGGCGTTTTTATCCGAAAAAACGACCATGTATAGTAAGGCGTTTTAGCGAAATTTTAGCGAAAAAATGACCATGTATAGTAAGGCGATTTTAGCCCAAAAAAACGACCACGTATAGTAAGGCGTTTTATCCCAAAAAAAGGACCATGTATAGGAGGGCATTTTTAGACGAAAAAAACGACCGTGTATAGTAAGGCGTTTTTAGCCGAAAAAAAACGACCGTGTATAGTAAGGCGTTTTTAGCCGAAAAAAACGACCATGTAGAGTAAGGCGTTTTTAGCCGAAAAAAACGACCATGTAGAGTAAGGCGTTTTAGCCCAAAAACGACCATGTATAGTAAGGCGTTTTATCCGAAAAAACGACCATGTATAGTAAGGCGTTTTTAGCCAAAAAAAACGACCATGTATAGAAGGCGTTTTATCCGAAAAACATGACCATGAATAGTAAGGCGTTTTAGACGAAAAAAACGACCATGTATATAGTAAGGCGTTTTTATCCGAAAAAACGACCATGTATAGAAGGCGTTTTATCCGAAAAACATGACCATGTATAGTAAGGCGTTTTAGACAAAAAAAACGACCATGTATATAGTAAGGCGTTTTTAGCCCAAAAAAACGACCATGTATAGTAAGGAGTTTTATCCGAAAAAAACTACCATGTATAGTAAGGCGATTTAGACGAAAAAAACGACCCTGTATAGTAAGGCGTTTTTAGCCGAAAAAAACGACCATGTAGAGTAAGGCGTTTTTAGCCGAAATTTTTAGCCGAAAAAAATGACCATGTATAGTAAGGCGATTTTAGCCCAAAAAAACGACCACGTATAGTAAGGCGTTTTATCCCAAAAAAAGGACCATGTATAGGAGGGCATTTTTAGACGAAAAAAACGACCGTGTATAGTAAGGCGTTTTTAGCCGAAAAAAAACGACCGTGTATAGTAAGGCGTTTTTAGCCGAAAAAACCGACCATGTAGAGTAAGGCGTTTTTAGCCGAAAAAAACGACCATGTAGAGTAAGGCGTTTTTAGCCCAAAAAAACGACCATGTATAGTAAGGCGTTTTTATCCGAAAAAACGACCATGTATAGTAAGGCGTTTTTAGCCAAAAAAAACGACCATGTATAGAAGGCGTTTTATCCGAAAAACATGACCATGTATAGTAAGGCGTTTTAGACGAAAAAAACGACCATGTATATAGTAAGGCGTTTTTATCCGAAAACGACCATGTATAGTAAGGCGTTTTGTCGAAAAAACATGACCATGTATAGTAAGGCGTTTTAGACAAAAAACGACCATGTATATAGTAAGGCGTTTTTAGCCCAAAAAAACGACCATGTATAGTAAGGAGTTTTATCCGAAAAAAACTACCATGTATAGTAAGGCGATTTAGACAAAAAAAAACGACCATGTATAGTAAGGCGTTTTTAGCCGAAAAAAACGACCATGTATAGGAAGGCGTTTTTAGATGAAAAAAACGACCATGTATAGTAAGGCGTTTTTAGCTGAAATTTTTAGCCGAAAAAAATGACCATGTAGAGTAAGGCGATTTTAGCCCCAAAAAACGACCATGTATAGTAAGGAGTTTTATCCGAAAAAAACTACCATGTATAGTAAGGCGATTTAGACGAAAAACGACCATGTATAGTAAGGCGTTTTAGCCAAAAACCGACCATGTATAGTAAGGAGTTTTATCCGAAAAACGACCATGTATAGTAAGGCGTTTTAGATGAAAAAAACGACCACGTATAGTAAGGCGTTTTATCCCAAAAAGGACCATGTATAGGAGGGCATTTTTAGGCGAAAAAACGACCATGTATAGTAAGGCGTTTTAGCCAAAAACCGACCATGTATAGTAAGGAGTTTTATCCGAAAAAAACGACCATGTATAGTAAGGCGTTTTTAGATGAAAAAAACGACCACGTATAGTAAGGCGTTTTATCCCAAAAAAAGGACCATGTATAGGAGGGCATTTTTAGACGAAAAAAACGACCATGTATAGGAAGGCGTTTTTAGATGAAAAAAACGACCATGTATAGTAAGGCGTTTTTAGCCGAAATTTTTAGCCGAAAAAAATGACCATGTAGAGTAAGGCGATTTTAGCCCCAAAAAACGACCATGTATAGTAAGGAGTTTTATCCGAAAAAAACTACCATGTATAGTAAGGCGATTTAGACGAAAAAAACGACCATGTATAGTAAGGAGTTTTATCCGAAAAAAACGACCATGTATAGTAAGGCGTTTTATCCCAAAAAAAGGACCATGTATAGGAGGGCATTTTTAGGCGAAAAAACGACCGTGTATAGTAAGGCGTTTTTAGCGAAAAACGACCATGTAGAGTAAGGCGTTTTAGCGAAAAACGACCATGTAGAGTAAGGCGTTTTTAGCCCAAAAAAACGACCATGTATAGTAAGGCGTTTTTGGCTGAAAAAAACGACCACGTATAGTAAGGCGTTTTATCCCAAAAAAAGGACCATGTATAGGAGGGCATTTTTAGACAAAAACAACGACCGTGTATAGTAAGGCGTTTTTAGCCGAAAAAAAACGACCATGTATAGTAAGGCGTTTTTAGATGAAAAAAACGACCACGTATAGTAAGGCGTTTTATCCCAAAAAGGACCATGTATAGGAGGGCATTTTAGACGAAAAACGACCATGTATAGTAAGGCGTTTTAGCGAAAAACGACCATGTAGAGTAAGGCGTTTTAGCGAAAAACGACCATGTAGAGTAAGGCGTTTTTAGCCCAAAAAAACGACCATGTATAGTAAGGCGTTTTTGGCTGAAAAAAAACGACCATGTAGAGTAAGGTGTTTTTAGCCGAAAAAAACGACCATGTAGATTAAGGCGTTTTTAGCACAAAAAAACGACCATGTATAGTAAGGCGTTTTATCCCAAAAAAAGGACCATGTATAGGAGGGCATTTTTAGACGAAAAAAACGACCGTGTATAGTAAGGCGTTTTTAGCCGAAAAAAAACGACCATGTAGAGTAAGGCGTTTTTAGCCGAAAAAAACGACCATATAGAGTAAGGCGTTTTTAGCCCAAAAAAACGACCATGTATAGTAAGGCGTTTTTATCCGAAAAAACGACCATGTATAGTAAGGCGTTTTTAGGCAAAAAAAACGACCATGTATAGTAAGGCGTTTTATCCGAAAAACATGACCATGTATAGTAAGGCGTTTTAGACGAAAAAAACGACCATGTATATAGTACGGCATTTTTATCCGAAAAAACGACCATGTATAGTAAGGCGTTTTTAGCCCAAAAAAACGACCATGTATAGTAAGGAGTTTTATCCGAAAAAAACTACCATGTATAGTAAGGCGATTTAGACAAAAAAAACGATCATGTATAGTAAGGCGTTTTTAGCCGAAAAAAACGACCATGTAGAGTAAGGCGTTTTTAGCCGAAAAAAACGACCATGTATAGTTAGGCGTTTTTAGCGGAAAAAAACGACCATGTAGAGTAAGGCGTTTTTAGCCGAAAAAAACGACCATGTATAGTAAGGCATTTTTAGATGAAAAAAAACGACCAAGGTGTTTTTAGTCGAAATTTTTAGCCGTAAAAAACGACCATGTATAGGAAGGCGTTTTTAGATGAAAAAAACGACCATGTATAGTAAGGCGTTTTTAGCCGAAATTTTTAGCCGAAAAAAATGACCATGTAGAGTAAGGCGATTTTAGCCCCAAAAAACGACCATGTATAGTAAGGAGTTTTATCCGAAAAAAACTACCATGTATAGTAAGGCGATTTAGACGAAAAATACGACCATGTATAGTAAGGCGTTTTTAGCCAAAAAAACCGACCATGTATAGTAAGGAGTTTTATCCGAAAAAAACGACCATGTATAGTAAGGCGTTTTTAGATGAAAAAAACGACCACGTATAGTAAGGCGTTTTATCCCAAAAAAAGGACCATGTATAGGAGGGCATTTTTAGACGAAAAAAACGACCGTGTATAGTAAGGCGTTTTTAGCCGAAAAAAAACGACCATGTAGAGTAAGGCGTTTTTAGCCGAAAAAAACGACCATGTAGAGTAAGGCGTTTTTAGCCCAAAAAAACGACCATGTATAGTAAGGCGTTTTGGCTGAAAAAAAACGACCATGTAGAGTAAGGTGTTTTAGCGAAAAACGACCATGTAGATTAAGGCGTTTTTAGCACAAAAACGACCATGTATAGTAAGGCGTTTTATCCCAAAAAAAGGACCATGTATAGGAGGGCATTTTTAGACGAAAAAAACGACCATGTATAGTAAGGCGTTTTTAGCGAAAAACGACCATGTAGAGTAAGGCGTTTTAGCGAAAAACGACCATATAGAGTAAGGCGTTTTAGCCCAAAAACGACCATGTATAGTAAGGCGTTTTATCCGAAAAACGACCATGTATAGTAAGGCGTTTTTAGGCAAAAAACGACCATGTATAGTAAGGCGTTTTATCCGAAAAACATGACCATGTATAGTAAGGCGTTTTAGACGAAAAAAACGACCATGTATATAGTACGGCATTTTTATCCGAAAAAACGACCATGTATAGTAAGGCGTTTTTAGCCCAAAAAAACGACCATGTATAGTAAGGAGTTTTATCCGAAAAAAACTACCATGTATAGTAAGGCGATTTAGACGAAAAAAACGATCATGTATAGTAAGGCGTTTTTAGCCGAAAAAAACGACCATGTAGAGTAAGGCGTTTTTAGCCGAAATTTTTTGCCGAAAAACGACCATGTATAGTAAGACGATTTAGACGAAAAAAACGACCATGTATAGTAAGGAGTTTTATCCGAAAAAAACGACCATGTATAGTAAGGCGATTTAGACGAAAAAACCGACCATGTATAGTAAGGCGTTTTATCCGAAAAAAACGACCATGCATATAGTAAGGGGTTTTATCCGAAAAAAACGACCATGTATAGTAAGGCGTTTTATCCGAAAAACACGACCGTGTATAGTAAGGCGTTTTAGACGAAAAAAACGACCATGTATATAGTAAGGCGTTTTTATCCGAAAAACGACCATGTATAGTAAGGCGTTTTTAGCCCAAAAAACGACCATGTATAGTAAGGAGTTTTATCCGAAAAAAACGACCATGTATAGTAAGGCGATTTAGACGAAAAAAACGACCATGTATTGTAAGGCGTTTTTAGCCGAAAAAAACGACCATGAAGAGTAAGGCGTTTTTAGCCGAAAAAAACGACCATGTAGAGTAAGGCGTTTTTAGCCGAAATTTTTAGCCGAAAAAAACGACCATGTATAGTAAGGCGTTTTTAGCCGAAAAAAACGACCATGTAGATAGAGTAAGGCGTTTTTAGCCGAAAAAAACGACCATGTATAGTAAGGCGTTTTTAGATGAAAAAAACGACCATGTATAGTAAGGCGTTTTTAGCCGAAATTTTTAGCCGAAAAAAACGACCATGTATAGTAAGACGATTTAGACGAAAAAAACGACCATGTATAGTAAGGCGTTTTTAGCCAAAAAAACCGACCATGTATAGTAAGGCGTTTTTAGCCAAAAAAACCGACCATGTATAGTAAGGAGTTTTATCCGAAAAAAACGACCATGTATAGTAAGGCGATTTAGACGAAAAACCGACCATGTATAGTAAGGCGTTTTATCCGAAAAAAACGACCATGCATATAGTAAGGGGTTTTATCCGAAAAAAACGACCATGTATAGTAAGGCGTTTTATCCGAAAAACACGACCATGTATAGTAAGGCGTTTAGACGAAAAACGACCATGTATATAGTAAGGCGTTTTTATCTGAAAAACGACCATATAGTAAGGCGTTTTAGCCCAAAAACGACCATGTATAGTAAGGAGTTTTATCCGAAAAAACGACCATGTATAGTAAGGCGATTTAGACGAAAAAAACGACCATGTGTAGTAAGGCATTGTTAGCCGAAAAACGACCATGTATAGTAAGGCGATTTAGGCGAAAAACGACCATGTATAGTAAGGCGTTTTAGCCCAAAAACGACCATGTATAGTAAGGAGTTTTATCCGAAAAACGACCATGTATAGTAAGGCGATTTAGACGAAAAACGACCATGTATTGTAAGCCGTTTTAGCGAAAAAACGACCATGAAGAGTAAGGCGTTTTAGCGAAAAACGACCATGTAGAGTCAGGCGTTTTAGCGAAATTTTAGCCAAAAACGACCATGTATAGTAAGGCGTTTTAGCCGAAAAACGACCATGTATAGTAAGGCGTTTTATCCGAAAAACGACCATGCATATAGTAAGGGTTTTATCCGAAAAAACGACCATGTATAGTAAGGCGTTTTATCCGAAAAACACGACCATGTATAGTAAGGCGTTTTAGACGAAAAAAACGACCATGTATATAGTAAGGCGTTTTTATCTGAAAAAACGACCATATATAGTAAGGCGTTTTTAGCCCAAAAAAACGACCATGTATAGTAAGGAGTTTTATCCGAAAAAAACGACCATGTATAGTAAGGCGATTTAGACGAAAAACGACCATGTGTAGTAAGGCATTGTTAGCGAAAAAAACCGACCATGTATAGTAAGGCGATTTAGACGAAAAAAACGACCATGTATAGTAAGGCGTTTTTAGCCCAAAAAAACGACCATGTATAGTAAGGAGTTTTATCCGAAAAAAACGACCATGTATAGTAAGGCGATTTAGACGAAAAAATGACCATGTATTGTAAGCCGTTTTTAGCCGAAAAAAACGACCATGAAGAGTAAGGCGTTTTTAGCCGAAAAAAACGACCATGTATAGTAAGGCGTTTTATCCGAAAAAAACGACCATGCATATAGTAAGGCGTTTTTAGCCGAAAAAAAACCCACCATGTATATAGTAAGCCGTTTTTACCCCCAAAAAATGGACCATGCCTAGACCAACAAGCCATCTGGCTTTGAAACAATTAATTAAATCTATATCCTTTTAACTGCTCGGTGTTGGCAAGGATTTCACTTGGTTTTGTGGTGTTTGCTTCAGGGTGGCGCAACGACAAAGGCGAGCCACCGCAAGTGTGTCCATACTTGATTGCTGACTACATTGAAGAAATGGTCATTGAGTAAAACTCTTATATGTCTTTGAGGTTTTTGTTTGGGGCACGCAACGGTTGAGGTCAAAGTGGTCATGATGACACTGATGGGAAGTCGATGTTGTCCCCCAGTCAGACGTTCTTCCACCTGCAACCAGTTTGGAAGCTGAAATGATCACTTTCATTGCCAGGGTGAAGGCGAGAGGGGAAATGGTAAATCCTGCCACTATATTCCCACTTCCAAAGATTGCCATGACGTCATGTCGTCCGTTGTTTAGGCGTGGAATTGTAGATGGCGGAAGTAATTTCTCACCAGGCTTGTGACGTAATTTGGGAGGTGGATGAAGTTGAAGGCTGTCCAGATGAAAGAATGAGGGACGGATCCAAAAGTGTTGGCGTGGTCCAGGAATCGAACGTCTCGGTGTCTTTGATTACACTCATTATGTTAACATATGCGGCTTTCGTATCAAGAACCACCACAAATTGTGCTTGTACTCACTCCAGTCAGACCAGACAAGCAAATCAACCGGTTTCATGGAATTGGAGTGGCCACCCTTGGGTGTTGATTCCTTGGCGAGGTGAGGAACCAAAACCACGGGCTCGTCCGGGATTTGAACCCGGGACCTCTCGCACCCAAAGCGAGAATCATACCCCTAGACCAACGAGCCACCTGTGTACCTGTAAACTCTAAAATACTCTATATGCTTTCAACTGCTAAGCGTTGACGGACCTCACAAGGTTTTCGTGGTGTTTGCTTCAGGACGGAGCAAGGACAAAGGTAAGCCACCACAAGCCTGTCCTCACTCGGGTCCTGACCAGTTCCATTGACATGCTAGACATGAATGTGGGAGGAAATGGGGAGAAAACTCACGCATGGACCGGGAGAACATGCAAACCCCACACAGGAAGTGTTGACTCCTTGGCTAAGGGAAACACTAAAACAGGGCTCATCCGGGATTTGAACCCGGGACCTCTCGCACCCAAAGCGAGAATCATACCCCTAGACCAACGAGCCACCTGTCAGTGGCACAATTAATTAAATCTAAGTCCTTTCAATTGCTCAGTGTTCCAAATGGACCGCACCTGTTTTTGTGGTGTTTGCTTCAGGGCGTAGCAAGGACAGCAAGCCACCACAAGCGTGCCCATACGTGAGTCCTGACTACATTGAAGAAATGGTCATTGAGTAAAACTCTAGCATGTCTTTGAGGACTGCAGATTTAGCCCAGGTCTCAAAGCAAACATGGTGAAGCAGCATTTAGCTGCTATGCTCCACCCCAGTGGAATAAACTGCCAACGGAAGTGACGTCAAGCCCATGTGTAAATGCTTTGAAGCTTGCAGCCTATTCCAGCTGTCTTTATGCAGTAGGCGGGGTACACCCAGAACTGGTCGCCAGCTAATCGTAGGGCACACAAAGACAAGCAAGCACTCGCCCTCACAATCACACCGAAGGAGAACTTCAAATGTTCAACTGACATGCCAGACGTTTTTCGGTATCTGGGAGGAAACCCACGAATGCACAGGGAGAACATGCAAACCCCACACAGGAAGTATTGACTCCTTGGCTAAGGGAGGAACCAAAATTGGGCTCGTCCGGGATTTGAACCCGGGACCTCTCGCACCCAAAGCGAGAATCATACCCCTAGACCAACGAGCCACCTGGCTTTGACACAATTAATTAAATCTATATTATTTCAACTGCTAAGTGTTGCCAAGGACCGCACTTGGTTTAGTGGTGTTTTCTTCAGGACGGACCAAAGACGGGGGCGAGCCACCACAAGCATGTCCACACTTGAGTCCTGACTACATTGAAGAAATGCTCATTTCTGGTTTCAAAGCAAACGTGGTGATATGGTGATGTATATTATATAGTAAGGCGTTTTTATCCGAAAAAACGACCATGTATAGTAAGGCGTTTTTAGCCAAAAAAAACGACCATGTATAGTAAGGCGTTTTATCCGAAAAACACGACCATGTATAGTAAGGCGTTTTTAGCCGAAAAAACGACCATGTATATAGTAAGGCGTTTTTAGCCGAAATTTTTAGCCGTAAAAATCGACCATGTATAGTAAGGCGTTTTTAGCCGAAAAAAACGACCATGTATATAGTAAGGCGTTTTTAGCCGAAAAAAAACGACCGTGTATAGTAAGGCGTTTTATCCGAAAAAAACGACCATGTATATATAGTAAGGCGTTTTTAGCCGAAAAAAACGACCGTGTATATAGTAAGGCGTTTTTAGCCGAAAAAAAACGACCGTGTATAGTAAGGCGTTTTATCCGAAAAAAACGACCATGTATATATAGTAAGGCGTTTTTAGCCGAAAAAAAAGACCATGTATAGTAAGGCTTTTTATCCGAAAAAAACGACCATGTATAGTAAGGCGTTTTTAGCCGAAAAAAAAGAGCATGTATAGTAAGTCCTTTTTAGCCCAAAAAAACGACCACGTATATATAGTAAGACGTTTTTAGCCGAAAAAAAAGAGCATGTATAGTAAGTCCTTTTTAGCCCCAAAAAACGACCATGTATATATAGTAAGACGTTTTTAGCCGAAAAAAACGACCATGTATAGTAAGGCGTTTTTAGCCGAAAAAAAAGAGCATGTATAGTAAGTCCTTTTTAGCCCAAAAAAACGACCACGTATATATAGTAAGACGTTTTTAGCCGAAAAAAAAGAGCATGTATAATAAGTCCTTTTTAGCCCCAAAAAACCACCATGTATATATAGTAAGACGTTTTTAGCCGAAAAAAACGACCATGTATAGTAAGGCGTTTTTAGCCGAAAAAAAACGACCGTGTATAGTAAGGCGTTTTTAGCCGAAAAAAACCGACCATGTAGAGTAAGGCGTTTTTAGCCGAAAAAAACGACCATGTAGAGTAAGGCGTTTTTAGCCGAAAAAAACGACCATGTATAGTAAGGCGTTTTATCCAAAAAAAACGACCATGTATATAGTAAGGCGTTTTTATCCGAAAAAACGACCATGTATAGTAAGGCGTTTTTAGCCGAAATTTTTAGCCGAAAAAAATGACCATGTATAGTAAGGCGATTTTAGCCCAAAAAAACGACCACGTATAGTAAGGCGTTTTATCCCAAAAAAAGGACCATGTATAGAAGGGCATTTTTAGACGAAAAACGACCATGTATAGTAAGGCGTTTTAGCCGAAAAACGACCGTGTATAGTAAGGCGTTTTTAGCCGAAAAAAACCGACCATGTAGAGTAAGGCGTTTTTAGCCGAAAAAAACGACCATGTAGAGTAAGGCGTTTTTAGCCCAAAAAAAAAACCATGTATAGTAAGGCGTTTTTATCCGAAAAAACGACCATGTATAGTAAGGCGTTTTTAGCCAAAAAAAACGACCATGTATAGAAGGCGTTTTATCCGAAAAACATGACCATGAATAGTAAGGCGTTTTAGACGAAAAAAACGACCATGTATATAGTAAGGCGTTTTTATCCGAAAAAACGACCATGTATAGAAGGCGTTTTATCCGAAAAACATGACCATGTATAGTAAGGCGTTTTAGACAAAAAAAACGACCATGTATATAGTAAGGCGTTTTTAGCCCAACAAAACGACCATGTATAGTAAGGAGTTTTATCCGAAAAAAACTACCATGTATAGTAAGGCGATTTAGACGAAAAAAACGACCCTGTATAGTAAGGCGTTTTTAGCCGAAAAAAACGACCATGTAGAGTAAGGCGTTTTAGCGCAATTTTAGCGAAAAAATGACCATGTATAGTAAGGCGATTTTAGCCCAAAAAAACGACCACGTATAGTAAGGCGTTTTGTCCCAAAAAAAGGACCATGTATAGGAGGGCATTTTTAGACGAAAAAAACGACCGTGTATAGTAAGGCGTTTTTAGCCGAAAAAAAACGACCGTGTATAGTAAGGCGTTTTTAGCCGAAAAAAAACGACCATGTAGAGTAAGGCGTTTTAGCGAAAAAACGACCATGTAGAGTAAGGCGTTTTTAGCCCAAAAAAACGACCATGTATAGTAAGGCGTTTTTATCCGAAAAAACGACCATGTATAGTAAGGCGTTTTTAGCCAAAAAAAACGACCATGTATAGAAGGCGTTTTATCCGAAAAACATGACCATGTATAGTAAGGCGTTTTAGACGAAAAAAACGACCATGTATATAGTAAGGCGTTTTTATCCGAAAAAACGACCATGTATAGAAGGCGTTTTGTCCGAAAAACATGACCATGTATAGTAAGGCGTTTTAGACAAAAAAAACGACCATGTATATAGTAAGGCGTTTTTAGCCCAAAAAAACGACCATGTATAGTAAGGAGTTTTATCCGAAAAAAACTACCATGTATAGTAAGGCGATTTAGACAAAAAAAAACGACCATGTATAGTAAGGCGTTTTTAGCCGAAAAAAACGACCATGTAGTGTAAGGCGTTTTTAGCCGAAAAAAACGACCATGTATAGGAAGGCGTTTTTAGATGAAAAAAACGACCATGTATAGTAAGGCGTTTTTAGCCGAAATTTTTAGCCGAAAAAAATGACCATGTAGAGTAAGGCGATTTTAGCCCCAAAAAACGACCATGTATAGTAAGGAGTTTTATCCGAAAAAAACTACCATGTATAGTAAGGCGATTTAGACGAAAAAAACGACCATGTATAGTAAGGCGTTTTTAGCCAAAAAAACCGACCATGTATAGTAAGGAGTTTTATCCGAAAAAAACGACCATGTATAGTAAGGCGTTTTTAGATGAAAAAAACGACCACGTATAGTAAGGCGTTTTATCCCAAAAAAAGGACCATGTATAGGAGGGCATTTTTAGACGAAAAAAACGACCGTGTATAGTAAGGCGTTTTAGCGAAAAAACGACCATGTAGAGTAAGGCGTTTTAGCGAAAAACGACCATGTAGAGTAAGGCGTTTTAGCCCAAAAAAACGACCATGTAGAGTAAGGCGTTTTTAGCCCAAAAAAACGACCATGTATAGTAAGGCGTTTTTGGCTGAAAAAAACGACCATGTAGAGTAAGGTGTTTTTAGCCGAAAAAAACGACCATGTAGATTAAGGCGTTTTTAGCACAAAAAAACGACCATGTATAGTAAGGCGTTTTATCCCAAAAAAAGGACCATGTATAGGAGGGCATTTTTAGACTAAAAAAACGACCGTGTATAGTAAGGCGTTTTTAGCGAAAAAAAACGACCATGTAGAGTAAGGCGTTTTAGCCTAAAAACGACCATATAGAGTAAGGCGTTTTAGCCCAAAAACGACCATGTATAGTAAGGCGTTTTTATCCGAAAAAACGACCATGTATAGTAAGGCGTTTTTAGGCAAAAAAAACGACCATGTATAGTAAGGCGTTTTATCCAAAAAACATGACCATGTATAGTAAGGCGTTTTAGACGAAAAAAACGACCATGTATATAGTAAGGCATTTTTATCCGAAAAAACGACCATGTATAGTAAGGCGTTTTTAGCCCAAAAAAACGACCATGTATAGTAAGGAGTTTTATCCGAAAAAAACTACCATGTATAGTAAGGCGATTTAGACGAAAAAAACGATCATGTATAGTAAGGCGTTTTTAGCCGAAAAAAACGACCATGTAGAGTAAGGCGTTTTTAGCCGAAATTTTTTGCCGAAAAAAACGACCATGTATAGTAAGACGATTTAGACGAAAAAAACGACCATGTATAGTAAGGAGTTTTATCCGAAAAAAACGACCATGTATAGTAAGGCGATTTAGACGAAAAAACCGACCATGTATAGTAAGGCGTTTTATCCGAAAAAAACGACCATGCATATAGTAAGGGGTTTTATCCGAAAAAAACGACCATGTATAGTAAGGCGTTTTATCCGAAAAACACGACCGTGTATAGTAAGGCGTTTTAGACGAAAAAAACGACCATGTATATAGTAAGGCGTTTTTATCCGAAAAAACGACCATGTATAGTAAGGCGTTTTTAGCCCAAAAAAAACGACCATGTATAGTAAGGAGTTTTATCCGAAAAAAACGACCATGTATAGTAAGGCGATTTAGACGAAAAAAACGACCATGTATTGTAAGGCGTTTTTAGCCGAAAAAAACGACCATGAAGAGTAAGGCGTTTTTAGCCGAAAAAAACGACCATGTAGAGTAAGGCGTTTTTAGCCGAAATTTTTAGCCGAAAAAAACGACCATGTATAGTAAGGCGTTTTTAGCCGAAAAAAACGACCATGTAGAGTAAGGCGTTTTTAGCCGAAAAAAACGACCATGTATAGTAAGGCGTTTTTAGATGAAAAAAACGACCATGTATAGTAAGGCGTTTTTAGCCGAAATTTTTAGCCGAAAAAAACGACCATGTATAGTAAGACGATTTAGACGAAAAAAACGACCATGTATAGTAAGGCGTTTTTAGCCAAAAAAACCGACCATGTATAGTAAGGCGTTTTTAGCCAAAAAAACCGACCATGTATAGTAAGGAGTTTTATCCGAAAAAAACGACCATGTATAGTAAGGCGATTTAGACGAAAAAACCGACCATGTATAGTAAGGCGTTTTATCCGAAAAAAACGACCATGCATATAGTAAGGGGTTTTATCCGAAAAAAACGACCATGTATAGTAAGGCGTTTTATCCGAAAAACACGACCATGTATAGTAAGGCGTTTTAGACGAAAAAAACGACCATGTATATAGTAAGGCGTTTTTATCTGAAAAAACGACCATATATAGTAAGGCGTTTTTAGCCCAAAAAAACGACCATGTATAGTAAGGAGTTTTATCCGAAAAAAACGACCATGTATAGTAAGGCGATTTAGACGAAAAAAACGACCATGTGTAGTAAGGCATTGTTAGCCGAAAAAAAACGACCATGTATAGTAAGGCGATTTAGACGAAAAAAACGACCATGTATAGTAAGGCGTTTTTAGCCCAAAAAAACGACCATGTATAGTAAGGAGTTTTATCCGAAAAAAACGACCATGTATAGTAAGGCGATTTAGACGAAAAAAACGACCATGTATTGTAAGCCGTTTTTAGCCGAAAAAAACGACCATGAAGAGTAAGGCGTTTTTAGCCGAAAAAAACGACCATGTAGAGTCAGGCGTTTTTTGCCGAAATTTTTAGCCGAAAAAAACGACCATGTATAGTAAGGCGTTTTTAGCCGAAAAAAACGACCATGTATAGTAAGGCGTTTTATCCGAAAAAAACGACCATGCATATAGTAAGGCGTTTTTAGCCGAAAAAAAACCCACCATGTATATAGTAAGCCGTTTTTACCCCCAAAAAATGGACCATGCCTAGACCAACAAGCCATCTGGCTTTGAAACAATTAATTAAATCTATATCCTTTTAACTGCTCGGTGTTGGCAAGGATTTCACTTGGTTTTGTGGTGTTTGCTTCAGGGTGGCGCAACGACAAATGCGAGCCACCGCAAGTGTGTCCATACTTGATTGCTGACTACATTGAAGAAATGGTCATTGAGTAAAACTCTTATATGTCTTTGAGGTTTTTGTTTGGGGCACGCAACGGTTGAGGTCAAAGTGGTCATGATGACACTGATGGGAAGTCGATGTTGTCCCCCAGTCAGACGTTCTTCCACCTGCAACCAGTTTGGAAGCTGAAATGATCACTTTCATTGCCAGGGTGAAGGCGAGAGGGGAAATGGTAAATCCTGCCACTATATTCCCACTTCCAAAGATTGCCATGACGTCATGTCGTCCGTTGTTTAGGCGTGGAATTGTAGATGGCGGAAGTAATTTCTCACCAGGCTTGTGACGTAATTTGGGAGGTGGATGAAGTTGAAGGCTGTCCAGATGAAAGAATGAGGGACGGATCCAAAAGTGTTGGCGTGGTCCAGGAATCGAACGTCTCGGTGTCTTTGATTACACTCATTATGTTAACATATGCGGCTTTCGTATCAAGAACCACCACAAATTGTGCTTGTACTCACTCCAGTCAGACCAGACAAGCAAATCAACCGGTTTCATGGAATTGGAGTGGCCACCCTTGGGTGTTGATTCCTTGGCGAGGTGAGGAACCAAAACCACGGGCTCGTCCGGGATTTGAACCCGGGACCTCTCGCACCCAAAGCGAGAATCATACCCCTAGACCAACGAGCCACCTGTGTACCTGTAAACTCTAAAATACTCTATATCCTTTCAACTGCTAAGCGTTGACGGACCTCACAAGGTTTTCGTGGTGTTTGCTTCAGGACGGAGCAAGGACAAAGGTAAGCCACCACAAGCCTGTCTCACTCGGGTCCTGACCAGTTCCATTGACATGCCAGACATGAATGTGGGAGGAAATGGGGAGAAAACTCACGCATGGACCGGGAGAACATGCAAACCCCACACAGGAAGTGTTGACTCCTTGGGTAAG
This sequence comes from Hippocampus mohnikei, assembly GCA_026261675.1. NCBI lineage: Eukaryota > Metazoa > Chordata > Actinopteri > Syngnathiformes > Syngnathidae > Hippocampus > Hippocampus mohnikei. The sequence continues at coordinate 13,681,446 of JAKGUB010000332.1, read as the reverse complement.
GGAAACACTAAAACAGGGCTCGTCCGGGATTTGAACCCGGGACCTCTCGCACCCAAAGCGAGAATCATACCCCTAGACCAACGAGCCACCTGTCAGTTACGCAATTAATTAAATCTAAGTCCTTTCAATTGCTCAGTGTTCCAAAAGGACCGCACCTGTTTTTGTGGTGTTTGCTTCAGGGCGTAGCAAGGACAGCAAGCCACCACAAGCGTGCCCATACGTGAGTCCTGACTACATTGAAGAAATGGTCATTGAGTAAAACTCTAGCATGTCTTTGAGGACTGCAGATTTAGCCCAGGTCTCAAAGCAAACATGGTGAAGCAGCATTTAGCTGCTATGCTCCACCCCGGTGGAATAAACTGCCAACGGAAGTGACGTCAAGCCCATGTGTAAATGCTTTGAAGCTTGCAGCTTATTCCAGCTGTCTTTATGCAGTAGATGGGGTACACCCAGAAATGGTCGCCAGCTAATCGTAGGGCACACAAAGACAAGCAAGCACTCGCCCTCACAATCACACCGAAGGAGAACTTCAAATGTTCAACTGACATGCCAGACATTTTTCGGTATCTGGGAGGAAACCCACGAATGCACAGGGAGAACATGCAAACTCTACACAGGAAGTATTGACTCCTTGGCTAAGGGAGGAACCAAAATTGGGCTCGTCCGGGATTTGAACCCGGGACCTCTCGCACCCAAAGCGAGAATCATGCCGCTAGACCAACGAGCCACCTGGCCTTGACACAATTAATTAAATCTATATTATTTCAACTGCTAAGTGTTGCCAAGGACCGCACTTGGTTTAGTGGTGTTTTCTTCAGGACGGACCAAAGACGGGGGCGAGCCACCACAAGCATGTCCACACTTGAGTCCTGACTACATTGAAGAAATGCTCATTTCTGGTTTCAAAGCAAACATGGTGATAGGGTGATGTATATAGTAAGGCGTTTTTATCCAAAAAAACGACCATGTATATATAGTAAGGCGTTTTTAGCCGAAAAAAAAGACCATGTATAGTAAGGCTTTTTATCCGAAAAAAACGACCATGTATAGTAAGGCGTTTTTAGCCGAAAAAAAAGAGCATGTATAGTAAGTCCTTTTTAGCCCAAAAAAACGACCACGTATAGTAAGGCGTTTTATCCCAAAAAAAGGACCATGTATAGGAGGGCATTTTTTAGACGAAAAAAACGACCGTGTATAATAAGGCGTTTTTAGCCAAAAAAAAACGACCATGTAGAGTAAGGCGTTTTTAGCCGAAAAAAACGACCATGTAGAGTAAGGCGTTTTTAGCCCAAAAACGACCATGTATAGTAAGGCGTTTTTAGCCCAAAAAAACGACCATGTATAGTAAGGCGTTTTTAGCCCAAAAAAACCGACCATGTATAGTAAGGCGTTTTTAGCCCAAAAAAACGACCATGTATAGTAAGGCGTTTTATCACAAAAAAAGGACCATGTATAGGAGGGCATTTTTAGACGAAAAAAACGACCGTGTATAGTAAGGCGTTTTTAGCCGAAAAAAACCGACGACCATGTAGAGTAAGGCGTTTTTAGCCGAAAAAAACAACCATGTAGAGTAAGGCGTTTTTAGCCCAAAAAAACGACCATGTATAGTAAGGCGTTTTTATCCGAAAAAACGACCATGTATAGTAAGGCGTTTTATCCGAAAAACATGACCATGTATAGTAAGGCGTTTTAGACGAAAAAAACGACCATGTATATAGTAAGGCGTTTTTATCTGAAAAAACGACCATGTATAGTAAGGCGTTTTTAGCCCAAAAAAACGACCATGTATAGTAAGGAGTTTTATCCGAAAAAAACTACCATGTATAGTAAGGCGATTTAGACGAAAAAAACGACCATGTATAGTAAGGCGTTTTTAGATGAAAAAAACGACCATGTATAGTAAGGCGTTTTATCCGAAAAACATGACCATGTAGAGTAAGGCGTTTTAGACGAAAAAAACGACCATGTATATAGTAAGGCGTTTTTATTCGAAAAAACGACCATGTATAGTAAGGCGTTTTTAGATGAAAAAAACGACCATGTATAGTAAGGCGTTTTATCACAAAAAAAGGACCATGTATAGGAGGGCATTTTTAGACGAAAAAAACGACCGTGTATAGTAAGGCGTTTTTAGCCGAAAAAAAACGACCATGTAGAGTAAGGCGTTTTTAGCCGAAAAAAACGACCATATAGAGTAAGGCGTTTTTAGCCCAAAAAAACGACCATGTATAGTAAGGCGTTTTTATCCGAAAAAACGACCATGTATAGTAAGGCGTTTTATCCGAAAAACATGACCATGTATAGTAAGGCGTTTTAGACGAAAAAAACGACCATGTATATAGTAAGGCGTTTTTAGCCCAAAAAAACGACCATGTATAGTAAGGAGTTTTATCCGAAAAAAACTACCATGTATAGTAAGGCGATTTAGACGAAAAAAACGACCATGTATAGTAAGGAGTTTTATCCGAAAAAAACTACCATGTATAGTAAGGCGATTTAGACGAAAAAAACGACCATGTATAGTAAGGCGTTTTTAGATGAAAAAAACGACCATGTATAGTAAGGCGTTTTTAGCCGAAATTTTTAGCCGAAAAAAACGACCATGTATAGTAAGGCGTTTTAGACGAAAAAAACAACGATGTAGAGCAGGGTTCTCAAACGTGCGGCCCGCGGGCCAACTGCGGCCCTCAGGATGATAATTTGCGGCCCCTGTCTTAATATGAAAGATTAATATTAGTGCGGCCCGCAAGATTGATATGAATGACTCTTGTGTGCAGAGCTGAACGAACCAATCACGGTGAGGTATTGACCCTATTCCGCCCCGCCCATTTTTTAGAGGAAATAAAATCAGAATATGGGCTCTACTTCACTGAGGTACGTTAGCTCAGGAGGGGAAACGTATTGAAGAGATTTTTTGAGTTGAGAGCAGAAGTAAAAGGCTTCATGGAGAAGGACGGGGTGGCTTCTTTTTAAAATTATTTTATTTAATTCATTAGTTCGTGTTAAAAATAAAGATATTTGAGATCATTGGAATGATTTATCAGCGCTTTTCTTGTGGAAATCCTGATGCGGCCCAGCCTCACCCAGACTCTGCCTCCAGTGGCCCCCAGGTAAATTGAGTTTGAGACCCCTGATGTATAGTAAGGCGTTTTTCGGCGAAAAAATGACCATGTATAGTAAGGCGTTTTTAGATGAAAAAAACGACCATGTATAGTAAGGCGTTTTAGACGAAAAAAACGACCATGTGGAGTAAGGCGTTTTTAGCCGAAAAAAACGACCATGTATAGTTAGGCGTTTTTAGCCGAAAAAAACGACCATGTATAGTAAGGCATTTTTAGATGAAAAAAAACGACCATGTATAGTAAGGTGTTTTTAGCCGAAAAAAACGACCATGTGTAGTAAGGCGTTTTTAGATGAAAAAAAACGACCATGTTTAGTAAGGCGTTTTTAGCTGAAAAAAACGACCATGAATAGCAAGGCATTTTAACCCGAAAAAAATGACCATGTGTAGTAAGGCGTTTTTAGATGAAAAAAAACGACCATGTATAGTAAGGCGATTTAGACGAAAAAAACGACCATGTAGAGTAAGGCGTTTTAGACGAAAAAAACGATCATGTATATAGTAAGGCGTTTTTATCCGAAAAAACGACCATGTATAGTAAGGCGTTTTTAGCCCAAAAAAACGACCATGTAGAGTAAGGCGTTTTTCGCCGAAAAAAACGACCATGTATAGTAAGGCGTTTTTAGATGAAAAAAACGACCATGTATAGTAAGGCGTTTTAGACGAAAAAAACGATCATGTATATAGTAAGGCGTTTTTATCCGAAAAAACGACCATGTATAGTAAGGCGTTTTTAGCCCAAAAAAACGACCATGTAGAGTAAGGCGTTTTTAGCCGAAAAAAACGACCATGTATAGTAAGGCGTTTTTAGATGAAAAAAACGACCATGTATAGTAAGGCGTTTTTAGACAAAAAAAACGACCATGTATAGTATGGCGTTTTTAGACAAAAAAAACGACCATGTATAGTAAGGAATTTTATCCGAAAAAAACGACCATGTATAGTAAGGCGATTTAGACGAAAAAACCGACCATGTATAGTAAGGCGTTTTATCCGAAAAAAACGACCATGCATATAGTAAGGGGTTTTATCCGAAAAAAACGACCATGTATAGTAAGGCGTTTTTAGCCCAAAAAAAACGACCATGTATAGTAAGGAGGTTTATCCGAAAAAAACGACCATGTATAGTAAGGCGATTTATCCAAAAAAAACGACCATGTATATAGTAAGGCGTTTTTGTCCGAAAAAACGACCATGTATAGTAAGGCGTTTTTAGCCAAAAAAAACGACCATGTAGAGTAAGGCGTTTTTAGCCGAAAAAAAACGACCATGTATAGTAAGGCGATTTAGACAAAAAATACGACCATGTATAGTATGGCGTTTTTTGCCAAAAAAAAACGACCATGTAGAGTAAGGCGTTTTTAGCCCAAAAAAACGACCATGTATAGTAAGGCGTTTTATCCAAAAAAAACGACCATGCATATAGTAAGGCGTTTTTATCCGAAAAAACGACCATGTATAGTAAAGCGTTTTTAGCCCAAAAAAAACGACCATGTATATAGTAAGGCGTTTTTATCCGAAAAAACGACCATGTATAGTAAGGCGTTTTTAGCCAAAAAAAACGACCATGTAGAGTAAGGCGTTTTTAGCCGAAAAAAACGACCATGTATAGTAAGGCGTTTTTAGATGAAAAAAACGACCATGTATAGTAAGGCGTTTTTAGCCGAAATTTTTAGCCGAAAAAAACGACCATGTATAGTATGGCGTTTTTAGCCAAAAAAAACGACCATGTATAGTAAGGAGTTTTATCCGAAAAAAACGACCATGTATAGTAAGGCGATTTAGACGAAAAAAACGACCATGTATAGTAAGGCGTTTTATCCGAAAAAAACGACCATGCATATAGTAAGGGGTTTTATCCGAAAAAAACGACCATGTATAGTAAAGCGTTTCTGGCCAAAAAAAACCGACCATGTATAGTAAGGAGTTTTATCCGAAAAAAACGACCATGTATAGTAAGGCGATTTATCCCAAAAAAACGACCATGTATATATAGTAAGGCGTTTTTATCCGAAAAAACGACCATGTATAGTAAGGCGTTTTTAGCCAAAAAAAACGACCATGTATAGTAAGGCGTTTTATCCGAAAAACATGACCATGTATAGTAAGGCGTTTTAGACGAAAAAAACGACCATGTATATAGTAAGGCGTTTTTATCCGAAAAAACGACCATGTATAGTAAAGCGTTTTTAGCCAAAAAAAACCGACCATGTATAGTAAGGAGTTTTATCCGAAAAAAACGACCATGTATAGTAAGGCGATTTAGCCGAAAAAAACGACCATGTATAGTAAGGCTTTTTTAGCCGAAAAAAACGACCATGTAGAGTAAGGCGTTTTTAGCCGAAAAAAACGACCATGTATAGTAAGGCGTTTTTAGCCCAAAAAAACGACCATGTATAGTAAGGCGTTTTATCCGAAAAACACGACCATGTATAGTAAGGCGTTTTAGACGAAAAAAACGACCATGTATATAGTAAGGCGTTTTTATCCGAAAAAACGACCATGTATAGTAAGGAGTTTTATCCAAAAAAAACGACCATGTATAGTAAGGAGTTTTATCCAAAAAAAACGACCATGTATAGTAAGGCGTTTTATCCGAAAAACACGACCATGTATAGTAAGGCGTTTTAGACGAAAAAAACGACCATGTATATAGTAAGGCGTTTTTATCTGAAAAAACGACCATGTAGAGTAAGGCGTTTTTAGCCCAAAAAAACGACCATGTATAGTAAGGAGATTTATCCGAAAAAAACGACTATGTATAGTAAGGCGATTTAGCCGAAAAAAACGACCATGTATAGTAAGGCGTTTTTAGCCGAAAAAAACGACTATGTAGAGTAAGGCGTTTTTAGCCAAAAAAAACGACCATGTATAGTAAGGCGTTTTATCCGAAAAACACGACCATGTATAGTAAGGTGTTTTAGACGAAAAAAACGACCATGTATATAGTAAGGCGATTTAGACGAAAAAAACGACCATGTATAGTAAGGCGTTTTTAGCCGAAAAAAACGACCATGTATAGTAAGGAGTTTTAGCCGAAAAAAACGACCATGTATAGTAAGGCGATTTAGACGAAAAAAACGACCATGTAGAGTAAGGCGTTTTTAGCCGAAAAAAACGACCATGTATAGTAAGGCGTTTTTAGATGAAAAAAACAACCATGTATAGTAAGGCGTTTTTAGCCGAAATTTTTAGCCGAAAAAAATGACCATGTATAGTAAGGCGTTTTTAGCCGAAAAAAACGACCATGTATAGTAAGGCGTTTTATCCGAAAAAAACAACCATGCATATAGTAAGGCGTTTTTAGCCGAAAAAACCCCCACCATGTATATAGTAAGCCGTTTTTACCCCCAAAAAATGGACCATGCCTAGACCAACAAGCCATCTGGCTTTGAAACAATTAATTAAATCTATATCCTTTTAACTGCTCGGTGTTGGCAAGGATTTCACTTGGTTTTGTGGTGTTTGCTTCAGGGTGGCGCAACGACAAAGGCGAGCCACCGCAAGTGTGTCCATACTTGATTGCTGACTACATTGAAGAAATGGTCATTGAGTAAAACTCTTATATGTCTTTGAGGTTTTTGTTTGGGGCACGCAACGGTTGAGGTCAAAGTGGTCATGATGCTACTGATGGGAAGTCGATGTTGTCCCCCAGTCAGACGTTCTTCCACCTGCAACCAGTTTGGAAGCTGAAATGATCACTTTCATTGCCAGGGTGAAGGCGAGAGGGGAAATGGTACATCCTGCCACTATATTCCCACTTCCAAAGATTGCCATGACGTCGTGTAGTCTGTTGTTTAGGCGTGGAATTGTAGATGGCGGAAGTAATTTCTCACCAGGCTTGTGACGTAATTTGGGAGGTGGATGAAGTTGAAGGCTGTCCAGATGAAAGAATGAGGGACGGATCCAAAAGTGTTGGCGTGGTCCAGGAATCGAACGTCTCGGTGTCTTTGATTACACTCATTATGTTAACATACGCGGCTTTCGTATCAAGAACCACCACAAATTGTGCTTGTACTCACTCCAGTCAGACCAGAGAAGCAATCAACCGGTTTCATGGAATTGGAGTGGCCACCCTTGGGTGTTGATTCCTTGGCGAGGTGAGGAACCAAAACCACGGGCTCGTCCGGGATTTGAACCCGGGACCTCTCGCACCCAAAGCGAGAATCATACCCCTAGACCAACGAGCCACCTGTCAGTTGCACAATTAATTAAATCTAAGTCCTTTCAATTGCTCAGTGTTCCAAAAGGACCGCACCTGTTTTTGTGGTGTTTGCTTCAGGGCGTAGCAAGGACAGCAAGCCACCACAAGCGTGCCCATACGTGAGTCCTGACTACATTGAAGAAATGGTCATTGAGTAAAACTCTAGCATGTCTTTGAGGACTGCAGATTTAGCCCAGGTCTCAAAGCAAACATGGTGAAGCAGCATTTAGCTGCTATGCTCCACCCCAGTGGAATAAACTGCCAACGGAAGTGACGTCGAGCCCATGTGTAAATGCTTTGAAGCTTGCAGCCTATTCCAGCTGTCTTTATGCAGTAGATGGGGTACACCCAGAAATGGTCGCCAGCTAATCGTAGGGCACACAAAGACAAGCAAGCACTCGCCCTCACAATCACACCGAAGGAGAACTTCGAATGTTCAACTGACATGCCAGACATTTTTCGGTATCTGGGAGGAAACCCACGAATGCACAGGGAGAACATGCAAACCCCACACAGGAAGTATTGACTCCTTGGCTAAGGGAGGAACCAAAATTGGGCTCGTCCGGGATTTGAACCCTGGACCTCTCGCACCCAAAGCGAGATTCATACTCCTAGACCAACGAGCCACCTGGCTTTGGCACAATAAATAAATCTATATTATTTCAACTGCTAAGTGTTGACAAGGACCGCATTTGGTTTTGTGGTGTTTGCTTCAGGACTGACCAACGACAGGGGCGAGCCACCACAAGCGTGTCCACACTTGAGTCCTGACTACATTGAAGAAATGCTCATTTCTGGTTTCAAAGAAAACATGGTGAAGCGCTGTCAACAGAAGGAAAGTCAGCCCCGAGTGTAAATGCTTGAGGAACCATAACTGGGCTCGTCCGGGATTTGAACCAGGGACCTCTCGCACCCAAAGCGAGAATCATACCCCTAGACCAACGAGCCAGATATTACTATGTAAAATTTTGTAACTCCATATCCTTTCAACTGCAATGTTTTGCTTTTGCTTCTGGACGGACCAAAGACGAAGGCAAGCCACCATAAGCCTGTCCATACTCGGGTCCTGACTACATTGAAGAAATGCTAATTGAGTAAAAACCAAAGATGTCTTTGAGGTCTCGAAGCAAACATGGTGAAGCAGCATTTAGCTGTCATGTATAGTAAGGCGTTTTATCCGAAAAAAACAAACATGTATTGTAAGGCGTTTTTAGATGAAAAAAACGACCATGTATAGTAAGGGCATTTTAGCCGAAAAAAACGACCATGTATAGTAAGGCGTTTTAGACGAAAAAAACGACCATGTATATAAAAAGGCGTTTTTATCCGAAAAAAACGACCATGTATAGTAAGGCGTTTTTAGCCAAAAAAAACAACCATGTATAGTAAGGAGTTTTATCCGAAAAAAACGACCATGTATAGTAAGGCGATTTAGACGAAAAAAAGGACCATGTATAGTAAGGCGTTTTTAGCGGAAAAAACGACCATGTAGAGTAAGGCGTTTTTAGACGAAAAAAACGACCATGTATAGTAAGGCGTTTTTAGACGAAAAAAACGACCATGTATAGTAAGGCGTTTTTAGCCGAAAAAAACGACCATGTATAGTAAGGAGTTTTATCCGAAAAAAACGACCATGTATAGTAAGGCGATTTAGACGAAAAAAACGACCATGTATAGTAAGGCGTTTTATCCCAAAAAAAAGGACCATGTATAGGAGGGCATTTTTAGACGAAAAAAACGACCATGTATAGTAAGGCATTTTTAGCCGGAAAAAAAAGACCATGTAGAGTAAGGCGTTTTTAGCCGAAAAAAACGACTATGTAGAGTAAGGCGTTTTATCCAAAACAAACGACCATGTATATAGTAAGGCGTTTTTATCCGAAAAAACGACCATGTATAGTAAGGCGTTTTTAGCCAAAAAACGACCATGTATAGTAAGGAGTTTTATCCAAAAAACGACCATGTATAGTAAGGCGTTTTAGCGAAAAACGACCATGTAGAGTAAGGCGTTTTAGCCGAAAAACGACCATGTATAGTAAGGCGATTTAGACGAAAAAAACGACCATGTATAGTAAGGCGTTTTTAGCCGAAAAAAACGACCAGGTATAGTAAGGAGTTTTATCCGAAAAAAACGACCATGTATAGTAAGGCGATTTAGACGAAAAAAACGACCATGTATAGTAAGGCGTTTTTAGCCGAAAAAACCGACCATGTAGAGTAAGGCGTTTTTAGCCGAAAAAAACGACCATGTAGAGTAAGGCGTTTTTAGCCCAAAAAAACGACCATGTATAGTAAGGCATTTTATCCAAAAAAAACGACCATGTATATAGTAAGGCGTTTTTATCCGAAAAAACGACCATGTATAGTAAGGCGTTTTTAGCCGAAATTTTTAGCCGAAAAAAACGACCATGTATAGTAAGGAGATTTAGACGAAAAAAACGACCATGTATAGTAAGGCGTTTTTAGACGAAAAAAACGACCATGTATAGTAAGGAGTTTTATCCGAAAAAAACGACCATGTATAGTAAGGCGATTTAGACGAAAAAAACGACCATGTATAGTAAGGCGATTTAGACGAAAAAAACGATCATGTATAGTAAGGCGTTTTATCCCAAAAAAAAGGACCATGTATAGGAGGGCATTTTGAGACGAAAAAAACGACCATGTTTAGTAAGGCGTTTTTAGCCGAAAAAACGACCATGTATAGTAAGGCGTTTTTATCCGAAAAAAACGACCATGTATAGTAAGGCGTTTTTAGCCAAAAAAAACAACCATGTATAGTAAGGAGTTTTATCTGAAAAAAACGACCATGTATAGTAAGGCGATTTAGACGAAAAAAACGACCATGTATATAGTAAGGCGTTTTTATCCGAAAAAACGACCATGTATAGTAAGGCGTTTTTAGCCAAAAAAAACGACCAGGTATAGTAAGGAGTTTTATCCGAAAAAAACGACCATGTATAGTAAGGCGATTTAGACGAAAAAACGACCATGTATAGTAAGGCGTTTTAGCCAAAAACGACCATGTATAGTAAGGCGTTTTAGCGAAAAAACGACCATGTAGAGTAAGGCGTTTTAGCCAAAAACGACCATGTATAGTAAGGCGTTTTATCCAAAAAACGACCATGTATATAGTAAGGCGTTTTATCCAAAAAACGACCATGTATATATAGTAAGGCGTTTTAGCGAAAAAAAGACCATGTATAGTAAGGCGTTTTAGCCCAAAAACGACCATGTATAGTAAGGCATTTTATCCAAAAACGACCATGAATATAGTAAGGCGTTTTATCCAAAAACGACCATGTATAGTAAGCTGTTTTTAGCCAAAAAAAACGACCATGTATAGTAAGGCGTTTTATCCGAAAAACACGAGCATGTATAGTAAGGCGTTTTAGCGAAAAACGACCATGTATAGTTAGGCGTTTTAGCGAAAAACGACCATGTATAGATAGGCGTTTTTAGCCGAAAAAAACGACCATGTATAATTAGGCGTTTTTAGTCGAAAAAAACGACCATGTATAGTAAGGCATTTTTAGATGAAAAAAAACGACCATGTATAGTAAGGTGTTTTTAGCCGAAAAAAACGACCATGTATAGTTAGGCGTTTTTAGCGAAAAACGACCATGTATAGTTAGGCGTTTTAGCGAAAAAACGACCATGTATAGTAAGGCGTTTTTAGCGAAAAACGACCATGTATAGTAAGGCATTTTTAGATGAAAAAAAACGACCAAGGTGTTTTTAGTCGAAATTTTTAGCCGTAAAAATCGACCATGTATAGTAAGGCGTTTTTAGCCGAAAAAAACGACCATGTATATAGTAAGGCGTTTTTAGCCGAAAAAAACGACCGTGTATAGTAAGGCGATTTAGCGAAAAAACGACCATGTATAGTAAGGCGTTTTAGCCCAAAAACGACCATGTATAGTAAGGCGTTTTATCCAAAAAACGACCATGTATATAGTAAGGCGTTTTATCCTAAAAACGACCATGTATAGTAAGGCGTTTTAGCAAATTTTTAGCCAAAAACGACCATGTATAGTAAGGAGATTTAGACTAAAAACGACCATGTATAGTAAGGCGTTTTTAGCGAAAAAACGACCATGTATAGTAAGGAGTTTTATCCGAAAAAAACGACCATGTATAGTAAGGCGATTTAGACGAAAAAAACGACCATGTATAGTAAGGCGATTTAGACGAAAAAAACGACCATGTATAGTAAGGCGTTTTATCCCAAAAAAAAGGACCATGTAGAGTAAGGCGTTTTTACCCGAAAAACGACTATGTAGAGTAAGGCGTTTTATCCAAAAAAAACGACCATGTATATAGTAAGGCGTTTTTATCCTAAAAAACGACCATGTATAGTAAGGCGTTTTTAGCCAAAAAAAACGACCATGTATAGTAAGGAGTTTTATCCGAAAAAAACGACCATGTATAGTAAGGCGTTTTTAGCCGAAAAAAACGACCATGTAGAGTAAGGCGTTTTAGCGGAAAAAAACGACCATGTATAGTAAGGCGATTTAGACGAAAAAAACGACCATGTATAGTAAGGCGTTTTTAGCCGAAAAAAACGACCAGGTATAGTAAGGAGTTTTATCCGAAAAAAACAACCATGTATAGTAAGGCGATTTAGACGAAAAAAACGACCATGTATAGTAAGGCGTTTTTAGCCGAAAAAACCGACCATGTAGAGTAAGGCGTTTTAGCGAAAAAACGACCATGTATAGTAAGGCGTTTTAGCCCAAAAACGACCATGTATAGTAAGGCGTTTTATCCAAAAAACGACCATGTATATAGTAAGGCGTTTTTATCCGAAAAAACGACCATGTATAGTAAGGCGTTTTAGCGAAATTTTTAGCCGAAAAAAACGACCATGTAGAGTAAGGCGTTTTTAGCCCAAAAAAACGACCATGTATAGTAAGGCGTTTTATCCAAAAAAAACGACCATGTATATAGTAAGGAGTTTTATCCGAAAAAAACGACCATGTATAGTAAGGCGATTTAGACGAAAAAAACGACAATGTATAGTAAGGCGATTTAGACGAAAAAAACGACCATGTATAGTAAGGCGTTTTATCCCCAAAAAAAGGACCATGTATAGGAGGGCATTTTGAGACGAAAAAAACGACCATGTTTAGTAAGGCGTTTTATCCAAAAAAAAAAGACCATGTAGAGTAAGGCGTTTTAGCCAAAAACGACCATGTATAGTAAGGCGTTTTAGCGAAAAAACGACCATGTATAGTAAGGAGTTTTATCCAAAAACGACCATGTATAGTAAGGCGATTTAATAAAAAACGACCATGTATAGTAAGGCGTTTTAGCGAAAAAACGACCATGTAGAGTAAGGCGTTTTAGCGAAAAAAACGACCATGTATAGTAAGGCGATTTAGACGAAAAAAAACGACCAGGTATAGTAAGGAGTTTTATCCGAAAAAAACGACCATGTATAGTAAGGCGATTTAGACGAAAAAACGACCATGTATAGTAAGGCGTTTTAGCCTAAAAACGACCATGTAGAGTAAGGCGTTTTAGCGAAAAACGACCATGTAGAGTAAGGCGTTTTAGCCCAAAAAAACGACCATGTATAGTAAGGCGTTTTATCCAAAAAAAACGACCATGTATATAGTAAGGCGTTTTTATCCGAAAAAAACGACCATGTATATATAGTAAGGCGTTTTTAGCCGAAAAAAAAGACCATGTATAGTAAGGCGTTTTTAGCCCAAAAAAACGACCATGTATAGTAAGGCATTTTATCCGAAAAAAACGACCATGTATAGTAAGCTGTTTTTAGCCAAAAAAACGACCATGTATAGTAAGGCGTTTTATCCGAAAAACACGAGCATGTATAGTAAGGCGTTTTTAGCCGAAAAAACGACCATGTATAGTAAGGCGTTTTTAGCCGAAAAAAACGACCATGTATAGTTAGGCGTTTTTAGCCGAAAAAAATGACCATCTATATTAAGGCATTTTTAGATGAAAAAAAACGACCATGTATAGTAAGGTGTTTTTAGCCGAAAAAAACGACCATGTAGAGTAAGGCGTTTTTAGCCGAAAAAAACGACCATGTATAGTTAGGCGTTTTTAGCCGAAAAAACCGACCATGTATAGTAAGGCATTTTTAGATGAAAAAAAACGACCAAGGTGTTTTTAGTCGAAATTTTTAGCCGTAAAAATCGACCATGTATAGTAAGGCGTTTTTAGCCCAAAAAAACGACCATGTATATAGTAAGGCGTTTTTAGCCGAAAAAAATGACCGTGTATAGTAAGGCGATTTAGCCGAAAAAAACGACCATGTATAGTAAGGCGTTTTAGCGAAAAACGACCATGTAGAATAAGGCGTTTTAAATAAAAACGACCATGTATAGTAAGGCGATTTAGACGAAAAACGACCATGTATAGTAAGGCGTTTTAGCGAAAAAACCGACCATGTATAGTAAGGCGTTTTAGCCTAAAAACGACCATGTAGAGTAAGGCGTTTTAGCCCAAAAAAACGACCATGTATAGTAAGGCGTTTTATCCAAAAAAAAGGACCATGTATAGTAAGGCGTTTTTAGCCGAAATTTTTAGCCGAAAAAAACGACCATGTATAGTAAGGAGATTTAGACGAAAAAAACGACCATGTATAGTAAGGCGTTTTTAGCCGAAATTTTTAGCCGAAAAAAACGACCATGTATAGTAAGGAGATTTAGACGAAAAAAACGACCATGTATAGTAAGGCGTTTTTAGCCGAAAAAAACGACCATGTATAGTAAGGAGTTTTATCCGAAAAAAACGACCATGTATAGTAAGGCGATTTAGACGAAAAAAACGACCATGTATAGTAAGGCGATTTAGACGAAAAAAACGACCATGTATAGTAAGGCGTTTTATCCCAAAAAAAAGGACCATGTATAGGAGGGCATTTTTAGACGAAAAAAACGACCATGTATAGTAAGGCGTTTTTAGCCGAAAAAAAAGACCATGTAGAGTAAGGCGTTTTTAGCCGAAAAAAACGCCCATTTAGAGTAAGGCGTTTTATCCAAAAAAAACCACCATGTATATATTAAGGCGTTTTTATCCGAAAAAACGACCATGTATAGTAAGGCGTTTTTAGCCAAAAAAAACGACCATGTATAGTAAGGAGTTTTATCCGAAAAAAACGACCATGTATAGTAAGGCGATTTCGCCGAAAAAAACGACCATGTATAGGAGGGCATTTTGAGACGAAAAAAACGACCATGTTTAGTAAGGCGTTTTATCCAAAAAAAAAAGACCATGTAGAGTAAGGCGTTTTTAGCCGAAAAAAACGACCATGTATAGTAAGGCGATTTAGACGAAAAAAACGACCATGTATAGTAAGGCGTTTTTAGCCGAAAAAAACGACCAGGTATAGTAAGGAGTTTTATCCGAAAAAAACGACCATGTATAGTAAGGCGATTTAGACGAAAAAAATGACCATGTATAGTAAGGCGTTTTTAGCCGAAAAAACCGACCATGTAGAGTAAGGCGTTTTTAGCCGAAAAAAACGACCATGTAGAGTAAGGCGTTTTTAGCCCAAAAAAACGACCATGTATAGTAAGGCGTTTTATCCAAAAAAAACGACCATGTATATAGTAAGGCGTTTTTATCCGAAAAAAACGACCATGTATATATAGTAAGGCGTTTTTAGCCGAAAAAAAAGACCATGTATAGTAAGGCGTTTTTAGCCCAAAAAAACGACCATGTATAGTAAGGCATTTTATCCGAAAAAAACGACCATGTATATAGTAAGGCGTTTTTATCCGAAAAAACGACCATGTATAGTAAGCTGTTTTTAGCCAAAAAAAACGACCATGTATAGTAAGGCGTTTTATTCGAAAAACACGAGCATGTATAGTAAGGCGTTTTTAGCCGAAAAAAACGACCATGTATAGTTAGGCGTTTTTAGCCGAAAAAAACGACCATGTATAGTAAGGCATTTTTAGATTAAAAAAACCGACCATTTATAGTAAGGTGTTTTTAGCCGAAAAAAACGACCATGTATAGTTAGGCGTTTTTAGCCGAAAAAAAACGACCAAGTATAGTTAGGCGTTTTTAGCCGAAAAAAATGACCATGTAGAGTAAGGCGTTTTTAGCCGAAAAAAACGACCATGTATAGTTAGGCGTTTTTAGCCGAAAAAAACGACCATGTATAGTAAGGCATTTTTAGATGAAAAAAAACGACCAAGGTGTTTTTAGTCGAAATTTTTAGCCGTTAAAATCGACCATGTATAGTAAGGCGTTTTTAGCCGAAAAAAACGACCATGTATAGTAAGGCGTTTTATCTGAAAAAAACGACCATGTATATATAGTAAGGCGTTTTTAGCCGAAAAAAAAGACCATGTATAGTAAGGCGTTTTTAGCCCAAAAAACGACCATGGATAGTAAGGCGTTTTTACATGAAAAAAACGACCACTTTATATTAAGGCCTTTTTAGCCGGAAAAAACGACCATGTATAGTAAGGCGTTTTTAGCCGAAAAAAACGACCATGTATAGTAAGGCGTTTTTTGACGAAAAAAACGACCATGTAGAGTAAGGCGTTTTTACATGAAAAAAACGACCATGTATAGTAAGGCGTTTTTAGCCGAAAAAAAAGACCATGTATAGTAAGGTGTTTTTACACAAAAAAACGACCATGTATAGTAAGGCATTTTATAGACAAAAATAATGACCATGTATAGTAAAGCGTTTTAGCCGAAATTTTTAGCCGAAAAAAAAAGACCATGTATAGTAAGGCGTTTTTCGCCGAAAAAAGGACCATGTAAAGTAAGGCGTTTTTAGCCGAAAAAAGGACCATGTAAAGTAAGGCGTTTTTAGCCGAAAAAACAACCATGTATATAGTAAGGCGTTTTTTATCCGAAAAAATTACCATGTAGAGTAAGGCGTTTTTAGACGAAAAAAACGACCATGTAGAGGATGGCGTTTTTAGCCGAAAAAACGAGAATGTATAGTAAGGCGTTTTTAGCCGAAATTTTTAGCCGTAAAAATCGACCATGTATAGTAAGACGTTTGTAGCCGAAAAAAACGACCATGTATTTATTAAGGCGTTTTTAGCCGAAAAAAACGACCATGTATAGTAAGGCGTTTTATCTGAAAAAAACGACCATGTATAGTAAGGCGTTTTTCGCC